>CM069454.1:14930122-15249433 GCA_035610835.1 Ophiura sarsii | reverse complement strand
TGTCCTTTGCTTTTTCCCTATTCTCTAGTCTACACAGTGAACTTGCCCTAATTCATCGGTTTTACATACATGACTATAACAACAGAATTATTCAACCGATGATAGCAAAATTATACATTTTTGGAAAGCTCTCAAATAGGGGAATTCAAAAATGCCGCTTAAATCAGGATAGGGTGAATAGCCAAAAAAATATATGTGAAAACTCTAATAAATATGAAATGTAAACGTTTGCGCTCATTTACTTCCCGATATAGTATATTTCAACAAGTTACCCTTGACAACCATTATGTTCTGATGGGTAAAGTGCATGAAGAACTAATATGCACAGTAAAATGATGATTGGGGTAGGAATAAAAAAAATATTGAGCTTTAATCAAAATATGAAGGAAAAAAAATCGATATTCTTTGAACATTCTTAATCACAAGATGTTACCATTAGGTCCTATGCATATTCCAATCGCATATTTGGATTCCTTGTGAGATTACCGTTTAGAAATATATACTTTTTATGGGGTAGAACCAGTAATTATTGCGATATGCTAATTCGAATCTCAGATGGTGTAAAATGTAAAAATCTGGACATGCAACGGGAAGGGTGGCGAGTTCAAAACACATGGCCTTATGAGAGAAGAACAAATATGTTGTTGTTGTTGTTGTTTATTATCTTTATAAGGAAGGCGACGATCGAAATCCCCTGTTCTACGAGCAATGGACCTCTCATGTCATGCGATGTAGAGTCGGTCGGTCGGGCGTTTATTTGTTTGTTTAATTTTCCCCAAAACTGTCGGGAAATGTTAGTGAATATTCAGCCATTCTCGAAATGTGGGGTCGGACCCGTAGGGCGGTGGGTGGGGGGGGGGGGGGGGGGGGGGGGGGGGGGTCGGCTCGCCTAACTCGCCTTAAAATCAAATATTTATTTATAACATCATGTTACTAATATCAATTGTTCACCCCTCTGAACAGGGGAAATCTCGTAATGTTCAATACAATGCTGTATTATTATAGGCCCTATGAGTTTGCCATTGATTTTGTCAAAAATAACAGCCCAGGTGGTTTTGCGGCTACTTTGGACTATGATTGACCGATCTGAACTATACAACGTATATTTTGCAGCGAAAAGATTTTATTTTACTGGTAACAATCATAAGACAGTAATAAAAATGGAAAATATACTTCTAATAAGGTTTTTTAAATGGTATGGCATTGTTATTGCAGTCTGTACAATACTTGCATCCATGAATGCCCTTAAGAAGTATTTTTTTCCAAAACAAATGGATAATTTTTTTTTTTTTTAAATAGATATCAAAACATAAATTCATGTTGTTTCTATACATAACTAGACGAAAATGGAAGCGGATCTACCATTACTCCCTTGTTCATAAAAACAAAGATAAAGTATAGTACTAGTAGGCCTACTTTAATAAATGAAAGATTTATTTTGAATTATTTAATGTATATTGTACTCCACTGATATTTATGGGAAAATAAAAATACAAAAATAGAAAGGTATAATAAAACCCTTTACCATTATATTATTATATTGTTATTTGCTTGCTGACCTTGTCAACTTTACTAGCCTAAGTCAGGGTGTAGTGAAGTTCACCGTCTAAAGTAAATTGTATCTCTTTAACGTGGGTTTTGTTTTTCCATTTCAGTAAGCACGCTTGAATAAGGTCACTGATCAACAAAAATGCACCAATGCACATTGTTTGTTACTATACTTGAACCGTGACAGGATATCCCATACAAATATTATCATTCAGGACTCGATATTAAAAAATGCGAAATAAGAGGGGGTTTTATTTTATTAAATTCATTTTATAGGCGTTTCTTTTTCCGTTAATTCGCAATTAATGTACATTTCATCAAAAAAGAAAACGGAAATGTTTCTATTTTCGTCTAAACGAGATATTGAAGTGCTTGAAGGAATGTGCACATACTCAACCGCTGTATCTCAAGCCGCAGATATGAGTCCAACAAGAATCTGGGACAAACCCCAAATCAAAATGTCAAATTTCGAAAATGTGCTGAAATAGAAAGGTGAAACACTGTAAAACTCTGTCAGTAAAAAGTTAAGTTTATCAATAAATCCCCAAATGTTGCTACACAAAATAGCAACAACAAAAATCGAAAATGTTGATATTTGCAGAACCAAAACCATGTTCAAACTAAAAAGACCTCACTCGAATGTATGAAGTCGACATAAAAATTACCTTAAAAATGTATGAAGTCGACATAAAATACATTAAAAAAATCATTATAGGTCTAAAAATCTTTCTTTTTCCGTGAATTCAATTAATCAGAAATTAATGTATGTTTCATCAAAAATGAGACGAGAAAATGGAAATGTTTGTATTTTCGTCTGTAATGAGATATTGAAATGCATGAAGTAATGTGCACATACTCAACCGCTGTAAACTCAAGCTGCAGAAATGAGTGCAAGAAGAATCTGGGACAAAACCAATTAAATCAAAATGTCAAGCCTCGAAAATTTGCTGAAATAGAGGGGGAAAACCTGTAAGATTCTGTCAAAAAAGAGTCCAGCTAATCTTGCTATACACAAAAAAGTTCATATAAAATATTTGAGAATAAAAACGACGTGGAGTTCCCCAAACAAGCGGCGAAAACAGAGCTAGATAAACCGACACGACACGTGTTGGGGGCCTACCCTCTCTTGTATAGGCTGCTGCAGCGTATACACACTTAAAAATAGGTAGTCAAAATTTGACTACTTTCTGTAGTCATTTTCAAATGACCCCTTAGTAAGTCATATATGACCCTTAATAAGTCAAATATGACTGCATACGGGGTTGATCTTTATATTTTGATTTCGTATGAATTAAAAATAACTATATGAATGCAGTCATATTTGACTTCTATTAAAAAGTCATTTTAAAACAACCCCATATAAGTTAATTTTGACCCCCATACATCTTTTGACTTGGTATGAAGTGGAAAATGACCATGTTAACATAGTAGTAATTTGACTGGTTTGGGGGGTCACTTTGGAATAGCCCTGGATGTAGTCAATTTGACCACCATACGGGGTTGATATTTGCCTTTCGACTTTGAATGTAGTTAATAATAACTAGGTCTATGGAGTTAGGTCTATGGAGTTACAATTTAACTGCAGCAAAAGTCATCGTCAAAATGACTACCATGCCAGTCAAATATTAAATATTTTATGAATATTTTTGACATAACAATAGCTCAATCCTTCAACCAATTCAAAGAATAACAGCACATATTATTTCCATGTATTCAATTTCATCTACAATAATATGAAATTTAATTAAACACTATTTGAAAAACATGTCTCACAACGCCGGCGTCTTGATTAGGCAAATCATCTCACAACTAACGTGAATAACACCATGGAAAGTCGATTCGTAGGATAGTATACTGGTACATATCTAACCAAAAGAATTTAAGACATCACTGCTTGATAGCAGTGATTGTTCATACAGGGTGAGTCAAAAAGACTGCAATAGTGGAAAGAAGCCATTTTGTTTTCAAAACCAAAATGAATTTTAAAACTTTTTAAACGTTTCAAGAATGATGTATTTAATCCTAACTTTGTGTGAAAAAATGAAGTCAATATCATTTTCCGTTTGCCTTTGGTGAACCTTTTGACCTGTGCACCCATTTCACACGTTTGTCCATGAGATACCTAAAATATGCATCAGATCGCAAAACGTGTCTCCCATTCAAATTTGGAAACTTGAGTTCATTTGTGATGTTATTGGAATTTTATGCATCCTTTCTTGTTTACATGTGAGTTAGCATAATCAATTTTAATCATACCCATGCTGTGAAAGCGTATAATGTTCTAAATTTTAATAAAAAACTGACCTTTTCCATTTTTTTGTTGGCGGGATATTCAAATATGAAAATGCAATGTGTGCCATTTCAAATGAAAATCACTGTGCTCGTGGAAAAACAGGTAAATTTGGTTGTGCAGCAAAGAGGGTCACCAAAGACAAACGAAATATGCGATCGACTTCATTTTTTCACACAAAGTTAGGATTAAGTACATCATTCTTGCAACGTTTAGAAAGTTTTAAAATTCATTTTGGTTTGAAAACAAAATGGCTTCTTTCCACTATTGCAGTCTTTTTGACTCACCCTGTATATCAGAAGCACATTATTGTTTTTATGAAGTAATAAACACAATGTTTAAAGCCGTTATACAGGTTTTCTTGGCCGGATTGAATGCCGACCTCGTGTTTCCCGACTTACAAATTAAATCTAAGTTAAACCTTTGACTGCAATGAAGTCAACATTTGACTATAACGAAGTCAAAATTTGACTACAATGAAGTCAAAAGGTAAATGAATAAAATGACCCTATTGTCAAATGGATTTGACCCTTTCCATATTATTATTCACTACTTTCAAGTCATTATTGACTACCATCTTGACCCTTTCCATAAATATTGACTCGTAATGTAGTCAATTTTGACCCCTTTTGTAGTAATTAATGACTACATTCAGGTCATATTGACTACCACCAGGGTCAAAATTATTTGACTACATCTACAGGGTTATAAATGACCCTAGTGGGTTCGGTGCATAGTTGACCCTCAAAATGGGGTCAAAAATGACTATTATAGGGTCATTTTTGACTACCTATTTTTAAGTGTGTATGGAAGCATAGGTGTGTCATTTCCGCCTTAACCCCAGATAAGGGACGTAAACCCCAAATAAGGCGGGCCTTATCTGGGGTTTACGCTCCTTATCTGGGGTTAAGGCGCCTTATCTATGGATAAGGCGCCTTATCCCTAGTTAACGCTGCTTCTATGGCTCCTATATCTGGGGTTAAGGCGCGTTAACCCCAGATAAGGGACGTAAACCCTGAATTACGCGCCTTATCTATCATAGATAAGGGCCTTATCCCTAGTTAACGCTCCTTATCTGTAGATAAGTATCGTTAACCCCATATTAAGTACAAAATCACCCTTAGAAATGGGTAGGGGTTTTGAATCTCCAGCGGCACAGCCTCGACCAAACCAAATCCGAGTACCCCCCCCCCCCCCCCCGGGGTAATATTATGGTGATAATAATAACAATTACAGGTATTATAGCGCCTTACATGTACATCGAAAAGATCAAAAAACACTTTACGTATACAATAAAAGAAAATAAGGGAACTAATTTTTGATTTCATATTATTTGAATCATAATATAATCCATATTAATCTATAATTTAGCTAAAGTTTCACTTATTCTTATTGTTCTCACAGCTGCGTTCTCATTCAGCAAGAATAACTACCAGGCTTACGAAAATAGAGGCGTTGTAACTATCGTTGTTGGACGTACTGGCGATACATCAGGAGCCGGCTCAGTTCGTAAGTATTTCAGAATCAGGCATCGGTTTCAAAATTATTTTGAATTATTACCACCAAGGTGTCGCCGTGGCATCACAAAGCGAGCGACGTGAGCGTTCCGTTGACGTAGCAAGGACCGCATACAAACTACTTGTCTTCTGTGACTGCAGTAAGATCAATGAGGCGCTCACTACGTCTCTCTCCCGTCCTTATGCGCTGGTACTGCGCTATCAGGAGACAATCACATTTATAAGCCAAACATACTCTGCCAAAACTTATATCATGAATATCGTTTCAGAGGTGTTTTTTAATTATTGTAAACATGGGATGCTGTAATCTAGGTTAACAGATTTATTTCACAATTTTGTTTGTTTTTTCAATCCATAGGTGTTTTCACAGAATCGAATACCGCTACAGCTGGCAGTGACTACAACAGCGAGAATCGTGTGGTAGACTTCACCGCAGGAGATACACAAGAATCAGTTGAAATTACCATCATTGATGATACTATTGAGAATGAAGAGGAGAGTTTCACTGTAAAGTTATCAGACCCTAGTGGGGGTTCACTGGGTACTCCAGCTTTGACAGTTGTCAATATCAATAATGGTGCGGCACCATCTTCAGGTAGGTAGACTCAGACGATGGCGGTCATATCATTTTCAATTTGGCTACAAAAAGTAATACGTGCAATTTGGCTACGGGTTTGAACAAATACAGGCAGTGTTAATGTGTACGAGATTCTGTGCCACTAAATAGGTTCCCTATACTTTTACATGTTAAAGGTGTGTTTACAAAACGTCGACTTTCTCGCTTATGCTTATAAGGCGACTGGATTTTTCATCTTTACATTTTTTTCTTCATCTTTGGCAGTTTTTTCAAGTTCGTGATATTCATTGAAGTACACATTTAAGGGGGGACTTAAGGAAGTTTATGATTTGATTTTTTGAATTTTGTGAGTGCCTTTTTGCCAAAAAACGTGAAAAAATGGATTTTTAATTTTTTTTAACACTTTTTTGTCCAAATTTCAAAAAATATTGGATTAGATTTTTAAAAAAAAAAATCGTCCCTCCAGTAGTGTCTTAACATCATCATGAAGTGATTTGGGCATTTTTAACTCAAAATTATGTTTATTAGCTTTGTTCAAAAAAATTGGGTCAAAAAAGGTGATTTTTTTTGTGATTTTCTCAAAATATCAACATTTTTGGTCAAAAATTAATGCCAAATTTGGATTCTCTGATCCATTTTCTTTCCAAAAAGGTATACTTTTATATACATTTGAGTCATGGTTAAATAATTACAGCACCAACAAACTTCAACAAAAAACTTCCTTAAGTCCCCCCTTAATTTATATAGGATAACCCTGAAAATTCCCAGACATGAGCCCCGATTTGGACAGCTGATTCATCACTCTCATCAAAATATTGAGCAGTGTTGACAGAACATGTACAATCAAAATAAATCCCAAACCTACCAAATTGACTGAAAATATATCTTTTTGCGCTGTGGTAATAGATATAAGTCCTAAAATTAGGATGAGATTCCAAATGCAATAAGTACCTTTTCTGATTACTTCTGATTATGCTTGGCCACAGGCTTCTAAAATAGAGAGAAATTCTCGTCGTCGGTACGGCAATGACTACAATCATTTAGTGGTGTGGAATCACCAGCCAGGTGAAGAAAAAAAAGAGGTTATCCGTGTTATCGTCTTGTCGTGAATATGCGTTTGATGATAGCGGTACGAGCATGATAGGTGTTTGACTGAATACTTTTAGAAGAATCAAAATAACCCAAACTTTATTAACAAAATCAAATACATTTTTCTTTAATTTACCGTACAGGAATATCTGACGAGATTCTCATCGCTATTATTGTAGCGTGTATCGCTGCTATTTTGATTCTCATAATCTGTTGCGTACTCATCTATTGTCTACGATTCCGTAGTAGAGAATACAAAGAAGACGTGTTCTATCGTAACGGCCCGCCACTACCTGAGCCCATCCCGCAACCCCTGCCGTTCGTTCAGCGACCACGGACTCCGCCTCCACCTAGACAGTACACGCCACCCCCTCAACGACCACGCACGCCTCCTTTTGTGCAGAGGCCTTACACGCCACCATTTCGGCCCCGCACGCCACCGCCTGTAACTAATGGGAACACTCAAGTGACGGTGATCAACGAACCCTCGCCGCCGATAATCGAACAGCCACCACGAAAACCGACCCAGGTGAGTAGAAATGCAGGGGGTTCCAGAATACATCGTTCAACTTATTTTAACGGAGCAATAGTTTCAAATTAACACGCATTATGCTATCGTCAGTAGGTAACAGTCGTTGACCACCTATATGCCATTGCTATCTTCAGTGGATAGCAGAACATACTCACTATAATTTTAATGCTATCTTCATTAGCATCCTAACTATGGGTTTGATTCCATCACCTTTACATATCAGACGACACACACATGTTAATGAATACTATCTTCAGTAGATAGCAAATCCTGTGTGGTGTTAATTCTTAGGCTTCAGTTAGATTAGTGAGTGCTACGTAGTGGCGATTTGTGTGCAATTAATCGCAGCTCACCAATCATTTGTACATGCTTGACTGAACTGCTTTCGACAGCACACAGTGTTCAATACTGGAGATCTGAGACGATTGAGATCTCATAGAAAAATCGGTTTGCTACAGCTTTTTCTCGTAAGGTCTGGTTTTGTTACTTAAAACATCATAACTAGAATAGTATCCACTAATTGTTTATGAATGCGGTGTCAAATTGCGGGGAAGAAATGTGATCGTTTAATGATCTTATATTTTTAAAACCGATTACTAATTATAAATTAGCTTACATAAAAGCAATTATAAGGAACTTTTGAGTTAGGTGTGTTTCTGTACATATTTTAAAATAAGAAAATCTAGATGAATGCATTTATGTTTCGTATCAGGTTCGCCAATTTGATTTAATGCTATATCCTCAGCTCATAGTTCATTTTTTGTGCAGGACTCAGAAACAGAAGACTTAGTCACCATTACATTTTAGATAGGTTTTGATCAATACTTTTCTTGCGTTCTTTGTTAGGCCTAATGGAAGAATGGAAGAAAATATTTCTTGATAAAATAGAAATGAGATTCCTAGCGCTTTCTGTATCGTTCTATGAGTCTTAGAAGGTTCTGTTATGTTAACGTTGTTGTTTATTTCATCTCCCTTTAAAGGTGATCGTAATAAGACCACAGACACCAGAAGTAATCCGTCGACGACCGGAACCAGAGCAAGATACCGAGGTAAGAAATGGATTGATATCGTCATTAAGGGTTCAACAAAAGAAAGTATACCACTTTGTTTATGTCATTTTGAGTAACATTCTTTCTTTTTTTTTGACCAAACAAGCTAGATAGGCATTTAGATGAATCTTTTAGGCATAATTTGATACCAAATTTGCCCCCTAACAACAAAGATAAACCATGATTAGCAGCATTTAAAGAAAGACTTCCCATTTTCAAAAGTCTCATTTCCAATACACAGCACGAGAAGAAAGGACCAATTGTGGTCTCTCTGTGTGTGTGTGTGTGTACCAGCCAGGATTGACGGGGCTATCGATCGCACAGCGCAAATGCGTTGGGTCGTACGACATTGTGTGTGTAAACAATTGGTCCTTTTTTCTCTATCTAGCCTGTTTAGTCAAAAGAAAATTGAATGTTACTCAAAATGACATAAACAAAGTGGTATACTTTCTTTTGTTGAACCATTTATGATAGTGCATTGGTCGGTGCAATGCAGCCACTTATCTTTGAATGTCAATATCAATAATGGTGCGGCACAATCTTCAGGTAGGCAGGCTCAGACGATGGTGATCATCAGGCGCGTCGCAACCGGGCGGCAGGGGCGGCTATAGCCGCCCCACTTTTTAGCAAAGAAAGAAAAAAGAAAAAGGGGAAAAAAGAAAAAGGGAAAAAAGAGAAGAAACGGGGGAAAGGGATTGCTTTTCAATAAAATATTGGTCAAAAGTACACACCAAATGGGTTCGAAAATTGAAAACAAATCCAATTCTGAAGGGGGAACATCCCCCCTCAGACTCCCCCCTGTTCGAGCTTTTAAACCATGTATACTTAAATCAAGAATATGCTCAACTTCTTTCGTGCATTGATAAAAAACAAAATATTTATTTGAAATGAAGAGGTGGCTTTTCGATAAAATATTGGTCAAAAGTATACACCAGATCGCACAAAATGAGTTCTAATTCTAAAATTGATTTTTTTTTTCTACTTCTGAAGGGGGCACATCCCCCCTCAGACTCCCCCCTGTTCGAGCTTTTAAACCATTTATACTTAAATCAAGAATATATCAGTTATGCTCAACTTCTTTCGTGCGTTGATAAAAAACAAAATATTTATTGGAAATGAAGAGGTGGCTTTTCGATAAAATATTGGTCAAAAGTATACACCAGATCGCACCAAATTAGTTCTAAAATTGAACTTTTTTCTACTTATGAAGGGGGCACATCCCCCCTCAGACTCCCCCCTGTTCGAGCTTTTAAACCATGTATACTTAAATCAAGAATATATCAGTTATGCTCAACTTCTTTCGTGCATTGATTAAAAACAAACTATTTATTGGAAATGAAGAGGTGGCTTTTCGATAAAATATTGGTCAAAAGTATATACACCAGATCGCACCAAATGAGTTCTAAAATTGAAATTTTGTCTACTTCTGAGGAGGGCACATCACCCCTCAGACTCCCCCTGTCCGAGCACAGCTCGGAGGGCGGTGCTGCGCACCGCTTTGATAGTACACAAAGCTCAATTACCAGTAAAAGCCGCCCCATTATTTGGTACCTTGCTACGCCCCTGGTGATCATATACGTTTCAATTTGGCTACAAAAAGTAATACGTGAATTTTGGGCTCAACCTACAACACCCCGTCAAGACCTAGTGTCCTACCTGGGGTAGACTATCTTTTCATCCTTGCGGTCATTGTAACATGATTTTTTTAAACAATCTATTTTGATTACATCAATACAAATGATTAATGACAATAAAATTGACAGATAAGCGACGAAAAAAACACTTGTGAGTGTATGGGCCAGCCAACCCATTTTTCAAATTTTAATTTTTTTTTTTTAAATTTAAATTTTAATTTTTACATTTTTTGGGGTAAAATGTTTCTTTTTTTTTGGTGTTGAAAATTTTGAAAATTGTTGACATTTCACAAAACAATTGCCGATATTAAAAAGCAAATACACCGCCCGACCGACCTATCCTACCCAAGAGGTACCGGGTCCGTGCCCGTGCAACATGGTTGTGCTTTTACGTCGCCTTATGCCCCCCCCCCCCCCCCCCCCCCCATACAAACAATGGGTTCGTCTACCTTTGTGCATAGTTGTAATGTTCTAAGAATTTATTGAGGTGATGGTTTACTTGGATAGATTTACATTATAATATTCATGAAAGTATTATTTATTTATACTCACCCTTCGTAGATTACAAATGCATTGTTTTCTCTGGTAAGAATAGATGCTACGAAGGGGGAGGGGGTATGGCGACTTGGATGATTTATTGTAATTGATTAGTTTCTTACTTTAGTGTATTCCTATGATTAGTTCTAGATTTTCCGATTGGTAATATTATATAGAGCCTAAAGTAAGTGTTGTCATACAGTCATCAAAAAAGGTAACTATACAGGTAATAAATAAGCTTGTAACTCTAGAAATATATATCCTACCTAAAAATATTAAATTATAAAGTTGTTGAGGAATTTATCTTCTTTAATATGAAATATTGCACGCTAGGATCGGTTGAATATCGAAGAAGTGATAATCAAAAATGTAAGGTAAAGTCACAATTTCATTTCTACATTTTACTTTTCAACACCGGGGAGAGTATGACAGGTAGCGTGTGTGTGGCGTATTGTACCATCGGTACAATACGGCCGACTATCCAACCTGCGCATGCATCCTCAATTGCACTACCGTTAATCGATAATGTACCCGTAGCTGGGTCAAATGTGAAAATGAAAATCGGACTTTACTTTACATTTTGGAGTGTCACTTCCTCAATAATCACCCAATCTTAGCGCGCAATATCTCATATTAAAGAAGATAAATTTCTCAACAACTTTATAATTTAATATTTTTAGATATTATTAGAGTTAAAAGCCCATTTATTACCTGTATACTTTTTATGACTGTATAAGTTGATACTATTACTATACTAATGTCTTTGTGCATCTTGTTTGAATCAGGTGATTGTTAGACGACCACGAGAGCGAGAGCGACAGCGACCAAGATCCGCTTCTCCGAGATTCTACCATGATGATCGTGAGGAAGTGATCCTGATCGAAGAGAGGCCACCATCACCCGTGGAGACCATTATTCGACGTGTACACAGACCCATGGCCCGCCCTCAACCCAGATACGTAAGTGCTTACAAGACTTGAGTAAAGGGGTACGGAAATACAGTCATACATATTTAGCTTTTTTATTCCGTAGTTTGGACCTTTATTTTCCATCCTCCCCGACCACCAATCCCGGCTTATCTCAATTTATCATTATTCACGTATATCTATTTCCTGGTGTGAAAGTATTACACGCCCTATTCAGAAATTGATTACGAAAAAATATTGATAGTTTTGTTAACAACGATTGAGTCGTTGGATAAAAGAACACAAATATGGGGTCATTGAGTGAGAGTGGGAAAAAGCTTAACAGCCTCGCATCCGCATCGCCTCAGAAATAGGATCCCTCCTCCATATTTGTACATTTTAGGGCCTCTGCGTAAAATAAAATAACTCATAAGGCGATTTATGTAATGACACCCGTAATTTTCTCTATTTTTCCTCAGGGCGACAGGCGTGATTTTAGACGTGATTCCGACTTAGAAAGCTACGGATCTGGTCGTGAACCACGTGGACCACGTGGACCACGTGGACCACTTGGCGCCTTTGGCCCCGCTGGATTTGGCGGACCTTCTGCTGGATTCGGTGGACCCGCTGGATTTGGTGGGCCCGCTGGATTCGGTGGAGCCGCTGGATTCGGTGGAGCCGCTGGATTCGGTGGAGCCGCTGGATTCGGTGGAGCCGCTGGATTCGGTGGAGCATCTGCCTTTGGTCCTGGGCCCGTTGGTTTCAGCGGACCTTCTGCTTTCGGCGGACAGCCCGCTTTCGGCGGACAGCCCGCTTTCGGCGGACAGTCCGCTTTCGGCGGACAGTCTGCTTTTGGCGGACCTTTCAGTGGACCTCTCAATGGACCCGCTACTTTCGGACCGCCCCGACCACGACCTTTTGGCCCTCAACTTCCGGCTCTACTCCCACCTCAGCAATCTGGTTTCTTTTAATTGTAATAGTCTATAATAGGCCTACCGTAATCTGGTGGGTTGTGTGGCAGATAAATGGCAACTATAACAGTCCGCTAGGCATATCTTAAACCATTTCCCGTATAAAGCTTTCAGTCGGGACTTTCAGGCACTCCTAGAACACTTCAGCAACAATAGTGTTACTCCGAGTCATAAATAAAAAAAGACAAGAGGTGTATTTTTATCAGATAAATTATGCTATCTATAATTTTATATTTAATTTCATTCAAACATTTAAAATAGTTTTGCAGATACTTTAGTTATTAGGATGTATATCAAAGGTATACATTTCGAAAGACTTCAAGACAGTTTTGACATCAAGAAATTTAAACACATATCTAGCATCAGTAAAACACTTTAGTTCGGCCTTTTTATCACGAATCCCAAAAAATGTTGGTTACGCAAGTGTTGTACTTGTCTTTAAAAGAACAGTTTTGATTACATATATTTATCAACTCTAGATATTTGTAAATAATTGATTTAAAAGTAGAGTCCGTATAGATTTTTTCATAGATATACATTTTTTTATATATATATATATTATTTTTGCATAAAATGATTGTATTATATTTTATATACTCATCATTTTCAATGTCCTGATACAGTACTATGTTATATGGATAATTTACTATTTTTGTAATATAATAAATAAATGTGGTGGGTTAAAATTAAAAACATGGATATTATTAATTTATTATAGTGTATTTCACTTCCACGAGACAATGACGTCACTGCGTCATGACAATGACGTCACTGCGTCATTCACCGATTGCGCTGGCGTGTACATGTACATGTATACAACTACGCGTAGAAAGATATCTAGGCTTGCGTAAATGCAGCGCGTAAAAAGTAACGTTATTAATTGTACAGAGGAAGTGCAATAGATTATAGAACTTAGGGGGAGGGGATCATTCAGAAACTCGTTTTACGAAGCACAAGTTGGTTGATCACACTGGGCGACAGACAATAGCAGTAACGGAAACTTAAGATCGTTTTAAATATGTAACCTATATGACTCATGTTGGTATTTTATTAATCAAAGAAATGTTGTTCATTAATCAATTTGTTACCTCTTTAAATACATCATCATCAAACTAATATAGTTCAATGTACTAATCTGCAAAGCTATTAAAGATACACATCCAGAAATTCATCCTATTTTGTGTTCTTCTTTTGTATCAATGTCGTGTTCCCTCTAATGGTATACACTTACAAATATGTAGTCAACAATAACCCCATTGCAGTTAGTGCATAGTTGAACCGTATTTAAAAGGTCAAAATTGACCAATTAGTCAAATTTGACCCTTTATTAGTCAATTCTGACCCTTTAAATGAGGGTAAATTATGCACCAACTACAATGACTTAGGTGTGCATATTTACCCTTTTTGCTTCAAAAACCTAGGTCCTGTATCTGTACCGTTTCTTTCTTCCGCTTCTTCTTCCACCTCTTCTTTCCGTCAAACCAATGCATACAAAGGCTTTTTCTCCTACAGAGTACATGCTACAATCCCCAGACTTGACCTCCATATATAGAGTCTTCACATTTGGGGTCAAATGTCACATAGGGGTCACTAAAGGTCAAAACGTTATGTTCACTTAAAACGCGACTTGCTCCTTAAATCCTTAGTGAAATGACCTATAGGATCGTCGGAATCGGTCATCATAAATAATACTCCGGGGGTTTTAAATTGAAAATGTAAATTTCTTGTCTCAGAGGAAATGACTGATGACCGTCAGAATTTGTCAGTCATTAGTTTCCCAGAATGGTGTGAATACGACGAGGCAATTATCCGACTTTAATACACACTTGAGACCGAGCAAGTGAGATGACAACTGTAAGTTGTATCAATAGTGCCAATTATGTAGATTATAAAATAAGTTACCAGAGTATCAGAACAATGCTATAAACAACCATCACATTATGTATTACAAGATAACTGACTTAAAATCAAAACTTGATTCATTTCGTCGCTGTTCTGACATACCGGCACAGCACAACAGAAATAAGTAAAGAGATGTGCCGGTATGTCAGAACAGCGACGATTTGATAATAAGATTTACAATTTACTTCTCTGGGGACGACCATACTTTTCGCTACAATCCTGGAAAAAAGTCTTGGAACACTTGCGTGTGATTAACGGAAAAGTGTCACCCCACTCCCCCGTACAATGTTGACCAAGGCCAGTGGCTCCTGCAGCTTGCCAGAGTGTCCCAACATTGATCGATGGGGGTGGGGAAGGAAAAATCTCATTTGAACAATTTACGTTTATAACAGAAGACACTAAGTATCAATACATGCACACAATACCCAGCACGTGTGCTCAGCTCAGCGTTTGCGTTCCAAGGACTTTTTCCAAGATTGTAGGTACATTTTTTTAATTTTTTGTAGGGGTCATTAGAGATCAATCTGTGTACACCTCCATGTTACCCACAAGGTTATTGTCACCAAGCTTGTTTGTAATGACCTTTGCCCCTTTCTGTCAACACTTTAAACTATTTATTGCTGTTTTGGGAATAACGCAATCTGAGGATCAATCAATGGCGGTCAATCTCAGGATCTCTACAATGGCGGTCTGTGGACAGGTAATAAATAGTGGGAGAGATGTGTGACTTTCCACAGGGAATTTTTTAAGATGTCTCAAGGGTCACATAACAAACAAAAAAGTTTCTGACTCCTTCACTTCTGGGTGATTTCAAGAATTTTTTGATACCCCCTCGTATATCTCGATCATAATTTCAAGCCTATCTTCCTATTAAAATCACGACTTTCATATTCGGAATTCTTTATAAAACGTGGAGTGATTTGATGGTACGCCCCCTCTGGTCCCTGGTACGCAAACACTTCGGATAGCAATTATGGAGGGCGCTCCAGCATTGCTCCTTGAAAGTATCCAGACGACGCTTGACACGAATACTAGTACCTAGATTTGACAATTCGTATTGGTTTATAACACGTAATCGCGGAAACCCATTGAACCTTTTCTAAATATCACATTCCTAGGTACAACTATTAAATAATCCCAAAACCGTTGGAGTTGTAAAATCAACTCCAGTCTTTTGTCTAAGTGTCCTTTTTTGATATTTTTTCAAGTCAAAATGACAATTTAATAACTATTAGATATCTATAAATTCTTCTCCACAGAATGTATCAATTGAATATGTATGTGGCCGAGCGGTGAAGGCATCATAACGGTAATCTACGAGTTAGGGATTCAAATTTGAATGTGGTCGGGTTATTCCCTTTGTTTTGAAAATAAATGAATACATCTGTCCCATGATACCATACTTGTAGCAAACACTTGTTCGAGTACTGATCAACTTGCTTGAAAATATGGGGAGGTCTCCAGCTGAATGTGTCCAAAATTAGCATAATTTCATGCTCAGAATAGAGCATCACCCTACAGGTGTGTGCCCCCCCCCCCCAAAAAAACACAACAACAACAACAACAACAACAACAACAACAACAACAACAACAACAACAACACCCAACAACAATACAAATCTCGACGTTAGGTGATTGTAACTCCAGGTCATAACTTCCTAAATAATTATCGGAAAGGAACATTTTAAAGCGTTGAATTAGTTTGTATGATTTAAAGTAATTACGGAGAAATTCATTAAGTACAACATTTATATAGGATATAACCCTGAGAGTTCCCAGATACAAGCCCGATTTTGGACAGCTGATTCATTACTCTCATCAAAATATTGAGCAGTGTTGACAAAACATGTACAATCAAAATAAATCCAAACCTACCAAATTGACTGAAAATATCTATTTTTGCACTGTGGTAATAGATATTAGTCCTAAAATCAGGATGCGATTCCAAACTGTAATCATTTGGGGGCAATAAGTACCTTTCCTGATTACTTCTGATTATGCTGGGCCACCGGTTTTTAAAATAGAGAGAAAATCTGAGTGTCGTCGGCAAGGACTTCAATCATTTAGTGGTGTGGAATCACCAACCTGGTGTGCAGGGGCGTCATAAGGGTGGGGGACAGGGGGACACGTCCCCCCCCCCCCCCCCCCCCCCACTTTTCAAAGTGGGGGGGGGGGGGCATAATAGCAGATGTCCCCCCCCCCCCCACACTTTTTTGAATAACCCTGAGGCTGAAAGTGTCTAATTATGATGATGATGATGATTGATGATGATGCCCCCTCAAAAGAAGCCATTTTTTGCGCGGATTTTTCAATGTTTAATTATTCAAGCTAAACAACATGGTTTCATGAACGTTTTCTGGACCATTTTAGTGAGAAAAAACCCGATTTTTGCCCGCTTCGTGCGAGTTGGCAATGTTTCTTTATTCAAGTTATAAAAAGATGGCTTAAGGAACGTTTTTCTGGACCATTTTAGATTAAAAACTGACAGTTTAAACATGATGGCTCAGGAACATTTTTCTGGAGCTTTTTAGTGTTAAAAATAGCCATTTTTTTCCGCGCTTTGCGCAAAATGGTTACAATGTTTATTCAGGCTTTATAAAACATGTTTCATGAACGTTTTTCCGGACCATTTTAGTGTTAAATAACCATTATTTTTGCGCGCTACGCACAAATTGTTTTCAATGTTTTATTATTCAAGCTTAACAAGATTGCTTCAGGAACGTTTTCAAGATCATTTCAGTGTAAAAAAACCCAATTTTTGGCGCGCTACGTGCGAATTAGTTTGAATGTTTTTTATTCAAGCTTAACAAGATGGCTTCATGAACGGGTTTCTGGACCATTTTAGTGTCAAAATAACCACTTTTTGCGCGCTACGCGCATTTTAGTTTCATTGTTTATTTATTATTCAAGCTTAACAAGATGGATTCAGGAAAATTCTAAAAATTTCTTTTTACAATATCTATTTTTTCACGCTCGGCGTGAATTATTTTTACTACTTTGTTATTAAATTGGAACAAGATGGCTTCAGAAACGTTTTCTGTACCTTTTTATTATTTAGCATTTTTTGCACGCTAGCAAAGTAGTTTCCCCTGTTCGAGCTTTTAAACAATCTATACTTAAATCAGGAAAATATGCTCAACTTCTTTCTTGCATTGACAAAAAAAACCAAAATATTTATTGGAAATGAAGAGGTGGCTTTTCGATAAACTTTGGTCAAAAGTATACACCAGATCGCACCAAATGAGTTCCAAAATTGAATTTTTTTTCTACTTCGGAGGGGGGCATATCCCCAATCAGAATCCCCCCTGTCCGAGCATAGCTCGGAGGGCGGTGCTGTGCACCGCTTGGATTATACCTGATCAATTTCATTTTTGGGGCCGCCCCCTAACCTTTTCTAGATCCCGCGCCTGGTGTCCCCCCCCCACTTTTGAAAACGGGATGACGCCCTTGCTGGTGTGGCCTATATATCATGTTCGAAAATCCGTGTTTATATCGTCTTGTCGTGAATATGCATTTGAATATGCATTTGTTTATAGCGGTACGAGTATGATAGGGGAGCACACATGAAAAGTGAGAGGTGCATGACTGAATAGCCTACTTTTAGAAGAATCAAAATAACCCAAACAAACTTTTACACAATCAAATTCTTTTTCCGTTACCGTACAGGAATATCTGACGAGATTCTCATCGCTATTCTTGTAGCGTGTATCGCCGCTATTTTGATCCTCATAATCTGTTGCGTACTCATCTACTGTCTACGATTCCGTAGTAGCGACTACAAAGAAGACGTGTTCTACCGTAACGGCCCGCCACAACCTGCTGAACCCATCCCGCAACCCCTTCCATTCGTTCATCGACCACGGACTCCGTCTCCACCTCCTTACACGCCACCATTACGTCCCCCGCACGCCACCGCCTGTAACTAATGGGAACACTCAAGTGACGGTGATCAACGAACCCTCGCCGCCGATAATCGAACAGCCACCACGAAAACCGACCCAGGTGAGTAAAAATGCAGGGGGTTCCAGAATACATCATTCAACTTATTTTAGCGGAGCAATAGTTTCAAATTAACACGCTAATGCTATCGTCAGTAGGTAACAGTCGTTGACCACCTATATGGCATCAATGCTATCTTCAGTGGACAGGTGGATAGCAGAACATCCTCACTATATAATTTTAATGCTATCTTCATTAGCATCCTAACTTATGGGTTTGATTCAATCACCTTTACATATCAGACGACATACACGACACACACATGTTAATGAATATTATATACGTCATTCATATATTCTTGTCCATTGATTGGTTAAAAGTGGGTCACATGATCAAAAATAAACACGCTATTTTGCCAAAAGTAATATTTACGGCTCCCAAAAGTAATATTTACGGCTCCCAAGAAGACTATTTACGGCGCACACACTGCGCCGGTAGTTTCACGCGGCGTTGTACTCCGCGTGACGCGAGAGGGAGCACAATTTGCATCCCCGTGCGCAGCGTGACGATCGTTTGATGCACTGCCTTTGAATTGAACTTTTGAAACTTTTTAACTGATGAAGATTGAAACTTACCGGATGATTTTTAAATTTGAATTTGATGGAACTAGAAATATATAAATGACGTATATAAAACAAATATATACTGCCTTTATTCGAGTCTCTGGATTAAAACTATGGTCCCTCGGTGACTGTAATAGTGCCATTGCAGTCACCTCGGGTCCATAGTTTTAACCAGAGTCTCTATGGCAGTATATATTTGTATACTATATAAATATGAATGTTTTCAGTCATCCAGTCGTTGATAATAAAATGATATAATAAGACTAATACTGGAACTTACGTTTAACAAAATCAAAACGCCAAAAACTAAACGCGATCCCAACGGTTCTACGCAACAAACCAAGGCGCGTGTAACAATACCATACGTCGAAGGGCTTTCTGAAAGACTGAAGAACACTTTCAAAACCTTTGGTGTGGCCACTTCATACAAGCCGAACAACACTCTACGAGGTAAACTCGTCCAGGTTAAGGACAAACAACCTAAAGAGAAACGTTCCAACGTGGTATATGGTATTACGTGCGCAAATACTGACTGTGTCCAGTCCTATATTGGAGAGACGAAACAATCCCTCAAAGCCCGGGCTAATCAGCATCGGAGGCCTAGCTCAAATGAGGCCCAGAACTCAGCCGTCTTCACACATCTAAAGGACTCCGGCCATAGTTTTGAGTTTGAGGATGTTGTAATCCTGGACAAGGAGGACAAGTGGCACGAACGTGGGGTAAAAGAATCCATCTGGGAGAGGGTCGAGCGACCTTCATTAAACAAGTCAGGAGGACTGCGATTCCACCTATCACACACCTGGGACCGGGTCCTTCGGGGTATTCCAAGCCGTCTTCATCAATCACGTGACCCTACATCATCAGCGGGTCAGTTGCCTGATGAAGTGTGATGGTATCACACGCAACGTAGCAGTTGTAAAAGCAAGTTCCAGTATTAGTCTTATTATATCATTTTATTTGTATACTATCTTCAGTAGATAGCAAATCCTGTGTGGTGTTAATTCTTAGGCTTCGGTAAGCTTAGTGAGTGCTCATAGAAAAATCGGTTTGCTAAACAGCTTTTTTTCGTAAGGTCTTTCTGGTTTTAAAACTGTTATGATGTTTTAAAAAACATCATAACTAGAATAGTGTCCATTAATGAATGAGGTGTCGAATTGCGAGGAAGAAATGTGATCGTTTAATGATCTTATATTTTTAAAACCGATTACTAATTTTAATTTAGCTAACATAAAAGAAATTATCAGGAACTTTTGAGTTAGGTGTGTTTCTGTACATATTTTAAAATAAGAAATTCTGGATGAATGCATTTATGTTATGTATCAGGTTTGCCCATTTAGAACTCACTGAACTATTATATTCCAACATGATTTAATGCTATATCCTCAGCTCATACAGTACAGATCGCATTAGAGTAACCGATATCAACGGAGGTCAACATACTTTCATCGGAATATCAACCCAATTACATCCCGTTGTCAGTGCATTGACAGTGCGAAATCAGCGCGCTGATTTCGCAAGATCAACGAAGTCCCTACACGACAATTGGTGCTATGACGATAATGTCAACGAACTATCATCGCGCTGTCAGTGCATTGTCAATGCTATGTCATTGCGTTGTCAATGGACTATCAACTCAAAGTCAATGGACTATAGTTGCGTGGTGCACTCTATTGTGAGCTGTACTGTAGTTCATTTTCTGTGCAGGACTCAGAAACAGAAGACTTAGTCGTCATTAAAGTTTAGATAGGTTTTCATCAATACTTTTCTTGCGTTCTTTGTTAGGCCTAATGGAAGAATGGAAGAAAATATTTCTTGATAAAGAGAAATGAGATTCCTAGCGCTTTCTGTATCGTTCTATGAGTCTTAGAAGGTTCTGTTATGCTAACGTTGTTGTTTATTTCATCTCCCTTTAAAGGTGATCGTAATAAGACCACAGACACCAGAAGTAATCCGTCGACGACCGGAACCTGAGCAAGATACCGAGGTAAGAAATGGATTGACATCGTCATATGATAGTGCATTGGTCGATGCACAGCCACTTATCTTTGAATGTCAATATCAATAATGGTGCGGCACCATCTTCAGGTTGGTAGGCTCAGACGATGGCGGTCATATCCTTTTCAATTTGGCTACAAAAAGTAATACGTGGATTTTGGGATCAACCTACAACACCCCGTCAAGACCGAGTGTCCTATATACCTGGGGTAGGAAATCTTTTCATCCTTGCGCTCATTGTAACATGATCTTTTTTAAACAATCTATTTTGATTACATCAATACAAATGATAAATGACAATAAAATTGACAGATAAGCGACCCAAAAAAACACCTGTTAGTGTGTGGGCCAGCCAACCCATTTTTCAAATTTCCATTTTTTTTTTTAATATAAATTTTTGCTTTTTACATTTTTGGGGGGTTTAATGTTTCTATTTTTTTGGTGTTGAAAATTTTGAAAAATGTTGACAATTCACACAAAAAATTGCCGAAATTAAAAAGCAAATACACCGCCCGACCGACCTATCCTACCCAAGAGGTACCGGGTCCGTTTGCCCCCGGTTTGCCCGTGCAACATGGTTGGGTTTTTACGTCGCCTTATGCCCCCCCCCCCCCCCTACAAACAATGGGTTCGTCTACCTTTGTGCATAGTTGTAATGTTACCATTCTAAGAATTGATCAGGGTGATGGTTTACTTGGATATATTTACATTATATAGTCATGAAAGTATTATTTATTTACATGTATACTCACCCTTCGTAGCTTACAGATAACAAATGCATTGTTTTCTCTGGTAAGAATAGATGCTACGAAGGGGGAGGGGGTGTGGCGACTTGGATGATTTATTGTAATTGATTAGTTTCTTACTTTAGTGTACTCCTATAATTAATGCTAGATTTGCCGATTGGTAATATTATATGGAGTCTAAAGTAAGTGTTGCCATACAGTCATCAAAAAGGTAACTATACAAGTAATAAATGGGCTTTCAACTCTAAAAATATATATCCTACCTAAAAAATATTAAATTATAAAGTTGTTGAAGAATTTATCTTCTTTAATATGAGATATTGCACGCTAATATCAGTTGAATATTGCTGAAGTGACAATCCAAAATGTAAGGTAAAGTCACAATTTCATTTTCACATTTTACTTTCAACACGGGGAGAGTATGATAGGTATAGCGTTTGTGGCGTATTGATCCATCGGTACAATACGGCCGAGTGGCCGACTATCCAACCTACGCACGCATCCCCAATTGCACTACCGGTAATCGATATTGTACCCGTAGCTGGGTCCGCCTGTAGAGAAGAAAAATGTGAAAATTAAAATCGGACTTTGCTTTACATTTTGGGAGTCTTCCTCAATAATCACCCAATCAGAGCGCGCAATATCTCATATTAAAGAAGATACATTTCTCAACAACTTTATAATTTAATATGTTTAGGTAGGATATAATTTGTTAGAGTTAAAAGCCCATTTATTACCTTTTTATGACTGTATAAGTTGATACTATTACTATACTAATGTCTTTGTGCATCTTGTTTG
Source organism: Ophiura sarsii (assembly GCA_035610835.1). Lineage (NCBI taxonomy): Eukaryota > Metazoa > Echinodermata > Ophiuroidea > Amphilepidida > Ophiuridae > Ophiura > Ophiura sarsii. Next base: position 15,226,781 of record CM069454.1, on the reverse strand, counting down.
AATCAGGTGATTTTTAGACGACCGCAAGAGCGACAGCGACAGCGACCAAGATCCGCTTCTCCGAGATTCTACCATGATGATCGTGAGGAAGTGATCCTGATCGAAGAGAGGCCACCATCACCCGTGGAGACCATTATTCGACGTGTACACAGACCCATGGTCCGCCCTCAACCCAGATACGTAAGTGCTTACAAGACTTGAGTAAAGGGGTACGGAAATACAGTCATACATATTTAGCTTTTTTATTCCGTAGTTTGGACATTTATTTTCCATCCGACCACCATGATCCCGGCTTGTTTTAATTTATCATTATTCACGCATATCTATTCCCTTGTGTGAAAGTTATACACGCCCTATTCAAATATTGATTACGAAAAAATATTGATAGTTTTGTGAACAGCGATTGTCGTTGGATAAATGAACACAAATATGGGGTTTGAGTGAGAGTGAGAAAAAGCTTAACAGCCTCGCATCCACATCGCCTCAGAAATAGGATCCCTCCTCCATATTTGTACATTTTAGGGCCTCTGCGTAAAATAAAATAACTTATAAGGCGATTTATTTAATGACATCCGTAATTTTCTCTATTTTTCCTCAGGGCGACAGGCGTGATTTTAGACGTGAATCCGACTTAGAAAGCTACGGATCTGGTCGTGGACCACGTGGACCACTTGGCGCCTTTGGCCCCGATGGATTTGGCGGACCTTCTGCTGGATTCGGTGGATCCGCTGGATTCGGTGGGCCCGCTGGATTCGGTGGATCCGCTAGATTCGGTGGAGCATCTGCCTTTGGTCCTGGGCCTGTTGGTTTCAGCGGACCCTCTGCTTTCGGCGGACAGCCTGCTTTCGGCGGACAGCCTGCTTTCGGCGGACAGCCTGCTTTCGGCGGACAGCCTGCTTTCGGCGGACAGCCTGCTTTCGGCGGACAGTCTGCTTTCGGCGGACCGTCTGCTTTTGGCGGACCTTTCAGTGGACCTATCAATGGACCCGCTACCTTCGGACCGCCCCGACCACGACCTTTTGGCCCTCAACTTCCGGCTCTACTACCACCTCAGCAATCTGGTTTCTTCTAATTTTAATAGTCTATCATCGGCCTACCGTAATCTGGTGGGTTGTGTGGCAGATAAATGGCAACTATTATAGTCCGCTAGGTATATCTTATACCATTTCCCGTATTAAGCTTTCAGTCGGGACTTTCAGGCACTCCTAGAACACTTCAGCAACACTATTGTTACTCCGAGTCATAAATTGATTGTCATTTGATGAAATTACCACCAGACCACTTACCTACACACCCCTCAAACCAATAATAATAAAAATAATGTATGTTGCAATACGTCTTTTTACAGTACAATTATAAATTGTGTCTATATATATATAGACACATATCATTCAAACGAGATATTTTGCGTATTACAGACAAGAGGTGTATTTTTATCAGATAAATTATGCTATCTATAATTTTATATCTAATTTCATTCAAACATTTAAAATAGTTTTGCTGATACTTTAGTTATTAGGATGTATATCAAAGATATACATCTCGAAAGACTTCAAGACAGTTTTGACATCGAGAAATTTAAACACATATCTCGCATCAATAAAACACTTTAGTTCGGCCTTTTTTTTATCATGAAACCCACAAATGTTGGTTGCGAAAGTTTTGTACTTGTCTTTAAAATAACAGTTTTGATTACATATATTTATCAACTCTAGATATTTGTAAATAATTGATTTAAAAGTAGAGTCCGTATAGATTTTTTTCATAAATATACATTTTTTATATATATATATTATTTTTGCATAAAATGATTGTATATATTATTTATATACTCATCATTTTCAATGTCCTGATACAGTACTATGTTATATGGATAATTTACTATTTTGTAATATAATTAATAAATGTGGTGGGTTAAAATTAAAAACATGGATATTATTAATTTATTATAGTGTATTTCACTTCCACGTGACAGTGATGTCACTGCGTCATTCACCGATTGCGCTGGCGTGTACATGTACATGTATAAGCCCTACACCTACGTGTAGAGAGATATCTAGGCCAGGGATCGCATTCTGACGCGTCTGCGCGTCCTAGACCTCTCACTTTCTTATAGTGACGCGTCAGGTTTCAAATTGGAAAGTATTGCGGGTCCCGATCAAAATTGAAGGGACCCCTTAAGTTTGACGATGTATGGAAATGGAAACCTTAAGAAATTCTGTAAATTACATATTCATCCTTTGCTCACAATATAAATTCATTAAAACTGTCCATAAAAAAGTAAATTTTTCAAATACCCAAACCGGGACCCCTCAATTTCTTGGGGGACCACTTAAATTTGGTTTTTGAAGTCCTACGGGGTCCTGAAAAATGTCATGGGACCTCTCACATTTTTGATCCGGTGCTATCCCTGATCTAGGCTTGCGTAAATGCAGCGCGTAAAAAGTAGCGTTATTAATTGCACAGAGGAAGTGAAATATATTATAGAACTTAGAGGGAGGGGATACATCGTATGGCACCTTTGAAGACATATTCCATTCCAAACAAAGTAACAACGTAACGCAAAGTAGTAGATGTATTTACGCAATGGATATTCATCTTTGATCGCGTAAATAATATATGTCAGCGCATGCGCAGCCCATTACCAGTGCGCGCACCAAAATATAAAGTGCGTTCACTTGAATACTCTGTGAGCGTTGGTTCCTCTTGTGAATGGGAATAAACATGTCTGTTTTCATCAAGATATACAATAATCTTAACAATTTGGTATCCGTTATCAAATAAAATTAATTCATAATATAACATCAGTTTATGCACAGTTTGAAATGTTGGTATGTTGCATTGAATAATTTCAATGAGATCAAATTATTTTAGTACATCCAGGACTCATATCAAAATTAACCAATTTCAATTCCTTATTATTGCACAACATATTATGATGTAAGTCACTTAGATTACATTAAACAATGAATTAAACATTCATGCAGAAACTCGTTTTACGAAGCACAAGTTGGTTGATCACACTGGGCGACAGACAATAGCGGGAACGGAAACTTAAGATCGTTTTAAATATGTAACCTATATGACTCATTTTGGTATTTTCTAATCAAACAAAATTCTGTATATTAATAAATGTGTTACCTCTTTAAATACTTCATCATCAAACTAATATAATTCAATGTACTAATCTGCAATGTTATTAAAGATACACATCCAGAAATTCATCCTATTTTGTGTTCTTCTTTTGTATCAATGTCGTGTTCCCTCTAATAGTATACACTTACAAATATGTAGTCAACAATAACCCCATTGCAGTTAGTGCATAGTTGAACCGTATTTAAAAGGTCAAAATTGACCAATTAGTCAAATTTGACCCTTTATTAGTCAATTCTGACCCTTTAAATGAGGGTTAATTATGCACCAACTACAATGACTTAGGTGTGCATATTTACCCTTTTTGCTTCAAAAACCTTTCGCTTCTTCTTCCACCTCTTCTTTCCGTCAAACCAATGCATACAAAGGCTTTTTCTCCTACAGAGTACATGCTACAATCACCAGACTTGACCTCCATATATAGAGTCTTCACATTTGGGGTCAAAGGTCACACAGGGGTCACTAAAGGTCAAAACGTTATTTTCACTTAAAACGCGACTTGCTCCTTAAATCCTTAGTGATAGGACCGTCAGAATCAGTCATCATAAAAAATACTCCGGGGTTTTAAATTGAAAATATTTGGGGTCAATAGGGGTCAAAATGTAAATTTCTTGTCTCAGAGGAAATGACTGATGACCGCCAGAATTTGTCAAAAGATTCCTTTGGTCCATGCACATATAGGGTCTTCAGCGATTAAAAATGACATTTAATATTGGGTCACTTAGGGTCATTGACCTATCCAGGGGTAAATGTCAAGACTTGGTGCAATTTTGATCGGACTCGCTATAATATGTTTTCAAATGCGTTGTGCAAATAATTTCTCCACTGTGTAAATGAGTCGCCACAAGGTAGCACACCTCTAATGGGCGGTCATTTTCTTTGGTAGAGGGTGTCCCAAAAATGTCATTTATCGTCGCAACTTTTTAGAACCCCCTCCTAAACGAACACGATTATTTCTATGACACCCTACTCAGATGATCATTATTTTTATGAGGCCCCCCACCAAAACATACACAAATATTATCCATATCAGATAACAGAACAAATTCTCAGTTTAAGTTGGTGCCATTTTCAAATCTCAACTCGGATTATTAACCAAGATATGGTTGATTAATACATAATTAGAAAGTTGCGAAAGGAATGGGTTTGCTTCGGAACTATTTAGTGACGTACTAACATAAACAGCTGGTCTAGGGCAGTGGTTCTCAACCTTTTTGGCCCACGACCCCTTTTGACATTCTTGGTCAGTACCATGACCCACCCCCAAATGTTTTTAAAAAACCAACCCAATTTATTCTAACTGAAACTGCCTAGTTATATGATGCGAGCGTAGCGAGCAGGAAATTTAGAATTCCTTCGTACAAATACACATAGTTGGGCCGTTTTCAGGAAACGATTTTACCCTATGCAACAGAAGGCCCTATGCCAGCTTTTGTTTCACATGTCTTAAAGGGAAGCGGTCATGGTGAGGATTCTAATTAGGGGTTCAATAAGGTTTCGGAGTTGTTTATCTTGAATCGACAACGGTAAGACGGGTTTATTTTGCGATTCAAGATAAACAACGACGAAGACCTTGTTGAACCCCGTTCAACAACGACCAAACATATTTACATCATTCATATGCGAATAGCGTTTTGGATAATTGATGAAAACAAGTAAAAAACGTGGTTTAATAGGCTTAATTTGACATAAAAAATTGCTGCTCTTTAAAAAACGGAACAAAATGTTTACGTTTAATTATAATTTGGCCCTTATTTGGACATCGTCCAATCCCTGTAAATGGACGAGGGAACTTCTGAATGGGATGGGTTACAAAAGGTAAACATTAGAGAAGACAAATTATTGCGCAAGTAATTGTGGAATTTAAAATATTTTGTAAATAGCATTTTATTCACACACCACCTTTAACATTCAGAGAAAAATTAAATCAAGAATGCCTTTAATTTACATAACACGTTTTGATATATGTTTACAGAATATTTGTATCAAATTAAACACACCCCTCCATTTCAATAGCGGTACGGTCCAAATAGATCAGAGGGATGTCATTTCACCGCGCGATGATACAAAATGGCGATTCTCTTGTGCTGGGTAGCGACCGTTTCGGCTAAAATTGTGGCTTTAGGAATGATCCGTGACATATGGCCCTCGCCAAAAATATTTTCCTCAGAGGTAGAGCTACATTTTGGTATATAAAGCTGTTTGCTAACTTTAAGGATCGCATGGCGAAATGCATTTATGGGCGAAAAAATGAACACATTTTGCGAACATTTGTTGTTTGTTTACAATTTTGCATCGATGCATGGTTTCCAAATAAGGTTCGCCATCCTATTAATTTGCATATGAAGAGTGAGTTTATCTCAAATCAACAACGCTTTGTTACTGTACTTAAGGTATGTGGGAGTTGTTGTACGAAAATTGAACAGCGCGCGGCGACTATTTGAATCTAAACAAGTTGGACATTGGCGCAGTCTGTAATTGTTCTACGTATGTTTACATGCAAGCGGTATTGTGTGCGACTCTACAACAATCTCTTATACGTGGACGGCGCGCTCAATCAACCATCCTTCAGTTGATTGAACGCATTTTCTATCATATGATGTAAGTGATGTATTAGTTATGAGCTAAGGTTTAGCTGGTACAAAATCGTCGTCAGCGGTTTCTTTTCCTCACCATGCTCTATTCCCTTTAAGTAAGGGGTGAATTTTATTTTAATTTAAACTGGTTTTTTATTGGCCAATCTAGATAATAATTTGTGAGCGCAGCCACCATGATCTTCTGCCAATATCTACAGTTCCTTGCAACTTCCGGTTTGGTATCAATTCGAACGTCTTTCGTTCGATCGATTTGAACCACGTTTTCCGGTACGTTTGCAATATTCAGATAGTTTTAATAAAATTACGTAAAGGATAATGGCCGAGTATAGAGAGTATGCAATGCTACGTCACTATGTCCTCATTTGAACTGTGCCTCCAAGATGGATGCCACGGAACAATATGATTTGGTCAGTTCAGATCAATTGGAGCGGGAAATTTAATTGTCAATCCGAATACGTGACTAGCCCGACCTCCATAATGGCTGCCCGATCCATTGTTATACCGTTCCGGTTGGTTCATTGCATACCCTCTATAACACTATTCTGGGAAAATAATGACCGAGCGTAAGCCAAGATCATTAGTTTCCCAGAATGGTGTGAATACGAGGCAATTATCCGACTTAATACACACTTGAGACCAAGCAAGTGAGATGACAACTATAAGTTGTATCAATAGTGCCAATTATGTAGATTATAAAATAAGTTACCAGAGTATCAGAACAATGCTATAAACAACCATCACATTAAAGTGTATGTATTACAAGATAAGTGACTTAAAATCAAAACTTGATTCATTTGATAATAAGATTTACAATTTACTTCTCTGGGGACGACCATACTTTTCGCTAGGTACATTTTTTGATTTTTTGTAGGGGTCATTAGAGATCAATCTGTGTACACCCCATGTTACCCACAAAATTATTGTCACCAAGCTTGTTTGTAATGACCTTTGACCCCTTTCTGTCAACACTTTAAACTATTTATTGCTGTTTTGTGAATAACGCAATCTGAGGGGCAATCTGAGGATCAATCAATGACAGTCAATCTGAGGATCTCTACAATGGCGGTCTGTGGACAGGTAATAAATAGTGGGAGGGATGTGTGACTTTCCACAGGGAATTTTTTTAAGATGTCTCAAGGGTCACATAACAAACAAAAAGTTTCTGATTCCTTCACTTCTGGGTGATTTCAAGAACTTTTTGATACCCCCTCGTATATCTCGATCATAATTTCAAGCCTATCTTCCTATTAAATCACGACTTTCATATTCGGACTTCTTTATAAAACGTGGAGTGATTTGATGGTACGCCCCCTGGTCCCTGGTACGCAAACACTTCGGATAGCAATTATGGAGGGCGCTCCACTCTCCAGCATTGCTCCTTGAAAGTATCCAGACGACGCTTGACACGAATACCTAGATTTAACAATTCGTATTGGTTTATAACACGTATTCACGGATACCCATTGAACATTTCTAAATATCACATTCCTATAGGTACAACTAATAAATAATCCCAAAACCGTTGGAGTTGTAAAATCAACTCCAGTCTCTTGACTAAGTGTCCTTTTTTTCAAGTCAAAATGACAATTTAATAACTATTAGATATCTATTCATTGAAAAAATCAAGGAAATGAAACGGCGATGGGCAGGACATATCGCGAGACAAAACGATAATCGGTGGACAATAAGAACAACCGAGTGGCAACCCCGTACAGGCAAAAGGAGAAGAGGCAGGCAGAAACAAAGATGGAGAGACGAGTTAACCGAATACAGAGGAACGACATGGACAAGAGAAGCACAAGACAGACACAGATGGAAGATGCTGAAAGAGGGCTTCAGCCTACAGAGGCTGAAAAAGCCTAGGTAAAGGTAAAGATATCTATAAATTCTTCTTCACCGAATGTATCAATTGACTATGTATGTGGCCGAGCGGTGAATGCATCATAACGGTAATCTACGGGTTAGGGATTCAAATTTTACTGTGTTCGGGTTATTCCCTTTGATTTGAAAATAAATGAATACATCTGTCCCATGATACCATATTTGAAGCAAACCCTATCTGAATGTGCCCAAAATTAGCATTATTTCATGCTCAGAATAGAGCATCACCCTACAGGTGTGTCCCCCCCCCCCCCCCCCCCCCACCAAAAAAAAACAACCACCCAACAACAACAAAAAAACAACTCGACGTTAGGTGATTGTAACTCCAGGTCATAACTTCCTAAATAATTATCGGAATGGAACATTTTAAAACGTTGAATTAGTTTGTATGATTTAAAGTAATTACGGAGAAATTCATTAAGTACAACATTTATACGGACAATCAAAATAAATCCAAAACCTACAAAATTGACTGAAAATATCTCTTTTTGCACTGTGGTAATATATATTAGTCCTATAATCAGGATTATATTCCAACTGTACTCATTTGGGGGCAATAAGTACCTTTCCCGATTACTTCTGATTATGTTTGGCCACAGGCTTCTAAAATAGAGAGAAATTCTGAGTGTCGTCGGCAAGGACTTCAAACATTTAGTGGTGTGGAATCACCAGCCTGGTGTAGCCTATATATCATATTCGAAAGAAGAGGTTATCCGTGTTATCGTCTTGTCGTGAATATGCGTTTGATGATAGCGGTACGAGGATGATAGGTGCTTGAGTGAATACTTTTAGAAGAATCAAAATAACCCAAACTTTAACACAAGATCAAATACCTTTTTTTTAATTTACCGTACAGGAATATCTGACGAGATTCTCATCGCTATTATTGTAGCGTGTATCGCTGCTATTTTGATCCTCATAATCTGTTGCGTACTCATCTATTGTCTACGATTCCGTAGTAGAGAATACAAAGAAGACGTGTTCTACCGTAACGGCCCGCCACAACCTGAACCCATCCCGCAACCCCTGCCGTTCGTTCAGCGACCACGGACTCCGCCTCCACCTAGACAGTACACGCCACCCCCTCAACGACCACGCACGCCTCCTTTTGTGCAGAGGCCTTACACGCCACCATTTCGTCCCCGCACGCCACCGCCTGTAAATAATGGGAACACTCAAGTGACGGTGATCAACGAACCCTCGCCGCCGATAATCGAACAGCCACCACGAAAACCGACCCAGGTGAGTAGAAATGCCAGGGGGTTCCAGAATACATCATTCAACTTATTTTAGCGGAGCAATAGTTTCAAATTAACACGCTAATGCTATCGTCAGTAGGTATAGGGAAGACATCAAAACTCGACCGCCCGTTGACCGCCGGTTACGTTCGGTTCCACCCGGTTCTTTCAGGTCAAATGTTTTACTGGTATATGAATATTCACGCATGCAACACTGAACAACCGCCGGTTGACTTAATGCTGTAACCGGACCAATTTACACTATCAATCTGTTACTTTGCGGTCATAATAGCTCTCTCTATAATCGTTCTATAAAAAAGACCATTTATAGACTTTCGGTATTGATTTTAAAAAGTTAATTGAGCTATAAACAGACTGAAAAAGCCAACCCCAGCGAAAATCAATAGCTGTATTGTACTGGTTGTCAACTGAGACTTGAGAGCCCATTACTTCAAGATTTTATTGCTCACGCGTGGGACGAGGCACTATCAACCGGTCGTATTCACCAGAGTGTGACTGTTTGTTTGACCTCATTATGTGTGTATATTATAAAAGACGACACGTTTTGTGAGAACCGGGCGGAACCGGCCGTACAGTTGCCTGGCGGTCGAGTTTTGACGTGATCCCTAACAGTCGTTGACCACCTATATGGCATCAATGCTTTCTTCAGTGGATAGCAGAACATACTCACTATCATTTTAATGCTATCTTCATTAGCATCCTAACTAATGGGTTTGATTCCATCACCTTTACATATCAGACGACACACACATGTTAATGAATACTATCTTCAGTAAATAGCAAATCCTGTGTGGTGTTTTTTAAGCTCCACCGTTTACGGTGTTGAGCACTTTGTTCAATGGCTAGTCTAACCAGAAACGGTTGTCAATACATATTACGCTCCTGATTTATCAGTTGAGCACTTTTTGATTATCTTTTGATGTCTTAATGTGTATAGATCTCCTTTGGAATATATTTGTTGCTCTGATCGCTGGTTTTAACACCATTGATTGTGTATTCTCATTTTCAATGTGTCAAAGGCCTACGATCAGAGAGACATCTTTTCGCCTGATGATTGGACAAAATGACCGTATGGGATTGTCCATGAAACTCAGAGTAGCGATAATATTCCGGAAGGTCTATACCTCTGAATGTTTATAAGCTCCACCGTTTACGGTGTTGAGCACTTTGTTCAATGGCTAGTCTAACCAGAAACGGTTGTCAATACATATTACGCTCCTGATTTATCAGTTGAGCACTTTTTGATTATCTTTTGATATCTTAATGTGTATCGATCTCCTTTGGAATATATTTGTTGCTCTGATCGCTGGTTTTAACACCATTGATTGTGTATTCTCATTTTCAATGTGTCAAAGGCCTACGATCAGAGAGACATCTTTTCGCCTGATGATTGGACAAAATGACCGTATGGGATTGTCCATGAAACTCAGAGTAGCGATAATATTCCGGAAGGTCTATACAGGGATACTATTAACTTTGGGATAGGAAAGTCGTATACTAACGTACGTAGCGAAAACGGTCCTTTTGAATAAATTATGATAATCGTCTGGAATGCGTCGGTGACCGGCGTTTAACGCGTTTAACAATGTTTAACCGGGTTTAACTGCATTAAACGGCATGTTAGTCAGCATAGGTTTGGGGGCGCTGTAGATTTAAACAGACGACGGTGGCCACGCGAAACTTAAATTTTGAATTCGTAGTGAATATTACACGTAATCGCGAATTTTAAACCGATCATTTTGACAAATACATCATAATTAGAAGGATTTTTATCGTTAACCGGGCGATGACTGTTAAAAATAATTCAAAATGGTGCACTCCCGTTGCCAAATTGGGTCGTCTGAGAGACGCGTGGCCAGCGTTGCGTCGTCTGCTACAATCACGTCTGCAATCACGCCTGACCGGTATAGCGCCACCAATTCTATGCTGACTAAGTTCAATTTAAAAGTGGACCCGATCGGCAAGCTCAGTGGCATACCCCTGGTCTATACCTCTGAATTTTTATTCTTTTTTTATATATATATATTATTTTTGCATAAAATTATTGTATATATTATTTTATATACTCATCATTTTCAATGTCCTGATACAGTACTATGTTATATGGATAATTTACTATTTTTGTAATATAATAAATAAATGTGGTGGGTTAAAATTAAAAACATGGATATTATTAATTTATTATAGTGTATTTCACTTCCACGAGCCAGTGACGTCACTGCGTCATTCACCGATTGCGCTGGCGTGTACATGTACATGTATAAGCCCTACACCTACGTGTAGAGAGATATATAGGCCATCAGGGATCACATTCTGACGCGTCTGCGCGTCCTAGACCTCTCACTTTCTTATAGTGACGCGTCAGGTTTCAAATTGGAAAGTATTGCGGGTCCCGATCAAAATTGAAGGGACCCCTTAAGTTTGACGATGTATGGAAATGGAAACATTGAGAAATTCTGTAAATTACATACTCATCCTTTGCTCACAATATAAATTCATTAAAACTGTCCATAAAAAAGTAAATTTTTCAAATACCAAAACCGGGACCCCTCAATTTCTTGGGGGACCACTTAAATTTGGTTTTTGAAGTCCTACGGGGTCCTGAAAAATGTCATGGGACCTCTCACATTTTTGATCCGGTGCTATCCCTGATCTAGGCTTGCGTAAATGCAGCGCGTAAAAAGTAGCGTTATTAATTGCACAGAGGAAGTGAAATATATTATAGAACTTAGAGGGAGGGGATACATCGTATGGCACCTTTGAAGACATATTCCATTCAACTTAGAGGGAGGGGATACATCGTATGGCACCTTTGAAGACATATTCCATTCCAAACAAAGTAACAACGTAACGCAAAGTAGTAGATGTATCTACGCAATGGATATTCATCTTTGAATCCGTAAATAATATACGTCAGCGCATGCGCAGCCCATTACCAGTGCGCGCACCAGAATATAAAGTGCGTTCACTTGAATACTCTCTGAGCGTTGGTTCTTCTTGTGAATGGGAATAAATATGCCTGTTTTCATCAAGATACACAATAATCTTAACAATTTGGTATCCGTTATCAAATAAAATTAGTTCATTATATAGCATCAGTTCATGCACAGTTTGAAATGTTGGTATGTTGCGTGAATAATTTCAATGAGATCAAATTATTTTAGTACATCCAGGACTCAGAACCAATTTCAATTCCCTATTATTGCACAAAATATTATAATGTAAGTCACTTAGATTGAACAACAAATTAAACATTCATTCAGAAACTCGTTTTACGAAGCACAAGTTGATAGATCACACTGGGCGACAGACAATAGTGGTAACGGAAACTTAAAATCGTTTTAAATATGTAACCTACATGACTCATTTTGGTATTTTCTAATCAAACAAAATTCTGTATATTAATAAATGTGTTACCTCTTTAAATACTTCATCATCAAACTAATATAGTTCAATGTACTAATCTGCAAAGCTATTAAAGATACACATCCAGAAATTCATCCTATTTTGTGTTCTTCTTTTGTATCAATGTCGTGTTCCCTCTAATAGTATACACTTACAAATATGTAGTCAACAATAACCCCATTGCAGTTAGTGCATAGTTGAACCGTATTTAAAAGGTCAAAATTGACCAATTAGTCAAATTTGACCCTTTATTAGTCAATTCTGACCCTTTAAATGAGGGTTAATTATGCACCAACTACAATGACTTAGGTGTGCATATTTACCCTTTTTGCTTCAAAAACCTAGGTCCTGTATCTATACCGTTTCTTTCTTTCGCTTCTTCTTCCACCTCTTCTTTCCGTCAAACCAATGCATACAAAGGCTTTTTCTCCTACAGAGTACATGCTACAATCACCAGACTTGACCTCCATATATAGAGTCTTCTTATTTGGGGTCAAAGGTCACACAGGGGTCACTAAAGGTCAAAACGTTATTTTCACTTAAAACGCGACTTGCTCCTTAAATCCTTAGTGATAGGACCGTCAGAATCAGTCATCATAAAAAATACTCCGGGGTTTTAAATTGAAAATATTTGGGGTCAATAGGGGTCAAAATGTAAATTTCTTGTCTCAGAGGAAATGACTGATGACCGTCAGAATTTGTCAAAAGATTCCTTTGGTCCATGCACATATAGGGTCTTCAGCGATTAAAAATGACATTTAATATTGGGTCACTTAGGGTCATTGACCTATCCAGGGGTAAATGTCAAGACTTGGTGCAATTTTGATCGGACTCGCTATAATATGTTTTCAAATGCGTTGTGCAAATAATTTCTCCACTGTGTAAATGAGTCGCCACAAGGTAGCACACCTCTAATGGGCGGTCATTTTCTTTGGTAGAGAGTGTCCCAAAAATGTCATTTATCGTCGCAACTTTTTAGAACCCCCTCCTAAACGAACACGATTATTTCTATGACACCCTACTCAGATGATCATTATTTTTATGAGGCCCCCCCCCCCCCCCCCCCTCCCCCCACCAAAACATACACAAATATTATCCATATCAGATAACAGAACAAATTCTCAGTTTAAGTTGGTGCCATTTTCAAATCTCAACTCGGATTATTAACCAAGATATGGTTGATTTATACATAATTAGAAAGTTGCGAAAGGAATGGGTTTGCTTCGGAACTATTTAGTGACGTACTAACACAAACAGCTGGTCTAGGGAGTCTAGGGGAACACCACTAAATAATTCCTTCGTACAAATACACATAGTTGGGCCGTTTTCAGGAAACGATTTTACCCTATGTAACAGAAGGCCCTATGCCAGCTTTTGTTTCACATGGATGTCTTAAAGGGAAGCGGTCATGGTGAGGATTCTAATTAGGGGTTCAATAAGGTTTCGGAGTTGTTTATCTTGAATCGACAACGGTAAGACGGGTTTATTTTGCGATTCAAGATAAACAACGACGAAGACCTTGTTGAACCCCGTTCAACAACGACCAAACATATTTACATCATTCATATATGCGAATAGCGTTTTGGATAATTGATGAAAACAAGTAAAAAACGTGGTTTAATAGGCTTAATTTGACATAAAAAAATAGCTGCTCTTTAAAAAACGGAACAAAATGTTTACGTTTAATTATAATTTAGCCCATATTTGGACATCGTCCGTTCCCTGTAAATGGACGAGGGAATTTCTGAATGGGATGGGTTACAAAAGGTAAACATTAGAAAAGACAAATTATTGCGCAAGTAATTGTGGAATTTAAAATATTTTGTAAATAGCATTTTATTCACACACCACCTTTAACATTCAGAGAAAAATTAAATCAAGAATGCCTTTAATTTACATAACACATTTTGATATATGTTTACAGAATATTTGTATCAAATTAAACACACCCCTCCATTTCAATAGCGGTACGGTCCAAATAGATCAGAGGGATGTCATTTCACCGCGCGATGATACAAAATGGCGATTCTCTTGTGCTGGGTAGCGACCGTTTCGGCTAAAATTGTGGCTTTAGGAATGATCCGTGACATATGGCCCTCGCCAAAAATATTTTCCTCAGAGGATAGCTACATTTTGGTATATAAAGCTGTTTGCTAACTTTAAGGATCGCATGGCGAAATGCATTTATGGGCGAAAAAATGAACACATTTTGCGAACATTTGTTGTTTGTTTACAATTTTGCATCGATGCATGGTTTCCAAATAAGGTTCGCCATCCTATTAATTTGCATATGAAGAGTGAGTTTATCTCAAATCAACAACGCTTTGTTACTGTACTTAAGGTATGTGGGAGTTGTTGTACGAAAATTGAACAGCGCGCGGCGACTATTTGAATCTAAACAAGTTGGACATTGGCGCAGTCTGTAATTGTTCTACGTATGTTTACATGCAAGCGGTATTGTGTGCGACTCTACAACAATCTCTTATACGTGGACGGCGCGCTCAATCAACCATCCTTCAGTTGATTGAACGCATTTTCTATCGTATGATGTAAGTGATGTATTAGTTATGAGCTAAGGTTTAGCTGGTACAAAATCGTCGTCAGCGGTTTCTTTTCCTCACCATGCGCTATTCCCTTTAAGTAAGGGGTGGATTTTATTTTAATTTTAAACTGTTTTTTTATTGGCCAATCTAGATAATAATTTGTGAGCGCAGCCACCATGATCTTCTGCCAATATCTACAGTTCCTTGCAACTTCCGGTTTGGTATCATTCCGAACGTCTTTCGTTCGATCGATTTGAACCACGTTTTCCGGTACGTTTGCAATATTCAGATAGCATATGTAAAAGATCACTAACCCAACTGCAATGGTGGGGACAATATATACAAGGAGACACCAAAATGGAAAGGAAAATATGATGAAGAAAAAGAGATTACACGACGTTTCGGCAAGATATACTTGCCTTTATCAAGAAAAATAGCTTTTTATATGTACAAAATATACAGTAAAAAGGGCAAGATGTTACTCTGTTAAGAGTTGAAAACAATCTGCAATGGTGATAGGGACAATACAAAAGAACTACAAATGGTAAAAGGTGAGAGAGATTAAAAAGCTGAAGTACTGATATGGTGGTATACAATGGATTGGATATTGACTATTCCCTGTGTAATATTCAGATAGTTTTAATAAAATTACGTAAAGGATAATGGCCGAGTATAACACTATTCTGGGAAAATAATGACCGAGGCGTAAAGCCGAGATCATTAGTTTCCCAGAATGGTGTGAATACGAGGCAATTATCTGACTTATACACACTTGAGACCGAGCAAGTGAGATGACAACTGTAAGTTGTATCAATAGTGCCAATTAGATAGATTATAAAATAAGTTACCAGAGTATCAGAACAATGCTATAAACAACCATCACATTAAAGTGTATGTATTACAAGATAACTGACTTAAAATCATTTGATAATAAGATTTACAATTTACTTCTCTGGGGACGACCATACTTTTCGCTAGGTACATTTTTTAATTTTTTGTAGGGGTCATTAGAGATCAATCTGGGTACACCCCATGTTACCCACAAAATTATTGTCACCAAGCTTGTTTGTAATGACCTTTGACCCCTTTCTGTCAACACTTTAAACTATTTATTGCTGTTTTGGGAATAACGCAATCTGAGGGGCAATCTGAGGATCAATCAATGACAGTCAATCTGAGGATCTCTACAATGGCGGTCTGTGGACAGGTAATAAATAGTGGGAGGGATGTGTGACTTTCCACAGGGAATTTTTTAAGATGTCTCTAGGGTCACATAACAAACAAAAAGTTTCTGACTCCTTCACTTCTGGGTGATTTCAAGAACTTTTTGATACCCCCTCGTATATCTCGATCAAAATTTCAAGCCTATCTTCCTATTAAATCACGACTTTCATATTCGGACTTCTTTATAAAACGTGGAGTGATTTGATGGTACGCCCCCTGGTCCCTGGTACGCAAACACTTCGGATAGCAATTATGGAGGGCGCTCCACTCTCCAGCATTGCTCCTTGAAAGTATCCAGACGACGCTTGACACGAATACCTAGATTTGACAATTCGTATTGGTTTATAACACGTATTCGCGGATACCCATTGAACATTTCTAAATATCACATTCCTATAGGTACAACTATTAAATAATCCCAAAACCGTTGGAGTTGTAAAATCAACTCCAGTCTCTTGACTAAGTGTCCTTTTTGACATTTTTCCAAGTCAAAATGACAATTTAATAACTATTAGATATCTATTCATTGAAAAAATCAAGGAAATGAAATGGCGATGGGCAGGACATATCGCGAGACAAAACGATAATCGGTGGACAATAAGAACAACCGAGTGGCAATCCCGTACAGGCAAAAGGAGAAGAGGCAGGCAGAAACAAAGATGGAGAGACGAGTTAACCGAATACAGAGGAACGACATGGACAAGAGAAGCACAAGACAGACACAGATGGAAGATGCTGAAAGAGGGCTTCAGCCTATAAATTCTTCTCCACCGAATGTATCAATTGACTATGTATGTGGCCGAGCGGTGAATGCATCATAACGGTAATCTACGGGTTAGGGATTCAAATTTTACTGTGTTCGGGTTATTCCCTTTGATTTGAAAATAAATGAATACATCTGTCCCATGATACCATATTTGAAGCAAACCCTATCTGAATGTGCCCAAAATTAGCATTATTTCATGCTCAGAATAGAGCATCACCCTACAAGTGTGTGCCCCCCCCCCCCAAAAAAAAACCCCAACAACAACAAAAAAACAACTCGACGTTAGGTGATTGTAACTCCAAGTCATAACTTCCTAAATAATTATCGGAATGGAACATTTTAATACGTTGAATTAGTTTGTATGATTTAAAGTAATTACGGAGAAATTCATTAAGTACAACATTTATACGGACAATCAAAATAAATCCAAAACCTACAAAATTGACTGAAAATATCTCTTTTTGCACTGTGGTAATATATATTAGTCCTATAATCAGGATTATATTCCAACTGTAATCATTTGGGGGCAATAAGTACCTTTCCCGATTACTTCTGATTATGTTTGGCCACAGGCTTCTAAAATAGAGAGAAATTCTGAGTGTCGTCGGCAAGGACTTCAATCATTTAGTGGTGTGGAATCACCAGCCTGGTGTAGCCTATATCATATTCGAAAGAAGAGGTTATCCGTGTTATCGTCTTGTCGTGAATATGCGTTTGATGATAGCGGTACGAGGATGATAGGTGCTTGAGTGAATACTTTTAGAAGAATCAAAATAACCCAAACTTTAACACAAGATCAAATACCTTTTTTTTAATTTACCGTACAGGAATATCTGACGAGATTCTCATCGCTATTATTGTAGCGTGTATCGCCGCTATTTTGATCCTCATAATCTGTTGCGTACTCATCTACTGTCTACGATTCCGTAGTAGAGAATACAAAGAAGACGTGTTCTACCGTAACGGCCCGCCACAACCTGAACCCATCCCGCAACCCCTGCCGTTCGTTCAGCGACCACGGACTCCGCCTCCACCTAGACAGTACACGCCACCCCCTCAACGACCACGCACGCCTCCTTTTGTGCAGAGGCCTTACACGCCACCATTTCGTCCCCGCACGCCACCGCCTGTAACTAATGGGAACACTCAAGTGACGGTGATCAACGAACCCTCGCCGCCGATAATCGAACAGCCACCACGAAAACCGACCCAGATGAGTAGAAATGCAGGGGGTTCCAGAATACATCTTTCAACTTATTTTAGCGGAGCAATTGTTTCAAATTAACACGCTAATGCTATCGTTAGTAGGTAACAGTCGTTGACCACTTATATGGCATCAATGCTACCTTCAGTGGATAGCAGAACATCCTCACTATAATTTTAATGCTATATCCATTAGCATCCAGTGGCGTAACCAGCGGGGGGGCAGGGGGAACCCTTGCCCCCCCCCCCCCCCCCCCCCCCCCCCCCCCGCTTGCCCCCAAATGAAATCAAGTAAAGCTGTAAATGAAATGTACAATAAAAGTACAAACCAAATCCCCCCAATAATAACGTCGGGTCGGTTGATATTGGCACTGTCGGTTCATTTGACGAAAGGAATCATGGAATTATGATGGTCAACAGTACACATATGAAAACATTTCGCGCGCTACGCGCGCATATGTCTTCCTAAAATGAAATATTCTTTGGTACAAGCTTGTTTAGAGCAAAAATGTAGCCCAATCGTGCAAAATATAGCTGTAAAGTCGAAAATTTGTAAGGTCTGGTTATGAAAATTCGTACGGTCTGGTTTTGTTACTTAAAACATCATAACTACACTGCAAAATCAAGTGTTAATATTTGAACACTTTTATTAACACCTTAGAGTAACACTTAATTAACACGTTCATGTGTTAATGATGAACACGTTCAAGTGTTCATCATTAACACATGAACATGTTCATGGGTATCATCAGCGTTAACATAACTGTGCTGCCAGGCAATAACGTCTATGTTAATACTTCAACATTAATGTTATGTATTAACATGTTCATATGTTAATAATATTTAACACTTTGACACGTTAATAAGAAGTAACACTTAATTAACACTTCATTGCGTTAATAACTTATTTTATTAATGCTACTGTTCACATTTTATCCCAAACTCGGTTAGTTACACCATGGCAACCAGGGAACGGTAGTGGTATTATAGAGGGAGGGGGCGGGCATTGACCGTTTCATGTGTACTATATGTTCTTGCTCAATGTACAATGTATATGGCATTAGTGAACAATGACTTGCCTTTAGCTATACATATAAGAACTTACGTATACAGATCAAAATACTTTCTATGGTGTTAAAAGCTGTTAAATGTATGTATCGACTTAAATTATAAAAAAAAAAAGTTTAAATAAATAAAAGGTGCAAATTAGCTCATTACCATAATTTAAAGGCTACAAACGAGCACCGGTGCTAATTTTTGTACCATTGAAATTATGCTAATGAGCTATTTCCACAATTTACTCGCCTCATGTAAGGCCAGGTAAAATATACAAATTAGCGATTACAGCCCAGGTAACATAATTTGGTTGTGTAAACGTTATATGAACGTCGTGATGAAGCCAGATGTGGGTGATTAAAAAAATGATGTACCTAACTGCAACCTATATAGGTGCAACGTTGCGGAAACGTTCTGTGTTTGCTGGGTAACACAAGTGCTTTTTTAACATCTAGGCCTAAGTTAAAAACAACAAAAGTTAAAATAAAATTAACACTAGCATCATTATTTGTATACTACTACAATAATTTCTGAACACCGGCATTCATAGTGTTGCGTCCAAACGTTATAAATCGACATTGGTGTTCTTGTTTTAACACTACCATAGTAATATTAACATTTGAACATGTTAACTAATAACACGTTTAGAACGCCATGTGCTTATTCATCATCATGTTCAACAGAGTGGTCGAACACTAACGTTTAAATATTAACACTAGAGCGTTATGGTTAACACCAGTAATGCTGCATAAACACTTCTATAACAATGTCTTAACAGTTGTGTTGATAATGTAACATTTGAATGTTAATAAGTAAACATTTGCGTTACTTTAATAACACTAACATAAAGATTTTAACATCTGAACACGTTCAGAACACGTTCATCTTTAACACTAAACGTTATAAATCGACATTGGTGTTCTTGTTTTAACACTACCATAGTAATATTAACGTTTGAACATGTTAACTAATAACACGTTTAGAACGCCATGTGCTTATTCATCATCATGTTCAACAGAGTGGTCGAACACTAACGTTTAAATATTAACACTAGAGCGTTATGGTTAACACCAGTAATGCTGCATAAACACTTCTATAACAATGTCTTAACAGTTGTGTTGATAATGTAATATTTGAATGTTAATAATTAAACATTTGCGTTATTTTAATAACACTAACATAATGATTTTAACATCTGAACACGTTCAGAACACGTTCATCTTTAACACTAAACGTTATAAATCGACATTGGTGTTCTTGTTTTAACACTACCATAGTAATATTAACGTTTGAACATGTTAACTAATAACACGTTTAGAACGCCATGTGCTTATTCATCATCATGTTCAACAGAGTGGTCGAACACTAACGTTTAAATATTAACACCAGAGCGTTATGGTTAACACCAGTAATGCTGCATAAACACTTCTATAACAATGTCTTAACAGTTGTGTTGATAATGTAACATTTGAATGTTACTAAGTAAACATTTGCGTTATTTTAATAACACTAACATAAAGATTTTAACATCTGAACACGTTCAGAACACGTTCATTTTTAACACTTGATTTTGCAGTGTAGAATAGTATCCACTAATTGTTCATGAATGAGGTGTCGAATTGCGAGGAAGAAATGTCATCGTTTAATGGTCTGATATTCTAAGCGCGCATCTCTTTACTCAAAAAAATCGTTGATTGTCTTAGGAGCCCCCCCCCCCCCCCCCCCCATTTCAAGTCACTGCCCCTTCTTGCCCCCCCCCCCCCCCCCAATGAAAAAGTCTAGTTACGCCACTGTTAGCATCCTAATTATGGGTTTTGATTCCATCACCTTTACATATCAGACGACTTTACACGACACACACACGTTAATGAATACTATCTTCAGTAGATAGCAAATCCTGTGTGGTGTTAATTCTTAGGCTTTAGTAAGCTTAGTGAGTGCTACGTAGTGGCAATTTGTGTGCAATTAATCGCAGCTCACCAATCATATGTACATGCTTGACTGGACTGCTTTCGACAGCACACAGTGTTCAATACTGGAGATCTGAGACGATTGAAAAATCAGTTTGCTAAACAGCTTTTTTTTCGTAAGGTCTGGTTGTGTTACTTAAAACATCATAACTAGAATAGTATCCACTAATTGATCATGAATGAGGTGTCGAATTGCGAGGAAGAAATGTCATCGTTTAATGGTCTGATATTTTTAAAACCGATTACTAATTTTAAATTAGCTAACATAAAAGCAATTATCAGGAACTTTTGAGTTAGGTGTGTTTCTGTACATAGAAATTCTGGATGAATGCATTTATGTTATGTATCAGGTTCGCCAGTTTGGAACTCACTGAACTATTATATTCCAACATGATTTAATGCTATATCCTCAGCTCATACCGTAGTTCATTTTCCGTGCAGGGCTCAGAAACAGAAGACTTAGTCGCCAATAAAGTTTAGATAGGTTTTCATCAATACTTTTCTTGCGTTCTTTGTTAGGCCTAATGGAAGAATGGAAGAAAATATTTCTTGATAAAATAGAAATGAGATTCCTAGCGCTTTCCGTATTGTTCTATGAGTCTTAGAAGGTTCTGTTATGTTAACATTGTTGTTTATTTCATCTCCCTTTAAAGGTGATCGTAATAAGACCACAGACACAAGAAGTAATCCGTCGACGACCGGAACCAGAGCAAGATACCGAGGTAAGAAATAGATTGACATCGTCATATGATAGTGCATTGGTCGGTGCAATGCAGCCAATTATCTTTGAATGTCAATATCAATAATGGTGCGGCACAATCTTCAGGTTGGTAGGCTCAGATGATGGTGATCATATCCTTTTCAATTTGGCTACAAAAAGTAATACGTGGATTTTGGGCTCAACCTACAACACCCCGTCAAGACCTAGTGTCTACCTGGTAGACAATCTTTTCATCCTTGCGGTCATTGTAACATGATCTTTTTTTAAACAATTTATTTTGATTACATCAATACAAACGATTAATGACAATAAAATTGACAGATAGGCGACGAAAAAATACCTGTTAGTGTATAGGCCAGCCAACACATTTCTTCAAATTTCAATTTATTTATTTTAATTTTAATTTTAATTTTTACATTTTTTTGGGTAAAATGTTTCTATTTTTTGGTGTTGAAAATTTTGATTTTTTTTTTTGCATTTGAAAATTACATGATTGGACATTAACTTTAAATAAATTGTGAATTTTACTCTTATTTTCATACTTCAAAATTCTTCTTATCCAAGTTATCTTAAGAGCTTTTTCAAAAGGATCAAACTGAACCATACCGGTGCCTCCCCTCGCATAAGGACGAGCCATCTGATTTCTACTAATCCTGTCAATCTTCCCACTCCATATGAAATGATGAAAAGTTGAATTTATCTCATTGATGACATCATTCTCCGGGGATGGTATAAGGAAAGTATTAATTAGATGGTTCAGTTTGATAAAAAAAGTGATTTGACCACTACAATTCTACCCAATACAGTTAGGAACCTTTTTGACCAGTGGTGAATTTGTTTTGTTATAGCTTGCATGGTAGTAGTATAATTCACATTAACAATAAAACTATAATCTGTACATAAATCTTCATGTATTCTTTTAATATTCAGAAAAATGTTATGACATTTACTTCATTATGCAATACATGATAGAGAATGGCTTAAAACCTTCTAATACAATAAGGACGGGTGGAAAGATCATGCAGTTGATCGAACCCATATCTGGAGTTAAATTCATTGACTCACTCAGTTTCTTACCTATGCCTCTTGCACGCATGCCATCCACTTTTGGTTTCCACGAACTCAAGAAAAGGTACTTCCCGTATTTTTTCAATACTATTGCTAATACTGATTACGTAGGTCCACTTCCTTCAAACAAATACACGAACAAATGCCATCAAAATGTTTAACGTTGTGAGGGATGGTGAAAAGATTCGTTACGTGGATTTTACTAGCCTGTATCCATGGGTTAATAAGTACTGTATGTATCCCACTGGTGAGCCTCTAATCATTAGGGATAATTTTGAACCTTTGGACCATTATTTTGGGTTGGTTCAATGTTTGTTTGTTTGTTTGTTTGTTTGTTTACACGGTAGAGTGCTTCCGCCTCAAAATTTATATTTACCCGTCTTACCCACAAAATCCCTGCAGTCTAAGTTAGTATTCCCCTTGTGTAGAACGTGTGCTGAACAGTTACAAACCGGAACCTGTAAGCACACGAATGAGGAAAGAATAATAGAGGGGGTGTGGGTCTCGCCAGAGCTCATGAAGGCCGTAGAATTAGGATATAGGATCATTGATATTTCTGGCACATCAAAATATGATAAAACTGAAGGGTCAGAGGGTTTGTTTTCTGAATATATAGATACCTTTTTAAAAGTAAAACAGGAGTATTCTGGGTGGCCCGAAGGCGTGAAAACAGAGTCCGAAAAGCAAATATACGTAGCTGAGTACTTGGATGTCGAAGGAATTGCGTTGGACCCTGACAAGGTCCAACGCAATCCGGACTTGAGGACAATCTCCAAACTTGTCTCAACACGCTATGGGGCTGCTTCGGGATGCGTCCTAATTTACCTAGAACCAATTTTTTAGCGGGTCCTGCTAAATTCTATAAACTTCTGGAAAGTGACGAGGTTGAGGTGAAAGATATCCATATTCATGGTGAAACGTTTACGGAAGTTACGTATTGTTTAAAAGACTCTTGCGAGATGATCACCAAGGAAGGTTCTTGTTCATGAAGCATCGAAAATAACAAGGGATTTCAAAAATAAACAAATAATCAGCAAACCCCAACCAAAAAGATATAGGGTTGTTTATGATAAAAGAGTATAGGGTGGGAGATTATGATACTATCCCGTACGGTTACGTTAGGTAGAGTTATTACGACAAATTTAATTGACACACCCCCCTTTTTTCTTTTTTTTCTTCATCCTTTTATAGATTCATCTTT
This sequence comes from Ophiura sarsii, assembly GCA_035610835.1. Lineage (NCBI taxonomy): Eukaryota > Metazoa > Echinodermata > Ophiuroidea > Amphilepidida > Ophiuridae > Ophiura > Ophiura sarsii. Next base: position 15,202,734 of record CM069454.1, on the reverse strand, counting down.
CATGGACATGAGGCAATGGCAATGGTCCGGGGAGAGTCAGACACCGACCAAATTAACGCTTGATTTCGATATAGAAAAAAATGCAAGAGAGGGAATGAACTTATTAGAGGGCTGTAATTTAGCTTTCGACCTAATATTACCAAACCGATCATTAAAGAAGGGCGTTGTGACGATGACAAAAATATTGATATTAAAGAAGAGGATGTCAATTATAATAAATGTAATGGTAATGACCTTAATGAACATGAATGCGATATAGATGTTGCGGAAATAGAACAAATGTTAAAAACCCTTAGACCATCTCCCCAGCAATCCCCTCCGCTCCCATCACCCCCACCCATTCAGAATTTAGGGGATGCGATAATTTTAGGTGCGTATGAGGTAAGTGCGTACGAGGTGGTTAAAACGTGTTAATTTTTTCTATTTTAAATAAATTATTTATTGGTTATATTTATGATATAACATTTCATTATTACAAGTATAGAAACTCTTTTAGGAGAAAAAAAGAAGTTTATAATAGTCTCCGCTTTCAAAAATTGTTCATTCAACGATAAGACAATGGCTGATGAACAAAGCTTTTCCTTTTCTATGACGTACAAAAATATTAAAGATAGCAAAATAACTTTATCAGTTTTCATCGATGTCTTCGTTACGATGATACTATACTTGATCTACCCAGCTCTAATGTTGACTGCATCTACCTCCATGGGGAAGAACCTATACTTGCCTTTTGCTGAACCCGTTATAGGCTATAATACTACCTTAAATGATTCGTTGGTGCAGGACCGTGTTATTGATTTTGATTTTGATGTATAATTATACACAAACCTTGTTCTGGAAAACATGTTTTACATTGTAGTGAAAATATCTTCGCTGGTGTATGTAGATATAAGAATGAAACCAACTATAGTGGGTAATCAATATGAATGAAAATCAGTGGAATGAACTCAAGTCAAGTGCCGATATTATTGACGAATATATGAATGACATACTGAATGCTTAATTAAATATACTTATAGATATGATGTACTGGATGTTTAATTGTTGTTATTTTTTATATATGTTACATCGTAATTATTTAACAACTCTCACTCCGTTCCTAGTCAACGATCAACATGGACGTCCGTTTCCAGACACCTTTTTCTCTCTTATATTGCGGCTCGAGTGGCTGCGGAAAAACGATATGGACTAAACGGTTGTTGGAAAACGGGAGAGATATGTTACTTAATTATCCGGACAGGATCGTGTGGTGCTACGGAGAATATCAGTCCGCTTACATGGAACTTTCCAAACAATTCCCTCAAATTGAATATATAGAGGGTATTCCTCAAGATGTGTGTAAAATGTTTGATCCTAAAACAAATAATCTTATCATAATAGATGATTTGATGGCTGAAGCCACGTGTGATAAACGAGTTGCTAATCTGTATACAAAGGGTTCACATCATCGTAATTTAAGCGTCATTTTCATTTTACAAAACCTATTTTATCAGTGAAAAAGAAAGTAGAACTATAAGTTTGAATATAGTTCTTTAAAAATCCACGGGATATGTCACAGATAAGTCATCTCTCGAAACAAATGTTCCCGGGCATCGTTTTCGCAAAATATCGCAAAATGGCGCGGTACCCCCCCCCCCCTACCGTGATTCCAAAGCTATAAAAGGGCAACCCACCAGTCCATTTCAATAGCGTCTTTCCACTCAATAGACTAGAGATAAAGCAATCGATTCACAAATGACGGTCATTTGAATGGAAAGTGATGGTACATTGGCATACGCTATAACTAATTTTAGGGACTGCAGTTTTGTTTTGCTTAATTAGGGTACTTCAATTAGCACATGCTTTTAATTTACCAACAGCGGTATTCATATCGGGGAGAAAAAATACTACACGACTACATGAATCGCATGCTCCAACACGATAGGGGTAACGGAAATTATGTTAATGAGCTACCTTTTCCACTACCAAAGAGCTTGTTTACCCACCAGCTTGTAGCCAGTAGGGAGGTCACGCTGCATGTCATATTTTGTTATACGCAAGAAAACAATGGATTCTTAGTGACTGCAATATTTGCTAGAAATAGCTTCGGGAAATGGTCTATTTGGGCATCTCAAAAACTAAGAAACGTGTTAAAAATCATGTAGAATTTTAGAGGAGGGTCAATAACATCTGCAGAACGGTAATATGTATAGTTTTAAACACGTTTGGTGACCAAATTTATGTCGTACAATGTCGGAAAATACACGTTTTGAAAATCCGTGGTCTTCAAAATTACAGGAATCCTAACTCATTCTAAACCTCACCAAATCATGAAATGAACCCTCGTCTACAAAGAAAAGTCCATGTACGTATTGCTCTATCTGCTTGGAGATAGCGGAAACCTCATAGCTTTATACCACGGAATGAAATCTGCCATAGACATTACATGGCGAAAATCGTACAGATTTGCACTGCAGACCTCTGTGTAGGGAGTGTTGACAATAGCATGACAATAGCAAGGTCGTTTTACTATTGTGTTTGTGCATGTTTGTGACGACTGACCCCGTTTAACAATCTTCATAGCTTTCATATAGGGCTTGGGTGACCTAACTATTGACGTTGACCCTCTGTATATAGGCATCCCGGATCCTACTTGATTCGTGTAATATTTATCAAAAAAGTGAGGTTCGGTGTAATGCGGAGAATAAGTTTTGCGATACATGATTTCTTTTATAACAGGTATGGCGATCTCTTCAGCCGAAAGTGTAGTTTACAAATCACTTGCCCGGACTCGAATGGCATGAGTTCGCCAGAGTCACGCCTTATAACTATCTTTATGATTTCTCTATCATGCCTTTTAACCGGAATGTAATGAGGCGTGTTATAAGTCCTACACACCATACCGCCTATATCCGTATGATCCACATCCACGGTACGTAATAGTGGAGCGTGGGCATCCCCCACGTATTGAGTCGTTACTATGTCGGTATACACGTAAAATGTATAAAATCCTCTGTGAACATCCACTGGAAAAGACCCTACATTGTTTTTTTCTGGTAAAGGGCTCCTTGTTCGAACCCTAACATTCTAGCCAACGTTTCATTTAAATAAATACGCTCCGTTTGAACAATTCAAAACGCACTTTCTAGATTGCGATTTTAGGTACATGACTAAGTTTGTCTTAATGTTTTCAGGGACCTTTTTCTTGATTTCAAACTGAATTTCTTTGGCATTTTCGTAATATCCAGGACTCAGTAGTATGGTTTCCAAGTCTTCATCATGACGTCCACGGTAAGAAATGTTGCTAGTCTCATCGGATATATTGTACCAAGATCTAGGGTAGTTGATTTCTACCAAAGATACTTCCCATTCACCAGACAGTCTTAGAGGGGTGTGTAATCTCGTTGTGTAATTCGATAATTTGTTCTGTGGGTAATATTTAAAAGAACTCGTACTCGGTAAAGTCACGTAAAATTGAGAGACTGCCATTATGAGATCCAATCCTTGATCAGTTTGTAAAAGTTATGAAAATAACTGTAGGAGGACCGCTTTATATAGAGCCTATCTCTATTATCGGAAACCCAGCTATTAAACTTTTCGGGGTAAGACCTCCAAGATACGAAATATTCCGTTTTCCCTTTACGCTTTCTCCGTTTTATAGAACGCTGTCTATGATGTACAATCCATCGGCATCTTTGGTTACTTTTTACAATTGTTTCTCGTAAAATGTACCTTCCATTATTTCACCGGCTAGATCTTTGACTCTTTACACGGGTGAATGCCTAGTCATTTCCAGTATAGGTATCGGTACCCTTTGTTCCCTGGGTATACCCTATACCTACTGACGTCGACGGATATCGGTGCGCGAGTTGAAACAATGTCTACTTTTGTCCGTCGACGTCGACCGATACGCAACGACGCGAGTATGAACGCACCTTAACAAGGAAACAAAATACTTAGATTGACCAATCAGAGGGCGTAATTGGGGCACAAAATTCGCGAGTTCATGGGGAAACCTGAGGTCTTGATGTGAGCCTCTCATTCTGCACCTGGTTTCCTCTCCCACAGTATACACTACTACTTATCCGCGATTACGTGTTATAAACCAATACGAATTGACAAATTTAGGAATTCTTGTCCAGCGACGTCTGGGTACTCTTTCTAGCGCCCTCCGTCGTTGCTATTCGAAGTGTTTGCGTACTGTGATGGGATCGAGAATACGTCCGACACCGGGTGCAATACGATACCCATTTAGGCCGTCCGAAATAGTGAGGGCGCTATATAGCTGGACCGTTAATTAACTTGATCCCCGTTTTGACCTGTACCGTATCTTCTGATTATATCATCAAAGGTAAAAAGATACACAGGTTTGAATGGGAAAACTTTCACTTATTTTATCGGTTTAATCATTACCAAATTTCAATCAAAGTACAAACCGAGTCTTGAGTAAATGTTTGTGATCATATGTGGATAGGTTATATTCAAGGATGCATTCGTAAAAGTGAGATTTAGTGAGATTTTCAGATGCATAATTTCCTCAAATTTTACTACGTGACTCACGTGTATACAACTTTAAAAATGTTGTTATTTTGGTTATTGCGTGATAATTTCAATCACATTCTACACTCGCTTGTCATTATATGGTCGTAAAAATATGTTGGTTCAATCAGGTATATAAATAACTGTTGTTATCCAGAAAATTGGCAGGTTTGGATAAATCGTGTTTTACAGAGTGTTTCAATAAAAATACGTCATGTTGTGTAAACATGAGACCGCCCAATATTACAGGCAGTAAGTGTAAGTCAAAGGTTGCCTGGATGTTTAAACCATTTTACAAATTATTACCTTGGTGTGCTAGCTCGTGATTTATTGATTATTTATATTCATGATTATGTGAATATCACCTTCTACCAAATTACTCATATTATAGTGTGTTCATTTCAAAATTGACATGTGAGAAATTAGATGTACTTTGTGCTTGATGGACACTTATTTTGGTTTATATTCCAAGATTTATGTACCCAATATTTGTTGCCAGATCTACATTACTTATATTTTATAATTATTATTGATGGTGACGGCTACGGCCATGGTTAGCATACCAGAGTGTTATCAGAGTCATGCTTTTTGTAAAGGTCATGATTATTTGATACCAGAGTGTTATATATTAAGAGTCATGCTTTTTGTAAAAGTCATGATTATTTGATATAAAAATGATCCTATAGTGTATTTTGTGAAACTTGCAGTCAACAAAAATAACTGCAAACTCATGTCATATTTGGATGCGTTGTATTGTTAAGCGATTGGTACAGTCTTTAATTAGTGCGTGAATTTAACATTTGCCGTGTGTACGCATTTAACGCAAGATTTTCCAGTGCGCTGACATTTTACGCATCGCGTGATAATTATGCGCTTCATTTTTGCTATTTTGAATGTAATATTTTGTCGTTTTTGCATCTGCCAAAATACGCGCAGAAAGAATGCGAAGTGCGCTCATTGCATTGGTGCGGGTATATTTATATGCCAAATGTATGAGTTTTATTGTACAGTAAGAACGCGGTTTACCTAAATTTGTTATTGTGCGCACGAAGCGAGTAAATAGTCGATTTTTGAGATTATTCAATAACAGTGTTATATTTTTGGTCACAACTTCTGGCACCCACTCAGTATTGATCATCTGTGTCCGTGTGAGTTATTTCAATGTGAACAGGTACTGCGCATAAAGCGGAGTAGCCACTTGCCATTATTATTACGTAACATGTTTAAGCTGTAATGTAATGTACTCATAAGTCTAGATATTTAAGTATTTGGGTATGGTCAGGAGTGTATTTGGAGATTGGGTTCAAGTCCCACCAGTAAGCGACATAATTCTACGCAAGTTGGGATCGGATCAGCCGACGATATTTAGTACGGTTAAAGTCCGGGGTTCGAGTCCCGCGCGGTGATTGACAAGTTACGTGGATTGGATCAGAACGACTAAGTTTAGGTTAAAGTCCTAGTCCAGAGATCTACACGTGGTGGTTCAAAGTCATTGGTGCGACGACAAGGTTAAGATGTGGGTTCGAGTCCCTGTCTGTTGACACGTCAGTATCAGCGTATCACTCTTGACCTACTCAACCATTATATTGTGTATCTTTAAATGCTCATAATGTTTACATGCATAATATAAAAGGTGTGATTTATTATGTTTGAATTATTTGACCCAAATGTTTTGTTAATATGATTTATATTCCAAATTATCAGTACACTTTAAGTAACATATTTTGTATTTCTTTATTTTCATGTCATCTTCTGACTATATCATCAAAGAGGGAAGATCAGTCAGGGAGGATCAATCAGGGAGTCAAGTCGGGTGTAAAATTCAAGTTAATTGCTACAGCACTAAAATCAGGGCGGAACAATCATGGGTGATGTGGATGGGAAAGTGATGTATTGTCGATGTGAATGATGGAGATAAATGTAGCTGTAAATAAATTGTGTTGAGAAAGTAAATTCGTCGTCAGTCTGTATTTCGCCTCGCAAACGTATAATTATATTTATACAACGAGCCCTGGTGCAACATTGCCAACTTCCAGTGCACGCTACCAACCTACCTGGTAGTTGGTGACTGAGGCCGTCCCGATCCCGTTACAAGTGGTGGCAGCGGTGGGATTGCATATTTTTGTGAATGTACAGACTGACAGATGGCGGAAGGTGTCAATTGGAGAGACAAGTGGAGGATGGCTTGTGACAACGCCTATGGAGATCACAGACAATCAAGTTGTAGCAGTGAAGATAGGTCTACGGACGCGAGTGAGTCAGACGTTAAAGTCGTTGACTCCGAGTTGAACGTTAAAGTCGTTGGCTCGTACAACGGTGATAGTTCTGGACGCAATTGGGACTCATCAGAAGATCAATGGAGCTCTGATGAAGATCGGTCAGTAGACGACGAAAGTGAGTTTAACGTTAAAGTCGTTGAATCACAAAACAGTGATGGTTCTGGACGCCATTGGTACTCTTCGGGAAGTCAATTAAGCTCAAGTGAAGATCGGTCATCGGATGACGATAATGAGTTGGACGTTAAAGTCGTTGACTCTCACCAGAGTGATGGTACCAGACATTCTTCAGTAAGTCACTCTAGTGATGATGTGACTCTGGACGAAAGTATCCCTGCAGCTGAAGTCAACAGTAACGGTACCGATCAACCATGTGATTCCACTGGGACTGTATGGGGCGTTAGCGGCGCAGAACAGAAATTGAATGGAAGGGTGAAGGTTGGACGGAAGTTTAAGGCTACATACAGTTCAATGTCGGAGGATGAAAGGTCGGCTTGTAAAGAAGTGGGAAGGAAGATTTTCATGAAGAAGAGACGAAAACTAAGGAGAAAGTCTAGAACGCAAAATGATAGTGATAGAAGTACAGAGTCAGTACAGGAAGCGTTGATGGCGGCTGCTTGGCAAAAGATTGCAGAACGTGAAAGTCAATTGTCAGCATTGAGGAAAGATCTGCAGGAGTTGAAGGTGAAGAACAACAACTTGGAGAAAGAAAAGTTGAGATCAAAGAACCTTCGTAAAGAATTGGTTAAGAAGAAACACATGGCCAAGGGAGAAAGACAAGTTATGGATGTACCAAAGCGTGACATAGATTCACACAAATTGGACAGGAAGGGTCAGACGGTTGCCAAAGTCAGACGAGTTAGCAACGCACCGAAACTTGAAGTGGTTTCGCCGGAACCCTTGGTATCTGGAAATAGTAGACGTCAACGTACAACGAAGTTGGCAACGGAACAACAAGTATTGAAAGCCCAGAACAACAAGTTGGAAAGGAAGACCAAGAGTGAACGTGAAAGACTTGTCAGGGGAAAACGAGTGGATAAGGATGAGAAACACGCGAGTAGCATACACAGACGTGACAGTGGTTCATGTAAGCTTTCAGTCCCGAGAAGCATTGAGAAACGTGACTCCGTTGACCGGACGCATCGGAAGGAACGTTGTAGGGAAAGAAAAACTCGTGATCGGCATGTACATGGTAGTCCTGCACGGAAGGTGATATGTGAGACTCGACTAGATCGTAGGCCTACATCGAAACGTGACTTGAGAAGAGTGCGGAATGAAAGTGAATATAATGATAAATCCAGCCCGAGGAGACGTGAGGTGGAACCACCAAAGTTTACTGCGAAGGGTCCTTGGAAAGATTTTATCTTACAGTTTGAAGCTTGTCGGAGATTCAACAGATGGTCGGAGAGTGAAGCAGCCATACGATTATATACAAGCTGCCAAGGTGATGCGCTGTCGGTGCTGAGTGTTAATGACGTTTCACCCGGGGAATTGACATATGATGAGATGGTGGCAATGATGATGAAAGAGTTCGGACCAAGACAGTGTTTGGAGAATTATTTTATGGAATTGAATAATCGGGAACAGATGCCTGGAGAAAATCTTCATGACTTGGGGAAAGACATTGAGCGATTAGTTGCGTTGGCACATCCACGGACGGATAAAGTGGAGAGAGATAGAATCGCAAGAGAACATTACAAGAGAGCAATAGCAGATCCCGAGTTGCGGAAAGAGCTGTTCCGTGCCGCCCCTGAGACCTTGGATGCTGCAATTATGAAGGCCGAGATTGTAGAGTCATTTTCCAAGTCTGAACTTTCTAGGAGGCGATCAAAGACCATAGTATATAATAGGGCAGTGGAAGCAAGGGACAGGCCAGTGAAGAATGACTGTAAGGACATTGAAGCTCGAATGGCAGCTACTGTTGGCGATTTAGAGAGGAAGTTGCGCCTTGAGATTAAGAATGCACGGTCTATAGAACAAGTCTCCACCCCAACGAGGAGTAAAGACGCCATATCTCCGTTGTCTGTGTCTAATGGTGGTGACGGTAGAGGCTCACGGGATCCAGTTCGTTGTTATTCATGTGGAGAAATTGGTCACATTGCAAGGGAGTGTCGGTATAAGTCGGCGAGTGTTCAACATGGTGGACAAGTAATCAATGCCGGAGTTGGACAGAATGGATTCGCAGCTAGGCCGCCCGTTGTCTGTTATTCATGTAATACGCCGGGACACATTGCTCGTAATTGTGATAGACGGAGACCGCCGAGATGTTATAATTGTGGTGTGGAAGGCCATATCAGTCCGCAGTGTCCAAATAGACAGCCGGGAAACGATATTGGGCCACCCCCGAGGCCCGGGGGAAGGCCGGCAGAAGTGATGAAGGGCCAAAACGAGAGTCGTCAGAAGGTGGCACCGAGCACGTCATCGACTTACGGACAGTAGGAATAGGTGATGAGGAGGAGAATGTAAATAATAATAAGTCTATTAAAGAATTGTATGTACCGGCTGTAGTTCATGGTGAGACGGTGATGCTTCTGATTGATACAGGTGCATCGAACATTATTTTGAAACCGGAGCAGTACCATCTCATCCCAGAAGAACGACGACCTAAGTTGGAACCTTGTAATGTAAAGTTGATACAAGCAGATGGCAAAGAAGTAGAAGCGTTAGGAAAAGCATCGGTAGAAGTGCAAGTTGGGAACAGTTGCCATGTCCTGAGTGTGATAGTAGCCAAGGTCGGATACGGAATCTTGGGAATAGACTTTCTTGTGGAGACTGGTGCAATGTTAGATTGTAAGCAACTGCTGTTGAAAGTTGGTGATACGGCAGTGCATTGTAGGACCGCGAGGAACAAGGCTTTCTTTGCTAGAGTTGTTGTAGCGTCAGATCTGCGAGTGCCAGCTGAGCACGAACTAGTGGTGTCAGCATGTATTGTTGGTGATCTTGGTGATGGCTGCGTAGGCCTAATTGAGCCGGTGGATAAGGGCCCATTAATTGAGAATGGCATGCTGCTTGCTAGGTCGGTGGTGAAGACTAATATCGGTACCGTACCAGTAAGAATCATGAATCCGACGCCAGAAGAGAAGGTCGTGAAACAAGGGACCATGTTGGCGTAGTTGATCTTGGTGGAAGAGAAAGACATAGAGATGGCTAGGACCGTGTCAACGAAGGAGGATCCACCCAATGGTGCATGCCCCGAGAAGGTTCCCGAACACTTGCAAGATTTGCTGAAAAGGTGTGTTGGTGAGTTAGATGATGGTGAAAGAAATATGGTCGCGGACATGATGATCAAGTATGCTGACGTATTTTCTACAGGAGAGTTTGACATCGGAAGGACGAAGCTGGTTAAGCATACGATAGATACCGGAAATGCACGGCCGATTCGACAGCCATTGAGACGGTCATCGCCTGCACAGAGAGCAGAAGTTCAAAGACAAGTTGATGAGTTACTAGAGAAGAGTTTGATACAACCTTCCGATAGTCCTTGGGCGAGTCCAGTGGTTCTTGTAAATAAGAAGGATGGATCAAAGCGCCTCTGTCTTGACTATCGCAAGCTGAATGATGTTACCGTTAAAGACGCCTATCCGTTGCCGAGGATCAACGATTCTCTAGATGCCCTTGGTGGTGCGAAATTCTATTCGACTTTGGACATGGCTGCTGGGTACTGGCAGGTTGAAATGGGAGACGAAGCACGTGACAAGTCGGCATTTGTGACTACAAGTGGATTGTATGCATGGAACGTGTTACCATTTGGTCTATGCAATGCTCCATCTACTTTTGAGCGCTTGATGGACAACGTTCTCTCCGGGTTACGTTGGGAGACGCTGTTAGTATATCTGGACGACGTCATTGTTTTTGGACCAACGATAGCAAAGTCAATAGAGCGATTGACCACCGTGTTAGACAGATTTCGAGGTGCTGGTCTGAAGTTGAAGCCCTCGAAGTGCCATCTTTTTCAGAAGGAGGTGGCATACCTCGGCCATGTTGTTTCCAGAGAAGGCATTCATACTGACCCAGCGAAGATTGAGGCCGTGAAAGATTGGCCAGTACCAGTGACGCAGACGCAAGTACGCAGTTTCCTTGGACTGGCGTCGTATTATAGGAGATTCATTAAAGGGTTTGCAAATGTTGCTGCGCCGCTGAATAAGTTGACAGAGAAGAGCGCCAAGTTTGTGTGGACGGGAGAATGTACAAATGCATTTGAAGAACTGAAGGAAACGCTGATTAGTGCCCCAATATTGGCTTACCCTCGAGCCGAAGGACAGTTCGTGTTGGATACTGATGCGAGAAACTTTGCTATTGGGTGTGTGTTATCACAAGTGCAAGATGGTGAGGAAAGGGTTGTGGCATATGGTAGCAAGTCACTTTCAAAGGCGGAACGCAATTATTGTGTAACACGGAGAGAATTGCTGGCGATCGTAGTATTCCTGAAGAAGTACAATCATTACGTTGGTGGTAGTAGGGTTAAAGTTCGGACTGACCACGGATCCCTACGGTGGCTATTTAGTTTTAAGAACCCTGAGGGTCAGCTTGCGAGGTGGCTAGAAGTGTTGTCAAGCTTCGATCTAGATATAGAGTACCGGCCCGGCAAGAAACATCAGAACGCTGATGGGTTGTCTAGACGTCCATGTCGACAGTGCGGTCGTTGGGAAGGCTTGATAGCAAAGGAGAATGAAGAACAACAAAGACACAAGACTGAACTTGTAGAATCAGTACAGCGAGAGACACCTGTTACAAGTGATGTCGGAAGCCAAACGGAACATGCCGATAGTGACCGTGACCACATTGTATGTGAAGATGAGGATGTAGAGCATGTGGTGACCATTTCAACTAAGACACAACAAAGTTCGCAGACTGAGGAAGAAGTAGACGATAGTGCATCAATTGGTTTTGAACCAACGCTCGATTCTACATGGATGGATAGTTGTGAGTGTGATGCAATTCATGTTCGTATTATCGGTAGTGCCCCAGATATCACCTTTGACATGATAAGGGCTGGACAGTTAGCAGATGAGACTATTTCACCCATCTTAGGTTGGAAGGAAGCTGGAGGGGAAAGACCACCTTGGAAAGAAGTGTCAAGCAAGTCGAGTGCATTGAAATGCTACTGGAGCCAGTGGAACCTGTTGTCCGTCAAGGAAGGTGTTTTAGTGAAACGCTGGGAGAGTGACGATGGAAAAGTTGTTAAATGGCTGACGGTACTACCGAGAGAACTTCGTGAAAGAGTATTAGACCAGTTACATGCGTCGAAGACAGCTGCCAACTTAGGACGTGATAAGACCCTGCCGAAAGTCCGTGAAAGATTCTACTGGGTTGGAATGAGTGCAGATGTGGCGACTTATGTTCGTAAGTGTGTGTCGTGTGCCAGGAAGAAGAACCCGCCGAAGAAACGACGTGCCCCACTTCAACAATACAGGGTTGGAGCGCCTATGGAACGAATTGCAATCGATGTCTTGGGTCCGATGACCGAAACACATGAGGGGAATGTGTATGTTCTGGTCGTCGGCGACTATTTTACAAAGTGGATGGAGACGTATCCAATTAAGGATCAGCAGGCAGAAACAGTAGCTGAAAAGTTAGTTGCAGAGTTTGTATGCAGATTTGGTGTGCCGGTAGAATTACACAGCGATCAAGGCCGAAATTTCGAGTCTCATGTTTTTCGCGAGATGTGTAAGATATTGGGTATTAATAAGACCAGAACCACTCCATATAATCCGAAGTCGGATGGCCTCGTGGAGCGATATAATCGTACAATAGTGAATGCAGTCTCTCTAATGATACAACCCCATCAACATCAGAAGGACTGGGATGAATATCTACCATATGTGGGAATGGCGTACCGAAGTAGTGTGCAAGCGTCGACAGGTCAGACTCCGAACGCAATGATGTTGGGACGCGAGACGATCATGCCAGTGGATTTAGTTTTTGGAGCAGTGCCGCATGAGCAGGAATGTAATACTGAGTATGCAGATGAGCTGCGAAACAAGATACGTGACATACATGCGCGTGCAAGGCATGCACTTGAATTGAGTCAGCGACGACAGAAGCGGAACTACGACCGTTCGGCAAGCAAGTCGGTATTTAAGCAGGGGAAGTTCGTGTGGTTACACAATATGCAGAGGAGACCAAATCTATCGAAGAAGTTGATGCTTCCGTGGGAAGGCCCATACCTGATCGTTACTGAGTTGTCAGACGTGACATGTAGAATTCAGAAGACTGCTAGGAGCAAGTCCAAAATTATTCACGTGGATAGGTTAAAGTTGTATGAAGGTCCAGAGCTGAAAGGATGGAAGTACGAGGTAGTGGTAGAGAAGGAAGTTGGCGTTAGTTTAAATGTTGCGGAAGAAGTTGTAGAGGAGGATACTGGTAGTAGAGATGTACAGTTGGAGGATAGAGATGGAGATCAGTATGACGAGGTTGCTCAACCAACGAAAGGGAAAGAAACTCAGCAAGACCAAGATGACGATACCGACAGTGGAGTGGATGATCGTGTACGCCGTAACCCTAGGAGGACAAGGAAAATCCCAGCGAGATATGACGTGTAGTTCGTACAGTGTGAAGGATTGGTAGTCAGATTTGGCAGTTGGAGTCCGTGAGTTTGTGTGCCGGGGACGGCTCACACTGAGGAGGGGGGCTGTGTGATGGGATCGAGAATACGTCCGACACCGGGTGCAATACGATACCCATTTAGGCCGTCCGAAATAGTGAGGGCGCTATATAGCTGGACCGTTAATTAACTTGATCCCCGTTTTGACCTGTACCGTATCTTCTGATTATATCATCAAAGGTAAAAAGATACACAGGTTTGAATGGGATAACTTTCACTTATTTTATCGGTTTAATCATTACCAAATTTCAATCAAAGTACAAACCGAGTCTTGAGTAAATGTTTGTGATCATATGTGGATAGGTTATATTCAAGGATGCATTCGTAAAAGTGAGATTTAGTGAGATTTTCAGATGCATAATTTCCTCAAATTTTACTACGTGACTCACGTGTATACAACTTTAAAAATGTTGTTATTTTGGTTATTGCGTGATAATTTCAATCACATTCTACACTCGCTTGTCATTATATGGTCGTAAAAATATGTTGGTTCAATCAGGTATATAAATAACTGTTGTTATCCAGAAAATTGGCAGGTTTGGATAAATCGTGTTTTACAGAGTGTTTCAATAAAAATACGTCATGTTGTGTAAACATGAGACCGCCCAATATTACAGGCAGTAAGTGTAAGTCAAAGGTTGCCTGGATGTTTAAACCATTTTACAAATTATTACCTTGGTGTGCTAGCTCGTGATTTATTGATTATTTATATTCATGATTATGTGAATATCACCTTCTACCAAATTACTCATATTATAGTGTGTTCATTTCAAAATTGACATGTGAGAAATTAGATGTACTTTGTGCTTGATGGACACTTATTTTGGTTTATATTCCAAGATTTATGTACCCAATATTTGTTGCCAGATCTACATTACTTATATTTTATAATTATTATTGATGGTGACGGCTACGGCCATGGTTAGCATACCAGAGTGTTATCAGAGTCATGCTTTTTGTAAAGGTCATGATTATTTGATACCAGAGTGTTATATATTAAGAGTCATGCTTTTTGTAAAAGTCATGATTATTTGATATAAAAATGATCCTATAGTGTATTTTGTGAAACTTGCAGTCAACAAAAATAACTGCAAACTCATGTCATATTTGGATGCGTTGTATTGTTAAGCGATTGGTACAGTCTTTAATTAGTGCGTGAATTTAACATTTGCCGTGTGTACGCATTTAACGCAAGATTTTCCAGTGCGCTGACATTTTACGCATCGCGTGATAATTATGCGCTTCATTTTTGCTATTTTGAATGTAATATTTTGTCGTTTTTGCATCTGCCAAAATACGCGCAGAAAGAATGCGAAGTGCGCTCATTGCATTGGTGCGGGTATATTTATATGCCAAATGTATGAGTTTTATTGTACAGTAAGAACGCGGTTTACCTAAATTTGTTATTGTGCGCACGAAGCGAGTAAATAGTCGATTTTTGAGATTATTCAATAACAGTGTTATATTTTTGGTCACAACTTCTGGCACCCACTCAGTATTGATCATCTGTGTCCGTGTGAGTTATTTCAATGTGAACAGGTACTGCGCATAAAGCGGAGTAGCCACTTGCCATTATTATTACGTAACATGTTTAAGCTGTAATGTAATGTACTCATAAGTCTAGATATTTAAGTATTTGGGTATGGTCAGGAGTGTATTTGGAGATTGGGTTCAAGTCCCACCAGTAAGCGACATAATTCTACGCAAGTTGGGATCGGATCAGCCGACGATATTTAGTACGGTTAAAGTCCGGGGTTCGAGTCCCGCGCGGTGATTGACAAGTTACGTGGATTGGATCAGAACGACTAAGTTTAGGTTAAAGTCCTAGTCCAGAGATCTACACGTGGTGGTTCAAAGTCATTGGTGCGACGACAAGGTTAAGATGTGGGTTCGAGTCCCTGTCTGTTGACGCGTCAGTATCAGCGTATCACTCTTGACCTACTCAACAATTATATTGTGTATCTTTAAATGCTCATAATGTTTACATGCATAATATAAAAGGTGTGATTTATTATGTTTGAATTATTTGACCCAAATGTTTTGTTAATATGATTTATATTCCAAATTATCAGTACACTTTAAGTAACATATTTTGTATTTCTTTATTTTCATGTCATCTTCTGACTATATCATCAAAGAGGGAAGATCAGTCAGGAAGGATCAATCAGGGAGTCAAGTCGGGTGTAAAATTCAAGTTAATTGCTACAGCACTAAAATCAGGGCGGAACAATCATGGGTGATGTGGATGGGAAAGTGATGTATTGTCGATGTGAATGATGGAGATAAATGTAGCTGTAAATAAATTGTGTTGAGAAAGTAAATTCGTCGTCAGTCTGTATTTCGCCTCGCAAACGTATAATTATATTTATACAACGAGCCCTGGTGCAACATTGCCAACTTCCAGTGCACGCTACCAACCTACCTGGTAGTTGGTGACTGAGGCCGTCCCGATCCCGTTACAGTACCATGGATCAGGGGGCGCACCACCCAATCACTCCACGTTTTATGGAAATTCGGCTAAAGAAGTCCGAATATAAAAGTCATAATTTTATAGGAAGACAACCTTGAAAATTGCACGTTATTCGGCAGTATGATCGAGATTTATGTCGAAATGATATTACCAACATAATACTACTAATAATATAATATACTAATATTTTGGAAATGTTAAGCTGAAATAGGCACGTAGATGAATACGACAACCGATTCCCAAATATGAGTTATGCGTATCATTTGTCGTTGTAGCGGGGAAAGTCAAGGGATAGACTATGTTTTGACCGATGATTTAGAAAGTTGAGACCGTTTCCTTATTTTGATAGCAAACAGTTTCTCTCAATTGCAGACATTTTCAACATGACCAAGAAAACGACTGTAAACACTTCTTAAAATGTGTCGCGTATAATTTACGTGTCACACACAGAAATAGTCAATAGGGTTTGCTACATTTTGGGTCAATTTAGCAATGTCAGTGACTGGGTTAAGAAACTATGGGTTTATTCATATATAATTGAACATACAACTTAATGGGCTTGGTTATAATACTCAAGAACTCAACATTATCCCCTCCCCAGTTAAAAAAATGTCCCACTGTTAACGAATATTTATACATTTTATCTGATATCCACAAACGGTAAAAAAACCAATAATTTGAAGTAGCAAGTTTATAGACCAGAAAAACAGTAGACCAAGGAGTTAGTATATGATAACTCCCTCCTTGAGTAGACCAACCAATTAAGGCAGAATATCGAATTTAGGGTCATGGAAAACAACTGGCTACAAGATCAAATCTTTGTTTCATATAATTGTACAAGTACAATTGGTAATACAGCAACCCAAATGTAATACTATTTTTCATACTAATACAATGTTATTACAAGTCTTCATAGTTCTTCATATTTCTACACATGTCCTAGTATTGGCATTAGCCTTAAAATAATCATCTGTGACATCAGTTATCAAAAATGACTTGTGAATGGTGGCACTATTGAAAGAAATCACAGTATTATCCCAGACCTTAAGAAATCTTCGTATAGGTAGCGCAATAAAGTATGATAAGTTGATGACATAGTCATGTCATCGACCTACGCAACAACCATAAACAAAACATATCTTGGTAACCTTCCTTGAATGAACTATATACTTATAACCTTATAACTAACAACACCCATAAAGATTTTGAGGAGGACAGAATCTGATAGTATTACAAATTCATAGACTTGTGTATCCAAAATAAAAGCAAACACAAGTAACTTTTGACTTCCAACACCCTATTATCATACAGTGCTTGAAATACATTTCACGATTCCTTCAAATCGGGCTTCAAATTAAGTGTACAATTCCTAAATCCATCCAATAGCAAAACTTACATACTCTAGTTAATAGACAAACTGTTGTATTCAACCTTTACCAAAATGTATGTTGTTCCAGAACATTAAATAATAGTAACGATAATACTCAAGAACTTAACAATATCAATTAAGGTAATGGTCTTCTTTCATGCAGTGGATGACTGATCATGTCGATTCAATACAGGAGAAATGGTGACCAACATTCAAACTAAAAACCTCCTCAATTACGAAAGTATAAGTAATACTGGTCTATGATATATTATTGTAACAACAAAGCTACATTCAAATAATAAACTTTCATTTACGTTTAATGTCATTTTTAGGAAAGGCAAAAGAATATTTACTTGGAACAAACCTAAAACGTACATGTAGTAATCGTATATTCTTGCTATTATTACCACATGTATACTGTTAAAATTCAGTGTACCATAGCATTAGACAATAAATATGCTTTACAATACGCTTTGTATATTTCAACGGATTAAGTTTCATTTCAGACATGAGTCAGTGGCTAGCTATTCAAAGTAGTAGATATCCGGGTCGCGCCCTTAACACAGTCAGTAGTAAGCTTTATACCAGGGAGGTGTTTATACGTACTCTTGTATATCCTATACATGTACATTGTGATGCTTTACATGTACCAAATTTACGTGACAGTATTTAACCTGTAAAATAGTGCTCAGAGGAATTTTCCAATATGGAAAGTAATCACAACTTGACCATGATAACCAACGATACAGACAAGACTCCAATGTCGTCAAATCGAAGAATTGTGGTAGCCGTATTGGTGTTACTTGCTTACGCGTTAATTGTACTGTTGGGAGTAATCGGTAACGCTTACGTCATACTCGCTGTTGCGCTGTCCAGAAAACTGCGCACTTTCACCAACATCTTCGTTGTGAATCAGAGTGTTAGTGACATACTGAGCAGCGTCTTCACTGTATTTCTCATCTTCGGTACCGATGAAACCCTATGCCATGCAGCCAGCTTTGCAGTTGTTATCTCCGTGCAATGTAGCGCTTTCAATATTGGCGCCATTGCTGTAAATCGGTACATAATCATCACAAAACAAAATTCGAAGTATAAGCGGTTTTTTGCTTCGCCGTTGACAAACAGTATTATTGTTGCAGCATCCTGGATCATCCCAATCCTCATTGATTTACTTCCGACATTTGTGTTTTCGTTTGGCGACGAAGAACTGGGATCTGCTAAGCTTCCAAACTGCCGTATGATTTACCAATGGCCGTCGTCTGCCATCCACAGCTACGTACTTGCCGGAACTTTATTAATACCGCTGACAATAAGTATAGTCTTCTACGTATTGATACTCGCATTTGTTTCCCGCCATTTTAATCGTCAACGCACGTCAGCAGAAGAAGCGTCAAACGTGAGTTCAATTGATATCGTTGAGGCCGGTAACACTTCGAGAAGAATCTCTAAGATTGACCATCAACAATTTGAAATCACGAAAAATTTGTTCATCGTAGTTGTCGCATTTAGTGTTTTTGTGTTACCCAATGCATTGGCTCGGATGTTTCCACACAACAAAACCAGCTTGCTGATTACGGGCATCATTATTTTAGTCAGTGGTGCCGTTAACCCACTGATTTATGTGAGGAGACATCCTCATTTCAGAGTTGTTTTAGGTGCGATGCTGAAATGCAGATGTCGCGATATACCGGAAAAGTCACGATTTTTGACACGTGTGTTGTTACGGTCACACGAATCTACGTCTGTATAATAACATTGCTAATACTATAGGTGTTCTCCCGAAGCTTATTGGTTTCATGGCAGGTCGTTTTATCGGTGTAAACATTAGAATTATGTATGATATTATTCTTCACGCTGAAGAGAAAGCCATACCTGGAATGCTGATTGTTAGACTTTGATAAAGCTTTTGATACTGTCTCTCATAGTTTCATTTTCAAAATTCCTAAGCGTCATGGCTTCGTTACTTCAATTCAGAAATGGATTAGACTCTCTTACAACAATGCCGAATCTAACCTGCTTATATGGTATAATATCGTCGCTGTTCTGACATACCGGCACATCACGAAAAACAGCGTTTTGAGAAAATCGTGTTTGAAAATTTTCCAATTTTTAAAGACTTGTTAGAGAGCATTTACATCAAATGTCACTATTATTGTCAAAGAACAATAATAGATACTTATGTTTGTTATGAGTATGTTACAACAACAAATTGCAGTTATTGATTTGGACTAATTATGTCATAAAGTCATGCGCCGGTATGTCAGAAATAAGAAAAAACTTCATATATTCGTCCTACAGTGATATGACAGTGATGTGCCGGTATGTCAGAACTGCAATTACACGGTGGTCTATGGCAGAATATTGTGATGTGCCGGTATGTCAGAATACAAAATGAGGTTTTCATGCCGGTATTATGTTAAATTAGTGCGGTATCTCATTAATTAATTACCTTTTTGTCTCAATTTTTTTGGATAATAAAGAGTTTTATTTGTAGATCATAAAATGCAACTTAACTCATTTTGCCTAAAATGGCACATGTGCCGGTATGTCAGAACAGCGACGAATGTCTTATAGATTCTTTGTCAACCGGGGTTGCCGTCAAGGCGACCCCCTTCCCTTACCTTTTTCTGCTGTGTGCTGAAGTGCTTGTACCGATGGCAAGAAACAAACAAGCTATTATTGATAACAATGAGTTTAAAATCACGCAATCGCCGATGATACCACAATTATTCTTGACGGCAGTAGGTCGCTTGTAGAAACACTCAATGTTCTTGATCAATTTATAGTCATGTCTGGGTAAAACTCCGCACAAAAAGAAAGTAACCACTTTTTTCGAGACACCCTGTATTTAATTTATAAGACCCTAAATAAATCCAAAATATGGGCAAGAATTGGAATTTTCTCCTGCGCATTATGACACCTCGTTTGTTACAATAGCACCAATATTGATGAAGCAGTATCCATTTGAATACAAAATTATGCAGATTCCATTGTTGCACTTAACCCTATACCCATGAAATAAAGAATAAGTTCACATACGCAAATGATAAGGATGATAAGCAAGGTTTGTTTGGCTCATTTGGGCTTTGTTTAATCAAAACAAAAAAATGAAATTATGAAGTATTGTCAAAATTAACCACAAATCCATCAGTATCGTGTGTGTCTTCCTCCTGATGAGATGTTCGGATTATGATTTTCTTTTCATGGAGAAAAGGAAGTGGTACACTTTAGATTTACTGTTTTGTTTAAGATCTTTTCATATGGGTATAGGGCTAAAGTGCAACAATGGAAATTGCGTCATTTTGTATTGTATTGAAATGGACACAGCTTCATCAATATTTGTGCTATTGTAACAAATGAGGTATCAGAATGTGCGAGGGAAAATGTCTGTTCTTTCCCATATTTTGAATTTAATTTATTTAGGGCCCAAGGAATCAAACACAGAGTGTCTCGAAAAAAGTGGTTACTTACTTTTTGTGTTGTGTTTATGTATCAATCAACTTGGTCAGGAATTGATTCTCCATACTTGGGGTTGACTTCAGTCTTGATCAGTTGATCTGCATGAGATGGCGGCATTAAACTATTTTAGTATTATTGAGGATATTCGCAAGTCGATGAAACAATGGTCGAATAGATATTTGACAGTTAACTTGGTAGAATAGCGGTGTTTTAAAGTCCCTCTTTATCGCAGTCATCTATGGTTCTTTCCATCCCCAATCCAGATTGCAATATGATGCATGAGCTTAACAAATGGGTTTTTTTATGAAAAGGCAAGACGGATAGGATTGGCAGAGACCAGATGTGTAGTAATTATGATGAAGGTGGCACTTAAAGGTAGATGTTCCGATTGCTGACCCGATTTTCAACTTTATGTTTTCTATTTTACCGTATATGAAAGGTCATCCTTAAAATTGTCGCATTCCAAAGTTTGAGTTGCATAACTTCAATGGTTCTATTTTTAGAAGCACAAGGTCAAAATACATTTGCTCATTGAGTAGTACACAGACTGATTGGTGGTTAACCACCTTTGGCAGTAATTCACCACATTCTAGCCTATGATTTCTAAATGAAACATTTCTGGCCACTAATATTTTACAGACATAATGAGAAAAATACGGGGATTCTTCTGATACCAAAATATCTTGATGTGAACAAAAAATCATACCCCAAAACAAGTGATCGGAACATATACTTTTAAGAGGAAATATGTTAATCTTAGAACTAACTTTCTTGAATATCATGGGCTCACACTTGATATTATTGAGGGTTTTGAATATTGCGTGGTGTGGGCTACATCGTTATGTTGGGGTAGTGGTAGAGAGGATTGATTGAAATGCATGAATGAATGATAATGTAGATAACAGGAATAGTCAAGAAACAAGAATACTACGATGAGCTGAGACTTTGAGGGTTACATGTATAGGCTACATGTACAGCTTTGACTGACGAAGAACTTTTCGCGCTAAAAAAGTTTTCGTGTATTTGCACGTTCTATGTAAATAAATATGAATTTGAAGGCAGTTTCACTACTCCCGGTGGGATCTCCACATGTTACGAATAGCAGTATCAAAATCGCAACACTTGCGGAGGGAGTGTGAGTACACATTGCAATATCAATAACATGATTATAGAGAAATTCGCTGATATACGGTAATGAGATTGCCCGTTTACTATGCCGTTGATTCAGACCGTTGTATTGGAGCTTGCGTGACATCGCGCATAATCAAACCAATCTGCCGCTGAAATAGGTGTGGTTGGGAGAATTTTTATAATAATCATTTAATACATTATTCATGATGTACGATCATAATGAACAGTATTATGTACATGTATCGTACGTGCGTACGTACGCGTACGTGTCGTACGTGTTTTACAAACACCAGTAAATGAGCTCTTTTCATGATTATAATCACACATTTCAAAAACATTTGCCATGAAATTGTAAAATAAAAAGGCATATGATGCAAATAATATATCTAATATTATCTGTGAACTTCATGACATGTTGTATTTTCTGTGCAAAATATTGCCATCACACAGACCCGAATTCAAGAAAAACTTGACGAAACTAAAGCCAAATCCACGGTAAAAAAGTCACTTTTGAAGAATCAGGCACCAATTTTATCCATGGTATCATAATATTCATAGTATTTTGTAACTTGAAACATGCTTAAAATATTATAACATTATTTATTCCGGTCAAGTGGATGGTTATAATATAGCTGCCCTAATCTGGTATTGAGCTAAATTCATTTCGTAGCGTCGATGGGTTGTTACTGATCACATGGTGCGCGTTCAGACAGGGTCGTACGTGATTGCTTCAAGTTAAATTTTAGATTTTGGTATTGTGGTTTATTTTTTATTTTTTTGCTAAATCAAGCCTTGTTGTTCCAACATAATTAAATAATTTTCTACAGTATTATTTAAATTCATATTTTAATAATATCAACAACAACAAAAACCTGAACGTACGAAATTTCAACATGTTATGTTTCTGAATAATCATAACGAAAGCCCAACTAAACTTCGGCCCTTGCATGAAATTGATGAAAAATGTCATGATTAAAAAGAAAATGTATTATTTATTTATGGGCAAGAAAACAAATCGGGGGAGGGGGATGTGGTAATATGCGCAGAAATATATTAAATGTGTGTAAAACTTGCCTGAATTTGCTCTGATTTAGATATTTCCGACCAATTAAGCTAGTTTATCCCCAAAATTTTCAAGAGTGGTTGGGACAAAATAGAGAGTGGGGTTGTGCTGACTTGGGGAGGGGAAACCAAATGTCATGACTTGGAGCTTGGAGCCCATGTTGATATTTTGCTGGTCGAGTGGAGTTTCTTTTCCTCTCTGCTACTTTTTTCGATCTCATAGGGGGAGGGGGGTCGGGCATGAGGTGGGAGAGAGGTTATGAGCAAGGGAGTTCATCAAAAAATGTAATAAACAATAATTACTACCAGGATTGATTTCAATGGGTTGCGCATTATATTGAAGTGGGAGTGGGGCACCTTTTTTTTTAATTCACAAACAGTTCAAACCAAATCCTTACAGTGATTGTGCGAACACAGTATATCAACTGCACTGTTTCCATGGCGTTCAAAAGTGTTGTAGTTTCCTGAAATTTAGCATAACTGTTTTATTGTTCTGGATGGAAATATTACCACTCAGTTTCATATGGGCTTGAATTGCATAAGTGAATCAATGAAATTAAACCCAAGTAACGAAATTAATAAACCGGGTGGTATTATTTGAATAATGCAAACATAGCAATATTTCCTGATTATCGACAATTATTTGTTTTGAAATTTGAATTATAGTAATGACTATAGAAATTAAGTTTTATTATTATTACGTTTTTATCATAAACATTTTCTTGTAAGCCTACAGCGAATCAAGTCAAAGCAACAATTCAAATTAAAACTATCATGACTTCTTGTTTATTTTCATTATTAAAATAAATGTAATCATCCATCAGTCACAAATTAACGTATAATATATATATTTTGAGAAATTGAATTTTTCTAAAAATCATTGCACTAGCAGTGACTGGCTGCAACTGTCAACAGACAATGTCATATCCTAGATGGATGGTTTTGATAAGAAGCAGGCGTGTCACATCATCATCAAACATCAAAAAAGAAGTCGGGCATCAATGTTTTTGATATGAAATTAAAGCTTCAAATTCCGTTAGTACGGAAATTGCTCTTAAAATATCGTACGAATTTTAGTCCGGTCAAGTGAATGGTTACAAGAAGCAAAGTCAAGAAAGGTGTTAAATTCTAAATTTAACGATAAAATCGCTGTTTGTGGACCAAATATGTCAGATTTGGCATCATATTATAGAGAAAATTACGGACAATCCACCTATTTCGCCATCATGGCTGCCAACTAACCCTACCTCAATTAATTCAGGGAAAACAAACTTCTCGTAAGGTTTTAGCGCAAGGTTGACATCCTGAAATCGATCTTTGCGTGGGTTAGAAATCGGCAAGGTCACTCATTGAAAGGATACCTGACTGATAAGAACCATCTATTATTATTATTAAATGTAAAAGGTAGCGTAGAATTGTGAAAGTTAGTGAAGAAATGTGAGAGGGAGTTTTCAAATGTGATACACTATCTTTAACATATTCCACCTTTTACAATTGATACTCTACCTTTTACATTTCTACTATACCTATCGTACATTTGTCTATACCTTTCACATTTTCTACACGAGGCCTATACTTCATATTTCCTACACTACTGTTCGCAATTCTACACTACCTTTTGCATATCTATACTACCTTTTACATTTATATACTACCTTTCACATTTTATAACACTACCTTTTGTATTTCTACACTACCTTTAACATTTTATAACACTATACCTTTTGCATTTTTACACTACCTAAAACATTTTGTACCCTTTTGGCGTATTTGGCCGCCCATATACGGTATAGCCTATTGCACCGCACTGCAGATTAGTTGACACCGATGTAGATGGTAGAATTGCTTCTTAGGTTTAGTGCAGTAAGTACTCAATTGGTCATTTTCAAAATATGGTAAAAAGACCTATAATGTAACTGATAGAAACGATATAAAAGATGTTGATCTTGAGTATGCGAGAAACGATTTATAATAGTGTTGAATAGATGCAGATCTTATGTCATGATGATCTATAGGCGTGTGCAGAATGGTGTTGACCCGGGGCTTGCCATGGGCTGGCTATACATACTATATCATGGCAGGTAATAATGTATACCTGCCATGATAATATATATCATCAGGTAGCGGCGCGCTTTGTTTAGTGGGGCTCTGTGGGATTTCGGTGTTTTAAACTAATGGTACAGAAAACATTTCCTGCGCGCACATTTGCCTCAATGTTTCATTATTCAAAGCGCGCAAAAAATGGCTATTGTAACACTAAAACGTTTTTAAAAAACCCATTCATGAAGCCATATTGTTAAAGCTTGAATATATAAAACATTGAAACTAAGTCTTAAAAAACATTGAAACTATTTTGGTTATTGTGACACTATTATGGTCCAGAAAAACGATCCTGAAGCCATCTTGTAAAGTAATTCGCGCGTAGCGCGCTAAAATTGGCAATTTTAACACTTATGCTGATAACATACTAAGGTCCCTTTGCGATCCGGGTCACTCGTGATGACGTGATTTACATCATTTGTTGTTCAATCGAATGCAATCAAGTCAGCTGCAACCTCACGCGACTTTCCAAAATTGGTCGCCTCGAACTGTCGAGTTGCTGTGAGCGATTTGTATCCCACTGGAGCGACCTAAGATCGCCACGACCTGCGACCGGCTAAATAATATGCCTACATTAATAAGGTCCAGAAAAACGTTCCTGGAGCTAACTTGCTAATAATATAAGATTGAATAATCAAATATCGAAACTAATTTGCTTTTTTTATTTCTCTTTTTAAAATAAGTCTTTTTGAAAAGAATGTAAATAGGCCTCTTCCTGAATCACCTGAACGTAAAATACATTTACAAAAGATTACTTTGAGTTTAAAAGTTCAACATAGTTAGAATCAAAGAGAACAATAAATAATTTTGACTAATGTATAATATTTACGAAAGACAAGTTTTAGTTTAAAAGGTCAACGTCGTTAGCAAAAACGAATTTCATTTATTTGAAGTCTTTTTTTGACAGAAAGCAAATATACCCTACAGGCCTACCTGAATCACCTGAAAGTAAAATAGAGTTACAAAAGACAACTTTATTTTAAAAGTTCAACATAGCTATATAGTAAAAAAGAGAACATTTTAATCGATGCATCCGATATGTGTTAGACCATGGGGCATCTGAAACATACATAAAAACAACACACACTATAATAGTATCCTTCATTTAATATCGAAAACCAGAGATTAACACTCTCCAGGCGGCAGGCGTCTGCAACGACATACAATGTCACAAAATGTTTACAAAATGTCAATATTGTTGAATTTCATTGCCACATTTGGAATCACCATGAGAAATACATTGAAATAAATACAAACATGTCTGGTATTGCTTCAGTAATCCTTGAGATAAACTTTGAAAGTTTGGAAAAGGCTTCTGCAAAAATGCAGGCGCGTGCCCAGGGGGTGGCTTTGGGGGCTCAAGCCCCCCGGGTCCCTAGAGGGGGAAAAATAAAAAGAGGGGAGAGAGGGGAGGAGAGGAGGAAGGGAGGGGAGAGGAGAAAGGGAGGAGAGAGAAGGGAGGGGGAGGAGGAGGAGGTGAACACTGAACCATGTGAGTGTTTTATAACAAAAGTAAATATTGATAGGAAAGAGAGTTTTACGTCATCCAGGAAGTTAAAACCCAACAGCTCGGCCCTCTGAATCCCCGCCAACGGCATTCCCACACCACCAGTGGCGTAACCAGGGGGTGCCCCCCCCCCCCTCACCCCCATTATCAGAAGCTCGAGAGTACAAAATAAAAAGAAAGACAATTGAGGTGGAATAGTAACGAGCATAGACAGTACAAGCCACCTCCCCATTATTGTCACGTTGGGGACGATGCCCCCCTCAAAATAAGTCATTTTTTTGCGCGAATTAGTTTCAATGTGTTATTATTCAAGCTTAACAACATGGTTTTAGGGACATTTTCAGGACCATTTTAGTGAAACAACTATACAAGTTTGCGCGCTTCGCGCGAGTTAGATTCAATGTTTCTTTATTCAAGTTATCTGGACCATTTTAGTTTAAAAATACTGACAGTTTGTACGAGTAAATTATTCAAGATTAACATTATTCACCTTTGAAAACTTTCCGTAATACAAACAAGGAACAAAGTATTTCTCACGTGCATCCACACCGCAAACAGGACATTGTGCAACCGCAGTGTTGGTATAACTTTCAATAAAAACAAGGAACTACATACATTCCCAGTAAAATAAACATCAGACACTTTATTTTTCTACTCTATTCCTCTTAACCTTGGTCACTGACTGATCAGTGAAATTCGACTCATACACAGGTGAATCATGGTTTATAGAGAGTCTATATGTGATGCGATCAAGCAAAATAAGTCTGAAGTAGGGCGTATCACATTTTCAGTTCCTTATGATTGTTCAAAACAATTGGTCAGTGTAAATATTTATACAATTACACCACTTGCACAGCCCTTTTATAGGAATTCTTAATTTACCGTCTACTAACTGCTTTTCTGAGATTTTGAACTAGGGAATAAAGTGTGTTAAAAATATATATTGCGCTTTATATCCATTTAGCGGGACGCCCGTCCTTCGGACAAATTCCACATCTGACACCATGTTACGCGATTTAGATTCACCATACCATGTTTTTATCTTATCAGAAACCACATTCTTTCATTACCTCATCGCCCTTGGTTATTTCACATTTCTTTAATAACCCCTACCTCCCAAACACATTACTTCATTACACCCCCTCTCTCCCCACCCACACCACCCACACTCCCATCTCAACCCGCAATGCCCAACCTTTACCATCTCCAGTAGCACAGTGTATTTTTCCATTAATATTTGCCCGCCTATAACAGAGGGGGGAATAAAAAAGAGGGGAAAGAGGGGAAGGGAGAGTGTAAAGGGAGGAGAGGAGGAAGGGAGGGGAGAGGAGGAATGGAGGGGGTGGAGGAGGGAAAAGGAGAGACCGGGAGCTTTTATTAGTGCCTCTAACTTTATCTCTACGTCTCTGAACCATGTGAGTGTTTTATAATAAAAGTAAATATTGATAGCAAGGAGTTTCACGTCATCCAGGCAAGTTAAAACCCAACAGCTCGGCCCTCTGAATCCTCATTCTCACACCACCAGTAGCGTAAACAGGTGGGGAAGGGCAGTCCACCCCACCCCCAATTGGCAAAAGCTCGAGAGTAAAAGAAAAAAGGAAGAAAATTAAGGAGGAATACACTCTCAGAACAAAGGTTAAAATCTTTAACCATGTTGGTTAAAATTTTAACCAACGGGAAGTTACCAGGTGAACCACACAATTGGTTGGTTAAAACTGTAACCAACAGCTGTTGGTTAAACTTTAACCTGTGGTTGGTTACAAATTTTAATCATTTGTTGGTTAATATGTTTTGACCAACAGTGGTTGGTTAAACTTTAACCTGTGGTTGGTTACAATTTTTAATCATCTGTTGGTTAAAATGTTTTAACCAACAGTAGTTGGTTAAAAAATGTTGGTTAAACTTCTTCTCTTTTTTTTGTGCTAAACTTTAACCCATACAACATTACAATATTGATGTTTCATTGGCCTGATATTAGCTTTCAATATTGGCGCCAACTCGTGGCCAGGACCAACAAGGGCCGGGAAGCGATAACTTGAAACAGCGGCCGCAATTTTTAGACCACGTCAGAATTTGTATATGATATCAATCGTGTTATTTTCCGCCCCTGGTATAATGTGCCCATTATTGGAACAATGTGGGTTGCCAACATAATGCCAATTGAAGAGCGCCAATGTAAAACCAATATTGGTCCAATATTAACTGGCAACATGATGCCAATTGAAGAGCGCCAATGTAAATATCAGGGGCGGGAAATAACACGATTGATTTCATATACAAATTCTGACGTGGTCTAAATAATATGCGCAAAATATTTTCCTCGCCAATGAAATTCTTTGGCGGGAATCTTGTTATGACCTATTGTTGGTTAAAATTATAATGCCTTAACCAACGTTGAATAAACTAAAAATTAATTATATTTTTACTCTTTAACCAACGCAGTATTAAAAGTAATTTTTAACCAACGCTTCATTTTTAACCAATGTTGTATACTTTTAACCAACATTCTTTTAACCCATGGTTATTTAATACCTGTTCTGAGAGTGTAGTAACGAGCATAGACAGTGCAAGCGGGGAGGGGGACACCCCCCATAATTGTCACGATGTGGACGATGCCACACCTCAAAAGAAGTCATATTGTGCACGAATTAGTTTCAATGTGTAATTATTCAAGCTTAACAACATGGTTTAAGGGAAGTTTTTTGTACCATTTTTGTGAAAAAACTAGACATTTTTGCGCTTCGCGCGAGTTAGATTCAATGTTTCTTTATTCAAGTTATAAAAAGATAGCTTAAGGAACGTTTTCTGGACCATTTTAGTTTAAAAAACTGACAGTTTGTACGCGTTAATTATTCAAGATTAAAACATGATGGCTCAGGAACGTTTTTCTGGAGGTTTTTAGTGTTAAACTAGCCATTTTTTAGCCGAATTGGTTTCAATGTTCATTCAAACTTTATAAAAACATGTTTCAGACACGTTTTCTGGACCATTTTAGTTAGAAAACTAGACATTTTAGTGCGTTTTGAGCGAATTGGTTTCATTGTTTTATATAATATTCAAGGTTAAACAAAATGGCTTCATGAACGTTTTTCAGGACTATTTTAGAGTTAAAATAACCAGTTTTTGCGCGCTACGCACACATTATTTTCAATGTTTTATTATTCATGCTTAACAAGATGGCTTCAGGAACGGGGATTTTAACCTTTCTTTTTGCAATAGACATTTTTTTTAAATATTTTGTTATTCAATTTGAACAAGATGGCTTCAGAAACGTTTAGGGGAGACGTCAAAACTCGACCGCCCGTTGACCACCGGTTACGTACGGTTCCGCCCGGTTCTTTCAGGTCAAATGTTTTACTGGTATATGAATATTCACGCATGCAACACTGAACAACTGCCGGTTGACTTAATGCTCACGCGTGTGACGAGGCACTTTCAACCGGTCGTGTTCACCAGAGTGTAACTATTTGACCTCATTATGTGTGTATATTATAACAGACGACACGTTTTGTGAGAACCGGGCGGAACCGGCCGTAACCGGCGGTCAACGGGCGGTCGAGTTTTGACGTGATCTCTTAACAAGATGGCTTCAGGAACGTTTTCTAAACCTTTATTTTTAATAAAAGCCAATTTTGTCACGCTCCACGGGAATTATTTTTAAATTTGTGTTATTCAATTTCAACAAGATGGCTTCATGAACGTTTTCTGGACCTTTAAAATATACATTTTTTGCGCGCTACGCGCGGGTTAATTTCAATGTTATTTATTATTCAAACTTAACAAGATGGCTTGAGGAACGTTTTTCTAAACCTTTCTTTTTACAATAGCAAATTGTTTTCGCGAATTATTTTTACTAATTTATCATACGATTGGAACAAGATGGCTTCAGAAACGTTGTCTGGACCTTTTTAGTGATAAAATAGACAGTTTTTGCGCGCTACGCGCAAATTCGTTTCATTGTTTAATTATCAGTCAAGCTTAACAACATGGCTTCAGGAACTGTTTTTTTAAACCTTTCTTTTACAATAGCCAATATTTTCGCGCCCAGTGCGAATCCTTTTTAATTTATGCGAATTTCAAACCCTTATGCCGTGTTGTGCAAAATTGAAGGGAAAAATCCTATTTTGAATGATATTGATAATAAGCCAATATTGATGGGAAATGAAGTAAAGGTTTTTCAATAAAATATTGGTCAAAAGTACACACTAAATGGTTTCGAAAATTGAACACAAAATCCAATTCCAAGGGGGGGGGGGCACATAACCCCGCAGACCCCCCCCCCCCCCCCCCCCCCCACCCCTTTCCGTTGCACCGCCAGTCAAAAGACTTCCATTTGGACTTTAAATGAATGTCTGAAAAAAACAAGGAAAAAGGAGAAAATAGAGATAAATAAGAAAAAAGGAGAAAATTAGAAAATATGACAGTCGTGATTTAGTACTATTGCTATTCTCTGTGCATGTCTACCTGAAGACCAACATTTATCAGGTTCATGCACGGAAAAGTTTCTGAAACTTTTTCACTAACAAGGGAGACAATGCTGGTTTCTTTAATATGGAGGAAAACAAGTTCAAAACCACCAGTGTCAAAGAGACAGAACATCTTGTTCCAGCCGTCCAAATCTATTTCAAGCACCTAATCTATTTCACCACCAAGACCTCCGACTGTCCCACATAAGCGCAAAGGCTGCAATTTTGAGTCCTGGACAACCAACATTCATCAAACAAGTTGCTTCATTTATGTTGCCGCAGTGGAGAAGAAGCAACATGAAAACTAACACTACTTGTATACTGGATTTATAAAACTGAATATAAAACTGACCCAATACATTACGGCTTGAAAGGGTATGCATTAATCGAAGCAAGTGCATAATTTTGTTCTGCTTATTTTGACACCTCGATCGTTGAGATACGATGTTGAGAAGCGGAGTTATTGTCATTTCAATGATCGTGGGTCCAGTTTCAAAAGTGACACTCATCCCTATTGAAAAGCACGAATCTGATCATTCTAAACAGTAATGCAAACCTCTTTCTATAGGATGATTGTCACTTTTGAAACTGGACCCACGACCATTGAAAGGACAATAACTCCGCTCCGCAACATCGTATCTCATCGATCGAGGTGTGAAAATACGCAGAACAAAATTATGCACTTGGATATTTACTTCGATTAATGCATACCCTTTCGAGCCGTTATGTATTGGATCATTTCTAAGTGTTTCGATACTTTTTGTGAGCAGTTTATATGTGGATTGTGAACGTGATGTAATGATTTTGTTTGACTTAATGTTTGGTAACTATTTTCATGAAGATATAATTTGTATTGCTATACATTCAATTTGTTGCACTACATGAGAGACGTGTTTAAATTCTTAATCCCGAGGTTCACTAAAGTATAGAATATTTTATGTTATGTCATATTAAGAATATTAAGTAAAGGAGAGATTCAGGGTCTTCTTGAGATTGGTTTTACATCAGGTTTAGCATTATAGCGCCCAATTAGCTTTTGTTGATTCTTGATCTCCATTATCGATTTTGTGTACACTTTGTTTTTTATCATTACTTCTTTATTAAATAATGTATCTAAAGACACAAGATTTGGTTTTTTTTAGTGTTTCTGATGTCTAAAATGTTCATTCTATGCCAAAGGTCATTCATTCATAATTCATTTATTCGTTAATTCTTTCAAATGATGATTACGTAATCGTTTATGGTAAGAACACGTTATAGAACATGAATATATTGATACTTGAGCTTACTTGCAGTCAGACGTCTTGCAAATTATTCCATATCACATCTTCAATAGATATATGAACCGTGATCCAACTTTTGACTTGAATGTATATAAGTCAAGCCTCCGTAAAACTGCCGTAGCTTCGTCATTATTCATTTAATCCATATAAAAGTATACATTTTCTTGAAGTAAAGGGTTCAATAAATCTAACCATGAACATGATTTTTTTCGAAAATTGAGCTTTTTGGTAAAAATGATAAAAAACACGTATTTTAGGTTTTGTCAAGATAACTAAAAATATATTTTGTCGAAAGTTGTCGTTCTAGATGTATTGTAATCTTAACAAAATCATCTAGGAATCAGGTTTTTTGTTTGTTGATTTTGGTCATACTTTGTGATTTATTGACCAAATAAGGCATAAAAGTCAACATTCTGAATTAAAAAAACCGTCCATTTCCACAAAAAGACCCCTAAATTTTGAACTAGGCAAATTATAATTAAACAAAAAAACGATTCCTAGCGATGATCATGCTCTTTCCATTAAGCCTACTTACGTTTCATCAGATGCAGTATTTATCGACTTATTGTTTCCATAAAATTGCACATTTTACTCAAAAATGAACATAAAGAAATCAACCGATGAAGGTGAAAATGTGACAATACCGCCGTTTGATCATGGTTTACGGGAAAATACACCAATTTCAAATCCTGTTCTTTATATATTATGAGAAGCATTATGAATCCCCAACTTCGTGCAAAGTTTGATTACAAACCGTTATTTTCTTGGTATCAAAATAACCTCAAATGTATGTTAAAAACCCACCTTTGTCATGATGCAGAGTGTGAAAAAGAAGCCATACCTTTTCATGCCCATTCGAAGTGCGCCTACAATTTCCAGGAAGCGTAACGCATGAAAACGCGTGCGTTAATTGCTAACGAGCGCGAAAGCGCGTGGAATGTTTTGAGTTGGCAAATTAAATGGTGACGCATGCGCATTAAACCAGTTGACAAATATTACACGCTCGTGTATTAATTTCTGTGCACAACATCGCGGCTAATCATCAAAGTTTATCATTATAGGCCCAGTGCAGTTTGCAAGTCTTCATCAATGTGATCATTTTCAAATGCACCGTGACGCAGTTAGCGAGTTCTGGGTGTAAAAATCAGCCCTTCCTGTAGATTTAGTATAAACTTAGTAAATGTGAGAAAATTGGAAAAATAAGAGAGAAAGCGAGAAATGGTGATGAAGATTTAATTATGACGTCGTTTGGTCGCAGCTGTCTGATAAATTTGTTCTTCTTCGTCTACTTCGGGGACGGAATCAGGTAAGCTTCTGATCAAAGTCACGTCACGAATTCCGATTTTATCAAAGTAAAAAGCCAAAAATTGCACTGAACTTGACCCTCGATATGCCAGCGCAACTGAAAAAAGGGATTAGGTTTAGGTATAACACTTATTACTCAATGTTTAATGAAGCAGGATAATAAGGTTACCGGTTTGTAAAATGACTATGAACATATGAACAGGTGTTAAACAGTAGAGTGTCCCCCGGCCCTTTTTATTTTCTGTAAATACACTGGGTTGAAGGGGGCGAGGGTTTTTGAAATACAGTGCAGGACTTATAGTGGGTTGGAGGGATCGAGGGCCCCCCAATTTGGCGGTGGGTTTTTGAGGACGACACGTCTCGAGCACCGCCCCTCCCCGTTTTCAAATTTCGGACTCATCGGCGGCAATTCAGCCTGGTATAAGGTAAAGTCCACCGGGAAAATACCATTTGCCTTAAGCATTTTGGTTGGATCTCTTTAAAATGAGTTTTCCATCTACTGAAGATAACAATGATAACGGTCAAAACACTGCCATTATTAACAATTATATATAGTACTATAGTATTAGGCCTATTATTTATTAGCTATCCCTATAAATTGCCTTGTCACCTACGTTGAAGCATACTTTTTTCATTGGGAGAAAGGCAAAAAAGTACAAGGATATCAAAGGTGCAACCCCCCCCCCCCCCCCCCCCCCAGCATTGGATATTCAACCAGGAACATCCCGATTCCAGCACGCAAGGATTACTTAAAATGCCTCATCGCAAAGACTGAGAAATTCATGAGATCTGTGAGATGGAGAAGCTTCTTCTTTTTGCACCCAGAAGTTACACCAAGCCTCAAGGAGACATACGGATTTAATTCAACGAAATCGCCACCACCCATCCCCGAGCTGAAAGCATTTGAAGATGGTATGTTAAATTTGGTACAAAGCATCAAGTTTAAAGACGTAACGAAGCAGTTCCAAAGGAAACTCTCCCAAGATAGTATAAACTTCAAGGAAGATGAAAAGCTACTCATCGCTGCCGACAAGACTACAAATTTCTATAAACTCTATCCTGAACAGTATAACAATCTCTTGATAAGCAATATAACGAAATCATACAAGAAAGCACCACAGAACACTGAGAAAGACATCAATGCCAAAGAACAACAATTAGCAGCGGACTTAGAAATAGATGACCGTATTGATGTAACGGCGAAAAATCAAGCCTTTGTGACACTCAAAGATCACAAACCGAACTTTGCTAATAAACCGACGTGCAGACTCATCAACCCTACCAAGTCTGAGCTTGGTATGATAAGTAAACAAATCCTAGAAAGAGTGAACCAGAAAGTCTTATCCAACCTCCGGTTTAACCAATGGAAGAATACCGACGATGTGATCAACTGGTACAGAAAGATCGAGGACACACCAACACATTCATTTATAGTCTTTGATATTTGTGAGTTCTACCCGTCTATTACTGAGGACCTCCTGAAAAAGGCTCTCCGCTTCGCTTCTGATCATGATGACATCACTGTACAAGAAAAGGAAATCATCTTCCACGCGAAGAAATCACTTCTATACGGCAATGATGAGACGCCGTGGCGTAAACGCGGTAAGTCCAATTTCGATGTGACTATGGGAAGTTTCGACGGCGCAGAAACATGTGAACTGGTAGGCCTCTACATTTTATCACAACTACAAGACTTAGATATAAATGTAGGGCTTTACAGAGATGATGGCCTTGCGCTATCTAATAGGAACCCCAGGCAAGTTGAACTAACCAAAAAGCAGATATGTAAAGTCTTCACAGACAACGGTCTCAAAGTCACCATAGAAGCAAATAAGAAAGTGGTTGACTTCCTTGATTTAACCCTAGACCTTCGGACCGGGACATTCAAACCGTACATGAAACCAAACAACACGCCGCTATATGTTCACAAGGAAAGTAACCACCCGCCTTCAATAATTAGGAACATTCCATTAAGCATTAATAAACGTCTGTCCAACATTTCATCTAACGAGCAAGCCTTCAATGAATCAGTAAAACCGTACCAAGATGCGCTGAAAGAGAGCGGATATGACCATACCCTGAAATACAACCCGACACCTACACGCACCAACCAACCACCAAAACGAAATAGAAAACGCAACATCACTTGGTACAATCCTCCCTACAGCGAGAGTGTGGCGACCAATGTCTGGAAAGAATTCATATCAACACTTGATAAATGCTTCCCTCCGGAACATCCGCTACACAAGATCCTAAACCGCAACACCATCAAGATCAGTTACAGCTGCATGCCAAACATGAAGCGTATCATATCCTCCCACAACAAATCTGTTATGAATGCTGAGCAAACGAAGGATCGCATCGACGACACCCCTGGCTGTAACTGCAGAAAGAACCAGGTATGTCCTCTCAGTGGTAACTGCTTGACATCCGAAGTCATATACCAAGCAACGGTCACAAGGCAAGACAACCTTAAAGAAGAAACTTACATCGGCCTGACCGAAAACAGCTTCAAGACGAGATACAACGGACATACGAGCAGTTTCCGTAATGTGAAACAGAGGAACTCTACAACCCTCAGTCAGTACATTTGGACACTCAATGACAACAATGTTCCATACTGTTTAAAATGGAAAATACTTGCCCACAGTAAGGCCTACTCGACATCTACAAAAAGATGTAACCTTTGTCTGACTGAAAAATATTTCATAATATGTAAACCTCACTTGTCCACCCTTAACAACAGGAATGAGTTGGTTAGCGGTTGCAGGCATAAGAAAAAGCATCTGCTATGCAACCTCAGATAAATCTTTGTACTTGGCATTTTGAAATTATACGCATCTTGTTTTGTACGCGTGCGTATTCAGCGTAATCCATCGTATACGCAACACCCGCTTGCGTGCGCATCGCGCTATTCTACTGGTTGGAATCATGTTTATTATTTATTATTCAACTGACGAGTGTGGGCGAAAGCCAACACGAAACAAATTTGTCTTGAATAAAATGTAAAAGTTAACTCAAAATCATTATATATATATATATATATATATAATTATTATTGACAACCATTTCTGGTTAGACTACGACATTTGAATAGAGTGCTATTATTCAATTTATAAACCATGAAATATTAGGAAGATGCATAGAAGAAACATGACTTGATTAACCTGGTAATATCTTGGAACTTATTTTGTTTGATATTATCATGATTATGGCATATTACCAAACCGTATAGGCCTAACACCCAAACGCAAACTGAAATAAATTAAGCTTTATAATGGATATTATATTAAAATACAGGAGAGGATGTCCATCCCTACCCTTCCCTATATATACCCCCACGCCCTTGTTTTAGATTGCCGCGTGTGCACATAACTATACAAAGTTAGACTATGATATAAACCATGATAACATCGGCCTGCCCGACTATGCTTCTCCGATCATACACTCGCCCATAATAATTAATATGTAGGCCTATGTCAAATGACACTTATAATTGATATTATGTTTGATATAAAATGACAAATTAGTACATCGAGTTGAACTAATTGAGAACATAGCTAACAAAACAACGATAAAAAGTAATAGGGATACCATAATTAGTGATGACAATAATTAAATAAACAGGTCTTGGATGGACGGGCGAGTGGGACAGACATGGACAATATCGAAAGGAAACAAAAAGACAACATAACACCTTCGGATAAAACTCCAGTGTGAGTCTTTTTGATACTTCTTGATGTTTCATGGATTAAAAATCTTTCTCTGTCCTTTATTTTTGTATTTTTTCCTACTCTCTTCCCAAACTCCTTGACACTAGCTCTTGCCCAAAGCCTTGTTTTATTTATTACTTGCTTCAGCCACACCCCGGCAAAAATGATGGTTTGATAAAAGTCGAGCCCCCGATGCGTAAACAACGCGTGTGACCAAGCCCTCAAAACGCGCCAAAACATAGCGGTTAACGCAGCACGCATTGCCGGCATTCTAAACAACAGCGTCGCGTATTAAGCGAACAGGCGCGTGCTAATTTGCGTGAAAAACAAAACTTTCACGGGATACGCGGCGCATGGGAATTTCGCTGATCCCCTGCGGGCAGACTTTTCCATTCCACTTTGTAGATGATCAGACCAAGGGGTTTAAATCCTTCTAAATAGGCTTTTGGGATTTCGAAATTGAAAATTTCTTTTCATGTACTGATAGATAACACTATGAAATTTTGAAAAATGAAGAAAAGTGAAATTAGTGAAAAATACAAAATTGAGAGTGCACAGCCCCCTTAAGACACTAATCTAAGACAATGTTAGTTCAAAAATGTTTAAATATCGGGACGCCATTTTCTAAAAGGAGGAAAGGGTGTAACCAGGGCACATTGTGGCTGTATTTACTGTATATCATGCATGTTCATATGGTGAACACCCCCCCCCCCCCCCCACCCCACTGGGATGCAACAGCAAGGATACAAGTAGCATCCATCTTACAAATTAGTATAAAGATCCACCCTTTTTCCGACAGTCAGGGTTGTAACATTATTATTGTGTATCTAAATAACTAAGTAAAAAATTCAAAGTTTAGACCTTCCGAGAAAGGGAGTCGTTACTATGAGTTTCATGCTTAACGCAATCGTCAGACGACATCCTTTATTGGAATTGAGCACTTTGATTCGAAAGATAGTCTAACCATGAAATCGATTCGATGTTCATGACATTTTAAATAACTAAGTAAGTGTATTTCTATGTTTACTAAACTATATAAATGTACTAAAGTTGAATCTAAGAGATACTTGTTTCAGTGAGCTGTAAATGTGTACAATCCGATTTCATTGTATGCATTGCATGTAAAGTGCTCAACAAAAGAAAGTCATACTCTTTGTTTAGGTCATTTAAAGTAACTTTCGATTATGTTTTTATCAAACAGGCTAGATAGACATTTCGATGAATCTTTTAGGCACATTTTGATACCAAACATAACACCTAACAACAAAGATAAACCATAATTAGCACCATTTATTTGGTGCTAATTTATTTCTATTTATAGAAAATTAGTCACTTTTCAAAAGTCACATTTTCAATACACTACGCGGAAGAAAACACCAATTGTTAACAAGCACATAATGCCCTTTATGTTCGGAATCAAATATCCCGCTCACTAAGTGTACGCCCAGCGCAGGGTAGTGTATACGGCTGCACAGTGTGATCGATTGCCCGCCGGTCAATCCTGGTTAATAACAGTGTCACACATTGGGTGAACCTCGCACACACCCATTTTCCTCCCGTGTAGTAATTGAAAATGTGACTTTTGAAAAGTGACTAATTTTCTTTAAATGGCGCTAATCATGGTTTATCCTTGTTGCTAGGTGTTATGTTTGGTATCAAAATGTGCCTAAAAGATTCATCCAAATGTCTATTTAGTCTGTTTGGTAAAAAGACAATCAAAAGTTACTTTAATTGACATAAACAAAGTGTATGACTTTCTTTTGTTGAGCACTTTATAAGCATCACACTTCACACCATAGCCATGCATAGGATAGGAGTTGCCTATAATATAAATGATGTCACATAAGTTAAATGTTTTCATAATTGAAGATATCAATTGTAATGCATCTTTCATAATTGAAGCTATCAATTAAAGGTATATTATGTGATCTTTCCAGGGAACGCCCTCAACATCGAAAAAAAAATAGAAAGCAGATTTTCTTGCAGATTTACATTTCTGATCATAAATCATGCATACATTCCAAGTTACAGGGCGATACGATTCTTAATTACTTCAAAATCATGGTTTTAGAGTGAAAATAAACTGTCGGAATCCCGACACTTTATATTTTTCACTCTAAATTCACTCTAAAACCATGATTTTGAGGTAATTAGGAATCGTATCGCTCTGTAACTTGGAATGTATGTATGATTTATGATCGGAAATGTAAATCTGCAAGAAAATCTACTTTCTAAAAAAAATAATGAATAGAGGGCGCTCTCTGGAAAAGATCACATAATATGCCTTTAAGAATGAAATATAGCGCACGAGATACGCTGCCAATGCATAATGTTATTGTCATGAATTAGTGGTTCTGATTTAAAGTCAACAATAATACTTTTAATGCTTCATATTATGTTCCAATGTTTATGGTATCAAATATTTAGTATTCTTTTGTATCTTTTGTTTATATTTACAGGTTTGTAAGTATTTGATGATACGAATAAAGTAGAGGAAACAACCTGGACTAATATAGATTTATTGTAGGCGTAGTCTTATCCCCGCTACATCTGCATAGAGGTGAAAGTCTAAGCCATGGCGACGAATGATGTTACCGAGAGAGGGAGCGTGTAGATCACAAACTTTAAGGGACCTGTAATGGATCCTTGCGGGAGTCCATATTTTAGATCAACAGGATCCGAGTACTTGTTGTCAATGGACACACGGCTCTGTCTATCAGAGCGGTATGATTTAAACCATCGTAGGGCAGTACCTGATACACCTAGCTCTGTGTTCATTCTTCTATTAGTAATACAGTATGGTCAATAGTGTCAAAGGCTGCAGACAGATCCCTTAAAACAAGACAAACTATATGAGACTTGTCCATCGCCCTGAGTGCATCGTCTTTAACCTTTAAAAGTGCCGTTTCAGTACTATTATGTGTTTTAATAAGCAGACTGGTATAGCTCCTCAAGATAGTGCCGAGATATATTATGCTGTTTTTAATTGTGTGGCAACCGCTTTTCCGATAAGCTCGGCAACAAATTTGATATTAGAAACAGGACAATAACTGGTTAAAGCATTGTGATCCAATGATGTGGGTTTTTTTTCAAAATTGGTGATATTATGGCTTGACCAAGGGAGTTTGGGAAAATGCCGGTTAAAATAGATGTATTTATGATAGATGTGTGACATGTGAGAACAGGTAGAATAATGCCTAACTAGTCCTTCAAGAGCCGCGTAGGAATGGTTTACTAGCAAATCCCTTCACTAATGTTGTGCATCCTCCTCTGAAATCCTTTCAAACGTCCAGTGAAGTGTCCTGTGAAATGGACCCCGTGGCGTCATGTTAACCAAGATCTGTCTGGCGCCCCATATTGTGCTGGAATCCGTGGCCCTCCGCTTAATAGTTGCCCGTCGCTGACCGGCCAGCCTTTTAGGTGGCATGCATCCTGCATAAAGTTAAGAATGATAAAACTTCGTGAAGTATCCCTAGTCCAATTTCTGAAGTGCACCCACTACACCAGACCTCACTAATGGCTCACACTGTTCCAGGAATCTTATACATTTATGCAGATAATCGACACCGTTTCTGCAACTCATACGGTGTATTCTTTCTTCCATCTGTGGTAGTGAGGCAACTGCAGCTGATGATAGCGTGGGCGTGAGATTTTACTCCTCACTATTTGACAATGCACGGACTGGGAATGAC
This sequence comes from Ophiura sarsii, assembly GCA_035610835.1. Lineage (NCBI taxonomy): Eukaryota > Metazoa > Echinodermata > Ophiuroidea > Amphilepidida > Ophiuridae > Ophiura > Ophiura sarsii. The sequence continues at coordinate 15,161,779 of CM069454.1, read as the reverse complement.
CACTCATACAAGCATTATTTCAGTTGGTAACATTCTTTAATGGGATTGTGGGCTGATGATCCGGTAATATGGATTCGGAAGAGGCAGACGGAATGTGTGAAAGTAAGAGAGCACTTTCTAGCACGACGTTATAACCATAATTATTAAACACCGGCTTGATCTGGCACGAGCTACCTTTGGTAGTCCTCTAGCGTTATTTGCGCGAACTACCTTGAATGGTAAAGCTCGGCCCGACTAGGGGGCGACTCTCATATCTGCCCATTGTTGAGATTTGGTTCACAGTATAGCGCACTCTATCAGTGGTAGCGGTATGGTGTAGTAGTCCCAAGTATGCAAATGAGCTCACTGAATACAATGTCATGCTCTACCACACATCTACCCAGTACTCAACAACGGAATAAATCTCATTATCCTCATTTGCATACTTGGGACTTATACACCATACCCTTACCCTATCAGTCCTTCACCCGGAAGTTTGGTTCACAGTATAGCGCACTCTATCAGTCCTTCACCCGGAAGTTAAGCGTAAACTGTCAATCATTCGTTGTGAATGAATATCCAGCCATGACTATTCATGACCTCACACGATGTGATCGTCGCGATCCGGCGTCCTTCCCAACTGATCTGGTTACAATATTCATAAAATGCAAATAACGCCACGCCCCTCCTCTGTCACTGCCAGACGAAGCCATCCACAATTTAAAATTCGTATTTTGTGCTACGTAAATTAATTTCATATAACCAATTCTGAATGTTTCGTGTCATATAAGAATTAAATGTTGCCATCATCAAAGCAATTTAGTTCTAATCTAAATCACAATCAGCTCTTTTTACCATTGATGTACTATTTCTGTGCCACAAATCATGTTTTGAGCCGATAAAATCCACCACGTCTTAGGTCGTCTGGTTTGCTACAACCATGATAGTGCGCCCCCTATAAAACATTCACCCGTGAATTTGCGCATAGTAGACGGGGAACTTTGCCTTCGAGATACTCGTCCCATAGTTATATAGTCTCTGATAGAGAGGCAAAAAGTGGTTCCGTCATGTACAGCAGCACATTTGAATCTGGGAGCAACCATGGCTGACGTTCACAAAGTATCAAAGATACCTGTGTATGGTAAAATAGCAGGACTACTGCTGGCAATATTGTCTATATCTGGTATGCACACCACAGCTTTTGTACAGCTTGATAATATGACCATTAGGTGTACATATGAGGAGATAGGATCCTGGCACTGGTGGTATGAATGGTATAACAGCACTACAATAGTATCTGATACAAACCTAATTTATGGTACTCGATGCAGTATCAAATGTTCTCCAAACTGTGCATGCAGCTTAGGCAACAGTACAGTAACAATCAACTGCACCAACGCTAGCGTTTCTATGCCTGGAGTTTACTATCCACCTGATGTGAAATTCCTGAGCTGGGCGTACAGCACTCTACACAATATTCAAATGGATGCATTCACAGGATTGGCTCGTATGTTGGAAGGTTTGAATTTGAATGATATCGGATTCAAGAGTCTAGAGCATGGTGTGTTTGATGGAATGAATAATTTAAAGAGACTTGATTTGTCATCTAATATGCTCAGTGCTATACAACCTGGTGTGTTTATGGGACTAGCAGGGATACAGTGGTTAGACTTGAATAACAACATGCTGGATGAGATCCATCCAGATGCATTTAACGGATTAGCAGAGTTACAGTGGTTAGACCTAAGTTACAACATGCTGGATGAGATCCATCCACACGTGTTTGATGGATTAGCACAATTAAAGGTGTTAAACTTGAAAAATAACATGCTTAATGAGATTCATCCAGATGCATTTAACGGATTAGCAGAGTTACACGAGTTATACTTGAGTAACAACATGCTGGATGAGATCCATCCACATGTGTTTGATGGATTAGCAAAATTAAAGGTGTTAGACTTGTTTCTTAACATACTGGATGAGATCCATCCACATGTGTTTGATGGATTAGCCAAATTAAAGTGGTTAGACTTGAGTCTTAACATGCTGAATGACATCCGTCCATATGCATTTAACGGATTAGCAGAGTTACAGTGGTTAGAGTTGAGTCATAACAAGCTTGATGATATCCATCCAGGGGTATTTCAGGGATTAGTAGAGTTACATAAGTTATACTTAAGTAACAACATGTTGGGTGAGATCCATTCACATGTGTTTGATGGATTAGCAGACTTGCAGGTGTTGTCCTTGTATAACAACAAGCTGGGTGAGATCCACCCAGATGGATTTTATGGATTATCAGAGTTAAAGGTGTTAGACTTGCATAACAACAAGCTGAATGAGATCCACCCAGACGTGTTTAATGAATTAGTAGAGTTACAGGTGTTAGACTTGGATAATAACAAGCTGGATGAGATCCACCCAGATGGGTTTAATGAAGTAGTAGAGTTGCATTCTTTAGATTTGCATAACAACAAGCTAGGTGAGATCCACCCAAATGTGTTTAATGGATTAGGAGAGTTACAGTGGTTAGACCTGGCTAACAACAAGCTAGATGAGATCCGTCCACATGTGTTTGATGGATTAGTAGAGTTACTGTGGTTATACTTGGATAACAACAAGCTGGATGATATCCATCCTGGCACATTTAAAGAAACATACGCCTTCATTGAATTATCTTACAACCAGCTAACGTCTTTAAATCCAGATACATTTCAAAACCAAAGCCAACTTTACTGGCTTGGCTTATCTAATAACAAAATAAAATACCTTCCCAGTGGTATATTCCAAAGTTTGATAATTTTACGTCAGCTAGATCTCTCAGCCAATGAATTAAACAAACTAAACTCGAAGTTGTTTCTCAACTGCATCTTTCTAGAAACACTGAATCTTACACATAATTCCCTGTTGTGGATAAAGACAGACGTTTTCGATGGACTTACGAACTCAACAAATATCTTAGTTGACCAATATGCTACATGCTGTTTTGTTACATTATCAACATGTCATTATGGCACTCCGAAATCTGACTACCTAACATGTGAACGCTTATTACCATATGATTTCCTCAGGATTGGAATATGGGTTGTTAGTTTAGTTGCGATTCTGGGCAATACCTTTACCATCTACACCCGATACAGGCAACAGCAAATCAACAAAGTCCAATTTTTCTTGATCACAAATTTATCATTATCTGATCTCTTAATGGGAATATACTTGATGATTTTACTGTCAGTCGATTTGTATTTTAAAGATTATTTTCCATCTCATTCAAATTCATGGCGCAAGAGCATTTTGTGTAGAGCTATAGGGGCCCTCTCTGTGTTATCAAGTGAAGCTTCAGTTTTCTTCATAACTTTGATCAGTATTGACAGGTTTATGGGGATTAAGTATCCATTCAGTGGTCATCGTTTAAGTACAAAATCTGGCAAAATAATAGCTTGCTTACTATGGCTGATAGCATTTACTATTAGTCTCGCATCTTTCATACTATCTGGCTTAGATTCCGATATTTATTCTGTTTCGGAAATTTGCGTAGGACTTCCAATCTCAAGAAAACGTTTGTTTGAGTCGAATGCTACATCCATTGATTCTTCAGTGTTGGGCACATCACGCCAACAGATAACCTATCATTCTAATGACAGCCAAGTTGGCATGTACTTTTCTATTGCAATGTTTACTGGTCTGAACCTGTTATGTTTCTTGATAGTGGGATATTGTTACATGGCGATTTTTATAGCTGTTAGGAAATCAGCAAAAGAATCTAATCGCTCTACAAATTCAAACAATGAAATACGTATGGCCAAAAAAATGTCACTGATTGTTCTCACTGACTTTTGTTGCTGGGTACCATTGGGAGTGTTGTCTATATTGGTTCAGAGTGGTGCAGTCTTTGTCAGTCCGATTGTTTATGCTTGGATAGCGACATTTGTATTACCAGTTAACTCTTCTATCAACCCATTCTTATACACATTAGCAAATAAGATATCAAATAAGCGCAGATGCAGAAATCGATCTTGCATATCTTAGCTTTTCACCAAAATCCAAAGCATGAAATACCAATTGCACTGCACTCTTTCTCGATGACGAACTAAAACAAACCGTGGCTTGGCTCATCTATTGACTCAATTGGAAATCGGTTCTGGTCCTCCACATCATTTCCTGTTCCTAAATTTACTCATTTTGTATGTAGATAATGGAATATTATTCCCATTTATGACTGTCTGGCTCCCATAATTCAAGCTAACTAAGCTATGAAGGTTTCGGAATATTTGTCAATTTATTATATTTATTTTAGATTTTAAAATTCAGAAGTATAGACCTTCCGGAAAAGGAGTCGTTACTCTGAGTTTCATGCCGATAAGGCAATCGTCAGACGACAGGATTTAGATTTAGGTGTTTTTCAATCAAATATATATCATACAAAACAAGGAAGGCACTAGCATGGAAGGCGTGTAATAAGCTCAACAAGATATGGAGATCCAACCTACCAAGATCAACAAAAATTAAGCTATTCCAAGCTACAGTAGAAAGCATTCTTCTCTATGGCTCAGAAACATGGACAGTAACAACTTAAGTTCGAAAGCTACTGGATGGATGTTACACCAGGCTTCTTAGATCAGCCCTTGATATTAGTTGGAGGTTACACATCACCAACAAAGAACTCTATGGTGATCTTCCTAGAGTAAGTGAACGAATCAAGAAGAGGCGACTACAGTTTGCTGGACACTGTGTCAGACGTTCTGGGGATGTGATATCAGACCTAGTTCTTTGGAAACCAGTTCATGGCAAAAGAAATGCTGGACGACCGATGTTAAGCTATGTGGATATTCTATGTCAGGACACTGGACAAACACCTGCTGAGATAAAGACCTGCATGGAAGATAGGCGTGTCTGGAGAGCCATTGTTAATGCCCGACAGAAGTCGACGGAGTGAGTGAGTGAGTGAGTGAGTGATATATCATATTTTAGAATAGGTAATCCGCATTTTAGCCTCATACGTCACCTCTAAAAAGAATTCCCGAAGTATAAAGTAGGATGGTTTAATAGAGGAGTCAGCATCTGTTCTTACATCATTGTTCTTTATATTGACTAAAGGTCACGGGTTTTTTACCTCGGCATCCAAACAAGGTGGTTGTATTACATGTTAATGATTTTTTTTCGTCTTTCGGCTATTGTATTTATGTAACCCTCTATGAGATTAACTTGTGTTTGGGCTTATTTTAAAGGCAATTTAAAAACTTTAATAATGTGACTAGAGAAAAACTCTACCATTTATGATTTAATTATTACAGCTTGTTAAGTATAATTAGTCGGGATGGTTGAAGAAGTGGAGGAGGAGCCAGAGGAGATAAGTTTCTGATATATGGGTGAAAATGGAACGTTGTCCTGTGATAGAGGTTTCTAATTCTTAGTCTTATGTCAGTTTAGTTCTAAATAATGCAAAAATGCTTTACATCATTTACTTAAACTATCAATTACGCTAATTAACTAATTTTCAAATCTGATTAATGAAGTAAGATGAACTATGTGCATTTATAGTCACAAATCCGGTTTTTGTCTAGGTTTCAAAATTTTACTTGAAGGAAAATTGGAAAAGAGTCATCAAGGCTCTGATTTTGATGTAAAAGCAATCAGTCCTAATTTTCATTTGCATAATTTAGTTAAGTTTTTCCAGTATTTAAAATTTCGTATTTTGACCACCCTGTATATTCCTAATAAGCTGACCGATTAATATTGTATATGGCTGGATGGGTAATTTACTCAATTACAACAAAAAACATGCCTAGCCTTTAAATAGTTCCTGCATTTAGACACTGGAAGAAAAAAAGAAAATCATCATTTTGTATAAAATATTAATTGTTACATCCTGTATAAGGCTTAGGTCACCCTGTATATTTGATTTTGAGTCACCATATTTACAATCCTTAGATTATACGCTTTCCACATATACAGTCCTCAAAATAAGTAACTGACCAGGTAATAAATATGCTCTCAACTCCAAAACTATAACTCCTACGTAAAATATTAGACAATAAAGTTGTAAGGAAATTTCTTGTCTTTAATTTGAGATAGTACACGTGAAGATTGAATAAAAATTAACTCAGTTATGTGCCCTAAACCAAAACAAAGTCCGTTTTTCATTTTAACATTTCGTTCGTCTACACGCAGCCTAGGACTAGTAACAGGCAGATTATTGATTAACTTGTAGCAACAACTCACTGGTCGATAGTAACACGTGAATTGGGGATGCATCAATTGATCAATGCAACCCATACACATACCTGTCACACTGTCCCGCGTGTTCAAATCCCAAGTGTTAAAATGTAAACTGCACTTTGTTTGATCCTTTTTCAATGTCGCATAACCGATCTCAATGAATAATGTATCAACTTAAAGAAGAGACATTTCTTTACAACTTTATTATTTAATATTTTTATGTAGGAGCTATAGTTTTGGAGTAAAGAGTATATTTATTACCATGGTCAGCTACTTATTTTGAGGACTGTATGGTTTCATACCCTATAGATGTAAACAATTTGTTATATTCTACTGAAACTGCGAAAGGAGGTATCTTTCATGAAATACACCCATGTAACACAAATATAGCCCACAATCTTGTTCAAAACCTGTTGGGACACTATACACTTGCGCATGAAATATCTTCCAAAATGAGTAAAAAGCTGTCAGTTGAAAGTATGATAGTCAAAACTAGTTTATGTAAAGCTGCCATCCCCCACCCCCACCCCCCAATCAATGTTGGGGCTGATATATATATAACACAGCCCGTTGCTGGACGATGCTTTTATATGGACCAACATTGAATTTAGGGGGAGGGACCACCGTTCCACAGGACATGCAGGAAGTGTCCCAACAGTTTTGCACATGATTGTATTAAGGGAGTGAGAAAGTGAGCTATAAATAATACAAAAATCGCTATATCTCGAAAACGGTAGCTTTGATTTCAACAATTCTTTTTAAGAAATGAAGAATATTGCTTCTGTAACATTCCGAGTTGAATTTCATAGTCTAATTACGTATACATATTTAATAAAATACATAAATAACCTTTATTTTGATGAAGTGTCATAATTTCAAAGTATCTAATTTACAGCGGTGGGTGTTTTAAACGATTGCATCACCTGTTTTCCGTTTTTAGACACAACTTTTGATTCAATAAAGGGTTTCTTGATCAGATTTGGAGGATATATAGGTCATGTTATCGGTCACGTGACCAACTACTTAAAAATGTTATGCTCCAACTTACTTATAGGGATAGTTCACTTTTAATTACGGGGGTATATTTTGCACACTAGATGCCCAAGAAGTAATGGATATTGCCAGTTATTTAGATTCAAATGGTTTCTTGATAACATATAATACCATCCAAACATGCTAGAAAATACTCTCGTCGCTTACGCGACTCCTGCGTCACGGAAAATGGATTACATAACAAGGAAGGGTGGGCGCTCTAATCGATTACGCAACTCGTATGCATCTCAATTGGGGAACATTGTGGTTGCTTTGGCGAGTACCAACAAGTTAAATCAATCGGCGCACACACTATCGTATTAAGTATTTAACTATTTGAATTAATTCTTTTACTTAATGAATACAAAAAATGTAAAAACAAAATACATAATTTGTATTAAACGCACTTATATAGAGTTCTCTGGCATTTTTAAAAGTGTACGGGGATATGGATTTAAGTTTTAAAGTATTCAAAACATAGGCCGATGTCAGACTCGAACCTATATACAACATTTTGTTTACTACATGTACAATGTTGTGTGTAAGACAACAGCGCGCTAGACCGGTAGGCCATGGAGGGAACACACCACTTAACAACGTTTCAAAGAATATCAGGACTATTATGGACACAATCGATATCGGTTAGCCGTTGTTGTTAATGCAATGTATTATAGTTCATTTTGACAACGTATTTTGATGGGCGATAACAGTAATCCATAGATAATTTTCAATCAGAAGTCAAAACAATTATGGGAAAGTCGATTTCCAACAGTATGCCATTATTTTAATATAAAGGTCTTTGACATATTTTCCTTTTTATAACTCATGGCTTACTGTCGATCCAATCGATTCTACATGTGGCATGTTGGCATACTGTGAAACGCCTATATCGATTGTGTCCATAATTATAGTCCTGATATTCTTTAAAACGTTGCAAAGTGGTGTGTTCCCTCCATGGCCGACCGGTCTAGCGCGCTGTTGTCTTACACACAATATTGTACATGTAGTTAAACCAAATGTTGTATATAGGTTCGAGTCTGACATCGGTCTATGTTTTGAATATTTACATGACGCAAGAATATAAACAATATTGGTGCTTATTGCTAACATGTCACTCAAAGAGATCTACGTGTTTCTTTTAAAATAAAATCATGTCATGATAAAATGACATTATTTGTTTTACCTATATCTTATAAAGAAGTCTTGATTAAAAGTACCATTTAGGTGCATAATTCAGACAATGCCCCTTTAAATTGAAGATATTACTAACCCATTCTTTTTTTTAAACAAACGATACTAATCGTACATTATCGCTCTCTAATATTGCCAAATATGAGATTAATTGGAACATTTTGAATGCAGTTACAAGGACTTATATGAATTTAGTACATTATTTTTTTCAATGCTTTAATACATGTATTAAGGGAGTGAGAAAGTGAGCTATAAATAATACAAAAATCGCTATATCTCGAAAACGGTAGCTTTGATTTCAACAATTCTTTTTAAGAAATGAAGAATATTGCTTCTGTAACATTCCGAGTTGAATTTCATAGTCTAATTACGTATACATATTTAATAAAATACATAAATAACCTTTATTTTGATGAAGTGTCATAATTTCAAAGTATCTAATTTACAGCGGTGGGTGTTTTAAACGATTGCATCACCTGTTTTCCGTTTTTAGACACAACTTTTGATTCAATAAAGGGTTTCTTGATCAGATTTGGAGGATATATAGGTCATGTTATCGGTCACGTGACCAACTACTTAAAAATGTTATGCTCCAACTTACTTATAGGGATAGTTCACTTTTAATTACGGGGGTATATTTTGCACACTAGATGCCCAAGAAGTAATGGATATTGCCAGTTATTTAGATTCAAATGGTTTCTTGATAACATATAATACCATCCAAACATGCTAGAAAATACTCTCGTCGCTTACGCGACTCCTGCGTCACGGAAAATGGATTACATAACAAGGAAGGGTGGGCGCTCTAATCGATTACGCAACTCGTATGCATCTCAATTGGGGAACATTGTGGTTGCTTTGGCGAGTACCAACAAGTTAAATCAATCGGCGCACACACTATCGTATTAAGTATTTAACTATTTGAATTAATTCTTTTACTTAATGAATACAAAAAATGTAAAAACAAAATACATAATTTGTATTAAACGCACTTATATAGAGTTCTCTGGCATTTTTAAAAGTGTACGGGGATATGGATTTAAGTTTTAAAGTATTCAAAACATAGGCCGATGTCAGACTCGAACCTATATACAACATTTTGTTTACTACATGTACAATGTTGTGTGTAAGACAACAGCGCGCTAGACCGGTAGGCCATGGAGGGAACACACCACTTAACAACGTTTCAAAGAATATCAGGACTATTATGGACACAATCGATATCGGTTAGCCGTTGTTGTTAATGCAATGTATTATAGTTCATTTTGACAACGTATTTTGATGGGCGATAACAGTAATCCATAGATAATTTTCAATCAGAAGTCAAAACAATTATGGGAAAGTCGATTTCCAACAGTATGCCATTATTTTAATATAAAGGTCTTTGACATATTTTCCTTTTTATAACTCATGGCTTACTGTCGATCCAATCGATTCTACATGTGGCATGTTGGCATACTGTGAAACGCCTATATCGATTGTGTCCATAATTATAGTCCTGATATTCTTTAAAACGTTGCAAAGTGGTGTGTTCCCTCCATGGCCGACCGGTCTAGCGCGCTGTTGTCTTACACACAATATTGTACATGTAGTTAAACCAAATGTTGTATATAGGTTCGAGTCTGACATCGGTCTATGTTTTGAATATTTACATGACGCAAGAATATAAACAATATTGGTGCTTATTGCTAACATGTCACTCAAAGAGATCTACGTGTTTCTTTTAAAATAAAATCATGTCATGATAAAATGACATTATTTGTTTTACCTATATCTTATAAAGAAGTCTTGATTAAAAGTACCATTTAGGTGCATAATTCAGACAATGCCCCTTTAAATTGAAGATATTACTAACCCATTCTTTTTTTTAAACAAACGATACTAATCGTACATTATCGCTCTCTAATATTGCCAAATATGAGATTAATTGGAACATTTTGAATGCAGTTACAAGGACTTATATGAATTTAGTACATTATTTTTTTCAATGCTTTAATACAATCTTGTTCAAAACCTGTTGGGACACTATACACTTGCGCATGAAATATCTTCCAAAATGAGTAAAAAGCTGTCAGTTGAAAGTATGATAGTCAAAACTAGTTTATGTAAAGCTGCCATCCCCCACCCCCACCCCCCAATCAATGTTGGGGCTGATATATATATAACACAGCCCGTTGCTGGACGATGCTTTTATATGGACCAACATTGAATTTAGGGGGAGGGACCACCGTTCCACAGGACATGCAGGAAGTGTCCCAACAGTTTTGCACATGATTGTATTAAGGGAGTGAGAAAGTGAGCTATAAATAATACAAAAATCGCTATATCTCGAAAACGGTAGCTTTGATTTCAACAATTCTTTTTAAGAAATGAAGAATATTGCTTCTGTAACATTCCGAGTTGAATTTCATAGTCTAATTACGTATACATATTTAATAAAATACATAAATAACCTTTATTTTGATGAAGTGTCATAATTTCAAAGTATCTAATTTACAGCGGTGGGTGTTTTAAACGATTGCATCACCTGTTTTCCGTTTTTAGACACAACTTTTGATTCAATAAAGGGTTTCTTGATCAGATTTGGAGGATATATAGGTCATGTTATCGGTCACGTGACCAACTACTTAAAAATGTTATGCTCCAACTTACTTATAGGGATAGTTCACTTTTAATTACGGGGGTATATTTTGCACACTAGATGCCCAAGAAGTAATGGATATTGCCAGTTATTTAGATTCAAATGGTTTCTTGATAACATATAATACCATCCAAACATGCTAGAAAATACTCTCGTCGCTTACGCGACTCCTGCGTCACGGAAAATGGATTACATAACAAGGAAGGGTGGGCGCTCTAATCGATTACGCAACTCGTATGCATCTCAATTGGGGAACATTGTGGTTGCTTTGGCGAGTACCAACAAGTTAAATCAATCGGCGCACACACTATCGTATTAAGTATTTAACTATTTGAATTAATTCTTTTACTTAATGAATACAAAAAATGTAAAAACAAAATACATAATTTGTATTAAACGCACTTATATAGAGTTCTCTGGCATTTTTAAAAGTGTACGGGGATATGGATTTAAGTTTTAAAGTATTCAAAACATAGGCCGATGTCAGACTCGAACCTATATACAACATTTTGTTTACTACATGTACAATGTTGTGTGTAAGACAACAGCGCGCTAGACCGGTAGGCCATGGAGGGAACACACCACTTAACAACGTTTCAAAGAATATCAGGACTATTATGGACACAATCGATATCGGTTAGCCGTTGTTGTTAATGCAATGTATTATAGTTCATTTTGACAACGTATTTTGATGGGCGATAACAGTAATCCATAGATAATTTTCAATCAGAAGTCAAAACAATTATGGGAAAGTCGATTTCCAACAGTATGCCATTATTTTAATATAAAGGTCTTTGACATATTTTCCTTTTTATAACTCATGGCTTACTGTCGATCCAATCGATTCTACATGTGGCATGTTGGCATACTGTGAAACGCCTATATCGATTGTGTCCATAATTATAGTCCTGATATTCTTTAAAACGTTGCAAAGTGGTGTGTTCCCTCCATGGCCGACCGGTCTAGCGCGCTGTTGTCTTACACACAATATTGTACATGTAGTTAAACCAAATGTTGTATATAGGTTCGAGTCTGACATCGGTCTATGTTTTGAATATTTACATGACGCAAGAATATAAACAATATTGGTGCTTATTGCTAACATGTCACTCAAAGAGATCTACGTGTTTCTTTTAAAATAAAATCATGTCATGATAAAATGACATTATTTGTTTTACCTATATCTTATAAAGAAGTCTTGATTAAAAGTACCATTTAGGTGCATAATTCAGACAATGCCCCTTTAAATTGAAGATATTACTAACCCATTCTTTTTTTTAAACAAACGATACTAATCGTACATTATCGCTCTCTAATATTGCCAAATATGAGATTAATTGGAACATTTTGAATGCAGTTACAAGGACTTATATGAATTTAGTACATTATTTTTTTCAATGCTTTAATACAATCTTGTTCAAAACCTGTTGGGACACTATACACTTGCGCATGAAATATCTTCCAAAATGAGTAAAAAGCTGTCAGTTGAAAGTATGATAGTCAAAACTAGTTTATGTAAAGCTGCCATCCCCCACCCCCACCCCCCAATCAATGTTGGGGCTGATATATATATAACACAGCCCGTTGCTGGACGATGCTTTTATATGGACCAACATTGAATTTAGGGGGAGGGACCACCGTTCCACAGGACATGCAGGAAGTGTCCCAACAGTTTTGCACATGATTGTATTAAGGGAGTGAGAAAGTGAGCTATAAATAATACAAAAATCGCTATATCTCGAAAACGGTAGCTTTGATTTCAACAATTCTTTTTAAGAAATGAAGAATATTGCTTCTGTAACATTCCGAGTTGAATTTCATAGTCTAATTACGTATACATATTTAATAAAATACATAAATAACCTTTATTTTGATGAAGTGTCATAATTTCAAAGTATCTAATTTACAGCGGTGGGTGTTTTAAACGATTGCATCACCTGTTTTCCGTTTTTAGACACAACTTTTGATTCAATAAAGGGTTTCTTGATCAGATTTGGAGGATATATAGGTCATGTTATCGGTCACGTGACCAACTACTTAAAAATGTTATGCTCCAACTTACTTATAGGGATAGTTCACTTTTAATTACGGGGGTATATTTTGCACACTAGATGCCCAAGAAGTAATGGATATTGCCAGTTATTTAGATTCAAATGGTTTCTTGATAACATATAATACCATCCAAACATGCTAGAAAATACTCTCGTCGCTTACGCGACTCCTGCGTCACGGAAAATGGATTACATAACAAGGAAGGGTGGGCGCTCTAATCGATTACGCAACTCGTATGCATCTCAATTGGGGAACATTGTGGTTGCTTTGGCGAGTACCAACAAGTTAAATCAATCGGCGCACACACTATCGTATTAAGTATTTAACTATTTGAATTAATTCTTTTACTTAATGAATACAAAAAATGTAAAAACAAAATACATAATTTGTATTAAACGCACTTATATAGAGTTCTCTGGCATTTTTAAAAGTGTACGGGGATATGGATTTAAGTTTTAAAGTATTCAAAACATAGGCCGATGTCAGACTCGAACCTATATACAACATTTTGTTTACTACATGTACAATGTTGTGTGTAAGACAACAGCGCGCTAGACCGGTAGGCCATGGAGGGAACACACCACTTAACAACGTTTCAAAGAATATCAGGACTATTATGGACACAATCGATATCGGTTAGCCGTTGTTGTTAATGCAATGTATTATAGTTCATTTTGACAACGTATTTTGATGGGCGATAACAGTAATCCATAGATAATTTTCAATCAGAAGTCAAAACAATTATGGGAAAGTCGATTTCCAACAGTATGCCATTATTTTAATATAAAGGTCTTTGACATATTTTCCTTTTTATAACTCATGGCTTACTGTCGATCCAATCGATTCTACATGTGGCATGTTGGCATACTGTGAAACGCCTATATCGATTGTGTCCATAATTATAGTCCTGATATTCTTTAAAACGTTGCAAAGTGGTGTGTTCCCTCCATGGCCGACCGGTCTAGCGCGCTGTTGTCTTACACACAATATTGTACATGTAGTTAAACCAAATGTTGTATATAGGTTCGAGTCTGACATCGGTCTATGTTTTGAATATTTACATGACGCAAGAATATAAACAATATTGGTGCTTATTGCTAACATGTCACTCAAAGAGATCTACGTGTTTCTTTTAAAATAAAATCATGTCATGATAAAATGACATTATTTGTTTTACCTATATCTTATAAAGAAGTCTTGATTAAAAGTACCATTTAGGTGCATAATTCAGACAATGCCCCTTTAAATTGAAGATATTACTAACCCATTCTTTTTTTTAAACAAACGATACTAATCGTACATTATCGCTCTCTAATATTGCCAAATATGAGATTAATTGGAACATTTTGAATGCAGTTACAAGGACTTATATGAATTTAGTACATTATTTTTTTCAATGCTTTAATACATGTATTAAGGGAGTGAGAAAGTGAGCTATAAATAATACAAAAATCGCTATATCTCGAAAACGGTAGCTTTGATTTCAACAATTCTTTTTAAGAAATGAAGAATATTGCTTCTGTAACATTCCGAGTTGAATTTCATAGTCTAATTACGTATACATATTTAATAAAATACATAAATAACCTTTATTTTGATGAAGTGTCATAATTTCAAAGTATCTAATTTACAGCGGTGGGTGTTTTAAACGATTGCATCACCTGTTTTCCGTTTTTAGACACAACTTTTGATTCAATAAAGGGTTTCTTGATCAGATTTGGAGGATATATAGGTCATGTTATCGGTCACGTGACCAACTACTTAAAAATGTTATGCTCCAACTTACTTATAGGGATAGTTCACTTTTAATTACGGGGGTATATTTTGCACACTAGATGCCCAAGAAGTAATGGATATTGCCAGTTATTTAGATTCAAATGGTTTCTTGATAACATATAATACCATCCAAACATGCTAGAAAATACTCTCGTCGCTTACGCGACTCCTGCGTCACGGAAAATGGATTACATAACAAGGAAGGGTGGGCGCTATAATCGATTACGCAACTCGTATGCATCTCAATTGGGGAACATTGTGGTTGCTTTGGCGAGTACCAACAAGTTAAATCAATCGGCGCACACACTATCGTATTAAGTATTTAACTATTTGAATTAATTCTTTTACTTAATGAATACAAAAAATGTAAAAACAAAATACATAATTTGTATTAAACGCACTTATATAGAGTTCTCTGGCATTTTTAAAAGTGTACGGGGATATGGATTTAAGTTTTAAAGTATTCAAAACATAGGCCGATGTCAGACTCGAACCTATATACAACATTTTGTTTACTACATGTACAATGTTGTGTGTAAGACAACAGCGCGCTAGACCGGTAGGCCATGGAGGGAACACACCACTTAACAACGTTTCAAAGAATATCAGGACTATTATGGACACAATCGATATCGGTTAGCCGTTGTTGTTAATGCAATGTATTATAGTTCATTTTGACAACGTATTTTGATGGGCGATAACAGTAATCCATAGATAATTTTCAATCAGAAGTCAAAACAATTATGGGAAAGTCGATTTCCAACAGTATGCCATTATTTTAATATAAAGGTCTTTGACATATTTTCCTTTTTATAACTCATGGCTTACTGTCGATCCAATCGATTCTACATGTGGCATGTTGGCATACTGTGAAACGCCTATATCGATTGTGTCCATAATTATAGTCCTGATATTCTTTAAAACGTTGCAAAGTGGTGTGTTCCCTCCATGGCCGACCGGTCTAGCGCGCTGTTGTCTTACACACAATATTGTACATGTAGTTAAACCAAATGTTGTATATAGGTTCGAGTCTGACATCGGTCTATGTTTTGAATATTTACATGACGCAAGAATATAAACAATATTGGTGCTTATTGCTAACATGTCACTCAAAGAGATCTACGTGTTTCTTTTAAAATAAAATCATGTCATGATAAAATGACATTATTTGTTTTACCTATATCTT
This sequence comes from Ophiura sarsii, assembly GCA_035610835.1. Taxonomy (NCBI): domain Eukaryota; kingdom Metazoa; phylum Echinodermata; class Ophiuroidea; order Amphilepidida; family Ophiuridae; genus Ophiura; species Ophiura sarsii. The sequence goes on along the minus strand of CM069454.1, from coordinate 15,145,703 downwards.
ATAAAGAAGTCTTGATTAAAAGTACCATTTAGGTGCATAATTCAGACAATGCCCCTTTAAATTGAAGATATTACTAACCCATTCTTTTTTTTAAACAAACGATACTAATCGTACATTATCGCTCTCTAATATTGCCAAATATGAGATTAATTGGAACATTTTGAATGCAGTTACAAGGACTTATATGAATTTAGTACATTATTTTTTTCAATGCTTTAATACAATCTTGTTCAAAACCTGTTGGGACACTATACACTTGCGCATGAAATATCTTCCAAAATGAGTAAAAAGCTGTCAGTTGAAAGTATGATAGTCAAAACTAGTTTATGTAAAGCTGCCATCCCCCACCCCCACCCCCAATCAATGTTGGGGCTGATATATATATAACACAGCCCGTTGCTGGACGATGCTTTTATATGGACCAACATTGAATTTAGGGGGAGGGACCACCGTTCCACAGGACATGCAGGAAGTGTCCCAACAGTTTTGCACATGATTGTATTAAGGGAGTGAGAAAGTGAGCTATAAATAATACAAAAATCGCTATATCTCGAAAACGGTAGCTTTGATTTCAACAATTCTTTTTAAGAAATGAAGAATATTGCTTCTGTAACATTCCGAGTTGAATTTCATAGTCTAATTACGTATACATATTTAATAAAATACATAAATAACCTTTATTTTGATGAAGTGTCATAATTTCAAAGTATCTAATTTACAGCGGTGGGTGTTTTAAACGATTGCATCACCTGTTTTCCGTTTTTAGACACAACTTTTGATTCAATAAAGGGTTTCTTGATCAGATTTGGAGGATATATAGGTCATGTTATCGGTCACGTGACCAACTACTTAAAAATGTTATGCTCCAACTTACTTATAGGGATAGTTCACTTTTAATTACGGGGGTATATTTTGCACACTAGATGCCCAAGAAGTAATGGATATTGCCAGTTATTTAGATTCAAATGGTTTCTTGATAACATATAATACCATCCAAACATGCTAGAAAATACTCTCGTCGCTTACGCGACTCCTGCGTCACGGAAAATGGATTACATAACAAGGAAGGGTGGGCGCTATAATCGATTACGCAACTCGTATGCATCTCAATTGGGGAACATTGTGGTTGCTTTGGCGAGTACCAACAAGTTAAATCAATCGGCGCACACACTATCGTATTAAGTATTTAACTATTTGAATTAATTCTTTTACTTAATGAATACAAAAAATGTAAAAACAAAATACATAATTTGTATTAAACGCACTTATATAGAGTTCTCTGGCATTTTTAAAAGTGTACGGGGATATGGATTTAAGTTTTAAAGTATTCAAAACATAGGCCGATGTCAGACTCGAACCTATATACAACATTTTGTTTACTACATGTACAATGTTGTGTGTAAGACAACAGCGCGCTAGACCGGTAGGCCATGGAGGGAACACACCACTTAACAACGTTTCAAAGAATATCAGGACTATTATGGACACAATCGATATCGGTTAGCCGTTGTTGTTAATGCAATGTATTATAGTTCATTTTGACAACGTATTTTGATGGGCGATAACAGTAATCCATAGATAATTTTCAATCAGAAGTCAAAACAATTATGGGAAAGTCGATTTCCAACAGTATGCCATTATTTTAATATAAAGGTCTTTGACATATTTTCCTTTTTATAACTCATGGCTTACTGTCGATCCAATCGATTCTACATGTGGCATGTTGGCATACTGTGAAACGCCTATATCGATTGTGTCCATAATTATAGTCCTGATATTCTTTAAAACGTTGCAAAGTGGTGTGTTCCCTCCATGGCCGACCGGTCTAGCGCGCTGTTGTCTTACACACAATATTGTACATGTAGTTAAACCAAATGTTGTATATAGGTTCGAGTCTGACATCGGTCTATGTTTTGAATATTTACATGACGCAAGAATATAAACAATATTGGTGCTTATTGCTAACATGTCACTCAAAGAGATCTACGTGTTTCTTTTAAAATAAAATCATGTCATGATAAAATGACATTATTTGTTTTACCTATATCTTATAAAGAAGTCTTGATTAAAAGTACCATTTAGGTGCATAATTCAGACAATGCCCCTTTAAATTGAAGATATTACTAACCCATTCTTTTTTTTAAACAAACGATACTAATCGTACATTATCGCTCTCTAATATTGCCAAATATGAGATTAATTGGAACATTTTGAATGCAGTTACAAGGACTTATATGAATTTAGTACATTATTTTTTTCAATGCTTTAATACAATCTTGTTCAAAACCTGTTGGGACACTATACACTTGCGCATGAAATATCTTCCAAAATGAGTAAAAAGCTGTCAGTTGAAAGTATGATAGTCAAAACTAGTTTATGTAAAGCTGCCATCCCCCACCCCCACCCCCAATCAATGTTGGGGCTGATATATATATAACACAGCCCGTTGCTGGACGATGCTTTTATATGGACCAACATTGAATTTAGGGGGAGGGACCACCGTTCCACAGGACATGCAGGAAGTGTCCCAACAGTTTTGCACATGATTGTATTAAGGGAGTGAGAAAGTGAGCTATAAATAATACAAAAATCGCTATATCTCGAAAACGGTAGCTTTGATTTCAACAATTCTTTTTAAGAAATGAAGAATATTGCTTCTGTAACATTCCGAGTTGAATTTCATAGTCTAATTACGTATACATATTTAATAAAATACATAAATAACCTTTATTTTGATGAAGTGTCATAATTTCAAAGTATCTAATTTACAGCGGTGGGTGTTTTAAACGATTGCATCACCTGTTTTCCGTTTTTAGACACAACTTTTGATTCAATAAAGGGTTTCTTGATCAGATTTGGAGGATATATAGGTCATGTTATCGGTCACGTGACCAACTACTTAAAAATGTTATGCTCCAACTTACTTATAGGGATAGTTCACTTTTAATTACGGGGGTATATTTTGCACACTAGATGCCCAAGAAGTAATGGATATTGCCAGTTATTTAGATTCAAATGGTTTCTTGATAACATATAATACCATCCAAACATGCTAGAAAATACTCTCGTCGCTTACGCGACTCCTGCGTCACGGAAAATGGATTACATAACAAGGAAGGGTGGGCGCTATAATCGATTACGCAACTCGTATGCATCTCAATTGGGGAACATTGTGGTTGCTTTGGCGAGTACCAACAAGTTAAATCAATCGGCGCACACACTATCGTATTAAGTATTTAACTATTTGAATTAATTCTTTTACTTAATGAATACAAAAAATGTAAAAACAAAATACATAATTTGTATTAAACGCACTTATATAGAGTTCTCTGGCATTTTTAAAAGTGTACGGGGATATGGATTTAAGTTTTAAAGTATTCAAAACATAGGCCGATGTCAGACTCGAACCTATATACAACATTTTGTTTACTACATGTACAATGTTGTGTGTAAGACAACAGCGCGCTAGACCGGTAGGCCATGGAGGGAACACACCACTTAACAACGTTTCAAAGAATATCAGGACTATTATGGACACAATCGATATCGGTTAGCCGTTGTTGTTAATGCAATGTATTATAGTTCATTTTGACAACGTATTTTGATGGGCGATAACAGTAATCCATAGATAATTTTCAATCAGAAGTCAAAACAATTATGGGAAAGTCGATTTCCAACAGTATGCCATTATTTTAATATAAAGGTCTTTGACATATTTTCCTTTTTATAACTCATGGCTTACTGTCGATCCAATCGATTCTACATGTGGCATGTTGGCATACTGTGAAACGCCTATATCGATTGTGTCCATAATTATAGTCCTGATATTCTTTAAAACGTTGCAAAGTGGTGTGTTCCCTCCATGGCCGACCGGTCTAGCGCGCTGTTGTCTTACACACAATATTGTACATGTAGTTAAACCAAATGTTGTATATAGGTTCGAGTCTGACATCGGTCTATGTTTTGAATATTTACATGACGCAAGAATATAAACAATATTGGTGCTTATTGCTAACATGTCACTCAAAGAGATCTACGTGTTTCTTTTAAAATAAAATCATGTCATGATAAAATGACATTATTTGTTTTACCTATATCTTATAAAGAAGTCTTGATTAAAAGTACCATTTAGGTGCATAATTCAGACAATGCCCCTTTAAATTGAAGATATTACTAACCCATTCTTTTTTTTAAACAAACGATACTAATCGTACATTATCGCTCTCTAATATTGCCAAATATGAGATTAATTGGAACATTTTGAATGCAGTTACAAGGACTTATATGAATTTAGTACATTATTTTTTTCAATGCTTTAATACATGTATTAAGGGAGTGAGAAAGTGAGCTATAAATAATACAAAAATCGCTATATCTCGAAAACGGTAGCTTTGATTTCAACAATTCTTTTTAAGAAATGAAGAATATTGCTTCTGTAACATTCCGAGTTGAATTTCATAGTCTAATTACGTATACATATTTAATAAAATACATAAATAACCTTTATTTTGATGAAGTGTCATAATTTCAAAGTATCTAATTTACAGCGGTGGGTGTTTTAAACGATTGCATCACCTGTTTTCCGTTTTTAGACACAACTTTTGATTCAATAAAGGGTTTCTTGATCAGATTTGGAGGATATATAGGTCATGTTATCGGTCACGTGACCAACTACTTAAAAATGTTATGCTCCAACTTACTTATAGGGATAGTTCACTTTTAATTACGGGGGTATATTTTGCACACTAGATGCCCAAGAAGTAATGGATATTGCCAGTTATTTAGATTCAAATGGTTTCTTGATAACATATAATACCATCCAAACATGCTAGAAAATACTCTCGTCGCTTACGCGACTCCTGCGTCACGGAAAATGGATTACATAACAAGGAAGGGTGGGCGCTATAATCGATTACGCAACTCGTATGCATCTCAATTGGGGAACATTGTGGTTGCTTTGGCGAGTACCAACAAGTTAAATCAATCGGCGCACACACTATCGTATTAAGTATTTAACTATTTGAATTAATTCTTTTACTTAATGAATACAAAAAATGTAAAAACAAAATACATAATTTGTATTAAACGCACTTATATAGAGTTCTCTGGCATTTTTAAAAGTGTACGGGGATATGGATTTAAGTTTTAAAGTATTCAAAACATAGGCCGATGTCAGACTCGAACCTATATACAACATTTTGTTTACTACATGTACAATGTTGTGTGTAAGACAACAGCGCGCTAGACCGGTAGGCCATGGAGGGAACACACCACTTAACAACGTTTCAAAGAATATCAGGACTATTATGGACACAATCGATATCGGTTAGCCGTTGTTGTTAATGCAATGTATTATAGTTCATTTTGACAACGTATTTTGATGGGCGATAACAGTAATCCATAGATAATTTTCAATCAGAAGTCAAAACAATTATGGGAAAGTCGATTTCCAACAGTATGCCATTATTTTAATATAAAGGTCTTTGACATATTTTCCTTTTTATAACTCATGGCTTACTGTCGATCCAATCGATTCTACATGTGGCATGTTGGCATACTGTGAAACGCCTATATCGATTGTGTCCATAATTATAGTCCTGATATTCTTTAAAACGTTGCAAAGTGGTGTGTTCCCTCCATGGCCGACCGGTCTAGCGCGCTGTTGTCTTACACACAATATTGTACATGTAGTTAAACCAAATGTTGTATATAGGTTCGAGTCTGACATCGGTCTATGTTTTGAATATTTACATGACGCAAGAATATAAACAATATTGGTGCTTATTGCTAACATGTCACTCAAAGAGATCTACGTGTTTCTTTTAAAATAAAATCATGTCATGATAAAATGACATTATTTGTTTTACCTATATCTTATAAAGAAGTCTTGATTAAAAGTACCATTTAGGTGCATAATTCAGACAATGCCCCTTTAAATTGAAGATATTACTAACCCATTCTTTTTTTTAAACAAACGATACTAATCGTACATTATCGCTCTCTAATATTGCCAAATATGAGATTAATTGGAACATTTTGAATGCAGTTACAAGGACTTATATGAATTTAGTACATTATTTTTTTCAATGCTTTAATACATGTATTAAGGGAGTGAGAAAGTGAGCTATAAATAATACAAAAATCGCTATATCTCGAAAACGGTAGCTTTGATTTCAACAATTCTTTTTAAGAAATGAAGAATATTGCTTCTGTAACATTCCGAGTTGAATTTCATAGTCTAATTACGTATACATATTTAATAAAATACATAAATAACCTTTATTTTGATGAAGTGTCATAATTTCAAAGTATCTAATTTACAGCGGTGGGTGTTTTAAACGATTGCATCACCTGTTTTCCGTTTTTAGACACAACTTTTGATTCAATAAAGGGTTTCTTGATCAGATTTGGAGGATATATAGGTCATGTTATCGGTCACGTGACCAACTACTTAAAAATGTTATGCTCCAACTTACTTATAGGGATAGTTCACTTTTAATTACGGGGGTATATTTTGCACACTAGATGCCCAAGAAGTAATGGATATTGCCAGTTATTTAGATTCAAATGGTTTCTTGATAACATATAATACCATCCAAACATGCTAGAAAATACTCTCGTCGCTTACGCGACTCCTGCGTCACGGAAAATGGATTACATAACAAGGAAGGGTGGGCGCTATAATCGATTACGCAACTCGTATGCATCTCAATTGGGGAACATTGTGGTTGCTTTGGCGAGTACCAACAAGTTAAATCAATCGGCGCACACACTATCGTATTAAGTATTTAACTATTTGAATTAATTCTTTTACTTAATGAATACAAAAAATGTAAAAACAAAATACATAATTTGTATTAAACGCACTTATATAGAGTTCTCTGGCATTTTTAAAAGTGTACGGGGATATGGATTTAAGTTTTAAAGTATTCAAAACATAGGCCGATGTCAGACTCGAACCTATATACAACATTTTGTTTACTACATGTACAATGTTGTGTGTAAGACAACAGCGCGCTAGACCGGTAGGCCATGGAGGGAACACACCACTTAACAACGTTTCAAAGAATATCAGGACTATTATGGACACAATCGATATCGGTTAGCCGTTGTTGTTAATGCAATGTATTATAGTTCATTTTGACAACGTATTTTGATGGGCGATAACAGTAATCCATAGATAATTTTCAATCAGAAGTCAAAACAATTATGGGAAAGTCGATTTCCAACAGTATGCCATTATTTTAATATAAAGGTCTTTGACATATTTTCCTTTTTATAACTCATGGCTTACTGTCGATCCAATCGATTCTACATGTGGCATGTTGGCATACTGTGAAACGCCTATATCGATTGTGTCCATAATTATAGTCCTGATATTCTTTAAAACGTTGCAAAGTGGTGTGTTCCCTCCATGGCCGACCGGTCTAGCGCGCTGTTGTCTTACACACAATATTGTACATGTAGTTAAACCAAATGTTGTATATAGGTTCGAGTCTGACATCGGTCTATGTTTTGAATATTTACATGACGCAAGAATATAAACAATATTGGTGCTTATTGCTAACATGTCACTCAAAGAGATCTACGTGTTTCTTTTAAAATAAAATCATGTCATGATAAAATGACATTATTTGTTTTACCTATATCTTATAAAGAAGTCTTGATTAAAAGTACCATTTAGGTGCATAATTCAGACAATGACCCTTTAAATTGAAGATATTACTAACCCATTCTTTTTTTTAAACAAACGATACTAATCGTACATTATCGCTCTCTAATATTGCCAAATATGAGATTAATTGGAACATTTTGAATGCAGTTACAAGGACTTATATGAATTTAGTACATTATTTTTTTCAATGCTTTAATACATGTATTAAGGGAGTGAGAAAGTGAGCTATAAATAATACAAAAATCGCTATATCTCGAAAACGGTAGCTTTGATTTCAACAATTCTTTTTAAGAAATGAAGAATATTGCTTCTGTAACATTCCGAGTTGAATTTCATAGTCTAATTACGTATACATATTTAATAAAATACATAAATAACCTTTATTTTGATGAAGTGTCATAATTTCAAAGTATCTAATTTACAGCGGTGGGTGTTTTAAACGATTGCATCACCTGTTTTCCGTTTTTAGACACAACTTTTGATTCAATAAAGGGTTTCTTGATCAGATTTGGAGGATATATAGGTCATGTTATCGGTCACGTGACCAACTACTTAAAAATGTTATGCTCCAACTTACTTATAGGGATAGTTCACTTTTAATTACGGGGGTATATTTTGCACACTAGATGCCCAAGAAGTAATGGATATTGCCAGTTATTTAGATTCAAATGGTTTCTTGATAACATATAATACCATCCAAACATGCTAGAAAATACTCTCGTCGCTTACGCGACTCCTGCGTCACGGAAAATGGATTACATAACAAGGAAGGGTGGGCGCTCTAATCGATTACGCAACTCGTATGCATCTCAATTGGGGAACATTGTGGTTGCTTTGGCGAGTACCAACAAGTTAAATCAATCGGCGCACACACTATCGTATTAAGTATTTAACTATTTGAATTAATTCTTTTACTTAATGAATACAAAAAATGTAAAAACAAAATACATAATTTGTATTAAACGCACTTATATAGAGTTCTCTGGCATTTTTAAAAGTGTACGGGGATATGGATTTAAGTTTTAAAGTATTCAAAACATAGGCCGATGTCAGACTCGAACCTATATACAACATTTTGTTTACTACATGTACAATGTTGTGTGTAAGACAACAGCGCGCTAGACCGGTAGGCCATGGAGGGAACACACCACTTAACAACGTTTCAAAGAATATCAGGACTATTATGGACACAATCGATATCGGTTAGCCGTTGTTGTTAATGCAATGTATTATAGTTCATTTTGACAACGTATTTTGATGGGCGATAACAGTAATCCATAGATAATTTTCAATCAGAAGTCAAAACAATTATGGGAAAGTCGATTTCCAACAGTATGCCATTATTTTAATATAAAGGTCTTTGACATATTTTCCTTTTTATAACTCATGGCTTACTGTCGATCCAATCGATTCTACATGTGGCATGTTGGCATACTGTGAAACGCCTATATCGATTGTGTCCATAATTATAGTCCTGATATTCTTTAAAACGTTGCAAAGTGGTGTGTTCCCTCCATGGCCGACCGGTCTAGCGCGCTGTTGTCTTACACACAATATTGTACATGTAGTTAAACCAAATGTTGTATATAGGTTCGAGTCTGACATCGGTCTATGTTTTGAATATTTACATGACGCAAGAATATAAACAATATTGGTGCTTATTGCTAACATGTCACTCAAAGAGATCTACGTGTTTCTTTTAAAATAAAATCATGTCATGATAAAATGACATTATTTGTTTTACCTATATCTTATAAAGAAGTCTTGATTAAAAGTACCATTTAGGTGCATAATTCAGACAATGCCCCTTTAAATTGAAGATATTACTAACCCATTCTTTTTTTTAAACAAACGATACTAATCGTACATTATCGCTCTCTAATATTGCCAAATATGAGATTAATTGGAACATTTTGAATGCAGTTACAAGGACTTATATGAATTTAGTACATTATTTTTTTCAATGCTTTAATACAATCTTGTTCAAAACCTGTTGGGACACTATACACTTGCGCATGAAATATCTTCCAAAATGAGTAAAAAGCTGTCAGTTGAAAGTATGATAGTCAAAACTAGTTTATGTAAAGCTGCCATCCCCCACCCCCACCCCCAATCAATGTTGGGGCTGATATATATATAACACAGCCCGTTGCTGGACGATGCTTTTATATGGACCAACATTGAATTTAGGGGGAGGGACCACCGTTCCACAGGACATGCAGGAAGTGTCCCAACAGTTTTGCACATGATTGTATTAAGGGAGTGAGAAAGTGAGCTATAAATAATACAAAAATCGCTATATCTCGAAAACGGTAGCTTTGATTTCAACAATTCTTTTTAAGAAATGAAGAATATTGCTTCTGTAACATTCCGAGTTGAATTTCATAGTCTAATTACGTATACATATTTAATAAAATACATAAATAACCTTTATTTTGATGAAGTGTCATAATTTCAAAGTATCTAATTTACAGCGGTGGGTGTTTTAAACGATTGCATCACCTGTTTTCCGTTTTTAGACACAACTTTTGATTCAATAAAGGGTTTCTTGATCAGATTTGGAGGATATATAGGTCATGTTATCGGTCACGTGACCAACTACTTAAAAATGTTATGCTCCAACTTACTTATAGGGATAGTTCACTTTTAATTACGGGGGTATATTTTGCACACTAGATGCCCAAGAAGTAATGGATATTGCCAGTTATTTAGATTCAAATGGTTTCTTGATAACATATAATACCATCCAAACATGCTAGAAAATACTCTCGTCGCTTACGCGACTCCTGCGTCACGGAAAATGGATTACATAACAAGGAAGGGTGGGCGCTATAATCGATTACGCAACTCGTATGCATCTCAATTGGGGAACATTGTGGTTGCTTTGGCGAGTACCAACAAGTTAAATCAATCGGCGCACACACTATCGTATTAAGTATTTAACTATTTGAATTAATTCTTTTACTTAATGAATACAAAAAATGTAAAAACAAAATACATAATTTGTATTAAACGCACTTATATAGAGTTCTCTGGCATTTTTAAAAGTGTACGGGGATATGGATTTAAGTTTTAAAGTATTCAAAACATAGGCCGATGTCAGACTCGAACCTATATACAACATTTTGTTTACTACATGTACAATGTTGTGTGTAAGACAACAGCGCGCTAGACCGGTAGGCCATGGAGGGAACACACCACTTAACAACGTTTCAAAGAATATCAGGACTATTATGGACACAATCGATATCGGTTAGCCGTTGTTGTTAATGCAATGTATTATAGTTCATTTTGACAACGTATTTTGATGGGCGATAACAGTAATCCATAGATAATTTTCAATCAGAAGTCAAAACAATTATGGGAAAGTCGATTTCCAACAGTATGCCATTATTTTAATATAAAGGTCTTTGACATATTTTCCTTTTTATAACTCATGGCTTACTGTCGATCCAATCGATTCTACATGTGGCATGTTGGCATACTGTGAAACGCCTATATCGATTGTGTCCATAATTATAGTCCTGATATTCTTTAAAACGTTGCAAAGTGGTGTGTTCCCTCCATGGCCGACCGGTCTAGCGCGCTGTTGTCTTACACACAATATTGTACATGTAGTTAAACCAAATGTTGTATATAGGTTCGAGTCTGACATCGGTCTATGTTTTGAATATTTACATGACGCAAGAATATAAACAATATTGGTGCTTATTGCTAACATGTCACTCAAAGAGATCTACGTGTTTCTTTTAAAATAAAATCATGTCATGATAAAATGACATTATTTGTTTTACCTATATCTTATAAAGAAGTCTTGATTAAAAGTACCATTTAGGTGCATAATTCAGACAATGCCCCTTTAAATTGAAGATATTACTAACCCATTCTTTTTTTTAAACAAACGATACTAATCGTACATTATCGCTCTCTAATATTGCCAAATATGAGATTAATTGGAACATTTTGAATGCAGTTACAAGGACTTATATGAATTTAGTACATTATTTTTTTCAATGCTTTAATACATGTATTAAGGGAGTGAGAAAGTGAGCTATAAATAATACAAAAATCGCTATATCTCGAAAACGGTAGCTTTGATTTCAACAATTCTTTTTAAGAAATGAAGAATATTGCTTCTGTAACATTCCGAGTTGAATTTCATAGTCTAATTACGTATACATATTTAATAAAATACATAAATAACCTTTATTTTGATGAAGTGTCATAATTTCAAAGTATCTAATTTACAGCGGTGGGTGTTTTAAACGATTGCATCACCTGTTTTCCGTTTTTAGACACAACTTTTGATTCAATAAAGGGTTTCTTGATCAGATTTGGAGGATATATAGGTCATGTTATCGGTCACGTGACCAACTACTTAAAAATGTTATGCTCCAACTTACTTATAGGGATAGTTCACTTTTAATTACGGGGGTATATTTTGCACACTAGATGCCCAAGAAGTAATGGATATTGCCAGTTATTTAGATTCAAATGGTTTCTTGATAACATATAATACCATCCAAACATGCTAGAAAATACTCTCGTCGCTTACGCGACTCCTGCGTCACGGAAAATGGATTACATAACAAGGAAGGGTGGGCGCTATAATCGATTACGCAACTCGTATGCATCTCAATTGGGGAACATTGTGGTTGCTTTGGCGAGTACCAACAAGTTAAATCAATCGGCGCACACACTATCGTATTAAGTATTTAACTATTTGAATTAATTCTTTTACTTAATGAATACAAAAAATGTAAAAACAAAATACATAATTTGTATTAAACGCACTTATATAGAGTTCTCTGGCATTTTTAAAAGTGTACGGGGATATGGATTTAAGTTTTAAAGTATTCAAAACATAGGCCGATGTCAGACTCGAACCTATATACAACATTTTGTTTACTACATGTACAATGTTGTGTGTAAGACAACAGCGCGCTAGACCGGTAGGCCATGGAGGGAACACACCACTTAACAACGTTTCAAAGAATATCAGGACTATTATGGACACAATCGATATCGGTTAGCCGTTGTTGTTAATGCAATGTATTATAGTTCATTTTGACAACGTATTTTGATGGGCGATAACAGTAATCCATAGATAATTTTCAATCAGAAGTCAAAACAATTATGGGAAAGTCGATTTCCAACAGTATGCCATTATTTTAATATAAAGGTCTTTGACATATTTTCCTTTTTATAACTCATGGCTTACTGTCGATCCAATCGATTCTACATGTGGCATGTTGGCATACTGTGAAACGCCTATATCGATTGTGTCCATAATTATAGTCCTGATATTCTTTAAAACGTTGCAAAGTGGTGTGTTCCCTCCATGGCCGACCGGTCTAGCGCGCTGTTGTCTTACACACAATATTGTACATGTAGTTAAACCAAATGTTGTATATAGGTTCGAGTCTGACATCGGTCTATGTTTTGAATATTTACATGACGCAAGAATATAAACAATATTGGTGCTTATTGCTAACATGTCACTCAAAGAGATCTACGTGTTTCTTTTAAAATAAAATCATGTCATGATAAAATGACATTATTTGTTTTACCTATATCTTATAAAGAAGTCTTGATTAAAAGTACCATTTAGGTGCATAATTCAGACAATGACCCTTTAAATTGAAGATATTACTAACCCATTCTTTTTTTTAAACAAACGATACTAATCGTACATTATCGCTCTCTAATATTGCCAAATATGAGATTAATTGGAACATTTTGAATGCAGTTACAAGGACTTATATGAATTTAGTACATTATTTTTTTCAATGCTTTAATACATGTATTAAGGGAGTGAGAAAGTGAGCTATAAATAATACAAAAATCGCTATATCTCGAAAACGGTAGCTTTGATTTCAACAATTCTTTTTAAGAAATGAAGAATATTGCTTCTGTAACATTCCGAGTTGAATTTCATAGTCTAATTACGTATACATATTTAATAAAATACATAAATAACCTTTATTTTGATGAAGTGTCATAATTTCAAAGTATCTAATTTACAGCGGTGGGTGTTTTAAACGATTGCATCACCTGTTTTCCGTTTTTAGACACAACTTTTGATTCAATAAAGGGTTTCTTGATCAGATTTGGAGGATATATAGGTCATGTTATCGGTCACGTGACCAACTACTTAAAAATGTTATGCTCCAACTTACTTATAGGGATAGTTCACTTTTAATTACGGGGGTATATTTTGCACACTAGATGCCCAAGAAGTAATGGATATTGCCAGTTATTTAGATTCAAATGGTTTCTTGATAACATATAATACCATCCAAACATGCTAGAAAATACTCTCGTCGCTTACGCGACTCCTGCGTCACGGAAAATGGATTACATAACAAGGAAGGGTGGGCGCTCTAATCGATTACGCAACTCGTATGCATCTCAATTGGGGAACATTGTGGTTGCTTTGGCGAGTACCAACAAGTTAAATCAATCGGCGCACACACTATCGTATTAAGTATTTAACTATTTGAATTAATTCTTTTACTTAATGAATACAAAAAATGTAAAAACAAAATACATAATTTGTATTAAACGCACTTATATAGAGTTCTCTGGCATTTTTAAAAGTGTACGGGGATATGGATTTAAGTTTTAAAGTATTCAAAACATAGGCCGATGTCAGACTCGAACCTATATACAACATTTTGTTTACTACATGTACAATGTTGTGTGTAAGACAACAGCGCGCTAGACCGGTAGGCCATGGAGGGAACACACCACTTAACAACGTTTCAAAGAATATCAGGACTATTATGGACACAATCGATATCGGTTAGCCGTTGTTGTTAATGCAATGTATTATAGTTCATTTTGACAACGTATTTTGATGGGCGATAACAGTAATCCATAGATAATTTTCAATCAGAAGTCAAAACAATTATGGGAAAGTCGATTTCCAACAGTATGCCATTATTTTAATATAAAGGTCTTTGACATATTTTCCTTTTTATAACTCATGGCTTACTGTCGATCCAATCGATTCTACATGTGGCATGTTGGCATACTGTGAAACGCCTATATCGATTGTGTCCATAATTATAGTCCTGATATTCTTTAAAACGTTGCAAAGTGGTGTGTTCCCTCCATGGCCGACCGGTCTAGCGCGCTGTTGTCTTACACACAATATTGTACATGTAGTTAAACCAAATGTTGTATATAGGTTCGAGTCTGACATCGGTCTATGTTTTGAATATTTACATGACGCAAGAATATAAACAATATTGGTGCTTATTGCTAACATGTCACTCAAAGAGATCTACGTGTTTCTTTTAAAATAAAATCATGTCATGATAAAATGACATTATTTGTTTTACCTATATCTTATAAAGAAGTCTTGATTAAAAGTACCATTTAGGTGCATAATTCAGACAATGCCCCTTTAAATTGAAGATATTACTAACCCATTCTTTTTTTTAAACAAACGATACTAATCGTACATTATCGCTCTCTAATATTGCCAAATATGAGATTAATTGGAACATTTTGAATGCAGTTACAAGGACTTATATGAATTTAGTACATTATTTTTTTCAATGCTTTAATACAATCTTGTTCAAAACCTGTTGGGACACTATACACTTGCGCATGAAATATCTTCCAAAATGAGTAAAAAGCTGTCAGTTGAAAGTATGATAGTCAAAACTAGTTTATGTAAAGCTGCCATCCCCCACCCCCACCCCCAATCAATGTTGGGGCTGATATATATATAACACAGCCCGTTGCTGGACGATGCTTTTATATGGACCAACATTGAATTTAGGGGGAGGGACCACCGTTCCACAGGACATGCAGGAAGTGTCCCAACAGTTTTGCACATGATTGTATTAAGGGAGTGAGAAAGTGAGCTATAAATAATACAAAAATCGCTATATCTCGAAAACGGTAGCTTTGATTTCAACAATTCTTTTTAAGAAATGAAGAATATTGCTTCTGTAACATTCCGAGTTGAATTTCATAGTCTAATTACGTATACATATTTAATAAAATACATAAATAACCTTTATTTTGATGAAGTGTCATAATTTCAAAGTATCTAATTTACAGCGGTGGGTGTTTTAAACGATTGCATCACCTGTTTTCCGTTTTTAGACACAACTTTTGATTCAATAAAGGGTTTCTTGATCAGATTTGGAGGATATATAGGTCATGTTATCGGTCACGTGACCAACTACTTAAAAATGTTATGCTCCAACTTACTTATAGGGATAGTTCACTTTTAATTACGGGGGTATATTTTGCACACTAGATGCCCAAGAAGTAATGGATATTGCCA
Source organism: Ophiura sarsii (assembly GCA_035610835.1). Lineage (NCBI taxonomy): Eukaryota > Metazoa > Echinodermata > Ophiuroidea > Amphilepidida > Ophiuridae > Ophiura > Ophiura sarsii. Next base: position 15,129,723 of record CM069454.1, on the reverse strand, counting down.
GTTATTTAGATTCAAATGGTTTCTTGATAACATATAATACCATCCAAACATGCTAGAAAATACTCTCGTCGCTTACGCGACTCCTGCGTCACGGAAAATGGATTACATAACAAGGAAGGGTGGGCGCTATAATCGATTACGCAACTCGTATGCATCTCAATTGGGGAACATTGTGGTTGCTTTGGCGAGTACCAACAAGTTAAATCAATCGGCGCACACACTATCGTATTAAGTATTTAACTATTTGAATTAATTCTTTTACTTAATGAATACAAAAAATGTAAAAACAAAATACATAATTTGTATTAAACGCACTTATATAGAGTTCTCTGGCATTTTTAAAAGTGTACGGGGATATGGATTTAAGTTTTAAAGTATTCAAAACATAGGCCGATGTCAGACTCGAACCTATATACAACATTTTGTTTACTACATGTACAATGTTGTGTGTAAGACAACAGCGCGCTAGACCGGTAGGCCATGGAGGGAACACACCACTTAACAACGTTTCAAAGAATATCAGGACTATTATGGACACAATCGATATCGGTTAGCCGTTGTTGTTAATGCAATGTATTATAGTTCATTTTGACAACGTATTTTGATGGGCGATAACAGTAATCCATAGATAATTTTCAATCAGAAGTCAAAACAATTATGGGAAAGTCGATTTCCAACAGTATGCCATTATTTTAATATAAAGGTCTTTGACATATTTTCCTTTTTATAACTCATGGCTTACTGTCGATCCAATCGATTCTACATGTGGCATGTTGGCATACTGTGAAACGCCTATATCGATTGTGTCCATAATTATAGTCCTGATATTCTTTAAAACGTTGCAAAGTGGTGTGTTCCCTCCATGGCCGACCGGTCTAGCGCGCTGTTGTCTTACACACAATATTGTACATGTAGTTAAACCAAATGTTGTATATAGGTTCGAGTCTGACATCGGTCTATGTTTTGAATATTTACATGACGCAAGAATATAAACAATATTGGTGCTTATTGCTAACATGTCACTCAAAGAGATCTACGTGTTTCTTTTAAAATAAAATCATGTCATGATAAAATGACATTATTTGTTTTACCTATATCTTATAAAGAAGTCTTGATTAAAAGTACCATTTAGGTGCATAATTCAGACAATGCCCCTTTAAATTGAAGATATTACTAACCCATTCTTTTTTTTAAACAAACGATACTAATCGTACATTATCGCTCTCTAATATTGCCAAATATGAGATTAATTGGAACATTTTGAATGCAGTTACAAGGACTTATATGAATTTAGTACATTATTTTTTTCAATGCTTTAATACAATCTTGTTCAAAACCTGTTGGGACACTATACACTTGCGCATGAAATATCTTCCAAAATGAGTAAAAAGCTGTCAGTTGAAAGTATGATAGTCAAAACTAGTTTATGTAAAGCTGCCATCCCCCACCCCCACCCCCAATCAATGTTGGGGCTGATATATATATAACACAGCCCGTTGCTGGACGATGCTTTTATATGGACCAACATTGAATTTAGGGGGAGGGACCACCGTTCCACAGGACATGCAGGAAGTGTCCCAACAGTTTTGCACATGATTGCAGGTTAAAAACATGACCTAAACAGGCTAAACGTAATAAAATATGTACAAGATGTAAATATATTGTCAAACATGTTAACTGAATCGACATTCATATTAGTTAGACTAGTGTAAAGACCCCATTTCGGAATAAAGCTGTATGATCCTTTAATCCATCAACAGAGGAGTTGTGCTAGGTTAATTCCATGCTGTCTTACACCAAGGATAAACAGATAATATATTTTCTTGACATTTTTCCTAATTAAACCAACAGTCATGAACAAGCGGGGTAATTTTACGTGTGTAGCTCGAAATTTCATTTTATTCACCTTCATTTTGAGGGGGATTGGTAGAAAATTAGTATACCTCATAAATATTAATCAGTTTTCCTTGTGTGAAAGTAAATGTAGCCTATGTATATACTTATTCGTCTGTGGTTTCCAGCGGTTCAGATATTTCCAGTAGTTTCTTTGGTTACAGACTACGTTAGCATGGTAAGTACTAACACGTTATTGGTGTGGTTTTCAGGAGCTCCCGCAGGACTCTCCGGCCGGGTAGCAATTTTTTTGTTTCGTAACCAAGCCAGCTAATTTTTTGGTTGGATCCAATAACTTGTTGCAACAATGCAATCATGCAAATAACTTGGACTTACACATGTTTCAAGAAAAAATGTCAAACAAATGTATTGCACAAAATTCTGCCGTAACGAGATTCGAACCAGATACCTTTAGTTTATAAGACGTCTGCTCTAACCATTAAACCACGAGGTGTTGGCTGACAGCGATTGGAATTTGAATCAATATGAACTTTCACGGAATAAAGCCAATCTGTTTACACTTTTTATATATAATACAATAATATATGCGTAAGTCAAATCTGTATAGCCTACTGTGCATCATCAGTGAACCGCGCACTATAGTCCCTGTCATAATTTCTTGGACATAATTCCCGCTATTTCACGCGAGCGTATTTTGTTGTTGTTCGCGGAGCTGCATCCAAATGCATGAAAAGCGCGTACAAGTTTGCATGCATGCGCGTGTTGACTTCGCGATTGACCAATGAGGACGCGCGATCATTTTAAAATCGCCCGGTACGCACTACCGGGTTTACGCATGTACGCTAATACGAATGTACGCAAGCACGCACGTATTAGTTGAATTTTGTCCAAGGTATTATGACAGCGACTATAGCTAATGAGTAAAAACTATTTTAAACAACCCCCAAACAGTTGTTTAAGTCTGTCACTCTAACAACTATTGTTCAAACTGTTAAACAATTGTTTAAACAACAACAAAAGTTAAAAGCAGTTGTTTAAACAATTGTTTAACAGTTTGAACAATAGTTGTTAGAGTGACAGGATTAAACAACTGCTTGGGGTTGTTTCAAATAGTGTTTACTATGTACGATGCGGTATGCCTCGCTTGGTTAAAAGATATATTGCGGCCGGTACGGTATAAATTGATGCCGCGTTTAATAAAGAAATCTCATAAAACGGTCTAATATGAATATTGAAACCTTTTATTTATTATTTGCAAATAATACAGCACTCTAATAAATACATATCAAATCGTGTCATATTCATTTAATTAAGCATGTTAAGTGGAGACCATAATTGACGCTCCGTAATCATGGTAAGTACCAACACGTTAGGTCGTTGGGTGTGGTTGCATGGTTTGATTTAATATTGCAAGTAATATAGCACTCTAATAAATGCATCAAATCGTTTCATATTCAATTAAGTGGAGACCATTGACACACTGGTATATACCATTGGTATATGGTAAATACCAACACGTTATTGGTGTGGTTTTATAAAAGAAACTCATTTATTGGAATGACTTGAATGAAATAATTGGCTAAACGTAATAAAATATGTACAATTGTAGCGTGCTTCTAGTTATACATCACTTTTGGGGAAACTTCAAATCTTCATATCGCAATGACTGAGGACTTGAATGAAATAAGAGCTAAAGGTAGGTAAACTGAGATACAAGTAGGTTAAAGCAGGGGCGTAACAGAGGTTGGTTGTCAGGGGGGGCACAGCCAAAAAAAATCCTGGTTAGAATAATTCCGTCCCGGAATTATTCGTAAAAGGTTGCCCCAAATTTTTCCCCAGTCAGTCACCTCGTGAATTTCACGTAAGTGTGGGGGGTAGGGTCAGTGCTTTTTTACTGCGAAATTTTCTTTCTTTCTTTCTCTCCCTTTCTTCTTTTCTTTCTTTCCCCTTTTTTCACCTTTTCCTTTTTCTTTTTCCTCCCTTTTTCCTTTCTCTCTCTCTTTTCTTTCCCTTTCCCCCTTCTTTTCCTCTTTTCCCTTCCCCCTATTTTTCCTGGTGGGTAGGTTTGATTTTCCTGCTGAGCACCTTCAGGGGGGGCACTGTGCCCCCCTGCCCCCCCGGCTGTTACGCCACTGGGTTAAAGGCATATTATGTTAGAGTACAGGCCGTACCGTCGATATACACTCAGAAAATGACACGGTCGACGCACCCCTCACAAGTACAAAACTCTTTCACAATTCAATAGAAGATAGTATACCTGAACTATCCACAGTAGTCGGCAAAATCAAAAGATGTCCATAAAGTGGAAATATCCGTTAAATGTTTCATCGCGATGCAGCCGAAAGGTGCAGAATTTGGCAGTCTGGGCGTCATGTAATATACCCCGCCAGTTGGGACTGGCTGCTAACTGCCTAAATCTAGAGCAACATGATACCTCGTTTGAGTCCTAAAATGACGTTTTTGAAGTTCAGCTACGTTTGTTTTGGTCCGATTATTATTTATGAAAGAAAATAAATCATTTTGTGATCTTTTCCAGAGAGCGCCCTCTATTCATTATTTTTTTTAGAAAGTAGATTTTCTTGCAGATTTACATTTCTGATCATAAATCATACATACATTCCAAGTTACAGAGCGATACGATTCCTTATTACCTCAAAATCATGGTTTTAGAGTGAATTTAGTGTGAAAATATAAACTGTCGGAGTTATCCGACAGTTTATTTTCACTCTAAAATCGTGATTTTGAAGTAATTAAGAATCGTATCGCCCTGTAACTTGGAATGTATGTACGATTTATGATCAGAAATGTAAATCTGCAAGAAAATCTTCTTTCAATATTTTTTTCGATGTTGAGGGCGTTCCCTGGAAAGATCACATAATATACCTTTAAGAGTTTCTTTTATGAAACCACACCAATAACGTGTTGGTACTTACCATGTTTACGGAGTGTGAATGGATTCCATTTGATTAAAGGGGCACAGAGAGATTTCTCAAAAAATAAAATTCAACATTTTTACCTTGTTTAGATAGATGATATACATAGAAACTCTCTTAAGGAAGTTTTCTTCAAAATAAATCAGTAAAAATGAAAAATAAAGACATTTTCTCAGCCTTTTCCGAAGGTATACATATTAGTGCTTTCATTTTTTTTGTATTTTGGTTAAAAATCACCACCAATTGAATCAGGGAGGTCATGACTATGCATCACGCAACAAGCCATGTGTGGTCTTCAAGGTTATTTTGAATAAACATGAAACAAATAAGTAAGAAGCCATCTGTGGCCTTTTAGATGAATTTGGGTAGTTTCGATGTGATCTCATCGAAACTCAAAACGCAATCAAATCCATGAATTTCACATGAAATACTGCAAATTAAGCTCTATAATTTAGGTGGTAGTTAGTACGTATATATAAGCTAAGCATTACGTATTATGTGAAAACCCCAATTTCTGACAAAATTGAGGGCTCCCTCTATGAAGGATCTCTTAGTGCCCCTTTAAATATGAAACGATTTGATATGTAGGCCTATTAGCGGGAGGCCTACCGATAGAGGGTTCACTTAATGTTACCGCTCCCATCAGACAGGTTCCCATCCACTGATCTCGCTTCGTTTTGGGGGCGGTTCTTGAATGAAAGTTTTTAAATAAGCAATTCTCATCATAAAAAAGAAAAAAAGAAAAAAAGATCATGGTTCTTAGAGGAACCAATAATATAACACGGCGTAGGCCTACATCAATTATCGTGATGACCATGCTCGCGCAGTACGTGGTAACTATAGTTTTGAAAGTGCGTCTTACTCATAGATTTAAAAATAGAGATCCAGTATGCCGCCGCCATTTTGAAACCACTATGGGGACCAAATTGGAGGTATGTCGTTATTTTCCGTAACTGCTCGTGAGCATTCGGAAAGTGCCATTCTTTCCGCGTATTTTAAACCATGGTCCAACGCGTACGCAGTCACTGCCAAAAATAACGCGGAGATTTATTGAGTTGCGCGATCAACGGTCCGACGCTTCACTGTGGTCTTACTGCGCTTTTCCTGCGTGCTTATATTTTATGTGCACACGGACATTTATAATTAATCGACATGGGAGCCGCAACAGTATGCGATGATTTAGACATCATATCAGTATCATTTATTAATTAAATGCCTCAACAATCTGGATGGGGCTTTTAAAGAACGACCCATAATCTATTCATTTTGATTTTCTTTTTGCATTAGTCCTGTGTCAAAGCGTAAAATAACGGCTGGAAAGTGAAATTGATCGGATCACAAGGCTGTAATCATTATCGCCTAAAGACGCCTATTGTCGGTATAATGTGAAACAAAATAACTTAGCAACCACTAAATATTGGAAATTTGCCACTTTTTTTAGCTGAAAGACCACTTTTTGAAAGGTGTGCGAATTGTTCATCTTAAAATAAAAGAACATCCCTTTTAGGAGAATTTTGTCACCACAAAATACACTTGTGCGTGTCACGATGCTGCGATATTTGAAAGTGGCTGCATTAAAACCATATCAAACTTGAATGTCCCAGCTGGATTTACAATTGGACCAAAATCAATGTTTTGCACGTGTATGGAAGCATAAAGTGTGTCATTTCCGTCTAAACCCCAGATAAGGGACCTAAACCCCAGATAAGGCGGGGCTAACGATCCTTATCTGGGGTTAAGGGTGGTAAACCCCAGATAAGGCGCCTTATCCCTAGTTAACGCTCCTTATCTGGGGCTAAGGCGCGTTATCTGGGGTTAACGCTCCTTATTTGGCGTTAAGGGACGTAATCCCCAGATAAGGCGCCTTCATCAGTAGTTAACGCTTGTGAAGATAGACATCATAGGGCGCGTTCCCACTGTGGCTATTTGATACCAGGACGTGGACTCGATGCTACATCGAGTCTACTTCCAAGCCGAGTGGAAACGCGCAATAAGGGGTTTCGACCCTACATCCACGATGTAGGGTCGAATCCTACTTGAAGAGGTAGTCTCGCACCTAGGACGTGGTATCAAAATTGCTAGTGAGAACGCGTTTTACTTATTATATGTGGACTCGTACCACTTGTTCCACAATAACAAGCATGTTGCGCTGCGTCAGACTGCGCCGCCGTATGGGCGGCCATCACTGTCAAAAAGGTCAAAAAACAAACAAAGGTCTCAAAAAACAGACAAAGGTCTCAAAAAACAGACAAAGGTCACAAAAAACAAGCAAAGGTCTCAAAAAACCAGATAAATGTCTCAAAAAACAGACAAAGGTCTCAAAAAACAAGCAAAGGTCTCAAAAAACAGACAAGGTCTCAAAAACAGCCAAAGGTCTCAAAAAAGAAGCAAAGGTCTAAAAAAAACCAGATAAATGTCTCAAAAAACAGACAAAGGTCTCAAAAAACAAGCAAAGGTCTCAAAAAACAGACAGAGGTCTCAAAAAACAAGCAAAGGTCTCAAAAACAGACAAAGGTCTCAAAAAACAGACAAAGGTCTCAAAAAAGAAGCAAAGGTCTAAAAAAACCAGATAAATGTCTCAAAAACAGACAAAGGTATCAAAAAACAAGCAAAGGTCTTAAAAACAGACAGAGGTCTCAAAAAACAAGCAAAGGTCTTAAAAAAACAGACAAAGGTCTCAAAAAACAAGCAAAGGTCTCAAAAAACAGACAAAGGTCTCAAAAAACAAGCAAAGGTCTACAAAAACAGATAAATGTCTCAAAAAACAGACAAAGGTCTCAAAAAACAGACAAAGGTCTCAAAAAACAAGCAAAGGTCTCAAAAAAACAGACAACGGTCTCAAAAAACAAGCAAAGTCTCAAAAACTCGTAAAGGTCTCAACATCTGGAAAGGTCAAAACTTACAGAGACGTCTCAAATCGCAATAAGGTCAAAAATCACAATACGGTCTCAAATCGCAATAAGGTCAAAAAACGCAATACGGTCAAAAATCACAGTACGGTCAAAAAACGGAATACGGTCAAAAATCACAATAAGGTCAAAAATCTCGTTACGAGTTTGTGAATGCTACACACGGGAAGGGCGCACACGGGATTATTATAATGAGACGGGCTGTGAATAACTTGATGAAACTTTGAAAGGCGCAATAAACGGGAAACAGGTAGAGCGTGTATCTCACCCGTTAACCGAGATTCTCGAAATGACGTCATTTCAAGTAGGCATTGATTTGACGTCACTGTTTGTGATTGATTGCTTGATTGCTTGCTTGATTGATTGATTGATTGATTGATTGATTGATTGATTGATTGATTGATTGATTGATTGATTGATTGATTGATTGATTGATTGATTGATTGATTGACTTCATTAAAAAACATGTTCTTACAGTTAGAAGGCGCTCTTTAAATTGACAATCAATCAATCAATCAACCAATTAATCAATCAATCAATCAATCGATTAATCAATCGATTAATCAATCAATTAAATAAATAAATGAATCGATCAAACGATCAATCAATAAATAAATAAATAAATACATAAATACACAAATACAAAAATCAATCAATCAATCAATCAATCAATCAATCAATCAATCAATCAATCAATCAATCAATCAATCAATCAATCAATCAATCAATCAATCAATCAATCAATCAATCAATCAATCAATCAATCAATCAATCATTCAATCACAAACAGTGACGTCAATGCCTACTTGAAATGACGTCATTTCGAGAATCTCGGTTAACGGGTGAGATACACGCTCTACCTGTTTCCCGTTTATTGCGCCTTTCAAAGTTTCATCAAGTTATTCACAGCCCGTCTCATTATAATAATCCCGTGTGCGCCCTTCCCGTGTGTAGCATTCACAAACTCGTAACGAGATTTTTGACCTTATTGTGATTTTTGACCGTATTCCGTTTTTTGACCGTACTGTGATTTTGACCGTATTGCGTTTTTGACCTTATTGCGATTTGAGACCGTATTGTGATTTTTGACCTTATTGCGATTTGAGACGTCTCTGTAAGTTCTGACCTTTCCAGATTTTGAGACCTTTACGAGTTTTTGAGACTTTGCTTGTTTTTTGAGACCGTTGTCTGTTTTTTTGAGACCTTTGCTGTTTTTTTGAGACCTTTGTCTGTTTTTTGAGACCTTTGTCTTTTTTTGAGACATTTATCTGTTTTTTTAGACCTTTGCTTGTTTTTGAGACCTTTGTCTGTTTTTTGAGACCTTTGCTTGTTTTTTGAGACCTTTGTCTGTTTTTTGAGACATTTATCTGGTTTTTTTTAGACCTTTGCTTCTTTTTGAGACCTTTGTCTGTTTTTTGAGACCTTTGCTTGTTTTTTGAGATCTTTGTCTGTTTTTTGAGACCTTTGCTGTTTTTTTGAGACCTTTGTCTGTTTTTTGAGACCTTTGCTTGTTTTTGAGACCTTTGTCTGTTTTTGAGACATTTATCTGTTTTTTTAGACCTTTGCTTGGTTTTTTAGACCTTTGTCTGTTTTTTGAGACCTTTGTCTGTTTTTTGAGACCTTTGTCTGTTTTTTGAGACTTTTGCTTGTTTTTTGAGACCTTTGTCTGTTTTTTGAGACCTTTGTTTGTTTTTTGACCTTTTTGACAGTGATAGCCGCCCATAGATAATTGACATGCGCAGTTTATTGGAATACCTTCAGAAGGAACCATTCCAGCTTAAAAAAGTTATTTTTGTGACGACGGTTTATGTTTTTAGTAGATATTCATTATTTCTGCATAACAACCTGTCCCGAGTAACAACTAGCCCCGATAGCTTTAGGCACTCGGTGAAGAATCTTTAGTTGGAAAAAATGAGGTGAGGATCAACACCTAAAAAGGTCCTTAACAGGGGGATCAGAAAAAACACCCTATAATATGGGGGATCAAAAAAAAGAAGGTTCTTAAAAAGGGGGGTCAAGAAAAAAACACCCTGTTTTTGTTTTGGGGGATAAGAAAAAAAAGATGCCCATGGCTCAATTTTGTCCACCCCCCCCCCCCCCCCCCCCACACTTCCTTAGTCCTCCGTGAAATATGCACAAAATATAAATCCAGAAAATGTCTATCTAGTTCTATGGACAAAATTACTAAAATCATGATTTTCCCTTTTGTAGACCTATAAACTCCTCAAATAAAGGTTATGTTTTTTCCATTGCCTTTACCATGTTTAATCTATATATCTCGTTATATGTCAGTGGGAGGGGTGGAGTATGACAAACTATTATTTGTTAATATATTAGACACTGTACATGTATATAATGGGGGCATCAGGGGAGGCGAGCCTTCTGGCAATCCCCCCCCCCCCCCCCCCCCCCCCCCTTTAGTTATACTGGAAATAGTGCGTTGTACATAAAAAGCTAATGTGTTAATCTTTCCATTTATACAAAATTTGTCATTTGTCTAGCAATTCATTTGTTTCAGTGCTCAGCCACTTGCTAGATCTAAATGTTAGATCCTCGGTTTTACCCAGTGACAGTATTCTTAACTGCCATTACCCCAATATCAGTGACTGCCCAATCCAGTGTCCATCGAGCCAGCTTGTAGTCAAATAGACATGATAGACGGTTTGAAATCAGAATTACCTCTAACTCGGGCTCTAACTAATAACTATGCTTGAGAAGATTAGGAGGTCTAATCGGAATATGCCGTTTTCAACATACAGAGCATCACTACACTGCAGATTTTTGCCAATTCATTGATAAGACGACAGAGTTGTTCTTTTGAGCGCAAATAGTGGTACATTCTCCTCCAGCATATAGCCTGAGTACTGAAATAGGTGATTGCTACAAAATGTGGTATCGTTGGAAAAAAGAATACATCAACTTTCAACTTATGTAACACAATACCACGAAACATTAGAATAAATGGCGATTGAAAAAAGAAGAAGAAAAAAAAATCCGAAGAGTTTAAGTTTGAAGAGTTTAGAATGAAGACAAATAGGTTCCAATAGAGACATCAAATCGTTTTCAAGCGAACGCAACTTATTTATCGCACACATGATTCTCATACGGTGACCGCACATCGACACAAATCCCGATACCACGCCGTAAAAAATGCGTCCGTTGTTGGAATACGCTCTTATGTCACTGCACAGATGCAAATGTATGTCCACTATAATTCAACTTCAACTTTAATTCAATGTTATGACTTTCTATTAGTCATATTTAAATAATATAACGGGTTGCCACATGTGGTTTATCGTCACGTCAATGCTTTCATGATCGCCATCTGTTTGTTCTTGAGCTGTCGAATTCTCTCCTCCCGTGGAGTAAACGTGATGACGTCAGACAAAAATGAGGATGAGGTTTGACTGGTTTCATCCAAGTTGTTCTCTAAAAAGTGAAAAGAAGAAAAACATTTGAGTAGTGATTTGAGCCTAAACTAAAGACGGTCAAAGAAATGACTTATACGTAATATAGGACCTTTTGTTCGTCGTTTATCATGGTCTTGCGTTAAAAGTCAAATTGAGATTAAAGGTAGATGTTCCGATTTTCAACTTGAAGTTTTCTATTCGACATGAAAGGTCATCCTCAAAAAAGTCGTAGGCCTATTCCAAAGTTTGAGTTGCATAACTCTAATGGTTTTTATTTTAGACGCACAAGATGCCGTGAAATGTGCCCATTGAGTTGTACACAAACTATATTGGTGGTTACCACTTTTCGCGGTAATTCGATGTTATTTCACCGATTTCTTCGTAAGGCCAAAAAAAAAAAGTTGTTTGTTTGTCCACGTCCGACCGACCGTGTACCTAGGTGCCGACCGTATTACTTTTTATTTTCGATTTTTTTTTAAAACAACTTTTTGAGCAATTTGAATGGCCAAACGGACCGTTTTTATTCCTTATTTCGTACGATATAGTCATTCTGGTATTTGCAACACCATCCCCAATGCGCAATCCCGTGTAAACACGATGTTTTAACATTAAAATGCATGAACTTGGCACCCGCGGGACTATTAAAAGGACTAAATGAAAATCAGTGATCGCACGTGCAAGTGATGTCATTTTTATACTAAAAACGCAGTGTGATAAAATATGAAAAATCTAGTTACAGTTAATATTTGTTCCCAAAATGTTGCTCAACGGCATGAATATTAATTTCAACATAGTATAAAACAATCTTTGGGGTAGTTAGTGCGGGAAAATAGGTTTAGCAATACTTTCACGTATATATTTCTAGCAAAACTTCAACACAACGTTATTTCACTTTGTGCAACATTCAATCACAATGGCGGCGTTCTAAGGTATCTGCGCATTGCAAACTCAGTACAAAAATAATATTTGATCGAGTTTGTAGTGTTGCAACCAATGCGACAATATTGGAACTTTAAATTGACAATCTGCCCCATCCCCAGCAGGAGAAAGAGATCAAAATCAGCAGTGTGAAGAGTAAAGCAACAATGTCGCAAGCTTATGAAAAGTGAGGTGTTTTGGTGTGTGTTTGGACTTTAATTCACAGTATTCATGCCGAATTTATATTCCCAAATACAATATCCGTATTAAAAAATATTTTAAAAAAATAAAAAAATCCGACCTACCGACCCTACCTTTTGAGGACCCTCTATGGACAAACAAACACCTTTTTTTTTGTTGCCTAATCATACTGAATTGGACCGTCAAATTTCAGTATGTTAATCAGAAAAATATGATCTTTCATATGATATGAAAATCTCCATATGTTTGAGAAAAATCTGTGTTATGAAAATGTGATCGGGTCGGGTCATCTACCTTTAAAAGTTGCTTTGGTTTTACAGTTACTTACCAATTCCTGTTGCTTTGTTCGTGAAATATTACATATGGTTTGTGCATAATTTCCGCGTGCAAGATATTGGCCAAAACACCCCCACCCCACACCCTCACCCCATCCACACTCGGTTGCTCTAAAAGTGAATCCTAATATCTTTTTATTTTTTTGGTGAAAATAATTTATAATGTTGGATCATATAAATTTTATTTCTGTTCCTCAAGACAGTCTACCACATGATGAATGGTATTTCAATTCGTTGATTCTTTGAATTATGTATGTACCTAATTAATTAACCAATCACTGTTTAAAAGCCTAATCATATACTCAATGATCTGGAGTTAAAGGGACATTAAGTGGTGTTGAAAAGTTTAAATGTTTAAAAATTTACTTCAGAATTCAAGATGAACATTAAAAATCGCCATTATTGTTGTTTCTACTAACAAAAACACAGCAAAACTAGATTAAAACAATATCATCGCTATTTATTGAAAAACGCCCTCTATGCAAATATGGTTCGCGTTATGTATCACGCGTACTGCACGGGAATACTGTCGGACGTAAAATGCTGGTCCCGCGGTCCCGCGGTACCAGCATTTTTTGAATCGCCGTTTTCTTGTACAAAGAGAGCTGATTTTTCTTAATCCTTATATAGGTGTAAGTTCATACATGTAATACAATTATAAAAATAAACTAATCTCAGTTTTTATCATAATTGAGGGCGCTGCCTCCAACACATCTCTTAGGGCGCGTTCCCACTGTGGCTGTTTGATACCAGCAGGACGTGGACTCGGTGCTACATCGAACCTACTTCCAAGCCTAGTGGGAACGCGCAATAAGGGGGTTCGACCCTACATCAACGATGTAGGGTCGAAACCTACTCGAAGAGGTAGGGAAGACGATGATTTCCATTCGATAAGATGACGTTGGTTCCCAATGTTATACGGTTCCCAATTTTAAATACGATTTATTCCGTCAAACGGAATAAATCGATTGGGAACCAGCAATTATAACGTCATCTTATCGACTGGAAATCATCGTCTTCCAAGAGGTGGTAGTCTCGCACCTAGGACGTGGTATCAAAATCGCTAGTGAGAACGCGTTTCACTTATCGTATGTTGACTCGTACCACTTGTTCCACAAAAACAAGCGTGTTGCGCTGCGTCAGACTGCGCCGCCGTCCGCCTCGCGCTTCAAAATGCAATTTCACGCGGCCAAATGTCATGCACGCGTGGTATTTACGCAGTAAGTACGCACGGCGCACTCGCTTAAACTTGTAAACAAGTAACATCCGGGTAAGTGGACTCGATACCACATCGGTATTTTGATGTATTTTAATCGCACAATGAGAACGCAACATCACTGTTATGCATGTAGACTCGCACCTAGGTATGAGTCCACATTCGCACAGTGAGAACACGCCCTTAGTGTCCCTTTAATGCCCATACCTGTATCCCTTTTATTGTCATCCACTTTCTTCATCTTTCTTGGCGATACTTCCGAAACTTGTAGGGAAGAAATGATTTTCCGATGTCTCGATACTGGTTCCGACACAACAATCTCTTCATCGACGGCATATCTGTCATCATGGTCATAAAATAGGTTATGTTTCTGTGAGATACCGTTATCCGCCCATTCTTGTTGAAGAGATGGCGCCTTCCCATCTTCATGATCAACAAGGTTTGTAGATTTTGTCAGGGAATCCACGGACGAAGGCGTCTCGGGATCTTCGTTATCGGCAACGTCTATACATTCCGTGTCAGAACCCACCGAAAAAATGTCTGCAGTTTTCTGTCGCCGTGTCTCCGTCTCAGAGTAAGACGGAACAGATTCATAGTCATCTAAATCAACTGAGCCTTCGTCTTCGTTGAAAATTACTTCTTTTAGGAAGCTTTCACCATCTTCATTGTCCTGATGTTGCTCTTCAAATGGTGCCGATTTCGTTTCTGGTTTGTTTCTAACTGTGGATTTTGCCTGGGAATCCACATGACAAGCATCTTTTGCGGGACCTTCTGTCTTCCGAGAGCTTGTTTCCGGTTCACCAACAGAGTCTTCGTCGTCGTCTTCAGCAATGTCTTCGTTATTCAAGACATCCATCTTCATCCTACTATCGATATTCTTCCACAAACTTTCTCTTTCCTCTCCGCGGTACACATCTATACATTCTAGTTCTGGCCGTGCGATGTCGTCCCCGACGTCGTCTGGTATTTTCTGTGTCTCCGGTGTTTCAGCGGCAGTCGGAACCAAATCGTCTTGTCGACATGTCGCGTCATGGTATGGTGTTTCCAGATGTTCTATAATAGAAAAGGTTGCGTGCTCACTGTCTTCTTGCCTTGAGTCATCGCGGGAGTCATCGTTGGAAGTCCTTTTACTATCGTCTTTTTTGTCATCTTCCTTTATCTTCCATAACGTTTCATCGTCTTGATTATCTCGATCCCGACAAATGACGATTCTTGGTACTAGTGATGTCCTTCGTAAACGTTTTATCTCCGGCGGCGGGGAAGACCCGCTGAGAAGCTCCTTCTCTTTTGCTAACCAAACGTTCTTCCGCCTCTTTATTTCATCCTTGTTGGCGGGGCTGATGGCAACTTGTTTTGTTTTCTTGTATTTCAGGAACTTCTCAAGGAAGTCCTTTCGATGAACTTGATCTTTCACAGGAGTAACATTTCTTAGTTTCTGACTGCAATGTGTGCTGGCAATGCTCGATGACTGTGTATTCCGGTCCTCTTTAGACTGTGAAGGTCTTTTTCTGGTGATGCAACTATCCTCAGACAAAGCAATTGTTGGCCTCACAACATTGATCGGCAATATATGTTTCAATTCCTCGTGTTCAGACTTCGCCAAGGGTTTTCGGCTAGACGTAACAGATTTAACATTACTTATCACCAGAGGAACTCCCGCCGGCTGGAACACTACCGGTCGCCTTCGAAGTTCTTCGACGGGATCTGAACACACCCATGTTAACGGCATTCTGGAAGAGTAAACACATCTACCGGTACAGTGTTTTCCACATCGACTCCTACTACTGATGCCTTTTGGTGTGCCCGCAACTTCCGCAAGTCCTGGTAGATGGGACGGAGGCAAGCTGTCGAGTCTCATTTGAGAATGATTGGGATGGAATCAAGCCGTCAAATTACTAATGCCAAGCTTTGATGTTAACCAAACAATAAGGACAGGCGAAAATAATCTTCATCAAAATTGCAATCGGTTGGCAAACAACTGCACATGCGTCATTGAATATTCTATTTTTCGCGCGCAGAAGTACTTGGTGCCGGCGCTTTTGAATGTGCGCGCGTCACGCATCCGAAATGCCCGCGTGCCATGTGCGTGTCCATTCGCCCCGTAATAAGGCCTAAAAAAAGGTGTGATTGCGTAACATAGAGAAAAAATAAGGTAGGTAGGTCGTATTTTATTTTTATTTTTAAATCTATAAAACGTCTATGAAATTTTATATACCAGCACACATTATACCATACAGACATAAACAAATGGCACAAATACACATTTGTTACTGATTAGGCTCTGACACATGTTTTATGGATGTTTTTTCTTCTTTTTCTCACACAAAAAAGAAGAAGAAATTTTTAGGGTCGGTCGGGTTACGCCAATCAAACAATTTTGTTTTAGGCCTAACGTATCGCATCACAAACTACGTCCATGTGATGATGATTTAATATTTCTAAGCGATGTTAGTGTTATCAATTCCTGCTGCAATTACGTCTGTTTAGATGGGGGGGGGGGGGGGGGGGGGGGGGTCGGGCGGCACTCAACTGAACATCTCAAAACTAGGGGTCGTTCGTTTAGAGGTAATTGTTTTCTTTTGTACGATTCTACTTTATTATATCAGAAGGTTTTACACACAAAAAGTTATGAGAAGGCCAAAATCAGGGGCAATAAGTGAGAATCGGTCGGGCGAAAAATGAAAGTGAATGGGCAACTTGCTTGAGAACATGAGGTCACAATCTGAATGTGCCAACATTGCCACTATTGTATGCTCAAAAAAACAATTCGAGGGTTTAGTGCAACAAAGGGCTATATGCATTTTTGGCCAAACTGAGATTTTGGTTTAAAAATGATACGCACAAGATCAGGAACCTTATTATGAGAAAATAGTATATTCAACTAATCAAAAAGGTTGAATAGCATTTCTTTTAAATTGTCAAAACCAATGATGGGTGACAATGATAGGTACAAATCTTTAATTCTTTGAAACAAGTAATTGCTACAAATGAGGTATCGTTGGAAAGATAAACACATCAGCTTTTCATAGAGTGGAAACACAATATGAATACACGAAACATCCGGAAAATTGGTGATTGAAAAGTTTCAGAACTTTTTTTAAGGAGTTTAGATGTAATACAATTATAAAAATATACAAATCCCAGTTTTTATCCAAATTGAGGGCGCATCAGCCTTCAACACATCACTGAATAAAACCTTTAATTACCTGTTCTCTCTTTTATCTTAACACTTTCCACGCGGCAGGCAGCTGCCGACGACATTCCAAAATTGCACAAAATATTTCAAAATGTCAAAATTGTTGAATAACATTACCATATTTGAAATGAATTCAGGTCGTTTCATCCCACCGCGTTTCATCCCAGAACGGTTTCGACCCTTTACCATTTCATCCCATGGTCGTTTCGACCCAAAACCACTTCATCCCATGGTCGTTTCATCCCCGTGTAATATTCATACCAGTACAAACCATTGATAGTCCATTGATTCGCTCGATATATAGCACACATCACAGCGGGTAACGCGGGGATCGATTACAGAGCAATACACCCTGAACTATATGCACGTCTCCGTATCTACTACTTTACTAAAATATGGGGCCGCGCCGCGCCGGTGAATCGCTCACGGAACGGCTCAGCGAGCATAGCGGCAATCGATTACAGGGCAATTACACCGTGAACTTATGCACGCCGCCGCCTTTCCGTATCTACTTCTTTACGGAATTCTTTACTACGATCACGGGGCCCGGGGAATCGCTCACGGACGGCTAAGCAAGCGTACTATAGCGGGGGTCAATTACAGGGCAATACACCGTGAACTTACGCACGCCGTCTTTACTACTTTACGCGGAATCGCTCACGTAACGGCTCAGCGGACATAGCGGGGATCGACTAGGGCAATACACCCTGAACGAGAAGTGTCAACCCTTTTATTTTGATGATCAACTTTTGTTTCTAAGTTCGAGAATATTAGATATAAGTACATACAAGTATACATTTATAGAAAGGAAATTTGATAAGGAATCCAATGGTGATATCAATGTGATACCAAATAAACTGCATTTTGAGAAACTAACCAAAAAGCTATTTTGTGATCCTCATTTTTTAGACAACATAAATAAAAAACAAAATTTGGCCACGGTACTTTTTTGGAAATGGATGCATATCTCGAGTTTAAAATCCATAATTGAAAAAATGAGAAATGGTAGTAAAAGTCCGTAAAAGCATACCTGATAGTTTGATATATTTTTAGTTATGTTGTCTGAAAATTCGTAAAACTTCCTTCAGATTTGAACTTCTAGAAAACATCGATTTAGTAAAAATATTGACATTTTCTACCATTTAAAAATGTTCACGGAATACACGGGCGTGTGACCTAAAAGGCGAGTATAAGCCTTTATACTATTATGATCAATCGAATAGACTATCAGATTCAATGTGAAGAAATTGGAAGAAAACTGAAATTTAAATGATCGTAAGATTGGCCTTTGTTTACATAGACATTGTTTTGCGCTCTCTTGTTTTTCGGTCTACGTCGCGAATATTCTACGTCGCGGCTATCACAACAACAACAAAAATGGAACCCGGGCAATTTTCTTGAGATTACAAAAGTTGTAAAAGGACAGATTTTCAGAAAATATATTTTTGGTTACCTTGTCATCCGAATTGAAGACTGGTCAAAATTCTCGTTTTTTATGATTTTCTCCAAAACGGTCCTTTTTTAGAGCAATTTCATGTTTATGGTTAGATTTATTGAACCCTTTCCTTCAAGAAAATGTATACTTTTATAATATATCGGAATAATGACGTAGTTACGGCAGTTTTACGGAAGCTATTTCTGACACTTGACAGCCCCCTTAAGGGGGCTGTCAAGTGTCATTTCGTATTTTCCAGGAATTCCACTTTTCTTCATTTTTCAAAACTTCAGAGTGTTATCTATCTGTACATGCAAAGAAATTTTCAATTTTGAAATTCCAAAAGCCTATTTAGAAGGATTTAAATCCCTTATTGTGATCATTGACAAAGTAGAATGGAAAAGTCTGCCCGCAGGGGATCAGCGAAACTCCCATGCGCCGCGTATCCCGTGTTTTGTTTTTCACGCAAATTAGCACGCGCCAGTTCGCTTAAAATACGCGACGCTGTTGTTTCGAAAGCCGTCAGTGCGTGCTGCGTTACCCGCTATGTTTTTGCTGCGTTTGAGGGCTGGTTCATACGCATTGTTTACGCATCGGAGGCCCGACTAATCAAACCGTCATTTTTGCCGGGGTGTGGCTGAGCCTGAAGCAAGTAGGCCTATTAGTAAAACAAGGCTTTAGCACAAGCGTTAGTGTCAAGGAGTTTGGAAAGAGAGAAGGAAAAAAGATAAAAAATAAAGGACAGAGAAAGATTTTGAATCCATCGGAGTGAAACATTGTAAGGAGTATCAAAAAGACTTACCCCGGGTTTTATCGGAAGACGTTATGTTTTGTTTTTGTTTGGCCTTTCGATGTTGTACAAGTCCGTTCCACCCGCCCCGTCCGGGCCAATAGGCCTAATACCTGTTTATCTATTTATGGTCAACTCTCATGAAAATAGTACAAATGAGATTTCAGAAGTTGAAGAAAAAAATTGTCTCCAATTTTATTTATTACACTATTTTTTAATCGTAGACATGTACTGGATACTAGATTTAAAATTTTGTGAACAACACTCATTGCATTTTTGTACAATATAACGTTGAATTTATATTATAATATCACTTGTTTGCAGCTTTTGCTCCATGTTTATTACGTTATATACTTCCTATCAGCTCTAAATCAGAACGAGTTTACAAACTGTGATGCCAAAAACACAAAATTATAGTTACGAAAGCATACTTCTACCAATTACAGCGAACAAAATGCAATGTAATTTTGTAAATTGCAAGTATTATGAATTGTTTTTGGTCTTCACATCACTGTTTGAACCTCAGCTTTAAAACTAAAAAAATGCACGGTTTTCCAAAATGAATATCTTTGTGCAAAGTATAAAACATATCTTTAATCGTATCTTTTTCCAAGCGTTATAATGTGTTTTTAAAAGTTAGCTCAGAAACAATAAATATTATGCTTTACCAAAAACGCTGGCATTGGTATTCGGACTTTATGGGGTGGGTAACGTAATAAACATATACAAACACATGTAAACAAATATATTCAACATCGACCAAGTCAGTTTATTTTGTACACAGACATATCTTGTAAATGGTATTTTAGTAAAAGTTAGGTTGCCTAAAGTCTACTAAAAGACAGTTCTATATATTGTCGACTTGCTCTTTTGATGTAGGGTAAATATGGTGAATAACGTAATAAACATGGTCACTAAATCGACAGATGTAACATGGCACTTTACAGATATGTTGTTAGACCATGACATTATTACCTTTATGTAAATTTTAATAGCACTAAATATTGAATAGCCTTTTATCTCTTAAAATTAGTAAGATATTGATTTGTTTTATTTAAAATGATGGTAGTAGAATTGTTAATAAGATTGTACTCTGATGACCTTTTTGTCTCCACTGTTGCATTTGGTTCTGCCGGTATCGCCATTGGTTTTTTGCACTGTGTGGCACATATTTCTGTATAATAAAGATAACAAAAACAAAACAAAGTTAATGACATATATTGCAGCTGTTTCAGCTAGGTATACCGTATTTATTCACACAATTATACGAATTGGTTTATTACGTTATCCAATAGCCATAGAACTATGCATCATTGAAGCATGCAAACAAATGAGATTGTGTCAGTATGTGAGACAATATGTATGTACACTAAGTTAACATTCATAAACACATAATAAATGTTGAATCACTGTGAACAGGGTGCAATTATATTTATCAAATGATGGAAAGTTTATTACGTTGTCCATTATATGGTGGTTTCAGTCCTCACATAGAATAGTCCACATATTACAATTATAACATTGGATACAATGTATGATACTCAAGTACATCAATCATGAAAGTTACTGAATTGACGCCAACATTGACATGAGACTAGACAATGAGGTTGGTTACGTTATCCCGTTTATTACGTTATTGGCAACTGCAACAGTGCCTAATGCTGGCTTATAACGTATATACAAAGCAATCAATGAAGATGTTAACGATACCTACTGCATTTCTTCACATTATGAACCCCATTCTGATATCATAGGTCCATTTTCAATGTGCTTAAGAGATCTATAATGACTTCAACTGTCATTCAGCTTAATGTTCATATTACTTACAAGAAAAAATGAGGAATTCTTACCATTCGTCGTGGTTTTTTTGCATTGTACTTTCATCGAGTATCCCCCATGCATGCCTGCGAAAAGGGCCTGCCACGTATCTTTGTTTAATACAGTCGTAGAGAGCAGCTGTCTCTCTGTCGATTTATTCGACAACGTAATAAACGATAACGTAGTAAACGTTTTTCGTACTCAAAGTACCATGTAGACGATCTGGAAAGAGCTAGCGAGTGTTCCAAGTAACCACATAGTCTATGCATATGTATCAAATTGGTTTTTAACCAAAAAGTGTGTTTTGATACATAGTTCGGGAGAAATCTCAACAACGTAATAAACATCCTTAACAAGGTCGCATGCTTTGCAGCATTTTGATTTCTTCTCAAGGTCAGACATGCTGCTATAGATTTTTGATAATATTATTTTCCAACACCCATGTTCTTTTAGATTCAGAATATGTACATTTAAATGTTTAAATGTTAATTTTGAACAATGTTGATCCTCAATATGTCGCAGGTAACGTAATAAACATCAACATCTCGGACAACATATATGAAACTGAAACAGGTAAACATCGTAAAAGATGTGCATTTTTTTTCTATCCATGGAATATCGCTATATGTTCCCTACAAATTATGACATATCTTGTAGAAAATGGTGCCCTATTTGTATTGTAATTAATAAAGGCAAAATATACATTTATGCTGCGGACATGAAAATTTCGCTAATTTGGGGTATATGAGGGCATTTTTTTGAGTGAAAACACGTTCAGAAGTATATCAAAGTATATAGATCCAAGTAGAAAACATCAATATCTATCTAGAAAAGAAGTTTTTCAAGCAAGAAAACATTGCATAACACAGAAATGGACCAAAGACATCAAAAAGTTCATTTTGCACTGTTTTCATGAGAGTTAACCTTATTGTCATTACTGAATATGGTAGGCCTATTACTTCGTATCGTTGTAAGTTAGCTAGTTCTCAATTAGTTCAACTCGGTGAACTAATTTGTCATTCAGTTATATCAAACATAATATCAATTATAAGTGCCATTTTACCTAGGCCTACATGGGCATGATCGGAGAAGCATCCTCGGGCCGATGAACCGATGCTATCAAATGGTTCACATGGTTATCTCATAGTTATATATAGTCTAACTGTGTATAGTATGTGCACACGCGGCAATCAAAAACACGACATGTGGAGTTGGGGGGGGGGCGGGGTATAGGGCCATGGAGAGCAGGAATGGACAGCCTCTCCTGGCATGTATTTTAATATAATATCCATATAAGCTCATTTATTTCAGTTGCGTTCGGGTCTAAGGCCCCGCTGTTAGGCCTACGGTTTGGTGACATGACATAATATGAGACAAAATAAGTTCCAAGATAACCAGAAGTAGGCCTATACGGCCAAACAAGTCATGTTTCTAAAAAATCCTACTAAAATGTCATAGTTAAATTGAATAATATAAAATTCTGGAACATTCCAAATGAAATTCGGACTGAACAAAGAACAGAGATCTTCCCATTTCGATCGCTAAATGGCCCATCATTCATATTTTTGAATCAATGAAACGTCCGAATGTTCTAGACTGAAAGCAAAGGTGAAAGGGATGGGATTCGATTATGGTGGGAGAGGATGCTCTATATTTCTGCCCCTCGGACCCACCCCAACAAAAAAAATAGGGTAACATCGGTTTGGTTTATCACGCAGTTATGAGATGTAAACAATAGGCCTGATTAATTAAATGTGTGGTTGCACCTTTGATATCCTTGTACTTTTATGTCCTCTCAATGAAAAAAGTTTCAATCTAGGTATAGGTGACAAGACAATTCATAGGGATAGCCAATAAATAATGCAGTAATGGAAATACCCACATGACTGTATAATATAGGCCTACTAGAGCTAATTGTTAATAATGACCGTGTTTTCACCGTTATCATTGTTATCTTCAGTAGATAGCAAACTACTTTTATAAGAGATCCAACCGAAATGCTTAATCATGTTAATAGAGCTATTGTTATAATACTGAACAATCACTATTTAATCATTATCTTTGGTAGATAGCAAACCAATTTTAAAAGGATCCAAGTCCATTCTAATGGAAAATACTCATCATTTAACTACTGTGAAATGTGATCCATTACCCACCAGTGGCGTATCTGATGAGATCGCTTGTCAGAGGGGGAAATGGTATCTTCCCGGTAGGCTTTAACTTTACAGGCTGAGGATTGCCGCCGCCGAGTCCGACATTTGAAAACGGGGAGGGTGGGGTGTTCTCAAAATCCACCCCATCCGACTCAAATTGGGCCCTTGCTCCCCCAACCCACTGTATATACAGAAAATAAAACCTTTTAGCCCGGTAGTTTGAGCTGTTCTACCCGGTCAAATCCGTCGAGGGAGGGGACACTCTGCTGATACGCTACTGTTACTCGTTCGTTTGACAGTTTACCCATAGACAATTCCTATAGTCATTTTACAAACCGTTAATTTTATTTTCCTGCTTCATTAAACATTAGACCTATCGGACATATATTTCAGTTTCTTTTTCAGTGGCGCTGGCATAACGAGGATCAAGTTCAGGTGGCATGTTGTGGCCTTTTACTATGATGAAATTACAATTCGTGACGTGACTCATATTAATCATGTTAATCAGAAGCTTACCTGATTCCGTCTCTTTTAATATCTGAAGTAGAAGAAGTGAAAACATGTAGGCCTAGGCCTACCAAACGACAGGTCTTAAATTAAATCTTCATCCCCATTTCTTGCTTTCTCTCTAATGTTTCCAATTTTTCTCTCTCCTTTACTAAGTCCTTTATCTAGGTAGGATATAGGTGTTGATTTTTACACCCAGACTACTCACTAATCCCGTCACGGTGCATTTTTAAATGATCACATTGATAAAGACTCGACTACACTGGGCCTAGTAATGATAAACTCTGATGATTAGCCGCAGCAGAGTGTTGCGCACAGAAATTAATACACGAGCGTCTAATCTTTGTCAACCGGTTCAACGCGCACGCGTCACCATTTATTTTGCCAACTCAAAACATTCCACACGCGTCTGCGCTCATTGTCGATTAACGCACGCGCGTTCATGCGTTACGCTTCCCGGAAATTGTGAACGCACTTCGAATGCGCATGAAATGGTATGGCTTCTTTTTTCACACTCGACATCATGAAAAAGGTGTTTTTTAACACACATTTGAGGTTATTTTGATACCAAGAAAAGAACGGTTTGTAATGAAACTTTTCACGAAGTTGGGGATTTATATGCTTCCCACAATATCTAAAGAACAGGATTTGAAATACGTGTATTTCCCCGTAAACCATGATCAAACGGCGGTATTGTCACTTTTCACATTCATCGGTTGATTTCTTTATGTTCATTTTTGAGTAAAAATACGATTTACAGACACGATAACTCAATACAAACTGCATCTGATGGACAGCAAGAAAGTTTAACGCAACAACCATGATCTTCGCCAGGTTCCATTTTTTTTGTTTTTTGTTTTAGGCCTATTTTCCGATTTTTCGGATCATTTTGTGGAAATTCACGTTTGTTGTATTTAAAAATCCCATTTTGTTGCCTTATTTGGTCAATAAATAAAAAAATATCTCAGATATCAAAAAACAAAAAAAATGGAACCCGGGTAATTTTCTTAAGATTACAAAAATCGTAAAAGGACAGATTTTCAGAAAATATTTTTTTGGTTACCTTGTCCGAATTGAAGACTGGTCAAAATTCTCGTTTTTTATGATTTTCTCCAAAATGGTTCTTTTTAGAGCAATTTCATGTTCATGGTTAGATTTATTGAACCCTTTCCTTCAAAAAAATGTATACTTGTATATGGAATATATGAATAATGACGTAGTTACGGCAGTTTTACGGAAGCTATTTCTGACACTTGACAGCCCCCTTAAGCGGCGCGTTTAGTATTACGCACGGGAAGATCCACCGCGCGACGCAATGTTCGAACAGCAGACAGTTTAGTTGAGCTGTCGCAGCATTTGAAAAGAGCAGAACTCCGCTTAATAAATTGCCGCCAAATAACCATGCGCCTTTATCCTGACTCAATACCAAAATAATAATTTTAAATCACCCAAAAGAACGGGAACTCGCTTCCGATTAGTAACTTATGATGGTAATTATAAAGGAAATTTCATTATAAATACATTATAAAATAACAGTTCATCATTGACAATCCGTCCCGCAATCCGTCCGACAACCCAAAGTAATCCTTGCATGGACAATCCTTTTCCTATCTATAGGCTCTTTAATCATTTAATTATGATTATTTTGTTTCGGCCAGCACGAATCGTATTTATTGTTTGATTTGGACGGGGGTTAAATCCTTGGTCTCGAAACTGTGCGGTCCCCATAGATTTAAAAATAGAGATCCAGTATGCCGGCGCCATTTTGAAACCATCATGGGGACAAAATTGGAGGTATGTCGGTATTTTCCGTAAATGCTCGCGATCATCCGGGAAAGTGACATTTTCCGCGTATTTCAAACCTTGGTCCAACGCGTACGCAGTCACTGCCAAAATAGCGCGGAGTTTAGTAAGTGACGCGATCAACGGTCCGACGCGTCACTTCGGGTTTTCTGCCATCACGATTGGCACGCAAAACGGGAAATTAACTTGCAACGGTGCCAGTCAAAGTGCCAGTAGGCCAAGTTTAATAATACGCAGGTCTTAAATGTCACTGTACTGAACACAATACTGAATCTCATACAAGTTAAGTTATCAAATGTTTGAAAAACCACTGTGCGTCCCTGGACCGTACAATTTATATTAGTGATGCCATGTGAAATTTTATATAAATGTATGGAGGGACACAGAAGAATTTCGGTTCATTCAATACAACCTGGTGAATTATCTCCAAATTATTATTACCCGATATAGCCTTTCTTAACTTAAAAAACAAGCAGCCAGCGAAATTATGATAAAAGAGCAGCCAAAGATGCCCAAATTCTGATGGGTCGTTCTTTAAAAGCGGCCAAAAGATTATTATATAACGAATATACTTTTAGTCCAGTAACATTATCTACATGATTGTGTCATTCTTAACATGATCATAATGACGAACAAATATGTCCAAAGTACATGATGGGCCCGATGGGTCGTTCTTTAAAAGCGGCCAACGAAATTAGGACTCGGATTAGTATTAAGAAGTGAGTATACTTTTAGTCCAGTAACCAAAGATAATGATAAGTCCCTTTTTGAAGCTTATCTTTTACCGAAATAGGCCTACATGATCAGGCTGAAGACCCAAGTCGCTTAATACATTATGGGTCTGGATATGGAAAACGTTTTTCTAGTAAAAATGTTGAATTTTGCGCCGTCGAAGGAAACCCCAGCCGGAAGAGTGAGCGCGTCCGCAACTAAACACTCTCTATCTGACCAAAGACGGCCACTTTACTGTCTTTGATCTGACTATACACTGTAAAAACAAACGTTTGACTATTGATAAACACTACAACACGTTTATTTGTTGTTGTTTACGTGTACGTGTAAAGGTATAGGAGGTTGTTAAAGATAACCGGGTTGCATAAACGCTACAACGCGTTGATACGTTTATTAACTGTTATATCAAAAACGTGTTTATACCAGCAATTATAAACACATGATTGCTGGTATAAACACGTTTTTGATAACAGTTAATAAACGTATCAACACGTTGTAGCGTTTATGCAACCCGTTTATCGCGGCGTAAAACGTTTGTTTTTACAGTGTAGAATTCAACCTTTCAGTAGGAACACGAAAAACGCCGCGCACAACAGGATTAAATAAAGCTAATCACGGACAAACTGCGCAAAAAAGTTCAGATTCTTTATCAATCGCCATGATTTATTTTTCAAAATTAGAGATGTAGGCCTATACCGAAATGCAATTCCACAATGCAATGGCTATTTTACGTTACAACGGGCCAAAGGTTTCATGACAAAGCCCATTAAAATTAGTGTTAATTAGGCCGCCTCTTAATACTTTACTTTTACCTTTAACATTTTATAACCTTTTTAACACTTTCCACGCGGCAAGCGTCTGCAGACGACAATCCAAAATAGCTTAAAATGTTTCAAAAATGTCAACATTATTGAATGTCATTTACCATATTTGGAATAACCATGTGAAATGCATTCAAATAAGTACAAACGTGCCTATTATTTGTTCAGTTATCCTTGGAATACACTTGAAAGTTAGTTAGAAAAGGTTTCTGAAAAATCTGCTGTCGTATTTTGTTTTAATTGGTGACTATCTTACATGTCTTACATGTCGTATACCTCCCTCGCCCCCCCCCCCCCCCCCCCCCCCATTACAATTTTAAACAGATAGAAAGGTAGTCTTGGTCCGGACTAAATCAATAATTTTTCATGTGGGAACGCGATTAACTCGAGACTAGTCGAGACCCAGACCACTTGACCCGGTGACCTTTGCAATAGCGCGATTATTACTGCGCCTTGTAGTTACGGCCCGGCGTTATACATAAAGTCGCGCGCGTTATAAAGGAAGACGCGCGCGATATACATAAAGTCGCGCGCGTGGTGAAATAGGACGCAGTGATCGTCACGATTTTAGGTAAACAACTTAAGGTTGGTGTCAACCCTGTTTGGCGCCAAATTTATCAAGCACTGTAACTTTTGAATTATAAATGTGATGTACATAAAAGTATACATTTTTTGTAATGAAATGAGTCAGAGAATCCATTTTTGGTATCAAATTTTACTAAAATTAGTGTTTTTTACTTTTTTGCCCAAAAATCACCTTTTTGGTGTCAAAAATTTTCAGACAACCTAACAATATCAGTTTTTGATTAAAAAATCCAAAATTTCACCAAAATCATCTAAAGTCAATTATCTAGGAGCGAATTTTTTTTTGGGCTTAAAATTTGTTTGTTTTGAAAATATTGACCAAAAAGTGCCAAAAAAATGTTTTTTATCTCAAAAATCTCATTTTTGACACTTTTTGGTCAATATTTTCAAAACAAACAAATTTTAAGCCAAAAAAAAAAATTCGCTCCTAGATAATTCACTTTAGATGATTTTGGTGAAATTTTGGAATTTTTAATTAAAAACTGATATTGTTAGGTTGTCTGAAAATTGTTGACGCCAAAAAGGTGACTTTTGGGCAAAAATGTAAAAAACACTAATTTTAGTAAAATTTGATACCAAAAATGGATTCTCTGACTCATTTCATTACAAAAAATGTATACTTTTATGTACATCACATTTATAATTTAAAAGTTACAGTGCTTGATAATTTGGCGCCAAACAGGGTTGACACCAACCTTAATTAAACAGTATTTCAGCACTAGTTTGTGGTTTTATATCAACTAATGAGACTTATGTTGTTATGCGAAGCCGATTGTAGCTATTTCTATTATTTGTATCCTATTTCCATGTCATAAAGGGAATTTTACATGCGTTTTCGGCGATTTTTGAATGATTTTAGATTTACATCCGGGTCTAAGTGGATTTTGTTTAAGACCACATTAGACCACTGAATCATCGTTGTGACGACCACTTATGTGGGAACGCAACTTTCAAGTGGGTGCCGGTCCGGACTAGTCCGGACCGGGACAACTTCTACTTATGTGGGAACACGGCCTAAGTCTCAGCTTTTAAATGTATTTATCTCTCATTACTTGTTAAGATCTTTTTTGTTTATTCAGTTAGTATTTATACGTGACTGGATAACGAGATGAAGAAACGCCCAACGACGAAAGCTGGGGTTTCACGGGGAAAGTTACCATACAATTTGGGCGTGGACGCGTTTGATCTCAATCACTTCATTAAATCCCACCGACTGTTTTTGACGCGCAGCTTAAAGTTAATCTGTTCGGTATTAGAAACCGACAAATTCGATTTTTTATAAAGAGATAATCTTTTACTATCTGATTCAATACTTATTATTATCACCTTATTGTCTCTAATATTGAATTGGCATACCACACATTCCGTAAAATAAACGATATTTCAATCTAATAACTCAAATTATACTTTTTAAAACGGAATATTCTTTAAAACAATGACTAAAATGAAGCCGTCTTCATATAATCAAGTTGATTTAAAAAAATTAAAAACAGTTGATAGCTAAAGTACATAAACTGAGATTAAAATACCTAAAAATTCAAATCTGTTGGAAAGTATAGATTGTCAAATCAGTTGGAAAGTATAGATTGAGATGGTTATTTTATAGAATATGCGTGTAGGTTTAGAAGCAATATTACTACGAGTTTTACGCCGTTACAACTAATTTTGAAACAATATTCAATGTGTAGCAAATATTATATGCATCGCGAAGTCGCATCCATTTGGCAGCGCATGACACCATTAACATTCCCGGCGCGCCGACGGCTGTGCACGGGTCGCTATCCATGGACAACCGAACAAACGCCCCGTGCAAGTGCCGCCTTGCTATTCACCCCGAGATGAGCCCAAGAAACCACTCCCCCAATAGCTGCGCATTTGAGTTCCTCTCCCCGGAACCAACAAGTCAATATAACTATCCTCATTTTAATTTCTCTAATTTGAATGTGCTACTGCTAGTATTAATGTCAACCCGTATCTATAAAATGATCCTATAGACCTATAGCCGCATTTTAAATTCAAGTGATGGAGGTTTTATGAATTTCAGCGAAATTAAATTCTTATTTATATCGTTTGTAAGAAGGAATAGCAAAATAATATTCCATAATTTTGTTCCAAATTACCTTACACGAAGGATTTCATTTTTTAGCTTGGCATTTGTAAATCATTTTTTGTTACTTGGTGTTTCAGCCCAATGTATGTTTGAAGTTGTTAACATTTGAAATGTAATAGGCCTTGAATATAATATTCTTGTATTGATATGCATCGCAAAGTCGCATCCATTTGGCAGCGCATGACACCATTAACATTCCCGGCGCGCCGACGGCTGTGCACGGGTCGCTATCCCCAGGCTCACACCGCCATGGACAACCGAACAAACGCCCTGCAAGTGCCGCCTTGCTATTCACCCCGAGATGAGCCCAAGAAACCACTCCCCCAATTATAGCTGCGCATTTGAGTTCCTCTCCCTGGAACCAACAAGTCAATATAACTATCCTCATTTTAATTTCTCTAATTTGAATGTGCTACTGCTATTAATGTCAACCCGTATCTATAAAATGATCCTATAGACCTATAGCCACATTTTAAATTCAAGTGATGGAGGTTTTATGAATTTCAGCGAAATTAAATTCTTATTTATAGGGCTCCCCCTTGCCTCGTTTGTAAGAAGGAATAGCAAAATAATATTCAATAATTTTGTTCCAAATTACCTTACACGAAGGGTTTCATTTATTAGCTTGGCATTTGTAAATCATTTTTTGTTACTTGGTGTTTCAGCCCAATGTATGTTTGAAGTTGTTAACATTTGAAATGTAATAGGCCTTGAATATAATATTCTTGTATTTATATGCATCGCGAAGTCGCATCCATTTGGCAGCGCATGACACCATTAACATTCCCGGCGCGCCGACGGCTGTGCACGGGTCGCTATCCCCAGGCTCACACCGCCATGGACAACCGAACAAACGCCCCGTGCAAGTGCCGCCTTGCTATTCACCCCGAGATGAGCCCAAGAAACCACTCCCCCAATTATAGCTGCGCATTTAAGTTCCTCTCCCCGGAACCAACAAGTCAATATAACTATCCTCATTTTAATTTCTCTAATTTGAATGTGCTACTGCTGGTATTAATGTCAACCCGTATCTATAAAATGATCCTATAGACCTATAGCCGCATTTTAAATTCAAGTGATGGAGGTTTTATGAATTTCAGCGAAATTAAATTCTTATTTATATCGTTTGTAAGAAGGAATAGCAAAATAATATTCCATAATTTTGTTCCAAATTACCTTACACGAAGGGTTTCATTTATTAGCTTGGCATTTGTAAATCATTTTTTGTTACTTGGTGTTTCAGCCCAATGTATGTTTGAAGTTGTTAACATTTGAAATGTAATAGGCCTTGAATATAATATTCTTGTATTTATATGCATCGCGAAGTCGCATCCATTTGGCAGCGCATGACACCATTAACATTCCCGGCGCGCCGACGGCTGTGCACGGGTCGCTATCCCCAGGCTCACACCGCCATGGACAACCGAACAAACGCCCCGTGCAAGTGCCGCCTTGCTATTCACCCCGAGATGAGCCCAAGAAACCACTCCCCCAATAGCTGCGCATTTGAGTTCCTCTCCCCGGAACCAACAAGTCAATATAACTATCCTCATTTTAATTTCTCTAATTTGAATGTGCTACTGCTATTAATGTCAACCCGTATCTATAAAATGATCCTATAGACCTATAGCCACATTTTAAATTCAAGTGATGGAGGTTTTATGAATTTCAGCGAAATTAAATTCTTATTTATAGGGCTCCCCCTTGCCTCGTTTGTAAGAAGGAATAGCAAAATAATATTCAATTATTTTGTTCCAAATTACCTTACACGAAGGGTTTCATTTATTAGCTTGGCATTTGTAAATCATTTTTTGTTACTTGGTGTTTCAGCCCAATGTATGTTTGAAGTTGTTAACATTTGAAATGTAATAGGCCTTGAATATAATATTCTTGTATTTATATGCATCGCGAAGTCGCATCCATTTGGCAGCGCATGGCACCATTAACATTCCCGGCGCGCCGACGGCTGTGCACGGGTCGCTATCCCCAGGCTCACACCGCCATGGACAACCGAACAAACGCCCCGTGCAAGTGCCGCCTTGCTATTCACCCCGAGATGAGCCCAAGAAACCACTCCCCAATAGCTGCGCATTTGAGTTCCTCTCCCCGGAACCAACAAATCAATATTTCAATTGGGATAATACCGTAACGGGATGAAACCGTAACGGGGATGAAACGGCTTCGGGATGAACCGGTATTGAGATGAAACGGTAGCCGAAATTATTGGGATGAAACCGTTTTGGGATGAAACGACGTGTTTCCTTTGAAATCACCATGAGAAATGCATTGAAATAAGTACCAACATGCCAAGTATCGGTCCAGTAATCCTTGAGATAGACCCCGAAATTTTGTCAATGTTTCTGAATATTCTGTGTTGTATATTATTGTAAAACTTATCTCCACGTGGAAAGTGTTAACCAAAAAGCAATGATACTGAAAACACTTGTAAATAAGAAACAAAAATGTGCGTATATTCAAAACTGCATCAACGGCAACTATTTTATTTACATTGGACGGATGAAGCAATTGATTTGACACAGTATGTGAAATGTACGGCTTCAGTTTGGGACTTTCGTGATACATTTAACAGTTTAAAGTCATGCCTACAAATAAAACTGGTACTCGGAAATCAAATGTAAAGACATTTCTATATTCCCTGTCAACTTCTCTGAGTCAAGTGGATGGTTGGAACTTTTTTCACCATTCAATAGCGGTTAGGCAAAAAAACACCAAAGATTTTGTTTGCCAAAACAAGGGGGAAAGTGGGTCGGTCGGTCGGTTGATTACCTTCTTTCTTTTTTGTTGTTGCTATAGACACTTTGGGGTTCTATTCTAAAGCTTTCTAATTACTCTATTGTTCTCATACCTTTGTTTTAATAAAAGCACCATACCAAAAAAATGTGAAAAGTTTAACCCTATCAGCACCTAGTTTCGTCGAAACTAAGAAAATCATGAAATTTTATATGATAAATGGCGAATGTTGGTAAACTGTTTCAGATGGTAGTTAGCATATGCCTAAGTATTACTTTGATGCAAAAAACCCCCTGATTTCCAGGATAATTGAGGGCGCACTCCCATACGTATCTCTCAATGCCCCTTTAATGCAGGAAATCCATAAATTATAGTTTACGCTTAAGCAATGCAATGACACTGCAATGATGCTAGACATGCCAGACTAGCACAAAAAATCTTCTCTGCATAATAACCATAATCCCTGCAGACCTTTTTGGGCCCTTTCATTTCAAAAGTGGCCAACTACCTTTGGTTCAATATAACGTTGGATTTGGTTTTCTTTCTCCCAACAGTTGACAAAAAGTCTACAGAATAAAACTATATAATTGCATAAATCAATATCAATATATATATATATAAATTACAATAATATGTACAGAAGTTGAACAAAATCAGCCTAAAAAAACATTGATTAAAACCAAGGCATTTGGAGGGTTGAGCGCCAGAAGGCCGTAACTCAACTTTTGGGCAAATTGATATTTTGGTAGAAAAATAATCCATAAATAACCTAGATTTTCAGAACTATAAAGAGATAACGCATAAACACTCTGAATTTGACTAAAATTAGAGTTATAAGTTGGGTGCTACATTGTATTGTAATGAGTCCCAAATATTTGAAAGTTGATTATCTCAAAATAGCATTTATTGAGTTACGGCCTTCTGGCGCTCAACCCTTGATGTATGCCCAACATTTCCTCTGTTAATTATGAATCCTATTTATGATATAAGGTAATTCACTACCAATGGGACATTGCGTAATACTAGAAAGTGACAATTTTTCTGGCGGTTTCTTCCGATCTGATTTTAAGGTCTGCACTTGACCAGAAACTTATATACAACTGACAGCAAAACTAACAAACACTTGAATTATTGGCAAAATTATGTGTATGTTTGAAAAAATTGATTCAAAATGGTGGGCACAAAAATTTAAAACTGACTAAACTACATGGTTCAAAAGAAGAATGCCCCTCCCCAACAAAATTAAATGACGTTTGTCAATTTGTAGGTTTCTTTATTTTCAATTGAAACGAAAATGCAATCAACTAAAGAGCAGCTTAGGAAAGAAGATACATTCTTTTAATTGAAAATAAAGGCATTTAGAACTAATTACAAAAAAGCACCGGAGACCGTTTTCTAACTTACTTCAATAAGATCTTGAAAAGTGCCACTTTTTCTGAAAACAACATTTTGGGAATACGTGACTATTTTGGCAAAAATAAACATGAAAATAGGAAACTTTGTGTGGGGAACGTTTTCCCAATTCATAAGTTTAATTTCTCAAAATTGTGTGTGGAGTAAAGGGGAGGACTTACTTCTTTTGAACCCTTTTCATATTCAAATCTGTGAATGATACGTAGCATGACATCACATAGATTCATATGGGTGCCAATTTGTTTGTTGAGGCCATACCGAGGTGGGTATACAGCCCTCAAAATAACTGACCAGCTAATAAATATACTCTTAACTCCAACACTATAGCTCCTACGTAAAAATATTAAATTATGAAGTTGTTAAGAAATTACTTTTCTTGAATTTGAGATATTGTTCACGAAGATCGGTTAATAATTAAGAACGCTACATTGAAAAGTGCAGTTTCCATTTCACACTTAGGTTTTGAACACGCAGGACAGTGTGACAGGCATGTGTAATGGGCTGCATTGATCAATTGAAGCATCCCCAATCCTCATCCTACTAACGACCTGTGAGTTGTAGCTACCAGTTAATCAATAATCTGACTGTTGCTAGTCGGAGGCTGCGTGTAAGCGAACAAAATGTTAAAATGAAAAACAGACTTGGTTTTGGTTTTAGGTACATAACTGAGTTAATATTCATTCGATCTTTATGTGTAATATCTCAATATTAAAAGAAAGAAATTTCCTTAGAACTTTATAATTTAATATTTTTTCGTAGGAGCTACAGTGTTGGAGTTGAGAGCATATTTATTACCTGGTCAGTTACTTATTTTGAGGACTGTATTGGCAATATGTACAGTACTGGGCATATTGTGTTTAATCATTACTAATGTTCTGTTAGAAATGTGGTGCTGCCACCGCTGCTTCCCTCTGGTGACATTCTCTTCTGTTGGTGGCGACGTAATTGAACCTGAGAAGAAGAAAAAATTACAGAAAAACATGGCATATTATTTCACTGTCAGTTTACATTTGGTGCGTTTCCATTGGAGTTCTTTTTTCGGACCCTGGTGGATCATGGCAGATAATTGGTGGATCGCAATCAGGGTTCGAATTCAGAGATTTTGTTTGCATAGCAGAAACTGCTACACAAAGTTTGATTTGCATAGCAAGTCCAACATTTTGCATCAAAGTTTTTTGCTATACTAAATTTGCTTTGTATAGCAGTTTTTTGCGTTTTCCTTTTTCACCATGCGCTGGAAAAAAATGTGATTTTAAAAGGAGAAATAAAATACGACAATATTCCATCCAATGCCGTGCAGTGAGTATGCATCAGCATAATGCGTAATGAACAGAACATTTTCTTCCACCCAGATCAAGCGCTAGTGCTCTCATCTTATCCACCACAGTGAGGTGAGTAGATTTATTCCCATAAGGCCTCACGGTTACATCCGAATTAGATTCTTAACTATATATTTGTATATACCTGAAGCTGTAATCTTTTTGTAAAGAACATTTTCTTCCATCCCATATCATGCGCTATAATTCAGTCAGTTCCAATTGGCGTAACCCGTCTACAGTAGCGAATGAATTCAGAAGATTGCGTAAAATGCTGTGCGCAAAACGCTGGCATGGTGCAATAAGACACGCAATGTCGCAGTGTCATTGTATGAGTGACGCTTGCGTATGCCAAAATCGCGCTTATACGCTTGAATTACTTTTGCGCGCGGATAGATAAAAACCGAATATTTCTCGCCAATTTGGAACTGATCAAACTATAGTGCTCTCATCTCATCCGTCACCCCGTCACAGTGAGTTGAGTAGATTTGTTCCAATAAGGACTCCAGGTCTACATACCCGAGTTATGGGTAGATTCAGAACTATAAATTTGTACTTACTTGAAGCTGTAATTTATTTGTAAAGAACATTTTCTTCCATCCCATATCATGCGAGAGTGCTCTCATCTCATCCGTCACCGTGTCACATTGAGTTGAGTAGATTTGTTCCAATAAGGACTCCAGGTCTACATACCCGAGTTATGGGTAGATTCACAACTATAAATTTGTACTTACTTGAAGCTGTAATTTATTTGTAAAGAACATTTTCTTCCATCCCATATCATGCGCTAGTGCTCTTATCTCATCCGTCACCGTGTCACAGTGGGTTGAGTAGATTTGTTCCCATAAGGCCTCCAGGTTACATATCTGGGGTATAGACAAAAATATTTCTTAAAAGTTATACATTTTGTAGACTCAGACAAATTGGCATGAATTAAATTAACAAAGCGCACTAATGTACACAATGTGCGCATTCTCTCGGCTCGACCTCCCAGTTCTAATTAGATATCGGAATTGTGCAAGTTTTCAAGCATGTGCAGCGAACTGATCGTTAGACACGGACCAGGAGATTATGTGCTGTGCTTTCATATGTTTCCATCATTTTTAGTCAGTGATTGTCATATGATGTATAATAATTAACCAAAAAGCACATAGAGAAATTGTCAAACATTTCATTTTCAGACACTTGATCACTCTTTCCAAAATGTTCAAATAATAAGTGGAAAGATTCCAAGTCCAAAAAAATTGATTTATCAAGTCAAATTTTCATCGACAACAACAAAATAAATTATCCTTTCTTTCACTGAAATTAAATGGACAATGGGTTTTCTTTTGTACAGCCAGTGTTTTCACTTACCCTATACAAAGGGTGAAATACCCTTTACTTTTGATTTTCACCCTTCAAAAATTTTCTCAAGAGTGAAAAATGTTGACAATTTCATTGTTTTACTGCCCAAAACACTGCGCGAGCACACATCTGGTCATCATTTTGGTTTTTCACCCTCGAGAAATAAACCCAGTGAAATTGCTGACAGCAGTACAGTAAAATAATCCCTTTCTTGAAAGTGGAGTACAACAACCAGGGGCTAATATAGAGACTTACATCATACATAAGTTTTGATGTCTGTGACAGCCTTGCAACTGTGTGCAGATCCATAAATGACACCAGATAAATCAACAGTGGCTTTGGCATGCGTACTACGTAGTCAAGGTTGCCTTGGCATAGACCCATGGCGTAGTCACAAATATGCTCGCCGAATACTCTCTTCACATCCACTGTCCAGAAAAAAAGGAAATGTTATAAGTTTTGCATCATTATTGGATTTTTTACAACTTGATGGAATTACATTACAAATATGGCACTGAACAAAAAATGAATAGGTTTCTCGAAGGAGTCACCATATAGGGTACTTTTTGCAGCCTTTTGAACTCTATTAGTTGTCAGAAAATGTTTTCTAAAGAACGGGGGAAATGTGAACCAAACGCATATCATGGTAAATCAATAGGAACAAGTTCTATATTGTTGCCATCTGGCGACAGGGAGGGGGGGGAGATCTTGTTCTACGGGCATGACTGACCCTTTTTTCTTTTCTTTTTAGAATTTTTAAAAGAGAATTTTTGAAACTGATTGAAATATTTTGCCACTCCCCCCCCCCCCCCCCCCCCCCCCTTGGATTCTAATTACCCTTTTGTGGCCATTCTTGGTGTGAATGGGTTTCACTGTCGATTGGTGATATTTATAATTTAGCCTTGTTTTTGAGCAACTGCATAGTCTCAAAGAAAACAATGATCGATTGTCCAAAGATCAATCGTCAGGCCAGTATGAAAAGGTTTATTATGTGTTAGACAGTCTCTTTCGATTCTCAAGAATCTTTGACAGAATGGATCTGTTGATTCTCATCAAATTCTACCAAAGCTGAACTTACACTGCATTCTTTCATCATACACGAAGTCTTCATGAGTTTCTTTGCTTTCACCAGGTGACAGACGTTTGTAGTCATTACGAAGTGTGATTCTCCATGTCCTCCATATCACCTACAGTGTGGATTATACACATTGGAAGTTAGTCTAAGTTTAAATACATTTGTCAGGTTTGAAGGAACAAAATTTAGGATTTTAAATTTGAAAACAAAACAATGTTACTCATGTTTGACAGTGTGTGCCAACCTTATCTTCAGTGCGATTATTTGCTGATATGACTGTGTCAGTCAGTCACTTGCAGAGAAATAGAAAATGATTATGATGCACAAATCCTTCAGGAAGACTTAAACACACTCGAGAGGTGGAAAAAGATCCGACTGATGAAGTTCAATCAACATTATAGTGAACTGAAGGCTGGTCTGGAAGGATTTATCATTTACCCCACTTAAAAATTCCCAGTGAACTGTGGGTAATATGGATATAATATGGTAACATATGCAAAAAGGACAAGCCACTCTCTGTGATTGATATCGAATCGCTATCGGTCGACCAGAACCTCCCATGGACAAAGGGATTAACTGGAGTAGGCACGACTTCCGAAGCCATTCAACTAACTCTGTCCTTGGTGCTAATAACGAGTCCTTTTGTCCGATGAGAGGTTTTCATCAACCCGATCCGATCGATCTCTGAGTGATCCGTCCTTTTTGCAATGTTTACGCTTTCGTCACAATTTTACCCACAGTTTATTTGCGTGTTATGGTGTTTATAACAACATGGCGTACGGCTTGGAATTTTCTTCGAAGACGATTTCAGTGATTTTGAGGAAGACTGTGATGAAAATATTGATGATTTTGGGGGAATAGATGATGTAGATTTTACAGAGAAAGAAAAATACTGTGTTTGTGCAAAGCCCCATCCAAAAACATTCATGAATGTGACTTGTTTTCATGCGCCTTGAGTTGATTCGGTAGTTTCCCTGCGAATTGCCTCAATATATATCGATGTCGTGACGTAGTAAGAGGATTTACTGAGTCTGGGACAGACTTGGGTTGAAAGGGGACCGTAATAATATACCTATTAATATTAATAATAAATATAAACTAATAAAGTATAAGACATGTGATTGTGAAGTGGAGTGGCTATTGTTTGTTGAAAAGAAGCACTTGACGCTATCGATGTTTTTTCCTAGTGCCTTCTCCAGTTTACTATAATAACTCCTTGGTGACACCAACCAGGAAAGGTTCTCACACCTCCATGCACCAACCAACCAGAAAACCAGGCTAGGCCTAAAGCCTATCAGTATCATTCATGCCTATTTATTTATTGAAAAAATAGGCCTCTAGACCTACGCCTATTTCAATTTTCTGAGGCCCAAAAAGCCTGCTTCTCAAGCGAACAACGAAAGCAAAACTTACTTCATCTTTGGTTATTTCAAACTGGTGAAAATCTTTGGAAGGAGATGGAGCTTGAGCGCTTACATCCAACAACACTCCGTCTTTTGGTAACACGGACGCCATTTTTCGATGGTCCCTGGTGATGACCCGACTCCTTAGATTACTAAAAAAAGAATTTTGTTTTATTTCTCAAGAGGGCGGGGCATTGACAATGTTGATATAAGCACAGACGATGGCGGTCACGCGAACTCATAGTGGGAAGACCCGACCCCTAGCTGGTATCCTAAGAACAAACCAGCGACACACTATCCCGACTGCATGCATTTTTGGTGAGGTATCAGGTATTGATGGTTAATTACATCTCTCTGGTTAAATCATGGGGATTCCATCACGATCACATACCTATTAAGGATCATGACAGTTGATTTTTCTACACTTGAAGGGTGGAATTTTTAAGAATAGGTCTAGAATGTGTTTTTTTTCTGGTGGGCCGCGACAACTTTAACTTTTTCTCAAAATAAAAATCATTTGCAAGTTTATATTCAGTTGAAATTAGAACCCCGGGTTGGACGAACTCGGTGTCCCATTGAATATTGCCAAAAATCATTGGAGCGAAACAAATCATTGACACTACCATTGAAACCAGGGGCGTACCGACCGGGGGGCAGGGGGGGGGGGGGCAAGTTGCCCCCTGGCTCCAAATACCGGGACGCTAATTTCGCAATACCGGGACGCTAAAAAATGGCATAAAAAAAAGGACCTAGGCCTAAAACTCTGACGATTGGGCATTATTTGTTGATTTATTTATTTTTGGACTGCGAAAATTTGTGACCGTGCGAAATTTTGTGACCGTGCGAAATTTGTTGACATCATAAATACATCTGAACAGTTAAAACTAAGATGTTGATATCCATTCAAAGCAAAACAAGCCTAACAAAGTAATCTATAATTAATGTATCATAATGTAATATTTAGTAATCTA
This sequence comes from Ophiura sarsii, assembly GCA_035610835.1. Taxonomy (NCBI): domain Eukaryota; kingdom Metazoa; phylum Echinodermata; class Ophiuroidea; order Amphilepidida; family Ophiuridae; genus Ophiura; species Ophiura sarsii. The sequence goes on along the minus strand of CM069454.1, from coordinate 15,089,721 downwards.
AGGCTGTTAGTACAACGTAAAATGGTTTGGTGTTTTGGTGTCAGCATTTTTGAAAAAAAATAGTGACATTTCTAACAAAAAGGATCTTTCATTGCCAATTCTCAATTTCCTGAGAGCTCTCTCTTTAATCCTAATCCCATGTTGAGTAGAATTTGGGAGTGGCAGTGGTGGAAGGTTTGGTCTGTCAGCATATCCCACACCTTTTTTTTTATTCGTCAGTTCTCAATCTATGAATTTCTGAAAGCTTTTTAAAGCTCTGAATCAATTCCATTGTATCGAAAAGTACACTGTCCATAAATGCGGTAGTTAAAATGCTTTATTATATTAATGGCTATCAATATGATTTGTTGGCCTATAAATTATAATTATAGGTCTCGGACTCGGACTCGGGAGGTAAGGACTCAGGCTTGGACTCAGGTATGGTGGATCATATCGACTCCAACAACACTGATCACTGGATCATGGATGGAGTCAGTTGGAAAAAAAGTTTGGCGCTGAAATGCGAATCTTAAAAGCTTTACGAGCGGTCTTGAGGCAAACTTTTCTTCCGGGCCGGCTTAAGATAAGATGATTGCGGGCAGGGCGCGGCGGGTCGTGAAAGGGAGGAGGAAGCAGCAAACAATGTGTCAATAAGTCATGCAGTACTAATAATGGACATTAATTTCTTGAGAGGCTAAACTTTAGATCGAGAATGCCCTAAACATAAAAAATATCTCTCCGAGTGATGGACTCACCCTGAGGAAACGGGATACGGGATTGCGCCATTAACCGCCCCTTTTTAGACAACGTTAACCAATTCTCCCGGGACCAGGGGAGAGAGAGAGAAAGGGGGGGGGGGGGGTTGGCCTAAAGGGTCCGATTACAAAACACTATCCTGTTATAATCCTGTTCTAAAACTTTGACTCAAAGGGATTCATATCAGTGGCGTAGCTAGATAATACACACTACATCCGAAGAATGGAGAGAGGGCACTAATACTATGGCTTGGGGCGGGTACAAAATAGTCAGTACAGTACCCTTTTATGTACCGTGACAGAGGGCTCACTCACTGTGGAACCGCCTGCTCCCTATCCTCTAATCTTGTACCCGGAGTAGGCCGCCTATTATTGGTCGGTCTCGGATGGGAGCGGTTTTCGGCAAGGCGAAGTATCAGAGGGTTGTTCGATTGTGTGAGAGTGACTACATGTAGGGTAAAAAGGGATTTACAAGCCCGCCCCCGCGGTAGCTAAGCCACTGGTTCATATCGGCCTATCCTATTCTCAAAAAAAACCTGTCAGTTTACTTTTAGACCTAGTTAGTATGTTCTCTTGGTCCCACATGATCCCACTGACAATGTATATCATTTTTAGTTGAAAGTGAAACAAAAAAAGTACAATTTTGTGTGAAAAGAATATGATCACATTTTATATACTGAAAATTCTAAAAAAATCATGAAATAATGGAGTTCCGGAGTTGTGACCTGTTTTGAACTTGTCTCCATTGGCGTCTACTGTACCGTCAGTATATATATAACCTTTGCCCTCTGCAGTCTGACGGTAAGTTCAGTGAAATAGCTAGCCAAAGAGGATTTCTTGTGTACTCCACCATTATGCTGAGCATGAGCACCATTACGGTGCCAACAGGAAATGTCCCTCATACAAACAGTGCAAAAGATGTGTTAACATGGTTAAAGCATGGATTTATCATTTTTAAAGTCCATGGCTAAAGTAATTAACATCTAGAGATCGTCAAGCTGACTTCCACCTTCATAATACATGGTTTCGATAGGCATCTTGGCCACAGATATGAAAAGAAGTTGAATCTATAGTGTTATTCAAAAAATAAAGGGTCTTTAAGAAAATAAGAGAGGACTGAACTGAAGTCACATGACTCACATCAATTGTGCTACTTGCAGCAGGATTTTCGACCCTCGTTTAACAACATTATTAGCCTTTACCCGTGGACACTGGTGAGGACAGAAATCAGTGGCCATGTGATGAAAGTGAAGCATGCTAGTCTGCTGGTGCAGGTGCTGCTCAAAAAATCTTCTTTTGCTGACCAGGCTGGTGCTCTGTTGTAGCCTGGTGGTGGTACCAGGGAGGTGTAAGAGTATAACACCTCCCTGGTGGTACACGATGTGTGATGTCATGCCGATCGTGAGAAATAGCAATATAATTATAATAACAACAACATATTTGGATGGCTATATCTTGCCTCACGTCCCGTACGGAATAAACCGTATAGCTACAACGTATACATTAATTGGTTTGAGCATGCGCGCTTGAGTTACCGGACGTCTAGCCAGACATTGCCATTTGGATTTTCACACTGTTTTGCTTTAAAATCACCCTGTATAGCCGAAAATGAATTGAAATTCGTATAATAATATAATTATAGCAATATAATTACCAATACCAATGTAACATCTGGAGTCCCCCAAGGCAGCGTCCTTGGCCCATTGCTATTCCTAGCTTACATCAACGACATGCCTGCCTGCACTACAAGTTCAACAACTAGACTGTTCGTGGATGATAGCGTCGTGTATAGACACATCTCAACAACTGCTGATGCTGATGCCCTACAGAAAGACTTGGATGCCCTACAAGAATGGGAAACCAAGTGGTTGGTGCGTTTCAATGCAGCTAAGTGCCAAGTAGTTCAAGTTTCTAACAAGCGCAACCTAGTCCCAGCATCATATTCCATTCATGGCCATGCCTTAGAGGTTACCAACTCTGCTAAGTATCTAGGAGTGCATATCGACTCAAAACTGAGCTTCAATACTCACATTGACACCATCTCCAAGAAAGCAAAGGGCACCAAGGCTTTCTTCTCCCGAAACCTAAACCACACAAGCCGGAAAGTCAAAGAAGCAGTCTACACCACCTTTATTCGATCTGTCGAATTCGCTGGAACTGCATGGGACCCCCATACAAAACGCAATATCAACAAGCTCGAGCAAGTTCAACGCAGCTCAGCCCGCTTTGTCATGGGAGACTACAGGAGAACGAGCAGTGTATCCACCATGCTGGACCATCTCAACTGGCCATCACTTCAGGAACGCCGTTGTAACAGCCGCCTTCATATGATGTTCAAGACCAGATACAACTTGGTTGACATCCTGTGGAGTACGTGACTATCTGACTCATCCGTCCACATCTACCAGGGGTCACAGTTCCCGTTTCACCAAACCCCACACCAGCTCTTCAGCGTATGCCAACTCATACTTCCCACGTACCATTCGGGACTGGAACAACCTCAAAATTGATCCTGCTGCATACTCAACCCTTGACGCCTTCAAATCAGCGCTGAAGGATCGTCATCTGAAGTAGTTCATCACCAGCTTTTTACCCACACCTGTAAATATTGTATATATTACACCTGTTTTTAACTTTCCTGTTGCCGAGGCAACACATGCATACAACTACAGTGCGTTTATCTTCAACCATTTGAAGGCAGCACTTTATAGGAAGAAGAAGAAGAAGAATAGTCACCCAGCCCCCCCCCCCCCCCCCCCCCCCCCCGGCATCAAAGAGGTTCACACAAAATATCAAACGACTGCATGTTAGACTAATACAAAACAAATGAACCCTCTAAGTTAGTGAAATAAATTGCGCCAACATGGCAGACAGGACATCGACGGAATCTTCAGCCACGGAAAATCAGCCAAGTAACCCGCTCTCAAGGAAATTAAACAAGATTCTAGAGACGAGACTTGATAATGATAAGGTTATCACGTAGAATATTTAATATCACAATTATCACTTCCTAAAATTATAATATTATAGTCAAGTCAAGTCAATCATTTTTTTAAATTTGAAGTAGGCCCTAACTTAAGCTTATTTATTATTTACGATATGAATATTTATATAATATTGGATGGCTTTGAGGGTGATACAAGAAAATATTGCACGAGCTACACAAAATATTGCACGAGTCGGAGACGAGTGCAATATTTTTTATAGCGAGTGCAATATTTTCGTGTATCACCCAAAAATAAGACATCCAATATTATTATTATTATTTATATCATATCAGGCTTTTACCCATATTTAGTTGCGTTGCGTGTTGATTTAATTGTATTTGCAGAATCTTTGTTCCGGCAAAAGTTCGTTAAAATCCTCATCACTTAGAAAAGTGAATCTCCCGGGAGTCTGCTGCGGTTCCGACATTTTGCAAACTTGTTGATTTGTTGTTTTCGTAGTGGTTCCCCATGTAAGCCTGCTTCATTAAGCCGATAACACGTTTGCGAAACCCATGCATTCAGTGAAAATTAGTCTCGACTGCATGCTTAATAAACGCTAAAGTTGTGTGAGCTCCTTTGTATACAATAGTATATAGACGAATATTTGTAACAAACAAATAATGGGTATGAGACTATATAAAATATTGGACGGCAATATTTTTAGAATATTGGATGCATCCGGGTACTTTGGTTAAACAATATTGAATACACAGTTTTATTGTACCGTTAAAAAGCCTGATATAAATAATACTAATTATTATTAGCTCCGACCTGAGTCTGAATAGCACTACTACTCAATTGATAATTCATCGAACAGTTGCGGAATAGCGTACTGCGTACTGCGTAAACAAATCCAAGCAGCGTGTGACTGCGTATGACGTATGCTACATCAAACGTTACAAACATACATAATTATAATCATATTCATAATTATACACTACACACGCTGATCTGATGGCCGCCACGCTGCGTGCTTGAGGCTGAGCCCGAAAACATGCTCACTCATGTATATTTTAATTGTAGGTTGCTGCGTTCACGCTATTATTGGAAACTTGTTCGTTCAGTAATTAATCGGACTATAGACACTAGCTCTCTGTCTGTCAGTGTCAGAGACTGAGAGCTATGAAATGATAGCATCTCTGTCGGCGTCGGATATTTTCATCAGTATTTGTCAACTTTTCTGAATAGAATTTGTCAAACTCTGGCTTCAGATATCAAATTTAGCGTCCAATAGATCGGTAATGGGATAGGCCTAGCTTGGTTAAATAGCCCAACCTATTTAAATTTCTAAGAAATACTGGTCCCTTGAATTTGGATACCGATATTAGGGAAATCCTCAATTATAGTTGACAAAATGGCCATAATCGCGCGTGTACGATTATGGATTACTTTTGCGTGCGGTAAATAAAAACAAATATTTCTCGCCAATTTGGAACTGATTAAACTATTGTAGTCTTAGACAAATTTATCTGATGTCACAAATCATTCATTATACAGTTGTTAATTAATGCTATCATACTTACTACAGGATATGCTTGAAGCCCTCAAGGCGTTATCCTCATTTTTTCACGAGAACAGCCTCCGCACACGCCGCAACCTTAGAGGTGACATTGAGAGACGCAGTCTTGATATCAGTGAAGAGTTTGCTATAGCATTCAAAGTTGTTAAAGAGGTGAGTTTTATCAAGAGATCTGTGGAGAAATTTATTGCCATAAATCAGAACAAAAACTTAAACACAACGCTGTCATGCTGATGTCATAGTTTTAGAGGGAAAGGTTTGAAATGATCGACAATTATTTATTTTGATTAGGAAAGTTGATTTATAGTTTCCCATTACCCGCCTGCATCACATGTTTCACCCATGTCAGCATTTTGAGATTACTAGACACATTTTTTTCTTCTTTTTCTAAACCACATTGTAGCCAGCTTTAGCAATTTGAAACACATTTTTGCCTTTGTAAAATATGAAACCTGGGAACTAGGCTCAAAAGTAAGGCTTTTTATTGTAAAACTACCTTTCGTGAAGCCCCCATATCAATATGGGTTGATGAAACATGAATCACTCGATCAACAACAAAAAAGTTACAGGAAACTTTTAATTTACTTTCATTAGCCTTACATGTATTCATTTACAATGAATCTTACTACCACTATGTCTGCATTTTAAAAACCTCACCAAATACTTGTTTTTTTGGTTTGGTTTTTTAATTTTAATTTTAGGAGCTTGATAATATTCATGAGGATGTGGAGTCCATGAGCGGCTGTTGCCAAGACATGACCAAGAGACTTAAGGTTAGCGCAAATATCAAGAATGACCCACAAAGGTGTATAGGTTAACATTTGGAGTATATTACAGGTTGACAGAATCCCTGAAGTCAGTATGGCACAGTGTCTGTGTTTGATTTAGTTGTCATTATATTTTGGCTGGAATGCACATTATATGCAGCGATGGTAATACCCACATGACTTTCCACACAGAGTAGACAGTCCCAAGGTGGATCAACCCTGGGTGGACCAGCCCTGGGTGGACAACAATAGAGCGCCCTCACAGAATATACTGCAATAATACTGTTTAAAAAACACCTTGGAAACTATTGATTATAAATTATATGTTAAAACACTCAGGGGGTTGGTGGTGGGTGAGGTAAAAACAAGGATCCGGGAGGTAAAAAACAAGGATGGATCATTTTAAAACAACCCGTACTACACAGTGGTTCAGTGCGTGCCTGCAGAGCTTGAGTAAAACGCCGCTTTCATTCAAGCAGTCACACAGTCTGCAATAAACGGTAGAGCTAAAGTCGTTAAAGGAACAGTGGTTTTGATTTTTGCTCTAACAAAGTTCCATGTGTTTATTTTTTATTTGTAACAGGCTGCAAGAGAGCAAACAGCGGATCTCATTAGCAAGACTACAGATCTGCAGAAAGAAAGGTATAGAAACTGTAAAAGTGCTAATTTTTGCGCGATTAATTGTTCGCACTTTGCAGATTTTCAACTGTTTTGCGTGCTTTTAAATTCACGATTTGTTTTTTCATCACATAGACCTATACGCAAAAGAAATGTATTTGTGTGTTATTATTTTCGTGGTATCTGGTTCAAGTGCAAAAAGTGCGAAAATAAACGTAGCGCGAATATATCCACTTTTACAGTAGACCATTTCATGAATTGTAGGTTAATATAATAATATTCATATTCTTTTGTTGTAGAAACAAAAATTAGATTAACAAAATCTGTATTTACTGATGTTGATGGATGCAATATGTGTACCACTGCGGCAAAAGGGTACAGTTGTCTCTCAAAGAAAATGTTGAGTTCTTAAATCAATCATAGGAGCTTTATTAATGCTTCAAAATGACACCTTTGGGGTTAAGATTGGATACTGCTTTCCCGATTTTATGAAGAAAAGTTACTGTCATTGGTCTTTACTTTCTTTGTTTTTCAATGTCTAATTCTATCAATATCTCCAAATGCATATTGCCGACAACTGCACCCTTTTGCCACGGCGGTACACATATTGCATCAACAGGTTTGTAGTTGAAGAATGAAAGTTGAGTCTCAAGTTAGGACAATTCATTGACTGGCAGGGTTAGAATTTTGTCAATGCTGCGAGAATCCATTTAAATTCTTGTTGGATAATTTTGCAAAAAAATTATTTACTTTGTGTATAAACCAAACAAGTATGAGAATCTATTTGGATTCTTCTGAGAGAATATATTTTCAGATTCTCACCAAAATTCTAACCCTGATTGGCCATTCTTGTGTGGCATCACTGACAAGTCAAATCTTGAGTCAATTCTTTGTTAGTCTTTGCATCTGAGAAGTTCAGTTGAGTCGAGCGGAGTCTTCGCTTAAAAATGTTGAGTCGAGTCTAGTAGAGTTGGTTTGAGGTTTATTATACCAAGACGGCCACGTACGATGATTATCAAAGGCATTGCTAGGGAATACAATTTCTACCTTCCATATACTTTAAGAAATGTTTAATTGGACAGAGGTGATGTCTTTCAAATTTCATGTTTGGCTGTGTTTTTTTCTATAGCCAAAGACTAGAAATGAGAGCCGATGTCGCTGACGCATTCTTGAATAAATACCAACTGAAACCTGAAGAAGTGAAGGTATTAAGAGGCACCAGAACCGGACAACTACATGAGGTAAATATTGATATAAGAATGTAAACAAGCAAAGAATCAATAACAAAAACACATGTATTCACCAATGTTTGTTGTTATATGTAACCCAACGTGAGTAAATGAGGCGGGGAAGGAAATATGAATATTGAGTTATTTATATCATGATATCATATGATAAAGTGATGAAAATTACTACATTTTGGAATGAAAAAATAAATAAACAATTGCTGTATAACCCTAACTCTAGTACACCACACGGCAACAGATTTGTTTTCCAACCCTTAAAATTCACCAGAAAGGTCATCCCACCTGTGTTTCAAACTCCCGGGCTTTAATCTCATTTGAATATGTATGACCGTATGTACATTTTGATGCCCACTTACTGTAGAGTGGGTAGATGAGGCACAATGTGGCAGTAGCTAAAATTTGATTTATGAGCACAATGTGGTACACTGTCATAAATCAAATTCTTACAAAATCTTATTTCTGATGTTTGAATCCAACCAAAACTCAAATTCATGAAAATAACTACATTTTTAGGTATTTAATTTTCGTTTACTCTGTTTGATTTGTTAACAAAACAAAAACTTTTAATGTCCAAAGGTTGACGATTTGTATTTGATCTTTTGAGACAAAGTGATTTTCAATAATCCGTAACTTTGATATCAAAATGTCCCTCATCATCTTATACATTTATCATGATATAAAAAAAACCCCAATATTCATATGACCCTCATTGTGCCTCATTTACTCATGTTGGGTCACAAATTGGTTCAACAGAATCGAGTCAAATCAGTTCTGTGATGGTTCTCAAATCAATTGTTATGCTGCTCTAGTTGGTTCATTACTGTTATGTTCTATATAATGTTATTATTCATAAAGGATAAACAATTACTGATCAAGCTAGTTCAATAACAGCGCCCCGATTTTAAATCTGTTTGTTCACTTAAATTATACTAATTTTAATAATGATCTCCAAAGTGTATTCATGTTTTGATTGGTTAATTTTGGTTACTGCTTTTATGACCAGACATTTCCTGTTTGGATGCATCCATTAATAAGCTTATAAGATTTGGTGCAGGACTTGATTAAAACAACATGTCATCTTAACCTCCTGTCTATTGCCGTTATATTTAACACTTTCCACACAGCTATAGACCATTTCAAATTGAGATCGGAAATCTTCGGAAAAACAGGTCACGTGGAGTAGGTACGTTGCGCGTTCTTCGCAACAGTTGATCGCATTCATAGCATTGCCCTAGTTGATTGTCCGCCTATGTTTACATACACGCGTGCACACATGAGAAGTAAAACGTGGAACGAGACTATTTTGTTTTTTTATCAACAAAGGCGCTGACGGACAAATTCCAAATGTATCGAGCAGACGGTAAAAAGTGAAAATATTACCCCAAATCTCTTTCATCTCACTCGTTTTTGTAACTGAAATGCCGCAACATCAACTTTGTGAGGGATACAATCTATCACCAACACCAGCGCAATCTACCACACGGGCAGACGGGTGAAAAACACGTTGTTTTTCTCCGGCACATGGCCATGACCTGTCAGGACCTGACAGGTCATGGAACCGAGTGTCAAACACTCGGCTATCGGAAACATTCGGAACCGATCGTATATTTTCGGATTTGAAATGGTCTATTAGTTTTACCATTATACAAAACAGATTTTTTTAGAAACCTTTCCAACTTTCAAAGTCTTATCTCAAGATTTACTGAACTAATACTAGGCATGTTTGTACTTATTTTGATGCATATATCAAGGTGATTTCAGATATGTTGATGAATTAAATTATTTGAAGTTAAGTTTTGAAACTGTCATCTGCAGTCGTTAGACGACTGCCGCGTGGAAAGGGGTAAATCATGAAGAAGTGATAAGAAATATATTGTAAAAGTATATTTGATGTGTCCTAGCATTAAGACGAGGGGTCTATAATCTCAGTCATGTATAGGATCTGCTGATTACGACCTCTACCATCAAGGGGTCACAAAACTAACCACTTCTTGTCAGTTTCCCGGCAAAACAACAACAGCCGATCAGTAGCTTTGAGAAAGCTGGTCGTTGACTATAGGTAAATTAATAATTGAACGAACATCACGAACGCAGTACAAAGATAAACGCGCCCAAAATTATCACGCGAATGGTTGTGCGCGCTTCACGCAATGTACGCGATACGCTGCTTAGTTGTGTTCGTTCAATTATTAATTTACCTATAGTGAAACTGTCAACACAAAAACATAAGTTTTTTAACTTTATCCAACTTTGGTCCTGCCGAAAAACCCCAATCCTCATGGTTCAAGGGAAGTGACACATCGGCACAATCAATTCATAGATCCCCCACATGTGCTAAAACTTTCACCCCATTTTACCATTTAAATATTTCTCCAACTACAGGATTTCTTCAATGCATTGGAGAGAGTAAAACAAATCCATAATGACTGCAAAGTTCTCCTTCGTACAAATCACCAGACAGCTGGGTAAGCCCTTTTTCTCTTTTTCTATGCGCAACCATTGTTATGGGTTTTTTCTCAAAAAGTATGAACATTGTAGGAATATTGTAAATGTTTACACAGTTACATTGACAATCAAAAGAAACTTATCAAACTCAATCAAATCTACTGTGACAACATTAATTTTCTATCGGGGTCTGTGATAATTCTTTACATTTCAACTTCAAAGATACGTCTTGATTTCTCTCAGCGCATTTCACAAGGTTAGGTGACTGCTTATCGGGCATTTATAAACACCTGATAAGCAGTCACTTACCTGTAAATATAGTTAGTCAGTTCCAAATTGGGAAATAATATGCAGTTTTATCTCTCCGCGCACCAAAGTCATCAAAGCATATGTGCCTAATTGCATTAGGTGAGTATTTGTATGCATGCCCAGACTCTGTATTCATTTGCTGCTGTAAGAAGGCTAGCCAATTTGGAACTGATTGTACTATAGATAATTATTATCATCATTAACAGTCTGTGCATCTTTCACCAGCTTGCAAATCTTGAAACAATTTTGAGATTTCCATTTGTCGGTCATCATGCAAGAATACTGAGCTGGTTCACATTGACAATTCCGCAAAGACAGATAATAATTTTGTTTTTCTTGTTTTATAATAGATTGGAAACAATGGAATCTATGGCCCTGCACCAGGAGACTGCCTATGAAAGGCTGTACAGGTGGACTCAAGGTGAGTAAGGGAGGAAAAACAATAAATCATTGGCAATTTCTTTGTGTACTCAATTGTTTTTAAAAGAAATTCCAAAATAAAATTATTGTTTTTCTGATCACTGAATGCACCTTCAATGGACCTTAATGTACCTTCAATGAACCTTAATGTCTGGTTTTGTCAGCATGTCTTTTTTGGTGTATCTGGTCACTTTTTGAGAGTGTGGTGTTCTATCCACAAATGCCCCATGATGAATACTGAGTGTACTGTAAAACACTTAAAATTCGTGGGTACTGTAAACCAACATTTTCGTATTTAATTTGTCCATAAAGTTGGCCAAAAACAAATTTGCTGGGATTTACTTTTGCAAATTGAATTGAAGGTCCCAGCAAAATTCTCAGAATTAGGTGGTTTTACAGTATCTCATATAATTGCCTTGTTGTCATTTTTTTTTAACTCCCTCTAGGTGAATGTCGTAGTTTGACTGGGGACACGGTTGAGGTCACATCTATACACACAAAAGCCATGCAAGCTTTACAGGACAGACCAGTGCTCTTCAGGTAGGGTATTCAATAATTATAGAACAATTAGAAAAATCAATACATGCATGCTGATGTTGATGTGTGAACAATGACATACCCCTGCACGGGGGAGTGCTATTGTGAGCATATCAACATTCGAACAAGTCCATTGATTTTTTTCTTCTTTTAGAAACAAACATACGCATGTATTGACCTAATTCATACACAACACAATACAAATCAAAATTCACAATTTTGTGCATACTTTGAATCTCTTTAATGACATTTAAAAAGATGTCAACAAATGCTAAACACCCACATTAACAATCTGCAAACCTGTGCTGTCTAAACAACGAACCAAAACAAATTCATACACTCGTAGTGGTTACGAACCAATCGGAAAGCAGGAAACATAATATGTGGAGTGCATGGAAAGTGTCTAATTGCACTCCACTGTTAACAAGTTTGCTAACACCTGCAGTGAAAATCGGCAAACTCACAATTCCTGAACAACGAACCAAACAAAGCATTGAACGGCGCACACACGGAGTGCATTAGACACCTTCAATGCACTCTACTTTTAGTTTCTTGCTCTCAGATTGGTTCAACATTACTAAGAGTGTATGAATATCTACTGAGCGTGTATGAAAATGAGTTATCTGTGAGTTTTATCAATTTACCTCTAATGTCATGCCATATCAAAATGGAAAAAGATATTTTGATAAAATTAACATAGTAACTAGGAAACATGTTCCCTGTTATATTACAGGCATTATACTTTGAATGCAATGCTGTTTTTATATTTATTTTTTATTTTTCCAACTTGGTATAAATAATTCTGGGACACCCTGTATGCTCTCAAGCATCAAGAAATGTCCCATCCGTAATGCGTGTGTTAGCTTTTGACCTTCCCATAATCATTGAAGTAAGATATCTCGTCTAGATACACTGGGTTGTGACCCGGTCTTTTCGTAGAGCTCCCATAATCATTGAAGTAAGATATCTTGTCTAGATACACTGGGTTGTGACCCGGTCTTTCCGTAGAGCTCCCATAATCATTGAAGTAAGATATCTCATTTAGATACACTGGGTTGTGACCCGGTCTTTCCGTAGAGCTCCCATAATCATTGAAGTAAGATATCTCGTCTAGATACACTGGGTTGTGACCCGTTCTTTACGTAGAGCTGTCAATAATGCCAGAGGTCCCTGATTTGAATCCGGGCGAGGGTGCTTTGCTTCAGGATTTTCTAGGATTATTCTCTATGATAGTTATTTCATTTTACCATACAGGTATGCCCTTGATGAATTTGGTACAGCCCGGCGTACAGCTGTAGTGAGGGGATTCATTGATGCACTGACAAGAGGGGGTAGGTAAAACCAGAAATGTTCACATGCATTTAAATTTGGCTAATTTCGCGAGAAGCACTTAGTCGCGAAAATGTAATGCTGCAAATATTTCCAATCTACCTTGTAGTTGTGCATTGCAAAGTTAGATGACAGTAAATGACAGTAAATGATAGTAAATGACATGGTTTACGCAAAGTATGCTAGTTTTCTTATTTTTCATTGGATTGATCTCATATTTTCAGGACATCATAATATTTAACTAGGCTTTACATTGAGACTAAATGGTCATGCTCCAATGATTATAACAAGTGTTACACCATCATGAAACAGAGTCCTACTTTTTTGATGCACCCCGTAGTATGATTCTTCAAGCTAAATCCATGTTAAGGGTCACATTTTCCTTCTTTGAGTAGCGCATTAAGGGTAATTTTTCAGAGTGCATTCACACAGATTATTACTGCTTTTATACATGAGTGCCTCCCCCCACCGGTATTTGTTTTATTTACCAATGATTATCTCTCTGACTCTTGGAATTAAATTAAGGGGCAATGCTGTAAAAGTGTTATTGTCGCGCTTTGCCAATTATTAACTGTTTTGCATATTTTTAATTTGTGTAATTTTAAATTCCCGATTTGTAGCTTCATCGCACAGACCCACAGCTCAAAAGAAATACATGTGTGTTATTATGTTCTCAGTAGCTGCTTCGAGCACAGAAGTATGTACATATTTGTAGCATGAAAATGTTCACTTTTACAGTAATATTTGTGGTACTAATTGACAAATGAATTGGCATGTTTATAGTCATGAATATTTATGAGATTCATGAATATTTATGAGGTGTATTTATTCCATTGACAGGTCCAGGAGGTACACCACGCCCTATAGAGCTTCACTCCCATGATCCTTTGAGGTACGTGGGTGATATGTTGGCATGGTTACACCAAGCTTGTGCTTCTGAGAAGGAACATCTAGAGGGTCTACTTAAGATGGTTACCACACAGGGTAAGTAAACCTAACACAAACAGTCCCTGACCAGGTGCTTTGATGTTGGCTAATCCAAAATCAATAATTGGTATGAAAAATCAGAGATAAACATTTAATGAGCAAATTCCTTCTCCGTAGTTAAATACTTCTTTCATAAGAATTGAGTGGATAGTTTTGAAGTTATGATTGTTTCAATGACCACAACTACCAAAAAGAAATTGCACTAAAAGTGGGAGTCTATGGGATATCATTGCTTGTGCATGATTACGCAGTGAAAATGTGTGTGTACAGACTCCCTATTGATGCATGACATCAATTCATCCCCATACCTGACTGGTTGAGATAGCACACAACAGTGGACAATACAAATCAATGATATCCCATAGGAAACCAATTCTATAGTGCAACTTTGTCGTCGTGAGTCATGGTTATTGAAATCATCATAAATTTAAAAGTATCCATTCGATTTTTTGTCTCGCCTGATGTTATCAGAAAGAGACTATGTTATCACTATTTCTGTCCGGCGTATGGCGTATGGCGTATGGCGTCTGCCGTGTGCTAAGAAATACCTTTGTGACGCGATATCTAGAGATCCGTAAGGCCTATCGTGATGGGACTTGGTGGAGGGAAGGGGGGTGGTGCGTTCTGTTGCTGATTGATTTTTCAAGGTCATCAGGGGTCATACAAGGTCATCGGGGTCAAATATGCTTAAAACTTTTGAGACGCGTTGTGACGCGATATCTAGAGATCCGTAGGCCTATCTTAATGGGACTTGATGTCAGGGAAGGGGGTGGGGTGTTCTTTTGCTGATTAGATTGTCAAGGTCATTGGAGGTCATTCAAGGTCATCGGGGTCAAATAAGATCCGTAAGGCCGATCTTGATGGGATTTGGTGGAGGGAAGGGGGTGGTGTGTTCTTTTTGCTGATTAAATTTTCAAGGTCATCAGAGGTCATTCAAGGTCATCGGGGGTCAAATAGATCAGTATATTAGGCCTACCTTGATGGGATTTGGTGGAGGGAAGGGGGGTGGTGTGTTCTTTTTGCTGATTAAATTTTCAAGGTCACCAGAGGTCATCGGGGTCAAATATGGGGTCAAATAGATCAGTAAGGCCTATATTGATGAGATTTGGTGGAGGGAAGGGGAGTGGTGTGTTCTTTTTGCTGAATAAATTTTCAAGGTCATCAGAGGTCATTCAAGGTCATCGGGGGTCAAATAAGATCCATAAGGCCTATCTTGATTGGATTTGGTGGAGGGAAGGGGGGTGGTGTATTCTTTTTGCTGATTAAATTTGCAAGGTCATTGGAGGTCATTCAAGGTCATCTGGGGTCAAGTAAGATCCGTAAGGCCTATCTTGATGGGATTTGGTGGACGGAAGAGGGATGGTGTGTTCTTTTTGTTGATTAATTTTTCGGGGTCATCGGGGGTCAAATATGGGGTCAAATAGATCAGTAAGGCCTATCTTGATGGGATTTGGTGGACGGAAGAGGGATGGTGTGTTCTTTTTGTTGATGAATTTTTCGGGGTCATCGGGGGTCAAATATGGGGTCAAATAGATCAGTAAGGCCTATCTTGATGGGATTTGGTGGAGGGAAGGGGGTTGGTGTGTTCTTTTTGCTGATTAAATTTTCAAGGTCATCAGAGGTCATCTGGGGTCAAATAAGATCCGTAAGGCCTATCTTGATGGGATTTGGTGGACGGAAGAGGGATGGTGTGTTTTGTTTGCTGATTAATTTTTTAAGGTCATCTGAGGTCATCTGGGGTCAAATAAGATCTGTAAGGTCTATCTTGATGTGATTTGGTGTAGGGAAGGGGGTTGGTGTGTTCTTTTTGCTGATTAAATTTTTCAAGGTATTACATCCCTTACATTAACTACAATGCATACCTCTGTGACAGTGCTACATTGTATCATATGTTTCATCATCATTTCTTTCAAGTCACTTTTGATGAACAGGCGAGACGCGCCGTTCGAGAACTGCCTTGTATGAATGAGGTATCAAACTACGAAGAAAAAAAATTGCTCATTAAATGTTTATCTCAGATTTTTTGTACCGATTATTGATATTTGATTAGCTAACATCAAAGCACCTGGTCAGGAACCTTTTGTGTTAAGTGTAAATCCCTCAATGTTCGTAGTGTGTTTACATCAATGTTCATAGTGTGTTTTACATCAATGGAAAGCTGATGCGTTTATCTTTCCACTAATACCAAATTTGTAGTTATCACTTGTTTCAGTGCTCAGCTACTTACTTAAAAATATGGGGAGGTCTCTATCTGAATGTGCTGAAATCAACACTATGCCATATTCAAAAGTCAATAGAGCATCATTACACTGTAGCTGTCAATGTAATACTTCATCGAACAGACGACAGAGTTGTTCTTTTGAGCGACAAACAGTAGTGAATTTTTGCACATTTTGATTGAGACCTCCCCCACATTCGCAAGCTACAAATGTGGTATTGTTCGTAAGAGAAATACCTCAGCTTTCCATCCATATGTAATAAAAATGAATATATCAAGAAATATCTGGAACATTTGCAATTGAAAAAATGTCCAAACTTTTTTTAAGGAGTTTAGATAGAATTACAGTCTCAACTGGGAAGCAGCATGTCTTCAATGAGGGGTTGGGGTGGAATCACATGGAGGCCAGGCAGGGTAGTGTTACATTTTAACACTTTCCACGTGGCAGGCGTCTGCAGACAACATTCCAAATTGTTCGCAAAATGTTTCAAAAATGTCAAAATTATTGAATTTCAGTACCATATTTGGAATCACCATGACAAATGCATTGAAATAAGTACAAACATACCTATTGGTTGAGTAATCCTTGAGATAGACTTTGAAAATTGGGAATGGTTTCTGAAAAATCTGTTTGTATATGGTAAAACTAATAGCCGCATGGAAAGTGTTTGTCTTTTTACGGTACTGCCATGTTGGTGTGGTTTCTAAGGCTTCACTGCAAAACCTGTACGTATGGCTCATGTGTATAAATAACTTTAACGCAAGACAGTCGATACAATAGTGGCCAATGCAAATATTTCCATAATAATGTATATATGAAAACCTACTCCAAGTGACCTGAAGTTTTCTAATCTCGATTTGAAATGGTCTATAGAGAAGTGAATCAGTTTTAGCTAAAGATGGTTGGTTACTACCTTTATGTTGTATATAAAGAGCAAATGTGAACAATAGCCCAACAGATATTAACAAGGTTAATGAATTGAGTGATTGGAAATCAAACTGGTAATTCTCTACAAAGAACTCTGATGGGCCAATCAATTGGATCACTGCAACTCAGAAAACATGCATACTGCAATTAGAAACACAGATGGGCAGGGTTAAAAATGCATGGGGAAAATGTCCAGAGTGCAATTTCATAATGAACTCCCACAATGTAGCTCCTGTAAAAACAAACAAATAAGCAAAACATTTAGATATAGGAATCTCTGACAATTGTTTTCTACCTCACACTTACTATTTTATCATCATTCTTCATATCTAGCCCAAGACAGCGAGACACAGGAAATTTTAGGCCATGTATCGGAGGGCGTTTGTCGACCTTTTAAGGTGCGTGTGGAGCAAGTGATCGTAGCCGATCCCGGCCCAGTGCTGCTATACAAGCTGACAAACTTGCTGAAATTCTACCGGTACACTATTGGGTGAGTTGCCAGGAACTTTATGAGACCTAACTGCCGATTGGTTGGAAAGATGGATACATCATTTATTGCACCAATCAGAGACAATGTTAGAATAATTGTATCCCTGGTACAAATATTTTAGTAGCGGTCTTTCAATTGGTGAATCAAATTAGTATATCTTAAAATTAACCAATCATAAACGTTGTTAAAAAGGCAGGTAGAGCTCAGGGGGTTCATTTGTGTATTTTTATATTTGCAGTTTCTGTTTGAAGCACAACAAAAATGTGAAAATTAACATGGCTTAAACATTTCCATTCTTGTATCATAAATTGATGTTTTAATTTTCGCATATTCTGCTTATAGTGCAAAAGGTGAAAATGAATGTGGCCGACAAATGTCCATTTTTACAGTATGAACCTTCAGCTATTTGTGTGTTTTAAAAAAAATTAATTAATTAAAAAAACGCTGTTCTCTCTTATGTTTGCTTTGTAGGCAACTATTGGGTTCAGAGGCAACTTTATTGGGTACACTGAATGAGATGGAGGACTTATGCCAGAAAGTGTTCTTCAATGCTCTCAATGTTATGTCATCAAAACTTGTTGACAAGGTAAGGGTATCAAAATTCAAATACAAAATATTAAATTGTCACAATGTATGTGATAGCTATCAATTTTGAAGGTATTAACATTACAATTAAATATGTAAGCTTTGACAAGATCTAGTTGTTGTAATTGTAATTGTAATACATTGAAAGTCATCAGTTGGATCTCAAAATGCAGCACATTTACCTGCTTTTAAGGTCTTTAGTCCATATCAACTGGATACATTTTGATTGTGTTATCGCTGAACAAATCAATGAATTGATATGGCAGACATATGGTTCAATATGTAATATGATTGAGGTGTTAACATATATCTCTTTAGATAATAGTTGTCTCCGATTAAGCAAGCTTTTTCAAAAATACATGGACTCGATATTCTGACACACTAAAACGGACCTGAAATGATATAGCACAAATAAATTGCCAACTCCTCAAAAAAGTTCGGAAATTGTTTTCAAATTCCAACAATCTCATTTTGTTTAAAATATTTTGTTATATGTTCATCAATGAAACTCATGTGTTCTTCTTTCCAATGATACCACATTTGTAACGATCACTTGTTCCAGTGCTCAGCCACTTGCTTGAGAATGTGGAGCTGTCTCAATCAAAATATACCAAATTTACCACTATTTTGCACTCAAAAGAACAACTCTGTTGTCTGTTCAATGAAGTGTTACAATCGACAAATACAGTGTAGAGTGATGCTCTATTGACTCTTGAGCACAAAATAGTGGCAAGATTGATACCTCCCCATAGTGTAGAGCCACTTAATTTTGCAATTTTCTTGGGGGACATTAAAGGTATATGACCCGATCTCTTTTTTGGGGCTATGATTTTTTTTCACATCAAGATATTTTGGTATCAGAAGAATCCCCATATTTTTCTCATTATGTCTGTAAAATATTAGGGGCCAGAAATGTTTCATTTGGAAATTATAGGCTAAAATGTGGTGAATTACTGCCAAAGGTGGTTAACCACCAACCAGTCTGTGTTCTACTCAATGGGCACATGTCTTTTGACATTGCGCTTCTAAATATAGAACCATTGGAGTTATGCAACTCAAACTTTGGAATGCAACAATTTTAAGGATGACCTTTCATGTAATATAGAAAATGTGTTCTACTCAATGGGCACATGTCTTTTGACCTTGCGCTTCTAAAAATAGAACCATTGGAGTTATGCAACTCAAACTTTGGAATGCAACAATTTTAAGGATGACCTTTCATGTAATATAGAAAACATCAAGTTGAAAATCGGGTCATCTACCTTTAAATACCCGCGAAACCATAATCACAAATCTAAGCCTCCCCCATCTGCCATGTAAATTAAGCACTTTTAATAAAGGCAATTTATAAACAAGTTTATACCATCTACTTTTAAAATGATTGAAAAAGTAGTATCACCAATATCATATTACCAGCCTCTCCTACTGCAACAATTAATTGTATTTATAAGCCCCTCATGGATTGAGCATATTTTATAAATGCGCTACAAGCTGCATTTTTTTCTTCAAACTACTTTTTAAATGATTAAAACATTAATATTACCAATATTATTACCAGCCTCTTCTGCTGCAATAGCTTATTCGTTCCATAATCACTTTCGAATAATAAAAAAACAAATCACCAAAGTGTTTGCGTGATTCCCAATTATTCATGTATGCTGCTGCATTCACCTGATATGTACTGTTCAAAGAGCAATTAATTTAAAGGTAGTATTACTGAACAAAAATAAATATTTTCAATTTGACATGGGCTTACATCAAAGACATACTACTTTAAATAATATATGAACTGCAAACGCAATCTCTGTTTGTCTTCAAGTCTACATTCCAGAGTATTGAAGACCTTCCCATTCACTTCCCTTGCCCTCTCTCCTATCAATGCTTTCAGGCCTTGGAAGAAAAATATCTTTGTGCGTGAGAATGTCACTTAATCAGCTGCACTCGTAAAATTCCCAAAATGTTCATGAACGTAAACATCTCATGCTTCACAGTCCTGTGGACCAAGTAACATTGATTGCATTGATTGTATAACAGATTTGGCAGCATGATTCTATCGATTTACCGGTACAATAGTTGCGTTTTTATAGCATTTAAGGTTTAATAACAATATCGTTTGTTGTCATTATTGATATAGGTGGAGCTACCCCCGTCGGACCTGGGTCCAACAGCTACTCTGACACAAACTCTAGGACTGTTACGTGAAGTTTAATATTTTTTGTTGTTATTATTGATATAGGTGGAGCTACCCCCGTCAGACCTGGGTCCAACAGCTACTCTGACACAATCCCTAGGACTGTTACGTGAAGTTTAATATCTTTTGTTGTCATTACTGATATAGGTGGAGCTACCCCCGTCAGACCTGGGTCCAACAGCTACTCTGACACAAACCCTAGGACTGTTACGTGAAGTTTAATATTTTTTGTTGTTATTATTGATATAGGTGGAGCTACCCCCGTCAGACCTGGGTCCAACAGCTACTCTGACACAAACTCTAGGACTGTTACGTGAAGTTTAATATTTTTTGTTGTTATTATTGATATAGGTGGAGCTACCCCCATCAGACCTGGGTCCAACAGCTACTCTGACACAAACCCTAGGACTGTTACGTGAAGTTTAATATTTTTTGTTGTTATTATTGATATAGGTGGAGCTACCCCCGTCAGACCTGGGTCCAACAGCTACTCTGACACAAACTCTAGGACTGTTACGTGAAGTTTAATATCTTTTGTTGTCATTACTGATATAGGTGGAGCTACCCCCGTCAGACCTGGGTCCAACAGCTACTCTGACACAAACTCTAGGACTGTTACGTGAAGTTTAATATCTTATGTTGTCATTATTGATATAGGTGGAGCTACCCCCGTCAGACCTGGGTCCAACAGCTACTCTGACACAAACCCTAGGACTGTTACGTGAAGTTTAATATTTTTTGTTGTTATTATTGATATAGGTGGAGCTACCCCCGTCAGACCTGGGTCCAACAGCTACTCTGACACAAACCCTAGGACTGTTACGTGAAGTTTAATATCTTATGTTGTCATTATTGATATAGGTGGAGCTACCCCCATCAGACCTGGGTCCAACAGCTACTCTGACACAAACCCTAGGACTGTTACGTGAAGTTTAATATCTTATGTTGTCATTATTGATATAGGTGGAGCTACCCCCGTCAGACCTGGGTCCAACAGCTACTCTGACACAAACCCTAGGAATGTTACGTGAAGTTTAATATCTTATGTTGTCATTATTGATATAGGTGGAGCTACCCCCGTCAGACCTGGGTCCAACAGCTACTCTGACACAAACTCTAGGACTGTTACGTGAAGTTTAAATTTTTTTTTTGTTATTATTGATATAGGTGGAGCTACCCCCGTCAGACCTGGGTCCAACAGCTACTCTGACACAAACTCTAGGACTGTTACGTGAAGTTTAATATCTTATGTTGTCATTATTGATATAGGTGGAGCTACCCCCATCAGACCTGGGTCCAACAGCTACTCTGACACAAACCCTAGGACTGTTACGTGAAGTTTAATATCTTATGTTGTCATTATTGATATAGGTGGAGCTACCCCCGTCAGACCTGGGTCCAACAGCTACTCTGACACAAACTCTAGGACTGTTACGTGAAGTTTAATATCTTATGTTGTCATTATTGATATAGGTGGAGCTACCCCCGTCAGACCTGGGTCCAACAGCTACTCTGACACAAACCCTAGGACTGTTACGTGAAGTTTAATATCTTATGTTGTCATTATTGATATAGGTGGAGCTACCCCCGTCAGACCTGGGTCCAACAGCTACTCTGACACAAACTCTAGGACTGTTACGTGAAGTTTAATATCTTATGTTGTCATTATTGATATAGGTGGAGCTACCCCCGTCAGACCTGGGTCCAACAGCTACTCTGACACAAACTCTAGGACTGTTACGTGAAGTTTAATATCTTATGTTGTCATTATTGATATAGGTGGAGCTACCCCCGTCAGACCTGGGTCCAACAGCTACTCTGACACAAACTCTAGGACTGTTACGTGAAGTTTAATATTTTTTGTTGTTATTATTGATATAGGTGGAGCTACCCCCATCAGACCTGGGTCCAACAGCTACTCTGACACAAACCCTAGGACTGTTACGTGAAGTTTAATATTTTTTGTTGTTATTATTGATATAGGTGGAGCTACCCCCGTCAGACCTGGGTCCAACAGCTACTCTGACACAAACCCTAGGACTGTTACGTGAAGTTTTAGCTTCCCATGATTCCTCAGTGGTACCAATGGATTCTAGACAAGAGGATTTTGCCAAGGTAGGAATCCCCCAATGTGCTAGGTGGGGGAGAACTTCAGGAACTTAAGAGATAACTCGCCCTATCATGAAAATGGACGTCCTAAAAAATGCTAAAGCTGTCCAAGAAGCTGTCAAAAAATAAATATATGTATGTACGAGGGGGTATCAAAAAGTTTTAGAAATCACCCAGAAGTGAAGGAACCAGAAACTTCATTTTGATATGTGATCCTTCAGACACCTTTACATAGTCCCTGTGCAAAGTTACACATTTCTCCTACTATTTATTACCTGTCCACAGACCGCCATTGTAGAGATCCTCAGATTGACCGCCATTGATTGATCCTCAGTTTGCCTCAGATTGTGTTATTCCCAAAAACAGCAACAAATAGTTTAAAGTGTTGACAGAAAGGGTCAAAGGTCATGTAGGGTCATCAGATGTCAATCTGTGTACACCCCATGTTACCCATAGTATTATTGACACTAAGCTTGTTTGTAATGACCTTTGACCCCTTTCTGTCAAAACTTTAAACTATTTTTTGCTGTTTTGGGGAATAACACAATGTGAGGCAATCTGAGAATCAATCAATGGCGGTCAATCTGAGGATCTCTACAATGGCAGTCTGTGGACAGGTAAAAAAATGTAGGAGAAATGTGTGACTTTGCACAGGGACTTTGTAAAGATGTCTGAAGGATCACGCATCAAAATGAAGTTTCTGGCTCCTTCACTTCTGGGTGATTCTAAAACTTTATGATACCCCCTTGTATAACAAATAATAATAATAATTCTATTTTTTACTTTTTTGATTTTTTTTCTCCTCAAAAAACCCCAAAAGGTGGGTATATGTAACATGGCACAACGAAACAGGCGGAAAGTCGCGGTATCTGAATAGGAGATACAGGCCGAACAATGAAATTTTTTTAATTTTATTAATCAGTATTTTTAGTTCCAAGAAACATTCGTTGAACATTTCCCAACGATTTTTCACGCAATTCTGTCTCTAAACATCAATTTTTGGTAATATTGAAGACTGGAGGATGTTGTCTAAGTAATGAATTCGGCAGCTGTTTCGCGGCGTAAAGATAAGGGAGGTTAATTAATTGGCTATTAATTATGTTAGATTTTAAGATATCTAATTGAAACCTTGATATAATGTTGTCCATAATGCAAAATAATCATCTGTAGTAAGTTTCATCGAAATCGGAGTAAAGAAACATGCTAGTTGCTACCGAGATATTGATCCATCTCAAGTGCCATTAATTATTTACACACGTTCGCGTGTTATTACACTTCCCTGACTTTGACGGTCAATTTCTCAAAACTGGGTTTCTTGGTAGTGTGAACTTCTTTTGCTCATATCTATGGATAGAAACAAGCTATAATAGTGGTTAATATATCATTTTAAAGCTGAAATATTATATTATAAGAATATGATAAAAAACTACAAACACATTCTTGCGACTTTCCATCCATTTCGTAGTGCCATGTCACATATACTATTTTTATGTCAAAAAACCCTGTTTTGTGCACAATATTTCACATTTGGACCGATTTTTATTTATAATAATAATTCGGAGCTCACAGCTTTCGATGCGGTCGATGTACACAGGAACGTGGATGCTCCGCTCGCGCTGCTCACTCCACTTTATTTTGGTCCCACTTTGGACACCCAACTTTAAAATCCTGTGGTATGAAGATCCTCCTGGGGACTTCTGTATTACAGACCAAAGACCCTGATACCTTAAACCAAGCATGTGCAACCTTTTCTACCACGCGGGCCTCATTGTGATTTTGAGATCTATTCACGGGCCGCAGTGATTGTCAAACACGTCCGGAGGAAGAGTAATAGGGAGAGGGGAAGTCCATTGCTCATGGAATACCCGCTTCTCTTCGTGTAATTTCCTCTTTTTACTCGCTGTTGCTGCTGCAAGCGCCATTTTAACCAGGGATTTTATCACGCATTCTTATATATTGGGCGTGGTTTAAAATGTCAACCCATAATATCCATCAATTTCATTGGTTCTGTGGTTAGTTTTGTTGGATACGCGCTATAGATTACCAGACCGGTAATCTATGGATCTGGGCGGGGCTTAATTCACACCTTTGATGATGCCGGAACTACATTTAAAAAACATCGCCTCGTCAATAATTGTAAACATCCTCGTCAATTATTGAATCGAAAGTAAGCTTATTTTACAATACAACATTAGGTTATATACATGTAATTAAATGTAAATAAAAGATAGAGGTCCATTTAATGAATAAACGCTAATAGTAATAAGACATGTAAAAGATAGAAGGACAAATAAAAAGGGTGCCTAAAAGCCTATTTTCGTCTGCTATAAAATAAATATTCGTATAGGCCTAGGCCTAGGCTACATTCGTAATTACTTGCAATAAAGTGAATATGGAAGAAACCACAGCAACTTTTGAAATTGGAGACCTAGATGTAAAACATGTGAAAAGAGAACCAGAACCAGAACCGGAGTGTGATGATTTACCAGATGAAGTGATCAGAAATTTGATGGGAAGGTCCGACGTTAGCGGCAAGCATTTGCTGCTGGCGTGATGATCGCCATCCACCCGCTCCTGAATTTACCATTTGTAGAGCTCAGTGAGACTGAATTTAGCCATATAGAGGAGTGAAAAGATGACAAAACTTACCGAAAAGGGCCACGAGCTGGGGCGTCAATCGCCGTAAAAGTAAGGAAACATTTTTACGTGGTGTATTTATTAAATTAAAACATTCAAAAGTCCCCCGGCTCTTTTTGCGTTCGCACACAGGCCAGAAATAGGAACTACTTTAGCACGTATCCAACAAAACCAATGAAATTGATGGATATTATGGGTTGCCATTTTAAACAATATATAAGAATGACGATTAAATAATTATTTGCAGTGATTTCAAGTAAAAATTCCATCGTATACCGCGAATAAATCTGATCACTAAGGGCTACCTGATCACTAAGGCCACCAAATCACATATTCTTGAGATTCTTGCGCCAAAGTAAAATTTCTATGGGTTGTTCGATTTTGTTTGTGGGGATGTTTAGAACAGTAATCAGTTGATTTGCCACTGTGTACTAATTCAAAACGATCTTAAATGATCCCCCCAATGAATAAAATGTTGAAAAAAAACGTTGATAAATATAAGAATGAGAATAAAATATGGTTCGTCGATGTTTTGGTATAGAAGGCTGCCATATAATGCATAGGCTGTACCATATTTTTATCGTCGTGAATGGCCGCCTGCGGCGACCATTCACGACTCAAAATATGGTACAGCCTATGCATTATATGGCAGCCTTCTATACCAAAACATCGACGAACCATATTTTATTCTCTAAATCACGCCTTGAGTTATATTTACTCAATGCAGTGCGTCACCCTACTTATCATAAGGGAGCACACCACTAAATCAATCCGCCATTTGTGTAAAACTAGGGAGTTCCGGTTAAAACGGGCCGCATCAATGTGAATTTTAGGATTGCTTCGCGGGCCGCAGATTAGAGGTCGGCGGGCCGCATGTGGCCCGCGGGCCGCAGGTTGCACACGCTTGCCTTAAACTGTCTGTTTATGCCACTGACCTGCCTAATCTAGGAATTTAAGAATATATGACCTGTCAATAGCTAAATCGCCGTAGTAAAAGTGATCAGGCAGGGGAACATAATAGCTACTCATTTTAAAAAGAATTGCATACAAGTTTGTTCAATTTATTTAAATTAGCAGGATTTTTCAGGATTTAATATTGTATAGACACAACATCAGTAACCAGAAAGTGCACAACAAGTAAGGTTATATGAGCTTGTAAAAACACTAAACACAAACACTGATGTAGAGCGTAAGTGCTGTCCACTTGGTCAGCTACTCCACGGCGAGGCGGAGCTTGCTACTCCTGCTAAAAAGCGAGCTGAGTAAGGTGGCGTAAGTCAATAATCCATCAGTCATGGGATTGCTACTCCACACCACCGATACTCTTCCTTACACAGCTCTTACTACGGCCTTGTGTGAACGTATAGCTATAGTATTCTTCTTTTTCTTCTGTAGATACTGACGTGTATCTTAGACCCGCTCCTACAGATGTGTTCCCTGTCTGCAAGTCGTCTCAATTCATCAGACATGGCTGCTTACATGGTCAACTGTCTCTATGCCATGCAGTCAACATTAGCGCTCTATGAGTTTACTGATCAAAGACTGGAAATGCTTCTTGCACAGGTGATGAACCAACAAAACTTTCTTAATACTTTCCACGCGGCTATTAGCTTTACCATATTCAAAACAAATATTTCAAAAACCTTTCTTAACTAAAGTCTATCTCAAGAATTACTGAACTAATAAAAGGCATGTTTGTACTTATTTCAATGCATTTCTCATGGAGTTTCCGAATGTGGTAATGAAATTCAATAATTTTGATATTTTTGAAACATTTTTTGAAATGTTGGCATATCGTCTGCAGAGGCCTGCCGCATGGAAAGTGTTAAAGCAATATTATGTGATCTTTTCCAAATTTCTACACATATTTTTCTCACTCTTATAGCGAAGTTTGACTATCAGGGAAGACTTTCCTGGACTCTTAAATCTACTTTGTCTGTATTTTCCATTAAAAAACCCATCACAGAACTTTACTTAATCATAATGGAAATCTGCTTCCAATTTAAGGAATTTGTCAACATATTTGTGTCGATTGTCATCATATAGCATTCCGCAGGGTGTGTTCATGTGTGTACAGTCATAACCTGGAAACACTGTAAATGGCGATAACATGGTGTCAAACCCTGGAATTCTATATTTACAAACGAAAAACCACTCAGAAAATAAACTGTCCAGGAAAACTTATTTCAAAATCTGATTTTGAAGTAATTAGGAAAGGTATTGCTCTGTAACTTGACCAAAAAATGCATCCCAGATAGTAATCCCAGTTCAGTAAAAAAAAAAAATCGCATAATGCCTTTAAATATG
The DNA here is from genome assembly GCA_035610835.1 of Ophiura sarsii. Taxonomy (NCBI): domain Eukaryota; kingdom Metazoa; phylum Echinodermata; class Ophiuroidea; order Amphilepidida; family Ophiuridae; genus Ophiura; species Ophiura sarsii. The sequence continues at coordinate 15,062,357 of CM069454.1, read as the reverse complement.
TATTATAAAGTGCTCAACAAAAGAAAGTCATACACTTTGTTTATGTCCTTTAGAATAACTTCCCATTATTTGTTGAACAAACAGACTAGATAGACATTTGGATAAATCTTTCCAGCTCAATTTGATACCAAAGTTGCCACCTAACAACAAAGATAAACCATGATTAGCATCATTTAAAGACAATTAGTCACTTTTCAAAAGTCACATTTAGTTTGCTATCTAGTATTCACTATCTAGTCTGTTTGGTCAAAATATAAATGGAAGTTACTCTAAAGGACCTAAACAAAGTGTATGACTTTCTTTTGTTGAGCACTTTATATGAGTATGATATTTATCGCATAATGCCTTTAAATATGTGTTATCTATGAGTATGATATTTATGAACGCATTAAAGCTTGATCACTATTCAACTGATTATACACAGGATAATACATGTCTAGTTTTATGTTAAAGGTAGATGACCCGATCACATTTTCATAACACAGATTTTTCTCAAACATATGGAGATTTTCATATCATATGAAAGATCATATTTTTCTGATTAACATACTGAAATTTGAGTCTAAATCAGTATGATTACGAAGAAATCGGTGAAATAACATCGAATTACCGCGAAAGGTGGTTAACCACCGATATAGTTTGTGTACTACTCAATGGGCACAGTTCACGGCATCTTGTGCGTCTAAAATAAGAACCATTAGAGTTATGCAACTCAAACTTTGGAATACAACTCTTTTAAGGATGACCTTTCATGTAGAATAGAAAACTTCAAGTTGAAAATTGGAACATCTACCTTTAACAAAGTGTAATTTGTTTGTTTGCTATCTTACAGGTAGAGGCACACAAAGACACTCTGGTCAATGAACAAGCTTCTTTTGTGTTATCCAAGGTCAGCCTTATGCAGATATATAGTATAGCACAACAACATCAACCTAATGAGGTATGTGATTAGCACTACAGTTTGATCAGTTCCAAATTGGCGAGAATATTCAATTTTTGATCTCTCTGTGCGCAAAAGTAATCCAAGCGTAGGCACACGATTATGGCAATGATACGCACACAGTTTGGATGGCATGCATGCATTAAGAATATGATGCACAGTAAAGTGTACCTTTCAGTGTTCAAATTAAGAAAACATTTCAGGTTTTCCAGCGGATAACCATGTTATGAAATCAGGTTATCCGCCAATGTTTTGGTTGTCCGCCAAAGTATACAGTCGTAATATTCAAAAAGTATGGTCGTCCGATGGATAACCTGCATTGAAATTGAATTTGACTTTCAGCAGCTTGAGAATTACCCCCTGCATCGCGCTGGTTCCTAATTTTGAATACAATTTATTCTGTCAAAATAAACAACCGAGTTCCAAAGCGTCGGCAATAACTATTTTCCTTCATCTTCAAGCTCCTGAAAGTGAGATTCATTGAAATTTTGGTTATCCGCCATCATTTTTGGGCTTCAGGATGCCTGGATTACCACTTAATTTGAACACTGATGGCGCCTGTTTGTTTGTTTAATTTTTCTTTATTGAGGGTAAACAGCTTCAGTGTCAAGCACTGCTTTCCAAGCAGGCCCTCATCATACAGAAAATAATACAGTATTTACAAAGAAATGTTCAACTATTTACACATAATACATGAATCAAACAGAAATAGCAAAATAATATAATTAAGAAGTACTTTGCACACAATTAGAGTCCGTTAATCTTAGACTGAAATTGGTGCACGGTCATGTTCTCCAGTTCAATTCTGACTGCTGCTGGTAGGCTATTCCAGGCATATGCTGCCCTAACATGAAATGTGCGCAAGCCTGAATTGGATTTAAATTTTGGCACAGCCTATGTATTACTGGTGTGATTTCTTGTAAGATGTGAATGGCTGTTATGAACAAATTCAAATTGGGCAGATATGTATGATGGACTTAAATTTCATGCATTCATGCTTGCCCTCGTCCTTCTATATTCATGTGTGCTGCTGTAAGCAGGCTTCTGCAATTTGGAACTGATCAAACTATAGACTGTGTGTGCCTCCCCAATAGCCCAAAACTATGACCCTCTGAATTGTAGCAGAGACCCTGCTCTAGTTGTTGGTGTGGCACTATAGTTAAATGAGTTCCAAATTGGCGAGAAATATTTGGTTTTTACCTTTCTTCACGCAAAAGTATAAAAAGCGTACACACGCCATCTTGGCCTCATGGTTCTGGTCGCATGCATGCATTACACATATAATGCACAATGCGCTAGTTCCCTTTAATGCGCGCCAGTGTCCTTCTGTATTCATTCGCTGCTGTAAGGAAGCTTCGCTAATTTGGAGCTGATCCAACTATAGTAAACCTAATTAAAGAAGGCGCCAGAACCTTAATATGCATTCAGGCAAAGATTTTCTAGTTCAGGTATGATAATCTTTATTGAATTGTCGTTAAGAACTGATACTATGTGAGTTTCATAGCACCTGTATGTTTGAAATGCGCGGCGATTAGTATCAGTATTGGTAGTCTCTTGTCAAGTTGTAAAATACAACAACTGGCCCAAGCTTTTTCAACGGACAAGTTGTTAAAAAAGTTAAAACCGACCCCTGTTATTAAAACATAACATATGCACCTGGACCGTTATTATAGGTTAAAAACTATATCAAGTGTGCCTTATTTTGTCTTTAACAGGGACCATTATCATCGGTTCATGGCATGGATGGACCATCAATTAAAGCTGCTATGGTAAGCATAACCAGATAGAGTTATAGGTTGATTTTTAGTTGTGATGGAAGAGTAGTCTTTCTCAAAGGCTCACACAGTCGTTTTACCTAACACAGGGTTCCCGCTGCCTGGAAAAGTCATGGAATTTTATTTTCAATTTTCCAGGCCTGGAAAAGTCATGGAAATTTGTAAAAATGAAAAAGTCATGGAAAAGTTATGGAATTTTGTGAAGACAAATGTTTGTTTTTTTTAAAGCTTAAACATTCATATTTCAGCATCGTAAATCTGCTTTTTATGCCCGACAATTTTTGCCTAACAATTTTCGCTGATACAATCATTTTGATGAACTAGGTCATGGAATTTTCATAATTTAGTCACGGAAAAGTCATGGAATTTAATTGTCCCAAAGGTGCAGGAACCCTGCTGACAGTGGCAGCTGATTGCTGAAGGCACAAGAGCAAGTGCTGGCAGGCACATAAAGGCTTTGGGCTAATCACTATTTCTCCATGAAAGACTTGTGTGTTAATCAATGAATGTTGTTATGGAGAGGCACAAGAAGTATTATCCAATGATGATTCTGGCGATACTTATACAAATGAATTAATGACATAACCAATATTACTATATCCCATCAGTAAACAAGATATTTTCAGAAGATTTTGGCCAAAATTCAGTGACTTATTATATAAAGATTTCAGCTGGATTATGAAAAGGCACTATCACAGTGTTGGAATTTTAGGAGCTCTAGGACACAAAACCAAATGGCTTGATCAACGACTAGGGGAAAAGCAGACCCCCAGCAGTCTTGTTGGCAAAAAGGTCTATTATTGGAAATTCACTGAGTAAGTTTTTTAGGAGCATTTAGTAGACCGAGAACCTGTTACTGTTGAGAGTAGTGTCATAGATATACAGTGGATCAGCAACTTCCTTGCGCTATTTTGAAAACCATGCCAACCAAGACCACTAGAATCTGACCACAACAGAGGTAGGGGGACAGGACACACTGAAAAAAAAAATCCATCAAACTCACAAAAAATAATAAGAAATGAAAAAGAGAAAGAAAAAAAAGTATTCCAGAGCCCAGAAGCCCGAGCCGAGGCTATATCTGGGACATAAAGTGCACTTTACTGTCACTCGTATTGTAATGAGAAATTCATTCCCTCCATGTGATTTTTGATTTGATTCCAGAGCCGATTTGACTCCTATTTGTCTTCACCTGATAGCCTTATACTCTCACAGTGTGCATTACTGCATAGCACTTCATTACGGTAAGTTACAATCACCAAACTGTTATTGAAGATATTCATGACAGGACTGTTATTAAACGATTATCATATCTCGTCCAGGTTTAAACATATGAGCAACTGATCACCTTTTCGAGAACTAGCTGTTCTCTTTATCAACACTGACGATAAAGTGACAATCCTGTGTTGATAGTTCAACACAGGATTGTCACTTCATCGTCAGTGTTGATAAAGAGAACCGCTTGTTCTCAAGACAGCTGCTAAGGTATATTTAAACCTGGGGTAGATCGTACTTCACAAAAAATAAACTGAATCCTCCCGTCTTCACAACCCACTCAAATATGGGTTGATCACTAATTTATAATGAATAAATATATAACCGATCTGATGGCGAACCTGTAACTATTTTACTTATATTATTAATACCATTTCTAAAATAGCAATTTAAAGGATTTTTTCAGGATTTTCATATAACAAAAAAATAAATTTGGCTTAAAGTTCTAAAAAAGCAGAAATGTGCACGACCTACAGGAAATATTTTGTAGCCTAATGTGGTGATTGTTGAGAATAAACAAACAAACTTTCATTATTATCAAGGCAGAACCGCTGACTTTTTTACATTATTCCTACCAATCAATCACTTTGTTAGGCTTTACCAAGATTTCCTCTCTTTTTTCCCAACAGGGAGAAGATACACAGAAAATCCATGGATCTTGTGATTGGAGCCTATGAACTATTGCACACTGCTATACTGGAACCCAATAATGCCTACACGGATGCTAGCTCTATCATAATAAGAACTCCAGAACAAGTCAAAACATTACTCGCCTAATGTTCGCCAACTCGCAGAGCACTTCAGACCTACAAACATACAGGAAAGCCATGGTATGATTTGTGCTGGAAAACTGTAAACATGGGTCCCAAATCGCGAAAAAACCCAAACATGTGTCCCAAATCACGGGGAAAAAAACAGTCAAACCTGGCATTTTTTTAGGTAAAAGCACCCTAAGTGGGTCAGGATTTGAAACCTCCAGTGGCACTCCCCTGTCAACAAATACTATGTTTACCCTCTGGGTTGTCATAGAGCGTTTGAGTCAGGCACGAGAGCGAGTGCTGGCAGGCACATAAGGCTTTGGGTAAATCACTATTTCTCAATGAAAGACTTAGTGTGCAAATATTACTCTGACTCTTGATGATGTTTCTATAACACCAACAAAATCAGTGCGTATCCTTGGTGTGATTTTTGATACTCGGCTAAGCATGAAAGACCACATTTCTTCGATCGTTAAATCATCGTTAAATGTGTTAGCTTTCATCTCCGGAACTTATCAAGCATTCAACGATTCATGAACCAAGAGACGTGTAAATTGGATGTGCAGTCGCTCATTTCTCTTGAGTCAGTGCACAGGGTTATCCCGGAGCAAAATAAATGGCCCACAGAGATGGTGCTATCATAATGAACTCTTCTTTTCATATATGTGGCCAAGCTATGCCTATGTCTGTAATGTATAACCATGTATTAGAATGTGAAAGTCAGACAACCTTTTCAGCTGTTACAGTGAAACCTTGTTAACACAAACTCTCTTAACACAAAATTCTGGATAACACAAATGGGTTTTTTAAATCCCAAGCTTGTATTTCACGTTAGATGCTTGTAACACAAATTCCTGTTAACACACAGATGAAAATGGGGAACCCCGCCCGACTTTGTATAACGAGTTTCCACTGTAATTATTTCAACACATGTTTGGCACTGTTTGTTTTCGGGGAAGGCCATGTTGGTACTGTATTAGTGATGCTATGCATGCTGGACTGCACAAGATATCTTCTTTGAATACATTATGTGATGTGCCTGATTACATGCTATATGAGGGAAGTAGTAGCTAATTAAATTATTTAACTGTTCTAGACAAAGGTTAACATTATAGAATTACTTGGGTAAATTACTGTAAAAGTAGAAATGTTTGTGTTACATTTATTTTTGCACGTTTTGAGCTATAATCAGCAAGCGCGAAAAACAAAACGCACAAATATGTTCACTTTGTCTGTAGGTCTATGTAAGGAAGCTCGAAATCGCAAAAATAAAAATAAGCAAAATTGTTCAAAATGTGCAAAGCGCAAACATATACACTCGTGAAAATGTACGCTTGTACAGTAACTCAAATTTTAGTAAAAGACACTATCTATATGGGGCACCTTCATGCATAATACGAGGGTCTTTCAATAAGTTCTACCTCTTACCTCATAACTTTGCTATTATACAAGCCAGTCGTATGAAATATTCCACAATTGAAGCTTTGAATTTCAGCTACAAAATTAAAGTAGATTGGTCTAAATACTCATTGTACTTTTCTAGATATGCAGTAAAAACCAAACTTCCATTTAGTGCGATGGAAACGGGTAAAAAACAGCCAAATGTCTCCTAAGTGCTATTCATTTGGCCAATTCTAAGAGACAAAATGTTCCTATTGGTCAATTTCAATCGTTCTAAATTACAAATATCTCTTGAACAGACTTGAAACAATACAAGTGACCGATTTCTTAGCGGAAAATGCCCTATAATTAGCCAGAACAAGACCAGGACAGCCATCAATTTTAACCCTACCCTAGAGAACCGCTGCAAGAATCATATTTGCTTTTTATAGGAACTAATAGATCTTCATTATACAAGACTAAATGGATATATTTCAAGTCTCTCGAAGATATATTTTTCTATCACTGACTACCTGATTAACTATTCTAAATGTTGCATATAAGGAAAACTGATCAAGTTACTATCATGTTAAGATTTAACATTCGAGGCATCACTGTGGCTTGGCTTGTAACCACGAACATTTGACTGAATATCAGTATTCCAGTAGCTAAAGGCGTATCAATACATATTCGAGTCGATATTATACTATGTGCAAGCTACAAAGGTTAATATTGCCTACAATCTGATTTATATTGCCTACAATCTGATTTATACATGATTGTATAGCATTATATTCAGAAATCATCCATTGTTGTCTATTTTCAGTATTTAAATCGGGCGGTTATACCTGATTATACAATACGGAGAGAAAACGAAAAAACATGTATTTATCTTTGGGGTAATTTTCCGTGTCCGTTGTCCAAAATCTCTCTCTGGTTTTGATTGCATCATGACAAAAGTAAAATAGGTATCAATTAGCATTTACTATAAATGTGTAGCTATGATTCAGAGCGATAATCATGACAAATATCATGAGGCTGACATTCATGTTAGCGATGTTATGAGTGAGGAGGTAGAACTTATTGAATGACCCTCATAGAAAATGCCATTTGAAATCAAATAGTTCACACAACTTTGAAGACGGTTTGTCTGAAAATACGGTTAAAACGTGAGTGTTGAAGACCTGTTTTAGATTAATCTCTTCTCTAAACTTTAATATTGTTTAATATATTTATGTTATTATATGTCATAGGATCTTTAAGATTTATTATTGGATGAGGTTGGGAATAAATTAACTTCTAGAAATACAAATTAGACTCATTGTTATTTCTTAGGATAGTTGAGCTTGAGCTATCTACTGACAATAATGTGTGACAAGCCAACAATTTTCTAGTACAGTACAGGGATTATAATCTCTTTTGAATTGTCGTCAAGAACTGATACTATGTGTGTTTCAATAGCACCTGTATGACTGGCATGTTTGAAAAGTGTGATGATTAGTAGGGGCATTGGTAATCTCTTGCGACAATAGCATGCCCCTGTAGATATGCCACATTGAAAGTGTAAATACTTACTATTTTTGTGATAATTGTACATAACTTCTCCACCCATTGCTTTTATAGAACTAAAATCGAACCCACACTCAAAATGGATGTGTACATATTGTTTATAGATCGATACTAATTGATGCAATCGTTCAGGGAACAAGAGTGAATATTTATTGATGACTTGGTGTTAAGATATTTCATGACAGAGCTAAATACTACATGGTCTTTACATTGGTACGAAACACACATAGCTTCAAACGACTTGGCACACAAAAGAATATCTTTGGACAAGCATACAATTGAGGCGAGATATCAATGCTGAACTACTTGCATGTGGTACAAAATGTAATCCTTATGGTTTATGTGCGATTTGAAATTTGAATGAGGTCTCTTTTTCACTTTGATAATTAGCTAATTAGCTGATGACAGCCCCATTTGGGCCGTGTTCCCAAATAAGTTACGGCTATATGAGCAGTGATTCGTCAACATTTGGCTTAACTATAACCTGGATTCCAGGCTTCAAAAAGGCACTAAAGAATGTACCAAAGCTCTTATTCCCATGGTATGTGCTGATGTGCAGCAGTCTTAATTCAATTACACCACTTAATTCGCCCTACTTTAAGACACACAGTCAACATGCCATCAGGAGTTGTTTTTACACAGTAAAAGCTGCCTCTTGTAGTACAAAGAATAGTATTTTGGGAGTTTTCCCCCAGAATGTGGCCAAAATTGTTGATATTTCTGGACTATATACTCCCTTTCATAATCCCTTGGACATAATTCGCGTTATTTCACGCGAGCGTATTTTGTTGTTGTTTTCGAGGCCCGGCGTCAAAATGCTTGACAGGCGCGATAAACATGAACAAGTTCACACGCCGGCGATCACGGCGTGTGACAATTTCACGATTGACCAATTAGGATGCGCGGTTATTTTTTTAAAGGGACTGGTACGCACTTCCGGGTTTACGCACATACGCATTACTACGCGAACCTACGCACATACGTACGCAACTCGCACGTACGCATGATTTGATGGAATTATGTCTAAGGTCACGTTTTTTAACCTGGGGTACATTTGTGTTACATGGGTATATTTCATGAAATTTCCTCCTTTTGCAGTTTCAGTAGAATATATCAAAATGTTTACGGTACATCTAAAGGGTATGAAACCATATATATTTAGAATGCTTATAACCTAAGGATTGTAAATATGCGAACTAGAAATCAAATATACAGGGTGACCTAACATTATACAGGGTGTAACAATTGAAGTTTTATACAAAATGATGATTTACTTTTTTTCTTCCACTGTCTATATGCAGGAGCTATATGAAGGCTAGGGATGTTTTTATTGTGTTTGAGTACATTACCCATCCAGCCATATGCCATAATTGGCCAGCTTATTAGGAAATATATATACAGGGTGGTCAAAATACGCAATTTCAAATACTGAAAAACCCCACTAAATTAGACAAGTGATCAAATATATTGCAATGAGCCTAAAAGAGATACAGTTGTGATCAGGTTTGAGTGTTAGCATTAAGGTAAATCATCACCATGACATTAAAAAGTACTGTTTCGCGTGATAATTTAATATACAGGGTGGTTCATCCACAGATTTCAAAATTAATTAATTAGCTTAATTAATACTTTAAGTAAATGGTGTAAAGCATGCTTATATCATTTAGAACCAAGATGACATCAAGACTAAGTATAAGAAAGCTATAAATTACAGGACAGCACTCCATTTTCACCCATATATTACACAGCAATTCCTTCCTCCTCCTCAACCACCCCCGACTAATCATACTTAACGAGCTATATTAATCAAATCGAAAGTGATAACAAGAAATCCTCTTCAGATTATTAAAGGGTATTAAATTATCTTTAAAATAAGCCCAAACATAAGTCAATCTGATAGAGGGTTACAAAAATACCAAAGCCTAAAGACAAAAATTCCATTTGCACCTAATATTACACAGCTATCCCTACTCCTCCTCCACTTCATCCTCCTCCACTTCCTCAACCACCCCTGACTAATTATGCTTAATGAGCCGTATTAATTAAATCATAAGAGATAGGGTTGTTGTTTTTTCAGATTATTTAAGGTATTAAATTGCCTTTAAAACAAGCTGAAACACAAGTCAATCTGATAGAGGGTTACATAAATACAAAAGATTAAAGACCAAAAAACAAAAAAAAATGTAACAAAACCACCTTTTATGGGTGCCCAGGTTAAAAAACGTGACCCTAAGGGATTATGAAAAGGGAGTATAGGAAACAAATTTGTTTTAGCCTTATGAAGAAAGAAGTCAATAATTACAGAGAACAACAATGAATCACAAATAATCAGAGAAATCATTCCAAGTTACATCAAAAATAGTTTATTTTACTCAACTTGCAATATTTACATTAGTTATATACTGCAATAGTTATGCCCCATTATATAATAATCGTTTATGTATAGGGTGTCGGATAATAGAACGTTCTTAAATAAAGGCAACATTAAGGGGAAACGTTTGAAAATACAAGTAACAAAGTGAGCTGACATAGCAGCCAGGACTATCAATACAATTTGCTGGCGTAGTGCATGTTAGGTCAAGAAAAGAAGAAAAGATCTGTCTTATATACCTGCGCGCATAATTATGTGGAGTCACTTTTGCTACGGGATGAGCCCAATTTTTGGTATCTTTTTTCTTTTCTTTTTCAGTTGTCAGGAAAAAAGATAGAAAACAAACTGGCTCCGAAAGTGGGAAAAAAGAAAGAAAAGTGGGCCAAAAACACAATTTAAAAAAATCTGCATTTAGCACTTATAGCTATTTTTTCTTTTTAAAAGGAAAAAGCATTACAGCTATTTCCCAAATGTATGTGAGACAGACCCTTTTTTGGCCTTAAAATAAAACCGTTGCCAGGTCGCTAACTTTGATCATGACACAAAGCCTATGGCAATATCATGGCTTGAACCAGTAAATGTGTTACTAACATGCAGTATATAAATACATACTGTAAAAGCCAATATTTTCGCGTAAAGATATTTTCCGGCATTTTGATATCATAGACATTTCGCGAATTGTGTTTTTTTCGCAGGCAACCCTCTGGATGCATTGCATGAATGTTGAAAATAATATTTTTGTGTGTTATAATTTTTGCGGAAAAATATTTAGCGCGAAAATAAAACCCAGGCATGAGAATGAAAACCCATGAAAAAAACTGAAAATGTGTGTGAAATCGGGCTAAAAAGGCCAAAAACAGGCTGAAATTAAAAGAAAGTGCGGAAATTTGGACCAGAAAAAAACCTGAATTCAGTTTAAAAACTGAAAATTCTCATGCCTGAAAACCACCGCGAAAAGTTCAGATTTTACAGTACAAGGCCCCCATTAAATGAGTTACTAACATACACTATCTATACATACAAGGCACGACTGAATGAACAGAGATGAAGGGTAATACTGTTTTAATCAAATAATATAGTAACATATTTGAAATGTGCTGATATAGATCGTCAGATTACAATCGATAAATTATTTCACACAACCAACCACATACACCCCTCGGGCCCTCACTCACACAAAAGCCTATTTCGCTTTTTTTCTTGCAAACAAAATAAATATCTTTGGTTTGTTTTTAAGTAAAATGGAATGTCTATAATACAATTCTAATTTTTGCACTTGGTTTAAACTATAGGATCATAATATAAGCCTGCTGCATGATTTGTTATTTTCATGATGAATATATATCAATAAATAGAATCAAAACTCTAAAGTTGTTAAGTTGTCTTCCACCACTACACAATGTCAAAGTTGTTGGTTTAATTGGAAAATACAGGGTGTGTCAAAAAGAGTGTCCCATGTGAAACATGACCATGACAAATATGGCAAAATACTAATAATCATGTTCAGCAACTGGTTTGTTTTTTAAAACAAAAAGATATGTGATGTATTTTTAAATTAAATGGGACACTTTTTTACACTCCCTGAAGTCATTTCCTTCCCTCAAGAATTTTGAAATTTTACACTGAAGAGAAAAGCAATATTTTAAGCTGGATTTTTTTCTACATTTCAAACCATTTCAAAAATATTTTTCTAGTGAAAATATAGTTAAATATGTTTAGCACCTTATATTTCGTCGCTGTTCTGACATAACGACACATCACAACAGAATTAAGTAAAGTGATGTGTCGTTATGTCAGAACAGCGATGATTTACAGAATTCTAGGCAAACAAAAATTGTTGTATTGCTGGCGTTAAACATGCCTTTGAAAATTAGGGTAGGGCAGGCAGATTTCTTTCTTTTTATTCTCCTAACTCCCTCTATAAATATTTGTTGTCAAAAATATTATACAGAGGCTGTTTGCGATCGTCAGATTTGCTGTGCACTGTATTCCTTTTTGATGAGGAGCACCAAAGATAGATCTTTTTTCTTTCTTTTTAAAACTTTGTTGTATCTCTTTTTGGTTGTTGTTTTTATTTTTCTTCTGAGAAAAAAAATCAGGGTCAGGGGTAAATTAGGGTTGGGCGGGTTATGCCAATACAACAATTGTCTTTTGCCCGTAGTTATCAACCAGCATTTGACTAAAATCAATCTGTCTGATCTCCTTATGAACTGGAGGACAAGCAGACATTTTATAACCAATCAATATAACTTATTGTTCTAATACAAACCTTTTTAGGATAAAGTACACTTTTGAGTTATGGGGTATTAATAATACTGTACAATAGTGTCCTATAAAACCACCATATACATATGACGCGCTTGATTCCGTCAAATATATTGAGACATGCATCAGAGCACTTTAAATATATATATATGTGCTGTTTTTAAACCGTAATCACACACAGTATTGTTTTTGATATAAACTGTTCACATCAACCACGTTTGACTTTTTTAACTAAAATAAAATCTTAAGGCCACTTGAGAAAATTGATTTGTTTCTCATAGCTCTCCCTCCTCACTTTCTGAGATAAGGTCAAGTTTATTTCATTTTTCAATTTTCAAAATTATTATTATTATTATTAATGTTAATGGTTGATAGGCCATATCGTGCATATCAACTGCAGTCACATTCATATGTAAAACTTTAGAGGTCTAACCCTCATAAACTTAAAAATAATAAAAAAAGGGCCTCATCATTGTCCTGATGCTGCTGAAAGATCATTGCAAATATACATTTTGCATGAAAACAGCCATATTTAAGTGTCAATTTAGCAAAAAATAAAAATAAAACCACCCTTGTCACATTTCGAAAGGGCAGTGCTACGAGAAACTAATCATTAATTTTAAGCGGCTTAAACTTTATTCATGATCATTATTTAAGTGTCAATTTAGCAACAAATAAAAACCGGCCTTCTTCACTTTTTGAAGGCCAGTGCTACAAGAAACTAATACTGTATTACAACTTAATTTCGCTAGCAATTTAGTTTGCTAATTTCACTAGGCGATCTAATTCGCCAAATTAAATTGCCGCCAATTATATTATTTATAATGGTTATATATAAGACGATACAAATTAGTGAAATTAAATTGCTGCAAAAAGTTGACTAAATGCTAATTCGCTAAATAAAGTTGCCGTGAAATTAAATTGTTTTACAGTTAAATTAATTGTCAGCAGCCTAAGCATATTCATGATCATAATCTTGTCAATATACATGTTAGGCCAAAAAATAAATTGTTATGTTGTCCTCCACAGCTTTCAGAGAGGAGGGGCGGGCGGGCGGATTTTTTTTTTTTTTAAATTTTTTTTACATTTTCTTTTACCAGCGGAAGCTCAAAGTTCAGCCAGTTCGATTTTCTTTTTGATTTTTTTTTTAAAAATCTGAAGAAAAAAAATCGGAGCGGCCCTAAATCTGGAGTGGGCAGTCGAGGACAACATAACGTTTTTTGCCTTACCTACATCCAAATCAATTCACATCATTTTACGATATACAGACTGTAACAGCCAAAATATTATACAATTGTAAAAACCTTATATCAAATATTTATTGTTTAGTGTTTTATTACCAGTAGAGACGATTCCATTTGCTACAAAATAATTTTTGTTTCAAATCAGTGATCATAATGACGGAGAAAATCATCACCAAAACACTCAGGCCGATTTTTTTACTTATGTGTGACAAAATCAATGGCAAACTGGAATGAACTGATCACAACGTGAACACACAAGTTTGCCCGTGCAGGGGTGGACAATCTTGCATTTCAATAGATTTAGTATTTAAACACAAACAAATAAATAATTATTTCAAAAAGGAAAAAACCAAATCACAATAGTTTTAATTTGTCCTCTTCTATAAGCCCTTTAAGTATATGATGATACAAAGACAATGATTTCAATAACTACAAAAACAACTTTTTATGCTAAAACAAACTGGTGAAACTGGCTGAACTCATTTTCTGTGGGGAATTATCTTAAATGCCATGAAATCTAACTTTTGAATAAATAATAGCGTACCATTTTTTTTCAAACCAAAGTATAAGTAGGTTTTTGTCATTAAAGGTAGATGTTCTGATTGCTGGCCTGATTTTGAACTTGATGTTTTTTATTTCACATGAAAGGTCATCCTTAAAATTGCCACATTCCAAAGTTAGAGTTGCATAACTCCCATGGTTCTAATTTTAGAAACACAAGGTCACAATAATTTTGCCCATTAAGTAGTACACAAACTGGCTGGTTGGTAGTTAACCACTTTTAGTAATTCACCACATTTATCCTATAATTTCTAAATGGAACATTTCTTGCCCCTAAGATTTTACAGACATAATGAGAAAATTATAGGGATTCTTCTGATATCAAAATATCATGATGTGAAAAAACATCATAGTCAAATAAAAGTGATCGAAACATATACCTTTAAATGACAAGGGTTATGAATCAGAACAATTTCCCTGTTCAATAACTCAAAAAAGGTTCAGGTCAACTTTTACATCCCATTTGTATTGGGTGGTCACACATTTCACTTTGCCATATTACATTCAGCCTCCAACCTCATCCGATATGGCACCCAACCATTTGTATTTCCCACAAAAATAACTAAAGGGCTCTTGCCCAAACACAAGTAGAGGAAAGCTCGAGGAAAGAGCGGGGAAAGCACAATCCTTTTTTCTATATTGTTAAAAGGAGTGACAAATGATCGGTGATTAACACCTCACTGAATGGGTACGGGGGGATGGCGCTTTTCCCCGCTCTTTCCTCGAGCTTTTCTCTACTTGTGTTTGGGCAACGAGCCCTAATAAACTAATACTATTTTGGCCCGTGCAATTAAGACAGTGATAACAGTAAAAAGGAAAAGCACACACATGTTTTTTGTCAATAAAACATAAAATCCCAATGTACATAGAAACGAAGCATAACACAATAATATGATCAATAAAGCATTAAAAAGCCTTTTCAAATCTACATGGTAATATACAGGGTGGTTTAAAAAAAGGTAAACCTATTTTTGAAAGCAATTTTTTACATACTTCTTCTCCATGCCGCTACTTCTTCATTAACCTATATAATTTGTTTCCATATTATGAAAACATTAAGTATTTTTTAATTACCCTGTATCTTAGATATTTATCAGTTTTGAGGAATCGGAGGTCACATTCCGAAATGCTGATTTGAGACTTGCTCTCCTAGAATATGTGACGTGATCAAGTGAAACAAGTGAGTCACATGTCGGCAGTTTTCAATTTTTATATGTGTCCACCATAGAAGAAAAGCAGGTGAAAAATGCTACAGTGTGGTCCAAACCCCACTAAAATTAAAAGTTTAGTTTTTAAGTTACAAACAATTTACCAACTGACAAAATGAAGTAAAACATAATAATTTGTCACTTCTTTTTACCAATAATTACCAATAAGTCCATATTCCTGACATCCAACTCATTCCGCTTGATCGCGTCACATTCCTGTCATGTGTATAATATTTGCGAAAAAGAAATATGTTGCAAATTAACAACACTAGCAATTAATATTAAGATTTTCCTTTTTCAAAACCAATTATATTTGACGCACGATTGACAGTTTAGTGTGTTAAATCACACTTTATCAGAATGACCTCTTCGGATTGACCTCTGACCTCAAACGCTACAGGGTGAGTCAGAAAAAACGGGCACCCCTGTGCTGAAACTGTCAATTGTGAGTAAAATTTATTTGGTTTTGAAAAATGAAAATCTTAATAATTTGTTCCTGCAAACCAGATGAATGTTTAACACTTTCCACGCGGCTATTGGATTTACCATAAAAAACAGAATTTTCAGAAACCTTTCCCAACTTTCAAGGTCTATCTCAAGGATTACTTAACCAATACTAGGCATGTTTGTACTTATTTCAATGCATTTCTCATGGTGATTCCAAATATGGTAATGAAATTCAACAATATTGACATTTTTGAAACATTTTGTGAAATTTTGGAATGTCGTCTGCAGACGCCTGCCGTATCGAAAGTGTTAAGATTTAAAAAGAAAAAAGAAAAGAAAAAAGGAACACTGGCAATATTCATGCTGTGAGAGTTCTGTGTCCAATTTCCCCGATCCCAACACTCCGAAATTATTTGCGTACCCATACTAGTTTAAAACATTGAGGGAGGGGGGGGGGGGGGGGGGGGGGGGGGGAATTGTCCGCCCCAATCAATTTTGCTTGCAATTTTGTCTTTGCGAAATCACACACACGCACAAAAAGGGGGGTATTTTGTGAAATTCTAATAATGTACAAAGCGACAGAAATGTATACACTCTTCGTAGTGTTGAGCCAATCAGAAAGCAAGAAACTAAAATACGCGGAGTACATTGAAAGTGTCTAATGCACTCCGCGTGTGTGCCATTCAATGCATGCACCGCTGATTTTCACTTCGAGTGTTTGCAAAGTTGTTAACATGTTTTTATTCGTTATCACTTGGATCAAAATATGCTTACATTGCGAATTTGGATTTGTTAAGTGTCTTGTATGAATTAGGTCAATCCATGCGTATGTTTTGTTTCTCAAAATATTAGACAAATCAATGCACTTGTGCAAATGTTGATATGCTCACAATAGCACTCCCCCTGCGGATTGTGCCATTATTCACACATCAACATCAGCGCGCGTGCATTGATTTGTCTTATTTCTTTCGAAACAACACATACGCATTTATTGACCTATGATAATGGCATAGTTATAAGACCTTTTTTATTGTGATTGTGCAAACTTTGTGCCAGTATTTATGATGACGTCTTTCATTTACCATATTTTATACGAAGTATTTCTATTGCTTACACGAGCATTGTTATGGGTACCTGTGGCTTCGGGAGCAACAGTGGGCCCAGTTCAGGATCATAAGTGTAGGTTCTTCATTACAGAAGATTTCAGGAAACAAAATATTTGGTCGTTAAAATTTAGTGATCTGCCATCATCAGGAAAAAAATCAAAAAAAATAAAATTAAGCACAAATTTCATCCTAAAAAGTACATATTCTTCTTAAAGCACCAATGGTACCGTATCCATGATTTGGTCACTTTTGCAGCTCAAAATGTGCTCCAAAAATACCATAGTTATGAATAGGCTACTGTTACTGTTATCTCTTATCCCGTGGACAAATGTGGTTTCAAATACCAATCCATGATCATTTGTAGGCTCAAGATACCTCTTCAGACCCAAAACACTCAATTGTCAGCGCTCTGTTGCTACGGTATGGCATAACATTATCATATTCCATAAAGCGCCACCATCATCCGCCTGGGTTATAAGGATATCTTGATACTCGGTACTCTGATACCATGGGACGGAATGACGGACACGTCTTTAAAAGAGCGCCACCACTATTCCTCCTGCATTTTTATAAGGACATCTTAATAGTTAGTCCTCTATAGCCATGGAACGGAATGACACAGATACATCTTCGAAAGAGCACAACCTTCATCCTCCTGGGTTATAAGGATGTTTCGATAGTCAGTGCTCTGTAGCCATGAGATGGAATGTATGAACTCAAATGCGATCTCTCGCTGTCCTTTATATGCAGCCCATAGGGGTCTGCCGGATTGTTCTCATCATACTTCTCCTTTGCCAGTTGAATTAGTTTGGCGACTTCTATCTTTCCCGTCTCGAGCACCATCTTTGTGAGATGACCGTCCTCTTTCTGTAGCAGGATGTAGGGTTCATCAAACTCTGCAAGTTTCCCATTGTCTAGCACCTGTAATGCAATATGTCAATAAATATGGGACAGAATTATAACAAAGCAATGCATGGTATTGGGTTTACAAATCCATGATTTATTCACATTTTAGGGATCACACCACTAAATAGGGCTCCATAGGGATATGTAAAAAAACACTGATATAAAACTCTGTTTTAGACCACTAAATTGCGCACTTGGACCTTTTAGAGTGATTTTTTCTTAAAAATGATCACATTTTCTAACCAAAAAGTGAAGAAAATAGGTAGGTGAGCCTGCTTGATTTTCCAAAATACGCCCATGGAGTTGACTACCTCTCTGACGGGCTTGAAAATATCGCCGTAATCGGCAATGTTTCCAGTAAAAAGCACAAATTTGAAAGATCTCTCAAAATTTATCTAGATGATATTCACAGTTTATAGTCAGGGTGCATGTAGGTGATGTCCCATTAATCATAATTAATCAAAAATCATAGGCATTTACGGAATTGTATTACTGTCAAGTCTTTTTAAATTGAGGATTTTGTGATGCACACTTTCCGATTCTAGCTTTAAACACCGACTTAAGGGTAGGGGATACCCCATTTAGTGTAGTGCACCCTTTAGACAATTACATCTTCACAGTATGATGAATTTCTCAATAATAGTTTGATCTAAAGAATACTAAATTCAATAAGTTGCACTGGCCCCCAAATCCAAAATCTGATGCGATTTTTTATTCTAGCGATCAAAAATACACGCATCGGGCGTCAGGATGTGTGTTAAAATGTTGTGTGAAAATGTAATGCAAAAGTAGCTTTTGGTGTCATCATCGAATTGTATACATAATGCAGAGATGAACCTTGTCATGAGTATTTTAGCTTCTGCCTATGAATCCAAATCACTTCTTCTGGTAATCATCTATGAAGAGCTGTTTTGCAAAAGAGCTTACATCCACTTCTGCATGTTACTCATTTGCATTATTGAATGGATGGCTATTCATTATGTGGAATGTGGCTTGTATTGTTGGTGCCTCAATTGGCGTGCATGGATGCACTAATCCAAGTCATAGAAACAGTAATGAACTCAGCCATACAATAATTTGATTAATTCCATGGACTTGTCAATGCAAATTCACTAATGCAAAATGAGTAACATGTGGGGTGGTCTGTAGGCCCTTTTGCAAACAAACTCTTCATATATGTGAAACAACTTTTTTGGCCTACTGGAAGATGGAGCAAGGTTTAGCATACAATTATTCCTTTTTAAAAACATGCACTTACAAATATTCTATCCTAGTCTATGACTGTGAATTCAACCTATGAGCTATGGTTAGAACTGTACACTGTTTAAACCGCTCATGTTTTGTTGCTTGAATCATGCTTACCATTATTCTATCCGAGTCCATGACTGTATTTAACCTATGAGCTATGGTTAGAACTGTACAATGTTTAAACCTTTCACGTATCGTTGCTTGAATCAGGTTGTCGGTTCTGTAAAAGTATGAAAAACAAAAATTAGATGATCTAGTGTAAAAATATGGCAACCAAAAAAACCTTTTCATTTTTGAAATCTTAAAAGATTTCAAACATTTTTTTTACAAATTGAAATTTGTAAGTAAAAAAAAATGTTATGCTTTAAAAAATGTGTTGGTCGGGCCTGTAGAACCCCATCGAATAATGGAGCATGCCAAATCTTTTCTAAAAGGCATTCAGTAGACATACCCCAGAGTAAAACATCCGGCTTTAATAACATAAAGCTGAAGTCTCAGTGAAAGGGGTAGTTCTTGGATTAGAAGTTGATCACTGGGTGTATATAGGTCTAGCACTTGCTATCAGCATACATTTCAGGAAGACAGTATTGTAGAGGTAAATAACATGCCGTGTATGATTATGGATGCATGTAACAAAAACTATGGAATGGCCATAGTCATAGGAAAGTTTATTAAGTCCTAGGAATTGTATAACTAGGATATGATAACAGAGACTTGATTTAAGTCTACAGCGACAAGCCTAGGGCAGGGATGAGGAGTTGTGTGTCTGGAGTATATTGCTTAAAAACTTACTTAAGATCTACATTTGCTGTGGCTTCATCCACTATAAGGATCCTGTTTCTCCTCAAGATAGCCCTGGCGAGACAGACCAGCTGTCTCTGACCTAAGCTGAAATTATTGCCACCTTCTGACATTTTTGTATTGAGTCCCTCCTCTAGACACTCGACGTCTGCCTTCAATTGCACCTGTAAGGCAACACAAGAACAAAAAGCTATATATTACGGATCTGTAGGTTGGGTATTTTGTTTTTGTTTTGTTTGTTCAGGGTTTTGGGGGTTTTTTTATAGGGGGGGGGGGGGGAGTTTTTGGGTTTACAAATTTCTTTGATAGCATTAGTAAATACTCACAAATTTATAAACAAATATTTGACATTTATAAACAAATATTTGACATTTATAAACAAATATTTGACATTTATAAACAAATATTTGACATTTATAAACAAATTTCAAAAACTTATTAAAAAATGTTGTGAACATTTTAAACATATTCTAAATGAACAATTGAAATTTAATAAATTTTACAAATAAATGTTCACACAAAATGTCAAATTGTTCAACACTGAAAATTGTTTTATACAAATTATGCCGTCTCAAAGGTGACACTCAGGTCTATATGCAATATCTCTGTATGTCCAAATCTCAACCAAATGCACCCTTTGAAATAGTTGTTATTTTCATTCAATAACTTCTTCAAAACCTGGGTTCTTTCTTTTGATGTTAAGTTAAGTTGGTTTAAGTACATTGTTTGATGCTTGTAACCTGAATGACAGTACTTTAAAAATGGTACAAAACAAACAATTGCAGACCCCCTGCCTTATTACACAATACCTCTTCAAGTGCTCCCAATACATCCATATTTGTATGACAGTCCCTCCCCCCCCCCCCCCCCACCCGCCTTTTTCAGGAATTATATTCGAAAAAATCTGAAATTCTCTGAAATATTAAAAACCAGCAGACAATTATGCATGCTATATTGCCTAAAGTTTGGCTAAATTAATGCAAATTTAAGCAAAAATATCTACATTTGACAGTGACAAATATCTACTTGCTGATTTGTCATCTACAAAATATCATGTCTGCCTTACTACACCATACCTCTTCAAGTGCCCTCCATATATCCAAGTCTGTATGTTGCACAAACGGATCCATGTTTTTGCGTAGAGTACCACTGAATAGAACAGGGTCCTGTATTGATAAACAATGAGAGAAAATAAATACTGTAAAAAACCACTACATTTTGTGAGGGATATAATTTCGCGAGGGATGTGGGTTCTTGAAATTAAATACCCACGAAACTGACCATTTTGAATTGAAGGCAACAGTAAATTATCAAATTTGAGAAATATAAAGTATCCGCGGAATCAAAGTGTTTTACAGTAATCCTTGTGTGTGCACAACACCAAATAATAGTTGGAAAAGGCACAAAATGCTATAAGGCCGTGTGTTTTGAACTCGCCCACCCTTACCGTTGCATGTCCAGATTTTTACATTTTACACCATCTGAGATTCGAATTAGCATATCTCAATAACTATTTGTTCTACCCATATAAAGTATATATTTTCTGAACGGTAATCTCACAAGGAATCCAAATATGCTATTGGAATTTAGATAAGACCTAATGGTAACATGTTGTGATTAGGAATGTTCAAAAAATATCGATTTTTTTCTTCTTCATATTTTGATTTAAGCTCAATAATATTTTTATACCAATCCCAATCATAATTTTACTGTGCATATTTAAGTTCCTCATGCAATTACCCATCATAACATAATAGTTCTCAATGGTAAACATGTTGAAATACACTATATCGAGAAGTAAATGAGCACAAACGTTTAAATTTCATATTTATTAGAGTTTACAAGTATATTTCTTTGGGTATACACTCTTTCCTGATTTAAACGGCATTTTTGAATTCCCTATTTGAGAGCTTTCCAAAAATGTATAATTTTGCTATCATCGGTTACATATTTCTTTTGTTATACTCATGTATGTAAAACCGCTGAATTAGGGCAAGTTCACTGTGTAGTGAATAGGGAAAAAGCCAAGGACAATGCAATCGATTCGCGATTACAATTGTTACGTAATAGTTGACACGTTTGTTGAAACAGAAACTTATAGAATATAAAACAATCTATAAAATGAGAGCAAAATCATGTTTGTACCATACAGAGATGAGAAGTTATTGTACTTTGAACGTAGAATTGGGAACATTTTCTATATTCCCCATAGAGATTGTACACAACGCCACCGCCACCACCCCTGACTTTCATAACATAATCAATCATATCTCAGCCAAAAATTCATAGAAATACCTGATTTATTCACACAATGTAGCTAAAAATAAATAGGCTTTCACATGACACCTCAACCATAGCTCTACCACATTTAGTTGTTGAGTTAATAGAGAGAGATGGATGATTCGTCACAAAAATGCAACGCCACCACCTTTTTTGGGTGGTGAGTTCAAAACACATGGCCATAAATGTACCTATTTTGTTGTTGTTGATCTTGTTGGTTATCTTTTCTATATATTATTAGGCACAAATTCTCTAGCTTTTTCTAGACTGGTATTATTTTACACAATTTCACTTTTCCATCTATTTTAGATCATAAGGCTAATGAAATATGATTCCCAGTTTCCCGTTTCCCGACTCCGGTCAGAAATAAATACCGATCAAATATTTCATTATTTCCGCATATTTCATTATTTCATATTTGTCAACCTTTGAAGAAAAAAAAGATTGTTTTAATGTGATCTTTCACACGAAAGATGCATTTTCAGCACCTCTTACGATGTCACGACCGGTACAAGCCTCATGTCATCAATACATCAGGTTCCTGCTCCTTGGA
Organism: Ophiura sarsii; assembly: GCA_035610835.1. Lineage (NCBI taxonomy): Eukaryota > Metazoa > Echinodermata > Ophiuroidea > Amphilepidida > Ophiuridae > Ophiura > Ophiura sarsii. Next base: position 15,039,673 of record CM069454.1, on the reverse strand, counting down.
CGCTTCGCTTTGTGTGTTCTGTGACAGCGTGGACAACATTTGCGGGTATCAACCAGCGTATTGACTGATCGATTGACTAGTCTTCGGAAACGCTGCGTTGGATATAAGAAATATTACACTGTGCGGCGCATTGATTTAAAGACTATGTTTTATTAAATGGATATTTCTACCGTGCACTGGGTTGCACGCTACATATAGTCAACATCAAAATAAATAAAGTAAGACATTTACGATCAATTTAATTCGTTTTTTTTCTCATAAATATACTTAGTTAAATAAATTCAATTTATGATAAAATGGTTTATTTGTTATATTCTTGTGTCATTATTTTTGTCTGTACACGTGAACCCTGCTAAGAAACGACCAAACACCACGTATACGTTCGAATTTATTTATACCTGTCATTTGTAGGTCCCGTCATTTGTTGTCTGTTGCTGTTTCGTCAATGTCAATATTTTCATTTTAGTTTTATTTATTCAATGATTGTTTTAAATGTATCATGTTAATTTCTGTCAAAGTTGTGGAGGAAGGGAAGGTTTTACTTCCCTGGAATATACTTCCGACTTCTCACAGTCACAGTCTATCATGATCCGGGGGGGGGGGGGGGGGGGGGCACTGACATTTGAAAAGGGTATAGGTATGTGCCGCGCTGAAGACCCCTTTTTCACCCTCTGCTGCTAGTTCTTATGACCCCCCTTTTGAGCCTGCATCAGTTCTTAAGGGGGCTGTGCACCTTCGGGTACAGCCTCCATAAAACTGCCGTAGCTTCGTCATTATTCATTTAAACCATATAAAAGTATACATTTTCTTGAAGTAAAGGGTTCAATAAATCTAACCATGAACATGATTTTTTTCGAAAATTTAGCTTTTTGGTAAAAATGATAAAAAACATGTATTTTAGGTTTTGTCAAGATAACTAAAAATATATTTTGTCGAAAGTTATCGTTCTAGATGTATTGTAATCTTAACAAAATTATCTAGGAATCGGTTTTTTTGTTTGTTGATTTTGGACATACTTTGTGATTTATTGACCAAATAAGGCATAAAAGTCAACATTCTGAATTAAAAAAACCGTCCATTTCCACAAAAAGACCCCTAAATTTTGAACTAGCTAGGCAAATTATAATTAAACCAAAAAAAAAAATTCCTAGCGATGATCATGCTCTTTCCATTAAGCCTACTTACGTTTCATCAGATGCAGTATTTATCGACTTATTGTTTCCATAAAATTGCACATTTTACTCAAAAATGAACATAAAGAAATCAACCGATGAAGGTGAAAATGTGACAATACCGCCGTTTGATCATGGTTTACGGGAAAATACACCAATTTCAAATCCTGTTCTTTATATATTATGAGAAGCATATGAATCCCCAACTTCGTGCAAAGTTTGATTACAAACCGTTATTTTCTTGGTATCAAAATAACCTCAAACGTGTCTTAAAAACCCACCTTTGTCATGATGCAGAGTGTGAAAAAGAAGCCATACCTGTTCATGCGCATTCGAAGTGCGCCTACAATTTCCAGGAAGCGTTACGCATGAAAACGCATGCGTTAATTGCTAACGAGCGCGAACGCGCGTGGAATGTTTTGAGTTGGCAAATTAAATGGTGTCGCGTGTGCGTTAAACCGGTTGACAAATATTACACGCTCGTGTATTAATTTATGTGCGCAACATCGCGGCTAATCATCAAAGTTTATCATTATATATATAGGCCCAGTGCAGTTTGCAAGTCTTCATCAATGTGATCATTTTCAAATGCACCGTGACGCAGTTAGCGAGTTCTGGGTGTAAAAATCAGCCCTTCCTGTAGATTTAGTATAAACTTAGTAAAGGTGAGAAAATTGGAAAAATAAGAGAGACAGTGAGAAATGGTAATGAAGATTTAATTATGACGTCGTTTGGTCGCAGCTGTCTCATAAATTTGTTCTTCATCTTCTACTTCAGGGACGGAATCAGGTAAGCTTCTGATCAAAGTCACGCCACAAATTCCGATTTTATCAAAGTAAAAAGCCAAAAATTGCACTGAACTTGACCCTCGATATGCCAGCGCAACTGAAAAAAGGGAATTAGGTTTAGGTATAACACTTATTACTCAATGTTTAATGAAGCAGGATAATAAGGTTAACGGTTTGTTAAATAACTATGAACATATGAACAGGTATTAAACAGTAGAGTGACGCTCCCCGGCCCCTTTTATTTTCTGTAAATACACTGGGTTCAGGGGCGTAACAGAGGTTGGTTGTCAGGGGGGGCACAGCCAAAAAAAATCCTGGTTAGAAATAAGTCCGTCCCGGAATTTTTCGTAAAAGGTTGCCCCAAATTTCCCCCCAGTCAGTCACCTCGTGAATTTCACGTAAGTGGGGGGGGGGGGGGAGGGTAAACAAAAAATTCGCACGGTCACAATATTTCGCAGTACAAAAAGCACAACAGTCTATAATTTGTTGACTGTTGTGCTTTTTGTACTGCGAAAATTTCTTTCTTTCTTTCTTTCCCTTTCTTCATTTCTTTCTTCCCCCTTTTTTCTCCTTTTCCTTTTTCTTTTTCCTCCCTTTTTCCTTTCTCTCTCTCTCTCTTTTCTTTCCCTTTCCCCCTTCTTTTCCTCTTTTCCCTTCCCCCCATTCCTGGTGGGTAGGTTTGAATTTCCTGCTGAGCACCTTCAGGGGGGGCACTGTGCCCCCCTGCCCACCCCCCCCCCCCCCCCCCTGGCTGTTACGCCACTGACTGGGTTGAAGGGGGCGAGGGTTTTTGAAATACAGTGCAGGACTTATAGTGGGTTGGAGGGATCGAGCCCCCCCCCCCAATTTGGCGGTGGGTTTTTGAGGACGACACGTCTCGAGCACCGCCCCTCCCCGTTTTCAAATTTCGGACTCATCGGCGGCAATTCCGCCTGGTATAAGGTCCACCGGGAAAAAAGTCCACCGGGAAAATACCATTTGCCTTAAGCATTTTGGTTGGATCTCTTTAAAATGAGTTTTCCATCTACTGAAGATAACAATGATAACGGTCAAAACACTGCCATTATTAACAATTATATATAGGCCTAGTACTATAGTAGTATTAGGCCTATTATTTATTAGCCATCCCTATCAATTGCCTTGTCACCTACGTAGATTGAAGTAAGGCTATCAAAGGTGCAACTTTGCACTATTTAATTAATTAGGCCTATTGTTTACATCTCATACTCATAACATCGTTACCATTTTTTTTTGGGGGGTGGGGTGGGGGGGGGGGGGGGGTCCGATGGACAGCAGTATAGACCATCCTCTCCCACCATAACCCACCCTTTCCCATTTGCTTTCAGTTTAGAACATTCAGACGTTTTATTGATTCAAAAATATGAATGAGGAGCCATGTTTTATCGATCGAAATGGGAAGACCTTTGTTCAGCATGTTCAGTCAGAATTTCAATCGGTTTGTTCCCGAATTTATATACATATATATTATTATTCAATTTAACCATGAAATATTAGGAAGATGCATAGAAGAAACATGACTTTATTGACCTGGTAATATCTTGGAACTTATTTTGTTTGATATTATCATGATTATGGCATGTTACCAAACCGTATAGGCCTAACACCCAACGCAAACTGAAATAAATTAAGCTTTATAATGGATATTATATTAAAATACAGGAGAGGATGTCCAGCCCTACCCCTCCCTATATATACCCACACCCCCCCCCCCCCTTGTTTTAGATTGCCGCGTGTGCACATAACTATACAAAGTTAGACTATAATATAAACCATGATAACATCGACTATGGTTTTACGATCATATACTCGCCCATAATAATTAATATGTAGGCCTATGTCAAATGACACTTATAATTGATATTATGTTTGATATAAAATGACAAATTAGTACATCGAGTTGAACTAATGAGAACATAGCTAACAAAACAACGATAAAAAGTAATAGGGATACCTAATTAGTGATGACAATAATTAAATAAACAGGTCTTGGATGGACGGGCGAGTGGGACAGACATGGACAATATCGAAAGGAAACAAAAAGACAACATAACACCTTCGGATAAAACTCCATTGTGAGTCTTTTTGATACTTCTTGATGTTTCATGGATTAAAAATCTTTCTCTGTCCTTTATTTTTGTATTTTTTCCTACTCTCTTCCAAACTCCTTGACACTAACTCTTGCCCAAAGCCTTGTTTTATTTATTACTTGCTTCAGCCACACCCCGGCAAAAATGATGGTTTGATAAAAGTCGAGCCCCCGATGCGTAAACAACGCATGTGACCAAGCCCTCAAAACGCGCCAAAAACATAGCGGTTAACGCAGCACGCATTGGCGGCATTCTAAACAACAGCGTCGCGTATTAAGCGAACAGACGCGTGCTAATTTGCGTGAAAAACAAAACTTTCATGGGATACGCGGCGCATGGGAATTTCGCTGATCCCCTGCGGGCAGACTTTTCCATTCCACTTTGTAGATGATCAGACTAAGGGATTTAAATCCTTCTAAATAGGTTTTTGGGATTTCAAAATTGAAAAATTTCTTTTCATGTACTGATAGATAACACTATGAAGTTTGAAAAATGAAGAAAAGTGAAATTAGTGAAAAATACAAAATTGAGAGTGCACAGCCCCCTTAAGACCCCGATTTTATTGAAAATTCAAAAATCACGAAATTTTGCGTTCCAAAGCCCCAATTTTGTGTTCCAAAGCCCCAACATTTGCGTTTTTAAACCACAATAAATCGAAAATTGAACTATAGGCCAGTTCTCAAGACCTATTTTTCGTTATAAAATCCACTCAGTTCAGTTCTGTAACCCCCCTTTTTGAGACCCTGGGCGGCACACCCCTACCCAAAAAAAAGTTGAGTGCCCCCCCCCCGGATCATGATTAGTATACCCTACCACTGCATGTCTTCAATGGGGACTTTTAAAGAACGACCCATACACTTACACAGTGAGGAATAAAATGATAGGCTATTCTAAAATTATAGGGTATTCTAAAATGGTAGGGTATTCTAAAATAGTAGGGTATTCTAAAGCTTACCCGAATAAAAAAGTTTGCTTCCAAAGATGTGCTTTATACACACTTTAATGTATGTACCTAAGTGATATTTAAATGAAGCCTGGTCATTATTTACTTGTTTCGGGGCTCAAAATATAGCATTCCCCACTTAACTTTGAGCCAATAATGAAAGTTTGAAAATAATGAATAATGAATAATGAAATAGTCCCCTACCCAGTCATGAAAAAGTATGATACGGGAAACTGGGAATCGTATTTCATTAGCCTAAACACACATAGCGTCTAAACAGCCTGTTGTACCTAAGCTAGATATTATCATCCCGTTAGTTAAATCTGTTACTCAAATTAGCGTACAATAATTAGTTTCTTACTTGATGCAAAAGTAATCTGAATTATATTCTAATATTTTGGATGCTTTTACAGGCATTTAGGGTTAAATTTCTTGTCAAATTTGGTCTATTTTAGCAACAAAATTATACACTTTTTTGTTACATATCATACTTTTACAAGAAAATAATATGATGATAGTCAATAATTCTAGTTGGAATATGGGATACAAGTGACACAACTATCTACACGACACATCTAAAACTATCACAATTGTTATATTTCATGTAAAGTATACCTAAATTCATATTTTATTCATTTTTTAGGCCAAATCGTGCCATATGGCACTATGCTTGTAGATTAGGGTTAAGAGGTCAAATTCATGTTAATATTTCTCAACTTTGGCGAAGACTATTAGTTATTAGGTGAGGTTGGGTCGGATACGGATTATATCTAGCCGAGGATTCTGTATCGGGACTCGGGCGCACGATACAGACTTCGAGACTAGATATAATCTGTATCCGACCCAACCTCCCCTAATAACGATTTTATCCTACTAAAACACTATTAAAACAAAACAACAACACATGATTCTGTAAAGTAGTAGTCACCTAATTGGCTTAGCCTAAAACTCGAGCAAGTTCAGATGCAATCCGACGATCATCATGTCGGCGGCGCGGCGTAGCAACCCTACTACAACGCATGCGCAGTTCCTTACTGATCGGATACGGTATACGGGGTCAGATACGGAATATATCTAGTCACTGAATTCAAGCGCTTATCCAATAGGAACACGAGAATCGTCTCGATGGTAGGATAATACTTCATGCAAAGTTTTTCATCAATGAAGGTCTAGATGTCTTCTGTCTAAAAATATTCGCTTTTACGGGAGTTGACATATATATTGTTCAAGATTAAATATTGCAAATACCTGTGGTATAAATGATATCTTCTGTCTAAGTAGACGTAAGCCTAAACTAGTGATGTCCACACCATCTACCATAATAGTGCCGCCCGGTTCAGCTAATCTCATCAAAGTTGTCATCAAGGAGCTCTTGCCGGCACCTGTACGACCAACTATTCCAACCTGAAAATGGAACATGAAACAGGGTACATGTATGTCATGCAAGAAAAGATGGAATATATAGGGGTAGGTCAAATGTAAAAGGTAATTGCAGATAGGTACTTGTCACTTGTGAATTCTTGGGGGTCAAAGACACTACTCTCCAATTCTCCGCGATCTACACTGGCTACCTATCTACAGGGTGTATCAGAATGAACTATACCATGTTTCTAAAATACATTAAAAATACAAAATGATTATTGTTTTAAATTTAAAAGCCTGCATGTTAATTTCAATGAAATATCTCTTTTTGTTCTCGTGTTGCAAGACTTAATAGAAAATCAATGAAAAACGTGTTTTCAATTTGTTAGCTCAAAGAATTCACAGACCTTAAAAAGCCATCCATCGGCAAATCTGTTTAACGCATGGTTTCTTCTCACGCGTATTTTATGTCAACTACTTTTATTATTTAAATTGATAATTTCGACCAAATTTGAAATCAACCATCTTTACCAGTAAGTCTGTATTTTCCATCATAAATTTCCGATTTTCACTCTTTTTCCTGTTTATGTAATCATGGTATCATGGTAAATTTTTGTATGTTGTTCTTTACATGGTAATAAACACAACACCAAAAGTAAGTCCCCCCTAAACAATTCGTCATAACATCTTAAGATAAAACATTTTACCAATAAAACTTAGTTAGAAATAATTCTATGACTGTTTCCTAAGTGATGTTTGAAAATGAAAGATTTCCATTACTTCATGGCTGAATGAGCTCAAATGGAAGACAAAAACTGCCCTTCTCAAAAGTCACAAAAGTTTATGAATTGCTTCTCACTAATGGAAAAGTACCCGTGGCTGAGCAAAATTTACTGTAATGTGTAATCAATTCATGATCATTCAGCCATGTAAATCCCATTCTTGGCTCAGATATTAGCATAGTGAGTTGTGAATTTTGAGAAGGGCAGTTTTTGTCTTATTTTTGAGCTTATTCAGCCATGAAGTCATGGACATCTTTCATTTTCAAACACCACTTAGGAAACAGTCATAGGATTATTTCTAACTAAGTTTTATTGGTAAAATGTTTTATCTTACGATGTTATGACGAATTGTTTAGGGGGGACTTACTTTTGGTGTTGTGTTTATATATGTATGCAGTCATGGAAATACCCACATGACTTTCCACTGGGGTTGACGATCATGTGTCACAGCTCTATTTATAATATTGTATGTACTGATCATAACAGTAGTATAGCTTTTTTCCGTAATAATAAGAGAGATTAAAATCATGTCTTGGCCAGTTCACCCTCGCGAGTCTAGTGGCTAATTGACTTACATGCTTTACAATGCAGAGGTCCATGGTTCAATTCCCACTAGGACAACTTTTTCAACTGATTTATTTCTTTTTGTAAAAGTTGGGTTAGAACATAGAAGGTAACCGTCTATGGTTAGAAATATTGTAAGTCCACAAAAGTGTGTAGTTCCTAGTCAACCCTGGGTGGAAAGTCATGTGGGTATTTCCATCGCTGCATATACAGTGTTTTTATGTAGTGCCTTGAGACTTGTGTAATGCGCTTTACATGCATGGTTATATTATTATATCACATATAGTTTGCACTACTTTCCCGTTATGAAATAATACACATCCCAGCATAATTCTGTTATACCCTGCACACCTACATCGGTAGTATGCGTCATTCTTAAAAATCATGCACTATGAATACCTCTGTGAAGGGTATAACAGAATTACTCCCACATCCCATAGAAAGGGGACTTCACAAAACCATCAAACTACAGAGACATCACCCTTTACAGCATCGGAGCTAAGCTCTATGCTAATTCTCAGCTCGCCCACACATACATTTTTGGCATCATCACTTTTCTTAAGTAAAAAGGTATATACTTTTCTTGAAGTAAAAAGGTATATACTTTTCTTGAATTAAAAGGTATCATATAAAACCAATGAGGTGATGTTTTAAAATTTGATGGGTATCGAAAACTAGAGGACTTTTATGGCCAATTTTGCTCTACTATATCCAGGGTTGTATACGACCCAAAGAAATACATACAATAAATAAATAAAGGGCTAAAATATATGCTTCACTATGAAATATGTATGCATGCCACCAAACTTTGTCTTTTTAAATTTAAAAAATAGCTAAATTAATAAAACCTTGGTGTATTCTAGTGTGATTTGGGCATTCTTTGGCATCTAAAACAAATTACGGTGAAAGGTCAATCCAACCTTGTGTTAGGCGCAATCTTATAATTTCCCCTATTTGCATGAATGAATGGCTCTAAGCTGACCTTATGGCAATGCCATGTATTAACAAACTACATGCTGACATTAACATTGCTTACTTCATGGCCGCAGGTGAGTTACACTATTTTTCAACAATTGAAAGAGTATTTAAATCAAAACGTTTGCGAGCACCTTGAATGAAAACATAAAAACGTGATGAAAGATTAATATGAGCATGGAAAATGAGTAAACATTTACGAATTTTGATTTGGCGGTGCTCATTTGGATTATATTCAATCACATTTTACAAAGTTATGATGGCTCTCCTATTTTGGGACCCAATAAATTGGGGACACATGCTACAATGTAAGCAGATGATTTACTAAACATGATCAAATGAAATTTCCCATTTCTGCACCATTCTATTTTTGTGCAGTTATCATAGTACTGATATGAACAGTATACGTATTGTATACAATACTCTATTAAAACTATTTGCAATGAATAGGCCCTGGTTGCGCAACAACAAAAATCCCATTTCTGTATAATTCTATTTTTGTACTTGGCCTTTATAATTTATATAGGTATTCAGACAGAATAGGATAGTTGCATTGTGCGTTGCACTGACGTCAGAGGCTATATTATGGTTATTTAACACAATAACTAACATTACATATTTGTATTCAATACAAATCTGTTTCGTGATTACACGTCCACACTAATGTATGTGTGTATATTGCTCCCACGCATGTGTTTGAGCACTGAATTCAACCCTGGATTTTTGTTATTCAAGCATGAATTGATATATTGTGATACTAACCCCAAGGCCAATGTAATTTAAAGCATGAATTACTATACAAGTTAATACTGATATTGTTAGTCAAAATTCCCATTACTTTCCCCGTTCTAATATCAACCTATTACTCATTTTATTGAACGTTACCATAACGTCATTGCAGTTGCTCTCTATCAAATGTGTGTTGGGACAGATTCAATCAAATGAATTGTTTCTCTCTCGATATGAAGAGTTATATCTTCATATCCAATATGTGTCTTCTTGCATCAATCTGTGTACTAGTCACCATCTGTACTATTCCACCTGTACTGTGTGTGTCTGATGGCAACTGGAATATTGCAGATAATCAGACTGATGACTTTCAACCTACACACAATGGAATTTTGCATGCAAATGACTCCAGATATATAGGATCTGTGCAAAATGGAACCAATACTACTAGAGCAGCTAACACTGATCATGACTTGCGATATTTGGACTCCAATGGAACCATTACCAAAGAAGTTAATGTTACTGACTCACGATATACAGAATCATCGCAAAATGGAACCGACACAAGATCATCGAATGTGCCCGACTCGCCATATTCGGACTTAAACAACAAACCTACAGTGGCTGCGATTAACTCACTCTATGTGGATTCTTTAACAAACGTGACCAATCTTACAGAGGCTAAAGTATCCACCAACCATACGACCTCTTCCTACAATGGAATCAACACTACAGTGGTGACTTTGAATAAAGAGTCTACATACAATCTAGCGGATAATGTGACAGACTTTCAAGATTTGTATGTGGACACTGGTGTCACACACAATGTAACCCTGGACAATGCCACTGAATGTCCCAACCAATATATAACTCTGGAGAGCAACCAATCAAATCTCACGATACATACATCTTCAATGAAACAATGTGATATCTACATATCTGCCCCACTAGGTGCTGGTATTTATATTAACATTTCGGAAGTTCAATCGCACTGGTCTATTTTTAATTATTTCATACTACAGTTCAACTCAACTGATGCGTGTTTCAACACCATTCTTGCTTTAACCTATCCAAGTCAAGGCTCCTGTAGTATGACTTCCAGCAGCGATACCCTGACAATAAATACCAATGTAGCATTGACAATACAACTAGTGCCTGTCTGTATTACTGATGATGTGATTAAATCTCAAATGGGAAATCAATCAAAATGTTTGGTAATTCAAAATGGTACCCATGATTCTGGTTTGGAGATCTGTGCACCCTTCAAAAGATTTACCAACCTGTACACCATCCCCTACACATATGTTGAAGACTATCGAGAGCTGACTATTCGTCACCCATCTCTGAAACCAAGATTTCCTGATTCAAGTCTATCCATGGTAGTAATACCAGAGTTTAGTCATCAGTCATATGGGGATATTATATATGTTGCCGAGTTACCAATATGCCCTGCTCAATGTTCCTGTAGCCTGGAGTATAATCAATTTACTTTTCAATGCTTCGATGGCAGACACCTAGAAGAAACACTTCTCATCTATGAAACACTGGATTTCAACATATCAGCGATTAATGGCAGTACAAGGCAGCTAGCCAGTATTACTCCAGGAAGTTTTGGAAATCTTACTGACATGAGCATTCTTCTATTGGATCACAACTTAATCCCCAGTTTTCATCATGGTACCTTTGAAGGATTAATGCGACTGCAGATACTAGATCTCTCCTATAATGAACTGTTTAACATAAACTCTAGTGTATTTTGGGGGCTTAAAAATCTAAAACAGCTGTTCCTGAATGATAATAAGTTACAAAAGTTAACTGTTAATATGTTTGTAGGGTTACATGATGTTGAATTACTGTATTTATCAGGAAATAAGATTTCGACTGTAGAACCAAAAACATTCTCACATTTAAAGAGGGTCCAGGCCTTATCATTATCAGATAACTTTATTGTTCAGTTAAGCCAAACTTTATTTCATAGTTTAAATGAGCTACTCTATCTTGACCTCTCCGACAACCATCTAACCAATATTGACATTGATACATTGACGAACCTCAAGAATATGACGCATTTATCATTACAAGGAAATGAAATATCCCAATTTCACAGTATAACCAATTTGAGTGCGTTCAGGAATCTTGCTGAGTTAACAAATCTTAATTTGGCTGAAAACAATATTTCTTATTTTCATGAAGATATATTCAAAGGGCTATCCAATTTAATAAGTATATCACTGAATGGAAATATGTTGGTGACAATGGCATCAAAATCAAATACATTTAGAAATCTGGTTTATTTGCAAAACCTGTATTTATTCAACAACCAATTATCCAGTCTCCATGTAGATCATTTCGAGGGTTTGGTTAACCTCTCTGACTTATTTCTGCATAATAATACACTGACAGCATTGGATCCAAGAGTGTTTCGGGAATTGAAAAAACTAACACGAATAAGCTTGTATGGTAACTATTTATCCATTCTACATGTAGAACTATTTCAAGGATTGATTAATTTGTCTGATTTGCGGCTGCATGATAACACTCTGACTATACTGGATCCAGGTGTATTCAGGGATCTAGGAAAAATAACAAAGCTTTCCTTGTATGGTAACCAGTTATCCAATCTACATGTAGATTTATTTCAAGGATTGATTAATTTGTCTGATTTGCTGCTGCATGATAACTCTCTGACTATACTGGATCCAGGTGTGTTCAGGGATCTAAGAGAAATAACAATACTTTACTTGTATGGCAACCAGTTATCCAATCTACATGTAGATCTATTTCAAGGGTTGATTAATTTGTCTGATTTGCGGCTGCATGATAACACTCTGACTATACTGGATCCAGGTGTGTTCAGGGATCTAGGAGAAATAACAATACTTTACTTGTATGGCAACCAGTTATCCAATCTACATGTAGACCTATTTCAAAGATTGACTAATTTGTCTGATTTGAGGCTAGACGATAACACTCTGACTAAACTGAATCCAGGTGTGTTCAGGGATCTAGGAGAAATAACAATGCTTTACTTGAATGGTAACCAGTTATCCAATCTACATGTAGATCTATTTCAAGGGTTGATTAATTTGTCTGAATTGTGGCTGCATGATAACGCTCTCACTATACTGGATCCAGGTGTGTTCAGGGATCTAGGAGAAATAACAATGCTTTCCTTATATGGTAACCAGCTATCCAATCTACATGTAGATCTATTTCAAGGGCTGATTAATTTGTCTGATTTGCAGCTGCATGATAACACTCTGACTATACTGGATCCAGGTGTGTTCAGGGATCTAGGAGAAATAACAATACTTTACTTGTATGGCAACCAGTTATCCAATCTACATGTAGATCTTTTTCAAGGGTTGATTAATTTGTCTGAATTGTTGCTGCATGATAACACTCTGACTATACTAGATCCAGGTGTGTTCAGGGATCTAGGAGAAATAACAATACTTTACTTGTATGGCAACCAGTTATCCAATCTACATGTAGATCTATTTCAAGGGTTGGTTAATTTGTCTGAATTGTGGCTGCATGATAACACTTTCACTATACTGGATCCAGGTGTGTTCAGAGATCTAGGAGAAATAACAATGCTTTCCTTATATGGCAACAAGTTATCCAATCTACATGTAGACCTATTTCAAGGGTTGATTAATTTGTCTGATTTGCAACTGCATGATAACACTCTGACTATACTTGATCCAGGTGTGTTCAGGGATCTAGGAGAAATAACAATACTTTACTTGTATGGCAACAAGTTATCCAATCTACATGTAGATCTATTTCAAGGGTTGATTAATTTGTCTGAATTGTGGCTGCATGATAACACTCTGACTATACTAGATCCAGGTGTGTACAGGGATCTAGAAGAAATAACAATACTTTACTTGTATGGTAACCAGTTATCCAATCTACATGTAGATCTATTTCAAGGGTTGATTAATTTGTCTGAATTGTGGCTGCATGATAACACTTTCCCTATACTGGATCCAGGTGTGTTCAGGGATCTAGGAGAAATAACAATGCTTTCCTTATATGGTAACCAGTTATCCAATCTACATGTAGATCTTTTTCAAGGGTTGATTAATTTGTCTGAATTGTTGCTGCATGATAACACTCTGACTATACTAGATCCAGGTGTGTTCAGGGATCTAGGAGAAATAACAATACTTTACTTGTATGGCAACCAGTTATCCAATCTACATGTAGATCTATTTCAAGGGTTGGTTAATTTGTCTGAATTGTGGCTGCATGATAACACTTTCACTATACTGGATCCAGGTATGTTCAGGGATCTAGGAGAAATAACAATGCTTTCCTTATATGGCAACAAGTTATCCAATCTACATGTAGACCTATTTCAAGGGTTGATTAATTTGTCTGATTTGCAACTGCATGATAACACTCTGACTATACTTGATCCAGGTGTGTTCAGAGATCTAGGAGAAATAACAATGCTTTCCTTATATGGCAACAAGTTATCCAATCTACATGTAGACCTATTTCAAGGGTTGATTAATTTGTCTGATTTGCAACTGCATGATAACACTCTGACTATACTGGATCCAGGTGTGTTCAGAGATCTAGGAGAAATAACAATGCTTTCCTTATATGGCAACAAGTTATCCAATCTACATGTAGACCTATTTCAAGGGTTGATTAATTTGTCTGATTTGCAACTGCATGATAACACTCTGACTATACTTGATCCAGGTGTGTTCAGGGATCTAGGAGAAATAACAAAACTTTACTTGTATGGCAACAAGTTATCCAATCTACATGTAGATCTATTTCAAGGGTTGATTCATTTGTCTGAATTGTGGCTGCATGATAACACTCTGACTATACTAGATCCAGGTGTGTACAGGGATCTAGAAGAAATAACAATACTTTACTTGTATGGTAACCAGTTATCCAATCTACATGTAGATCTATTTCAAGGGTTGATTAATTTGTCTGAATTGTGGCTGCATGATAACACTTTCCCTATACTGGATCCAGGTGTGTTCAGGGATCTAGGAGAAATAACAATGCTTTCCTTATATGGTAACCAGTTATCCAATCTACATGTAGACCTATTTCAAGGGTTGATTAATTTGTCTGATTTGCGGCTGCATGATAACACTCTGACTATACTGGATCCAGGTGTATTCAGGGATCTAGGAAAAATAACAAAGCTTTCCTTGTATGGTAACCAGTTATCGAATCTGCATGTAGGTCTATTTCAAGGGTTGATTAATTTGTCTGATTTGCAGCTGCATGATAACACTCTGACTATACTGGATCCAGGTGTGTTCAGGGATCTAGGAGAAATAACAATACTTTACTTGTATGGCAACCAGTTATCCAATCTACATGTAGACCTATTTCAAGGATTGACTAATTTGTCTGATTTGCGGCTGCATGATAACACTCTGACTATACTAGATCCAGGTGTGTTCAGGGATCTAGGAGAAATAACAATACTTTACTTGTATGGCAACCAGTTATCCAATCTACATGTAGATCTATTTCAAGGGTTGATAAATTTGTCTGAATTGTGGCTGCATGATAACACTCTGACTATATTAGTTCCAGGTGTGTTCAGAGATCTAGGAGAAATAACAATGCTTTCCTTATATGGTAACCAGTTATCCAATCTACATGTAGATCTATTTCAAGGGCTGATTAATTTGTCTGAATTGCAGCTGCATGATAACACTCTGACTATACTAGATCCAGGTGTGTTCAGGGATCTAGGAGAAATAAAAATACTTTACTTGTATGGCAACCAGTTATCCAATCTACATGTAGATCTATTTCAAGGGTTGATAAATTTGTCTGAATTGTGGCTGCATGATAACACTCTGACTATATTAGTTCCAGGTGTGTTCAGGGATCTAGGAGAAATAACCATGCTTTCCTTATATGGTAACCAGTTATCCAATCTACATGTAGATCTATTTCAAGGGCTGATTAATTTGTCTGATTTGCGGCTGCATGATAACACTCTGACTATACTGGATCCAGGTGTATTGAGGGATCTAGGAGAAATAACAATACTTTACTTGTATGGCAACCAGTTATCCAATCTACATGTAGATCTATTTCAAGGGTTGATTAATTTGTCTGATTTGCGGCTGCATGATAACACTCTGACTATACTAGTTCCAGGTGTGTTCAGGGATCTAGGAGAAATAACATTGCTTTCCTTATATGGTAACCAGTTATCCAATCTACATGTAGATCTATTTCAAGGGCTGATTAATTTGTCTGATTTGCAGCTGCATGATAACACTCTGACTATACTAGATCCAGGTGTGTTCAGGGATCTAGGAGAAATAACAATGCTTTCCTTGAATGGTAACCAGTTATCCAATCTACATATAGATCTATTTCAAGGGTTGATTAATTTGTCTGAATTGTTGCTGCATGATAACACTCTGACTAAACTAGATCCAGGTGTGTTCAGGGATCTTAGAGAAATAACAATACTTTACTTGCATGGTAACCAGTTATCCAATCTATATGTAGATCTATTTCAAGGGTTGATTAATTTGTCTGAATTGTGGCTGCATGATAACACTCTGACTAAACTAGATCCAGGTGTGTTCAGGGATCTAGGAGAAATAACAGTGCTTTCCTTATATGGTAACCAGTTAACCAATCTACATGTAAATCTATTTCAAGGGTTGATTAATTTGTCTGAATTGTGGCTGAATAATAACACTCTGGCTATACTGGATCCAAGTGTGTTCAGGGATCTAAGAGAAATAACAGCACTTGGCTTGAATGGTAACCATTTATCCAATCTACATGTTGATCTATTTCAATGGTTGATTAAATTGTCTGATTTGCGGCTGCATGATAACACTCTGACTACACTGGATCCAGGTGTGTTCAGGGATCTAGGAGAAATAACAATACTTTACTTGTATGGCAACCAGTTATCAAATCTACATGTAGATCTATTTCAAGGGTTGATTAATTTGTCTGAATTGTGGCTGCATGATAACACTCTGACTGTACTAGATCCAGGTGTGTTCAGGGATCTAGGAGAAATAACAATGCTTTCCTTATATGGTAACCAGTTATCCAATCTACATATAGATCTATTTCAAGGGTTGATTAATTTGTCTGATTTGCGGCTGCATGATAACACTCTGACTATACTGGATCCAGGTGTGTTCAGGGATCTAGGAGAAATAACAATACTTTACTTGTATGGCAACCAGTTATCCAATCTACATGTAGACTTATTTCAAGGGTTGATTAATTTGTCTGATTTGCAGCTGCATGATAACACTCTGAATATACTGGATCCAGGTGTGTTCAGGGATCTAGGAGAAATAACAATACTTTACTTGTATGGCAACCAGTTATCCAATCTACATGTAGATCTATTTCAAGGGTTGATTAATTTGTCTGAATTGTGGCTGCATGATAACACTCTGACTGTACTAGATCCAGGTGTGTTCAGGGATCTAGGAGAAATAACAATGCTTTCCTTATATGGTAACCAGTTATCCAATCTACATATAGATCTATTTCAAGGGTTGATTAATTTGTCTGAATTGTTGCTGTATGATAACACTCTGACTAAACTAGATCCAGGTGTGTTCAGGGATCTTAGAGAAATAACAATACTTTACTTGCATGGTAACCAGTTATCCAATCTACATGTAGACTTATTTCAAGGGTTGATTAATTTGTCTGATTTGAAGCTGCATGATAACACTCTGAATATACTGGATCCAGGTGTGTTCAGGGATCTAGGAGAAATAACAATACTTTACTTGTATGGCAACCAGTTATCCAATCTACATGTAGATCTATTTCAAGGGTTGATTAGTTTGTCTGAATTGTGGCTGCATGATAACAATCTGACTATACTAGATCCAGGTGTGTTCAGGGATCTAGGAGAAATAACAGTGCTTTCCTTATATGGTAACCAGTTAACCAATCTACATGTAAATCTATTTCAAGGGTTGATTAATTTGTCTGAATTGTGGCTGAATAATAACACTCTGACTATACTGGATCCAAGTGTGTTCAGGGATCTAAGAGAAATAACAATACTTTACTTGTATGGCAACCAGTTATCCAATCTACATGTAGATCTATTTCAAGGGTTGATTAGTTTGTCTGAATTGTGGCTGCATGATAACACTCTGACTGTACTAGATCCAGGTGTGTTCAGGGATCTAGGAGAAATAACAATACTTTACTTGTATGGCAACCAGTTATCAAATCTACATGTAGATCTATTTCAAGGGTTGATTAATTTGTCTGATTTGCGGCTGCATGATAACACTCTGACTATACTGGATCCAGGTGTGTTCAGGGATCTAAGAGAAATAACAATACTTTACTTGGATGGTAACCAGTTATCAAATCTACATGTAGATCTATTTCAAGGGTTGATTAATTTGTCTGAATTGTGGCTGCATGATAACACTCTGACTGTACTAGATCCAGGTGTGTTCAGGGATCTAGGAGAAATAACAATACTTTACTTGTATGGCAACCAGTTATCCAATTTACATGTAGATCTATTTCAAGGGTTGATTAATTTGTCTGATTTGCGGCTGCATGATAACACTTTGACTATACTGGATCCAGGTGTGTTCAGGGATCTAAGAGAAATAACAATACTTTACTTGCATGGTAACCAATTATCCAATCTACATGTAGATCTATTTCAAGGGTTGATTAATTTGTCTGATTTGCATTCAGAGGATAACAAATTAACAACATCAAAACTAGGTTTATTCAAGTCCTTGAAGTCCTCCGATCTAGTTAACTTTAAGAATTGCTGTGCCAAGTTGCAAGTTTTGACCTTGGGAGACAACAATCTATCCAATATTGATGCCCATGTCTTCTCCCAATTACACAATCTTGTTGCACTTGAGCTTCAATTTAATCAAATATCAGTAATTCAGGAAAATGCATTTAATAATCAAACCAAAATGAAGTATGCCAACCTACAGGATAACCCTCTATCAAGAATAACACCCAAATCTTTTGCAGGACTTCATAATACCACCACTATAGCTGTAGACACCCCTGGAATATGCTGCCTTATAGAATCATTATTAGAAGGACCTCAATGTATACCAAAAGAACCAAAATCAGAATATATGACCTGCCATAAGCTTTTACCAAATACAACGATCATGTATTCCATGTGGATTGTTGGTGTTTTTGCACTGCTTGCAAATGGTTATGCTTTTCTAACAGGTTGCCTTACATTAGTGAGAGGGAAAGATCAAACAGATTACACAAAGCAGGTGCTATTTATAACCAACCTTGCTGCTGCTGATTTCCTTATGGGAGTATATATGCTAATTATTGTATCTGCTGATCAATTCTATGGGCAAAATTTCCCTGTAGAAGCTGAACATTGGAAGAATCATGCATTATGCAAACTCTCAAGTTTTCTATCTGTTCTTTCTAGTGAAGCCTCGCTCTTTCTCATTGTTTTAATAGGTATTGACAGGCTTTGGGCATTTAGAAATAGTGTTGTGAGTCGGAAGCTGTTTTTAAGAACCAGGTCTAAAATACTCGTAACAATTTTAGTATGGACTCTTGGTCTTATTATAACTTCCTTGGGGGTTGGGTTAGAAGAAAGTGATCCCCATTTGTACCAGTTTTCTGAGGTATGTATAGGGTTGCCATTGGCCAAAAGATCAATAAACCGTGCCAAATATGAAAACATAACAATATCATATGACAAAATAGATAGAGATGATGACTTTCTAAGGGTGTTTACACATGAAAAGGTGGGTAGCCAACTAAGCCCTGTGTATTCAATTGTCATTTTTCTCGGAGTCAATTTTGTGTGCTGTGTAACAGTTACAGTGTGTTACATCAGTTTATTCATTCAAATCCAAAAATCCCATATGTCCCGATTGAAAACTGATCTGAGAATGGCTTTCAAAATGGCGCTTATCACATTAACTGATTTGCTTTGCTGGTTGCCAATTGTAGTTATCGGGATTTTGGTACAAGCTGATATGATGGAAGTATCTCCTGTAGTCTTTGCATGGATAATTGGTTTTGTACTTCCCATAAACTCTGCTCTTAATCCATTCTTGTATACAATCATAGGTAATTGTTTGTTTAATTGCTTAGATCGTAAAGGGAGCGTCGGTGGGAACACCTATGTCATGATTGATGAAACAGCAGTATAGGGACAAGCAGAGTTAAAGCGTACACTTTAAGTTCAAGTTCATGTACATTATTTTTCTCCTTTCACTGACGACTTGAACTATTTGAACACATAATTACAAATTGATTATACCAAACATGTATTCAAATTGATTTCACCAAGTTTTAATTCAAAGTGATTTCACCAAATTTTAATTCAAAGTGATTTCACCAAATTTTAATTCAAAGTGATTTCACCAAATTTTAATTCTAAGTGATTTCACCAAATTTTAATTTAAAGTGATTTCACTAAATTTTAATTCAAATTGACTTCACTTTTATGAAGCAAATAATACTGTCATTGACTTTGTTCTAGTAATTATTCCAGTGAACGCAGTACATTTTTTTACATGTACCAAATTTATGAGGACTGTGCAGATAGGATAGCTCAAGTATTCAACTATCAACTTTGAAATGCTCTCATACACCCAAAGGTGTTGTTTGGTTGTCACATGGATGTATTGTTAATAATATTGTTCATTTTGTAAGATTATCATCATAATTAGCCATGTTACTATTGTGTTTGTTAAGTGTTATTATTGGTGTTGTAGTTGTTGTTGTTGATGCTATATTTTTTTTTTTTATGTTGCTTTTATCATTGTTGTTATTTGTTGCAAAAACTGAGAGGCTAATTAATGTACTAAAATTGATTCCCCAAGAAGATTTCCTGAGATTTCATTTTTTTGCAATCAAAATCTAAGAAATGGCGAGAAAATAAACCAAATGCGAGATCGTACCGCTATCAAAAGTTGTTGCTCATCAGGGTTGTCACTAAGGCGGTTGGTGCCGGTCGGGTGGAGCCGGCACTCACGATTGCTGACAGCAACTCTTAAAAAAAGGTAACAAACCAGCACTCTTAAAAAAACTTTTAAAAAAACTTAACCTTTTGTCACTTGCGTAAAGATCGATTGTCGTGTGCACTCGAGCGTTTTGTGCTCTTTGTTTGACTAGCCAATGGGCGTGTGGTGGGCGTTTTGGTTTTGCATCCAATCTCTGTCTGTGAGATGCTTTTTCCATCACAGTTCTTGGTCATTTTAGCTCCGTGTTTTTTGATGAGATCACGCTTTAGCCAGCTCAGCAAATCTAAATTTCCTACCCTCCCTCCCAAAAAGAGGCGTAGGGATCGCTGGTTGTTCCCATAATAGCAGGTCTCGTTATTAATTATAAATGCCAGTTGATTCCGCAGTTATTTGGCAGTTTTGGTTTTTTCTTTCTATGTAAAGAAGTACTTTACAATCATTTAAAAATGTAACGGTTGATATTGTGACGGCCTCCTGATTATATTTGTATATTTAATTTAGTTTTGTTTATCAATCATAAATTACCTTTGACCTGGTGGTGACCTGATGAGTGTATTTAGAAAGTCAGAAAAGTGAAGAATAATTAATGAGATGGGATTTGGCAAGCAGCCAAGGATTGCAAAGTGGTCAGTGTGCTATAAATAGCCCATTTTCTCAGAACTCAGATTGATCTAGAACAAAGGGGAGAGCAGAATGAAGCTTGGTGTGGATGAGAGATGTAAGGAGTTTTTGAAACTCTCTGAGAAGAACGCTGATTTGCCAGCTATTGTGAAGTAATGAAGAAGTGTGAGTTTCACACTCTCTGAGAAGAACCAGCTATAGACCATTTCAATTTGAGATCGGAAATCTTCGGAAAAACAGGTCACGTAGAGTAGGTGCGTTGCGTGTTCTTCGCAACATTTGATCGCATTCACAGCATTGCCCTAGTTGATTGTCCGTCTATGTTTACATACACGCGTGCACACATGAGAAGTTTTTGTTTTTTGTTTTTTTATCAACAAAGGCGCTGACGGACAAATTCCAAATGTATCGAGCAGACAGTAAAAAGTGAAAATATTACCCCAAATCTCTTTCATCTCACTCGTTTTTGTAACTGAAATGCCGCACCATCAACTTTGTGAGGGATACAATCTATCACCAACACCAGCGCAATCTACCACACGGGCAGACGGGTGAAAAACACATTGTTTTTCTCCGGCACATGGCCATGACCTGTCAGGAGCTGACAGGTCATGGAACCGAGTGTCAAACACTCGGCTAATCGGAAACATTCGGAACCGATCGTATATTTTCGGATTTGAAATGGTCTATTGTGGAAGTAATTGTACTTCTACTACATGTATCTCTATACTAAATGCATGGAGAGATTTAACACCAGTTTACATAGTGTGTAGAAATCTGAATGCCACACATGAATTTGCCATTCTAGTGACAGACTAAGGATGATAGCACAAATTGTGTTTGATTTTAAGAGCCGACTAACTGTGTTGCAGTAAAGCGGATCATATTTGTCTGTTCACCAACGAATTGGATTTTATACTGGATCATTACGCTGGGATTGTATTATCATCAGGAGGAACCTGTATAGAACAAATCTGCCCACCAAACGGAATATTGCCAAGTAGAACAGAACTCTCGCAAGTGGAATATCGCGGCATATTTATCTCGCTGGATGGACTATACATCTCGCCAGTGGATATTAATACTACTGTGAAATCTCGGCACCATCGCGACGCGACACCAGGTCACAGGTTACAATCTGTTGTATTTTGCATTTATTCATGAAGAATAATTCATTGGTAGATTACCAGTGTAGTTACTTTTGGAGCCGTAATTTCACCCTTATTAAGATGAGCACTCCTGATGTAGTTCTCGTTGAAAATGACTATTGGGAAAAATCACCGTGTTGCATAATATAGCTTTTCTTCATCATCTTCATCTGTGTAAATGTATATAATTTTATGCTCTGAGGTCTCTGATGGGCTGCGGACCAGACTTTGGCTGGTTAAACCGGTTTTGTGAGCGCTCAACCGTCCCCTTTCCCTCATGGCATATGGTTGGAGGTGGAATCAACTCCGCTTGTCTGAACGCCTTGGTGCTTCTGCAAAGCCAGATAATGTAGCTTGCTCGCAAGGCTGTTTTGGCTGTTGTGTCTAAGATTGGTTTTCTTTTCCCGCTGGGGATTCCTAGTGAGGCTAGACATTTGCTGATCGTGGTACTATAAATCCCCCTGCTTCCAACTTCAACGGGAAAGTAGTTTACAGACCATCCATTATTTTCACATTCTGCTACAAGGTCTTGGTATTTACATTTCTTCCTGGCGAAAGCATTTGCAAGGTTTTCCTCTGCTGGGACTGTCAATTCAATGATGATGACATTTTTAGTCTGAGTTGAGAAAATATATAGTAATGTCAGGTCGTTTGGCCGTCTCAACCATTTCTGGAGGAAATACTATCTGCGAGTGCTCTTCATCCACCAGGAGTTTCCAGTCACTGGCATTTTTCAGGATGTCTGTCTCTTTTGGTTTTCTGTACGGCAAGACTGGATTACGGTATTTTGTGCCATCTGCTTTTTGGAATACTATGGTAGGACTGAAACTTTGAGACTGGGATGTTGATGGTCTGTTGTTGTTTGCTTCATCGACATATGGTATCAGTCCTGATACAATTGCTCTCAATGTTTGGTCATGGCGCCAATTGTACCTTCCATTTTCTAAGGAAAAGCTGCAACAGTTCAGGATATGGAGCAGGGTACAATTTCGGTGGTGACAACTGGCACAATCCCATATTTGTCTTGCCCCAGAGTCTCAGGTTAGTTGGTGTCGGGAGTTGGTCATGGATGGCATTTATCTGGAACGACAGGAGTTCTGGTGCCCAAACATACAGGCGTTTCTTCCATGATGTGTCCACTTGCATGGCAGAGTCCCATCGCAGCCACTGTCCTTGTTTCGCGCATCCATAAAGGTAGATCAGCATCTCATCCTCGTCAACTTCTTTAACCAAACTGGTCAGACACTGCCTATGCTTTCAGTGTCATGTCTTTAATTAGCTTCTGATTCTTCTTGAACCCCAAGCCTGCTTTGTCAGTCTGACCTCTGCCGATTTCATTAAGGATGAGATGTCGTTCTTTTTGTTCCAGCTCCTTTACTCCGTTCCATCTGGACCTCTTCTTTTTCGACTCTAAACACTCTCGGTATAGTGTTTGAGTTTTTCCATCTCTGGAGTGCTTGTTGAGATGGTATTTGGTTAGCTGCATACATTTCACCGAGGTAGTGAGTCGCTTGTCTTTAGTTGTAGGCCGTAGCGTTATAATAACTGTGTTGATTTCTGTTAATTGACTCTGAACATTATCAAATCCTTTTAAAATCAATAAAGAGCATTATATTATTGTGAAATTAAACATACAGTGTAAGTTTAGTGTTTATGTTTGAGAGAACTTGAATAGGTGATTTCGGCCTTGGTCATTGTGATCGTAACAATATGCATTATTTATTCAACAAGTAGTTGTACAAATGTAATGCAAATTGTGTGTTTTCACACAAAGGAGTAAAAATGTGGTTAAAAGTAAATACAGTTTTTTTGTCATTTCTCCATTTCGTATGTTCAGGTCAATAGCATGATGTTAATACTGAAAATGGAAAACAATGGATAATATCTAAATATAATTATAATACGGTATTATCATGTATAAATAAGATTACAAGCAAGATTAACTTTTGTAGGCTTGAAAATGGTTTAATATCAACTCGAATACATTGCTATGCCTTTAGCATACCATACTGGAATATTGCTAATCAGTCAAATTGTTGTTACGATTCATGCCACAGTGATGCCTCATATTATGTTAAATTTTAACTTGGAAGTCACTTTATGTGTTTTCTTTATGAGCAACCTTCAGAATAAACAAACAGAGAAAATCAACTCTTGGAGAGATTTGGAATCTCTCCACTTAGTTCTAGTCCTGTATTGAAGATCTCTGTTCTTATGAAAAGCAAATATGACTTTTAATGCAGTGTTACCTATAGGGGAGGGTTAAGCTTAATGGTTGTCCTGGTCTAGTTCTGGCTAATCAAACAGCATATTTTCATATCAAATTAGTCACTCTTATTGTTTAAAGTCTGTTAAAGAGATATCTGAAATTTAGAATGGTTATATATGACCTATAAGTATGTGTTGTCTCTTATAATTGGAGACATGATATGCACTTTGGAGATATTTTGCTGTTTATCATCTGTTTCCGCCACACTTAACAGACATTAGGTTTCACTGCATCTCCAGAAAAGTACAACCAGTACTCAGACCAATTTACTATGAATTTGTAGCTGAGATTCAAAGCTACAATTGTGGAATATTTCAATAGACTGGCTTTTATATAATAGTGAAGTTTTGAGGCAGGAGGTAGAACTTAACGTTAAGATTAACGAACTTTAAGTGTGTGCAAAGTACTTCTTAATTATATTATTTTGCTATTTATGTTTGATTCATGTATTATGTGTAAATATTTGAACATTTCTTTGTAAATTCTGTAATATTTTCTGTATGATGAGGGCCTGCTTCTTGACACTGAAGCTGTTTACCTTCAATAAAGCAAGATTAAACAATGACCCTCATACAATTAATAGCTGCCATATTTTGACTTCTTTTTAAGTCAATTTTTTTTCTCCATTCGCACATGGTTTTGGTTCCACTCACGTACGATCCAAATTGTGCATCAAATTTGGGGACCAACCAATTTACTGCAATAGCGTTACATGCCAAAAATAAATATAGGAAATGAGCTGTAATTATGAACTGATAATGATATTCAATGTAGACATGATGAATCTATATGGCGTAATTAATGATATACATGTACCGTGTAACGATAAATGTAAACATGCTGAAAAACATATGAAAATGTGTTATAAAATGTAATGATATACTATGTAAAAATGATTGAACTATGTTTAAGAAATGAATAATACACTCTTAAAGATTTTTAAAAACAACAACTTTGAACTGTTATGGTTTTGATGCCACTAAATCACGCTCCAAATGTTGGTACCAACCAATTACTGCATAGCGTTACATGCTGAACTGAAATACTGGGAATACAATTGCTAAACTTGAGCACATGTGTTAAGAGCAAACCGAATTATCATGGTGTTAAAAAGCAGATTGTCATAAAGATTAACAACATCTCTTTTGCTTACATTTAGAAAGAGGTAATTACAAATGGTCGGCGGAGTGTGGTCCCTTTTGGTTACACTGGGTGTTATAATACCTGCCGGATAGGCAGTTTGGTACACACCTTTAATTTTGATCACCAGAGTCACATCATCATTCTTGTTGTTCATTTCTTATTTACTTTTCAGAGAATTGGTTCCTCTTTCATTTTTCTAATCTCGGGATGAATTTGGGTTAAATCGCTATCAAGCGCCCTGGTAAAACTTGTCTAGTAGGCTTATGAATTCTTACTATGAATACCATTGCAGTATGAAAAATATGGTCCGTTGATTACCTCATCCGGTATAACCTTGTCATATCCGTCCTCCTGGTTAAAATCAATCGTCCAATACTTTGATTAAAATGTCCAATTTTGATGTCAATCAATGAGTTTACAATTGTTATCTGCGGACAACAATTGAAGTATCATTTAAAATGTGCAGATATGTGTCATTACGAACTCTACGAAAGTTATGGACACATTTGATTAGTGACTTTTAAGGTCCTGTTATTTTGTAATTGTAATTAAACAAATGTCATGAAATACATTTCAAAATGAAATAAAATGTGCATCTATCAACTCCTTTCTGACAGGAGTGAAGTTTGGCTTATTTATGACAAATATTAAATATACTTCTGGGATGTGGTGGATTCAAGCTCCACATAATATCTTTGCGTGATCTAATTATTGTAATCCTGGTGTCTCGCAGCAAATAAGGGTATTTCCCTAAGATAATGAAGTTTCGAAAGGAAGATAGGCGTATCTGGAGAGCCATCGTTAATGTCCGACAGATGTCGCTGGAGTGAGTAGAGTGAGTGAGTGATTTTGTTTTGTGCAAAAAAAACCATAATCCTGCAAAATCTTGGTAAACTTTTACAAACCCGAGAAAAGTGGTAGAACACAAAATTCACGGTGTGAAAAATGTGATCGCGTTTTCTTCAGAGCCTTGCCTATACTATTTGTATGCGGCTTGTGACATAACTATTTTGATAGCACATCATAGTATCCATTACTACTTTGATAAGGTTTTAATAACTTACCACACTAGAATTTAATCAATACATGCACATTTATATCCAAACCTTGCAGTGTGAATGTTGCACTGTGATTGGCTGCTAATGAAAATGTGGGGCAAATGAATTACCTTATGATCAAGGCTTGGCTACCCATGAAAATGTGGGGCAAATGAATTACCTTATGATCAAGGCTTGGCTATCCATGAAAATGTGGGGCAAATTAATTACCTTGTGACCAAGGCTTGGCTACCCATGAAAATGTGGGGCAAATGAATAACCTTGTGATTGCGACTTGGCTATCTATGAAAATGTGGGGCAAATGAATTACCTTGTAATCAAGGCTTGGCTACCCATGAAAATGTGGGGCAAATGAATTACCTTATGATCAAGGCTTAGCTATCCATGAAAATGTGGGGCAAATGAATTACCTTGTAATCAAGGCTTGGCTACCCATGAAAATGTGGGGCAAATGAATTACCTTATGATCAAGGCTTGGCTATCCATGAAAATGTGGGGCAAATGAATTACCTTGAAATCAAGGCTTGGCTACCCATGAAAATGTGGGGCAAATTAATTACCTCAAGATCAAGGCTTGGCTACCCATGAAAATGTGGGGCAAATGAATTACCTTATGATCAAGGCTTGGCTACCCATGAAAATGTGGGGCAAATGAATTACCTTATGATCAAGGCTTGGCTACCCATGAAAATGTGGGGCAAATGAATTACCTTATGATCAAGGCCCTATGGGCTACTTGCACTGTAAGATGGCGACACATTGAAAGCAAGGCTCTCCCCTCACGACTGTCACTCATAGTGATGCGCTTTAAAGACTGTCTGTTGTTTACATTTGCCAACACACACCCACATACTAATTGTTCCTAGGTCACTTATTATAACCACTTGCAAACAAACTTTTTCATCTAATCAGATGTAGGCTATGTAGCTTAACAATCAACTTTTTCTCGCTGACTGCAAAGCATGTCTTTTGTTTCATATTTCTTCTCTTCTTCCATGTTCACTTGTACCTATTGATTTCTGCGTATTATGTATGTTTTTTCTGCGTCGCGAGCTGCCATTGGCACAGCGCGCTTTGCAGCTTCCCCGTAATGCACCCATATAGATCTTATTATGAAGCAAACAAACACATCTTCTCTCGGGATAAGAGGGGAGAGCCTCACTTTCGTTTTAAAATGGCGAATGCGTGCAAGTATAGGTATTGGTTTTACAATACTAGTAATTAGTGATAAGATAGATACATGGGCTACATATGCAATAGTTTAGAAGCAGTATTTTGATTTGTTATTCAAATGAGTATATCTTGAAATTGACCAATCATAAATACTGTTAGATAGGCAGGTAGTGTGCAGGGGTTAACAACATTGCTATATCAAGGAACAATAAGCACAAGCCTTATGCCCCCCCCCCCCCCCCAAAAAAAAGGTGTTTGCTTGTCCTTGTCCGTCCGACCGACAGACCGTCTCCTACGGTCCTGACCGTGACGTTTTTAACTCTCTTTTTTTCATTTTCTTTCGTTGGTGAAGAAGAAAAAAATCATAAAAATGGAAGAAAAACATGTTTTGAAACACCACCTTTTTTTTAACATTGAGATATTTGTCTTTTGCATATGTATTGTTATTTGTGCGTGTTCATATTGATACTTGATACAGGATTTTGATAAAAAAATTAAAAATCTGACCTACCGACCCAACTTCTTTTTTTGCATCTGGCCATGCGTTTTGAACTGGGGGATTTTTCTCGAGACATTCTGTGATTTTCACAAAATCGCATGTTTTTGGTTCAAAATGATTTTGTTCACTAACCAAATATGCCACCATAGTAAAAGTATACATTTTCTGAAAGGAAATTTCATGAGGAACTCAAAAGTATGGTCATTTTTTAGGTAGGTTAATGCTTACAAAAAATATCCACTTGAGAAGGAAGAAATTCCCACAAAAAATTGCAAAAATTCAGGTTGACATTTTGAAAACATGCATTACCCCTACATCAAAAAGGACTTCATTTCTGAGCTCCTCACATGAAGGCCTTTCAGAATATATATACTTTTACTATGCTACCTATTATTCATTTAAAATTGTGCGAGGTTCAAATTGATGTCTTATCCCAAGCCGGTTCCCCGCTGTCATTTTGTTATTTAAATGAGCATAACTCAAGAACTATACGACCTATGTGCAAACTGTTGATGTCATTTTAAAGCACTCATTAATAGCTTTCATTTGATAGTCATTTGTCTATGTAGGTACCTGCCTTTATGAATTAAATCGACATTTGGGGCGATAATCACACACAAATGTCCCAGCTCTCCAATATCAAGCCACCAGTTCAAAACGCATGGCCATATGCACTGGTAATTACAAACTTGAATACATTAAATAGCTTTAAAATTGTATGTTTGATTAATCTAAAACACCACAAACAACTTTTCATTGGATAAAATAACTCAACAAATTGAATTTAATACGTAGTCCTTTATTCAAATCAAAATGTCTTATCCCAGGCCGGCCTATCCCAAGCCGGCTCGAAGCTGTAATTTTGTTATTTAAATGAGCATAACTCAAGAACTATAAGACCTATGTGCAAACTGTTGATGTCATTTTAAAGCACTCATTAATAGCTTTCATATGATAGGTCATTTGTCTATGTAGGTACCTGCCTTATGAAATAAATTTAAATTTGGGGCGAAAATCTCGCACAAATGTCTCAGCTCCCCAATATCAAGCCACCAGTTCAAAACGTGTGGCCATCTATGGACAAGCAAACCATTTCTTTTTTGGGGCCTTATCAAAAATCAACCAAATCCTACCTTCTCTTTGGCTCGTATACAGCAGAATATCCTACGCAAAACTAGCGGTCCATCGTCGCTGTAACGCAATGTAGCGCCCTCAAATGTGATGAGACCATACTTGGGCCAATCAGGACCCGGATTGATGTCTGAATCCAAAGCTGCTTCAGGCTCAAGATCTACGTACTGCATGACACGTTCCGTTGATGTCATCTGTATGTTGCGATAGTAAAGGAATAAGGAACGTTATATAAAAAGTGCAACCAATTTATTATTAATTGGGCTTTGCAATGAAGCTGAATTGGTCATGGTCCAGTGATTTTGACAAGTATGAAACCGTCATGAAACAGTCCTTTTTTATTTCAAATATGATCGATTGTTTGGTCAGTGTGAAAATGCTGATAAATACAGAATAGACGTTTACTGGAAGAACTATACAAAGGCATACCTGACAAAATTGAAAGTCCAGAAAACTGAACATGTGCATGGTGGTCACCCAAAATGGATGGGGTCCAAGTCGTTATGTACACAATGAAATTGACAAAATGATCTAATAACACAATGTTTTAAAGAAAAAGTTTATACATACATATTGTGACTATTTATTTCATTCTGATAAAATGCCAGACGGGGAGAGGACTGAGTCGTCTTTTATTTTTTCAGGTTTTTTATACACATTTTGTTCCTTTCTAAACTTCTGGAAATCAGAACGTTACAATTTTCTGGCATTTTAACACTCAGAAAACTATTCAGACAAAATGGGAACAGTTAGCACAGGTATGCAAAGGTAGTACACTTCATCCACCTACCTGATTTTCCACTTCAGCACTTTGTCTGACGCCCCACTGGAATGCACCCATTAAACTCAGTGCATAAGTTAATGACAACCCGACCAGACCGGAATCCAACTGGAATACTGCAAAGAGAAACAAAGGTTAAGTTTCGATAAATTTGTAACAGATTCATTGGGATCGTTGTGATATTTTTTCTATGCCATCTATTTATATTATTGGCATATATTAACCTTTAGGCAACCAAAAATAAAAACTTGTTCTATCAGCCCGACCAACCCATTTTTGTTAGATATTGGCGAAAAAAATGTTCACATGCAAATGAATAACAATAAATTTTGTTTGTCAAGAAATGGCAAAATATTGAAAGATTATTTTGATTTTTTTACGGTAATTTTCAAGGGAAAATAAGAAAGAAAAAAGAAGAAAAAAAGCCAGATTGACCGACTCGACCTAAGAGGTTGGTTTGCCCGAACAGGTGGTTTTTTTTTCGGCGCCTTAGCACCTACCTGCACATTAAAACCCGCAACACTGGTTATAATTAGTAGATACAACACCCTGTAATATTGGTATTGTTATGCCATCTTGTTCCAACTAATAGACACTATTTAAACAGGATATCTTTGAAGAAAAGTTTGAAGCCTTTGCTTGCCCTCAATCATTCCCTTCCCCCACCCCACTTGCAATGATGAGTCATCCCAGCATCCAATCTGATCCAAGAATTATGTAGGAGGAGAGTAGGGTGAACTTAACAGATTATTTAGAAACCTTTCCCAACTTTCAAAGTCTATCTCAAGAAATTTTGAAACAACGCTAGGCATGTATGTACTTATTTTAAATCATTTCTCATGGT
The DNA here is from genome assembly GCA_035610835.1 of Ophiura sarsii. NCBI lineage: Eukaryota > Metazoa > Echinodermata > Ophiuroidea > Amphilepidida > Ophiuridae > Ophiura > Ophiura sarsii. The sequence goes on along the minus strand of CM069454.1, from coordinate 15,008,589 downwards.
AATTCCCAATATGGTGATGAAATTCAATAGATTGGACATTTTTGAAACATTTTGTTCAATTTTGGAACTGTCGTCTGCAGATGCCTGTCGTGTGGAAAGCATTAATGATAGGGGGAAAAGTGTCCCAATAATAATATTGATCAGGATTATGGACAACAAATATTTAAGCAGGCTCTCAAATTGTTTTTATGCCGTTCACCACAAAAAGCTCAAAAATATAAAACCTGCTATACAGTAAACAGACATCCCATAATACTCACTATCAGAGGCTATAATACAGCTAAACGCAACACCAATGACAAACACAGCACTGAGGGAGTCGATTACGATTCCAAACCAACGTGTCGTGCTAAGAAACAAGAACCACGACCTTGTGTGAAGATCTTGGTGGGCGTCAAACAGCTCACAGAATTTCTCCTCTGCTTTGAATGCGCGCACCGTCGTCAAACCTTGTAGGGTGGCCGACAGGTGAGAGAATACAGGACTACGAGCTGAAATTAAGTCATAGGGATTAAATTACTTCTAATGTATAACAAACAAACAAGCAAATATGGATTTACTATAGCACCCATGCAAGGAGCCTCTCAATCTTAAACAATAAAAATATTACAATTAATTGCAAATAAGAATCACCGATCTGCATTTATGCCATCTACAGTCAACCCAATTAATAACTGACCAGGTAATATATGTGCTGATAACTCTAAAAGTATAACACCTACATAAACATATTATAAAGATGTCGAGAAATGTCTCCTCTTTAATTTAAGGTAAAGTCTGATTTTCATTTTAACATTTTTCTTTTCAACACAGGGAGAGTGTGACAGGTAAAAGCGTGTGTGCCATATTGATCAACCATGCAACCGGCAGACTATCCAACAACCTGGGCATTGACCGGTGAATTAGCACTACCACTACTAGTAAGCAATAATTTGCTGATTTGAGTCCACTTAAACTTACAATTGGGATTGTAACTTCCGCAATAATCAACCATTCTTAGCATGCAGTATCTCACATTAAAGAGGAGGAATTTCCCAACAACATTATATTTAATCTGTCTATGTAGGAGTCATACTTTAAGAGTTATCGGCACATTTATTACCTGGTCAGTTACATATTGTGTTGACTGTACATCATTTATTTTGAAAGTAAACGAAACATGATTTCATCCTTGTCAAAAACGACTACGGATTTTCATGTAATTTCATCATAAATAAATCACAAATGCAATGCGAATGAGAATATTAATATTTTGCATTATTGCTATTAATATCACTCTGATTATGATAATCTAACTATAAACTACAAACATTCAAATGATGACAACATATTTTTTTAATATTTTCTATGTGACTTGATGTTCAAATATCTTTTGACAGAAAATGCAATAAATTGTTATAAGATTTAGAGATACTTTCATACTTTAGATAATGGTTATTTTTATTTCTATTTTTTTCCAGCATTTTAGGGGCAGAAGCTACACAAAAAATCCCTATCTGGTTTTACAAACCAGGGGGATAAAAATGGTAACTTTGTAACAATTTGAATTCTCATCAACATTTCCCTAACTTGTTATTAAATATCCCACAATTCATTGCAAACAGGAAGCAGACTACTTACTTATTCCTTCCAGACGTTTGACATCTCTGGACGTCCGCAAGAAGAAGGTTCTCACAAAGATGAAGATGCCGAATAGCGGTACAGTAAACAGTAGTACGAGAGGGTTAATGACACACACAAAGATGATCACTCCAAACACGTACAGGCATATCTGTAAATTTAAAAGAAATTGTGACATGATTAAGTGAAATGAGTCAAAGACAGGTGAAAAATGCTACAGTATGGTCCAAACCCCACTAAAATCAACTTCTAGTTTTAGAGTTACAAACAGTTTACCAACTGAGAAAACAGAGTAAAACATAAGAATTTGTCACATCTTTTTTACCTATAACTCAAAATCAATATTCTCGACATACGACTCATTCCACTTGATCGCGTCACAATATTGTCTATCAGGCGATGAACACAAACAAATCTGATCTTTACGACAGGTAAAAAAGGACCTGTCAAATAGAGTCGGTAAGCCGTATGTGTTTTTAATCTTTCTTTTCCAAATATCTTTTCCAAACTTTCAACAATTTATTTCTAAATCTTAACATGTTTTCAAACAATTTAATTTTTAAAAAATTGAAAAATGTTTCGAAAGATTTAAATAATTTCAGAAAAGTGTCAACAACAAAAATCGTAATTTTTTCAAAAAATTAAAATTAAAATTAAACACCTGTCAATTTATGCAGGGATCGATGTGCAGCTTGAACCTACCCTCCTCAAGCATTCACCTGTATTCAGGATAAATTAAGTCAAGATTTAGGTCTATCCTGCAATTTTTAGGGTGAAGATTCACCTTAGTGCACCATGTTCATTCAATAGTAATATGTGGGAGAAGTTAAAATATAGGTGAAGATTCACCATAGATTCACCTGTCCAATGTATAAATGAGTTCAAGATTCACCTCTCCAAAAATATTAGGCGTCTTATCTTTGACAAACCTTGAGGAGGGTAGGTTCAAGATGCACATTGATGCCTGCATTAAAAACCAAACAGTTGGTTGCCCCATAGAATAATAATAATAATAATAACAAGGCGGTTCTCGAACGGCGCGTCTCGCCTGTTCATCAAAAGTGACTTGAAAGAAATGATGATGAAACATATGATACAATGTAGCACTGTCACAGAGGTATGCATTGTAGTTAATGCAAGGGATGTAATACCTTGAAAAATTTAATCAACAAAAAGAACACACCAACCCCCTTCCCTACACCAAATCACATCAAGATAGGCCTTACAGATCTTATTTGACCCCAGAACACCTCTGATGACCTTGAAAATTTAATCAGCAAAAAGAACACACCAACCCCCTTCCCTCCACCAAATCACATCAAGATAGGCCTTACGGATCTTATTTGACCCCAGATGACCTCTGATGACCTCGAAAAATGAATCAACAAAAAGAACACACCATCCCTCTTCCGTCCACCAAATCCCATCAAGATAGGCCTTACGGATCTTATTTGACCCTAGATGACCTTGAATGACCTCCGATGACCTTGAAAATTTAATCAGCAAAAAGAATACACCACCCCCCTTCCCTCCACCAAATCCAATCAAGATAGGCCTTACTGATCTATTTGACCCCATATTTGACCCCCGATGACCCCGAAAAATTAATCAACAAAAAGAACACACCATCCCTCTTCCGTCCACTAAATCCCATCAAGATAGGCCTTACTGATCTATTTGACCCCATATTTGACCCCCGATGACCCCGAAAAATGAATCAACAAAAAGAACACACCACCCCCCCTTCCCTCCACCAAAGCCCATCAAGATAGGCCTTACTGATCTATTTGACCCCATATTTGACCCCCGATGACCCCGAAAAATTAATCAACAAAAAGAACACACCACCCCCCTTCCCTCCACCAAATCCCATCAAGATAGGCCTTACTGATCTATTTGACCCCCGATGACCCCGAAAAATTAATCAACAAAAAGAACACACCACCCCCCTTCCCTCCACCAAATCCCATCAAGATAGACCTTACTGATCTATTTGACCCCATATTTGACCCCCGATGACCCCGAAAAATTAATCAACAAAAAGAACACACCATCCCTCTTCTGTCCACCAAATCCCATCAAGATAAGCCTTACTGATCTATTTGACCCCATATTTGACCCCCGATGACCCCGAAAAATTAATCAACAAAAAAGAACACACCACCCCCCTTCCCTCCACCAAGTCCCATCAAGATAGGCCTTACTGATCTATTTGACCCCATATTTGACCCCCGATGACCCCGACAAATTAATCAACAAAAAGAACACACCATCCCTCTTCCGTCCACCAAATCCCATCAAGATAGGCCTTACTGATCTATTTGACCCCATATTTGACCCCCGATGACCCCGAAAAAATAATCAACAAAATGAACACCCCATCCCTCTTCTGTCCACCAAATCCCATCAAGATAGGCCTTACTGATCTATTTGACCCCATATTTGACCCCGATGACCCCGAAAAATTAATCAACAAAAAGAACACACCATCCCTCTTCCGTCCACCAAATCCCATCAAGATAGGCCTTACTGATCTATTTGACCCCATATTTGACCCCCGATGACCCCGAAAAATTAATCAACAAAAAGAACACACCATCCCTCTTCCGTCCACCAAATCCCATCAAGATAGGCTTTACTGATCTATTTGACCCCATATTTGACCCCCGATGACCCCGAAAAAATAATCAACAAAAAGAACACCCCATCCCTCTTCCGTCCACCAAATCCCATCAAGATAGGCCTTACTGATCTATTTGACCCCATATTTGACCCCCGATGACCCCGAAAAATTAATCAACAAAAAGAACACACCATCCCTCTTCCGTCCACCAAATCCCATCAAGATAGGCCTTACTGATCTATTTGACCCCATATTTGACCCCCAATGACCCCGAAAAAATAATCAACAAAAAGAACACACCATCCCTCTTCCGTCCACCAAATCCCATCAAGATAGGCCTTACTGATCTATTTGACCCCATATTTGACCCCCAATGACCCCGAAAAATTAATCAACAAAAAGAACACGCCCCCCCCCCCCCTTCCCTCCACCAAATCCCATCAAGATAGGCCTTACTGATCCATTTGACCCCATATTTGACCCCTGATGACCCCGAAAAATTAAGAACAAAAAGAACACACCATCCCCTTCCCTCCACCAAATCCAATCAAGATAGGCCTTATGGATCTTATTTGACCCCAGATGACCTTGAATGACCTCTGATGACCTTGAAAATTTATTCAGCAAAAAGAACACACCACTCCCCTTCCCTCCACCAAATCTCATCAATATAGGCCTTACTGATCTATTTGACCCCATATTTGACCCCGACGACCTCTGGTGACCTTGACAATTTAATCAGCAAAAAGAACACACCACCCCCCCCCCTCTTCCCTCCACCAAATCCCATCAAGATAGGCCTTACTGATCTATTTGACCCCATATTTGACCCCCGATGACCTTGAATGACCTCCGATGACCTTGAAAATTTAATCAGCAAAAAGAACACACCACCCCCTTCCCTCCACCAAATCCCATCAAGATCGGCCTTACGGATCTTATTTGACCCCATATTTGACCCCGATGACCTTGAATGACCTCCAATGACCTTGAAAATCTAATCAGCAAAAGAACACCCCACCCCCTTTCCTGACATCAAGTCCCATCAAGATAGGCCTTACGGATCTCTAGATATCGCGTCACAACGCGTCTCAAAAGTTTTAAGCATATTTGACCCCGATGACCTTGTATGACCCCCGATGACCTTGAAAAATCAATCAGCAACAGAACGCACCACCCCCCTTCCCTCCACCAAGTCCCATCACGATAGGCCTTACGGATCTCCAGATATCGCGTCACAAAGGTATTTCTTAGCACACGGCTGACGGCATACGGCGGACGGCATACGGCGGACGGCATACGGCGGACGCCGAACAGAAATAGTGATAACATAGTCTCTTTCTGATTACATCAGGCGAGACAATAAACCATGCTTATTAAGCGCACTCCGTCGCAAGACCCCAGTGCGCTGAACAAAAAAAAACAAAAAAAAAGTACAGAATATGAACAAAGATACAAAACATTATAAAGTCATTTGCTGAAAGAGGTGAGTCTTGAGCGAGCTCTTGAATTGCTGCAGTGATGTGGCATTTCTAACATGAGATGGGAGCCGGTTCCAAAGTTCAGGAGATGCATGAGAGAATGATCTTTGGCCATAGGTGACAGTGTTAGTTTTCCTCCGTTGTAAGATGACAGATGCATTTGACCTAAGAGTGCGTGTGGGTTCCTTGATGGAAATAAGGTCGCATAAGTACTTTGGAGCCTGGTTATTTAGTGCTTTGTATGTCAAAAGCATAAGTTTAAAAACAATACGGCTCTCCACAGACAACCAGTGAAGATCTTTTAACACTGGGCTTATATGTACACGCTTCTTTGTCAAGGTTACCAACCGGGCAGCGGCATTTTGGATGCGCTGTAATTTGCTTAATTGAGAAGCTGGAAGTCCATATAATATACTGTTATTTGAGTCCAGACGAGAAGAGACAAATGCATGAACGAGTTTCTCAGTGCTATTACAGTCCAGATATCTGCGGATACGGCCAATTTTTCTGATAGCGTGTGAAGCGAGACGGCTGATGTTATTTACATGAGGGACTAAAGTGAGATGCTGATCAATGATGACACCAAGATCTTTTGCTTTAGTGACAGTATCAACGACAGAGTCACCAACGTTTATGGAGGGGGTGGGAACATTTTCAGAGTAGCGGGATGATAAATGAACAACCTCTGTTTTACTATCATTCAAGGCAAGCTTGTTCTTCAGTGTCCAGTTTTTAATCTCTTTGATGCAGTTCTCGAGTTCAGTTAGAGAAGGAGAGGTATCATCATTTGGATTCACACTGATGTACAATTGGGAATCATCAGCGTAGTACATACCACTAACTCCAGGGAAGCGTTTCACAATGTCTTCAATTGGTGACGAATATAGGGTAAAAATCTGCGGACCGGCAACTGAACCCTGAGGGACACCGCTGAGTAATTGATGAGGATCTGATTTAGAGTCAGCAATCTTAATCACTTGTTGTCGACCGCGAATGTACGAATCAAGGAACAAGGTTTTTTCCTTGGCATGAAGTTAATCTGTGTTGGTAGAGTTTAAATTCTAAAACACAAGACCCATGATTTTGCACTTTCTCTAAATCAACCGAAGGACACCCGGATTGATTTAGAGAAGGTCCCAGTTATTGGTTCATAATTCTCAGTATTTTGAGAAGCGCATAAATTAAGGAGACCGTCTGCATCCGGGTCAACAGGCCAACCCTCAACAAAGACGGGGCTGTTTCAAACTTCCAAAAGTCTATGACCCTATTTTGAGGGCGCAAGGGCCAAATATCAAATTACGCAATAGCAGGTTATTCTGCTGACCAAAGCAATTGCACAGAAATTACAGATCAATTAAACATCAATTGTGTTGTAATCAAACGTTTGATTCAATATTCTTATACAGCTAAGGCAACAAAAAAAAAGAAGGTTTGTCTCAGATGACATGAGAGACTGAAAATCTAATGCGGTCTGCGGATTTTTTTATTTGATTTTTTCTTCAATTTAGACCTGATCGTCATTTGTTTGGTCAAAAAGTTGGATTTTGCAAGATTTTTTTGAGAAAATTGAAAAAAGAAAAAAAATTGAAAAAAAAATTGGAAAAAAATTGGAAAAAAGAAAAAAAAATTGAAAAAAGAAAAAAAAATCCACTAAAAAAAATGCTAACGCGGGCGGTTTCGGGAATGCGCGCGGGTCATCTGAGACAAACTTCTTCTTTTTTTTGGCCTAAGCAAGTTTGAACCATCTCATCTAAAAATCTATGACATTAATGCGAGACAAGATAACATTTTGGCCTGTTTTTGAGAGACTTACTTGATTGAAATCACTCATTGTGGTGGGTAACAGCTCGTCCATAAAGCCGACATCTTTGGCAAACCGATTTAATATACGACCTGAAGAACAAAAAGAGCCATATTATTATTAATTTATTTTCATAAATGTGTATTGTTTTCCCAATTCCTAAAGCTTAAGTATATTAATAATAGTTAAATCAGTTCCAAATTGGCAAGAGATGTTCATTTTTTATCTTTCAGTGTGCAGAAGTAATCTTAGTGTACCAGTGCAATTATGGTAACACGCACACACGGTTTGATCGCAAGCATGTGTCATGTATAAAAGATGCACAGTTAGCCTGTTGCATTCATGTGCACCCGCGTCCTTCCAATTTGGAGCTGATCAAACTATAGTTAGTATTTGTCATTTCAAAATTGAGCATATAGGCAGCACATGGGTAATTATTACCAGTGTGACGAGATCAACCAAAATTAATTGGAAGTCAAGAAAATTATTAATTTTGTTAATGTTTTCCAAACCCTTCAACTGCTCATATCCTTTGAATTGATTGTCCGTCTTTAACGTTTGCTATTTGCTGCATGGCAAATATCCAATACAATATACAATCAAGTAGAAAACTTTTTGCATGAGCTGACATTTGTGCCGTGGTTATATTTCTGTGTAATTAGCAGATAGAGGTTATCCATGTAGCCATTCGCAACGGCCTACCAAGAGGAATTGCATCCGCTCTATTCTACATTCGATTGAATTTGTTGCATGATGTCCAATTCATTGCATGAACCGTTTTACCTGCATATCATGAAACAGGTGTGTCTTCTTTCTGGAAATCCTAAACACAGTTAGTGTTACCATCAAGCATATCGTTGAATTGGCAAGAGCAATTACATTAAAATAAATGGCATTTTAATGTCAACTAAATTATCTATGACCTGATACAATCATTAATGCTAAATACTGAAAATTATTTAATGAGAGTAATGATGCGGAACACATGCACCCTTTTAATGGGACACCTATGCTGGTTCCCTGAATCAATGGGCTCCACACAACTTATCCATATATGCAGGTACGCGCTGATTTCCACTCAAATCTGATTTACTGGCATAAAAGATGCATATTCATGATTGACAAAAAATAGATCCACAAAAAAATTTGATCAATCCAGCGTCACGCTTAGAATGATAACAAATTTGCTGATTGGCACAAACTACACGTGTAACTGCGCTAACCACAGCGCCGGACTTCACACGCACATATGTCATAGCGCATTCCCCATCGCGCCGTAGCTATGGCAGCGCGACAATGCATTCAGCGTTTGATGCGTTTCTCAGCTACAGTGTGTTGATCGTTATTTACCTTATGCCATAACAGAGCGACAATGCAATGTGTTGAATTTACGGTTACGGCCGGCAATTGAGAAGCCTGTACCTGCACCTATGGATAACTTGGGCCAGGGATCTAGGGTGAAGGGAACCAGCATATGGGACACCCTGTACACCCTGTACTTACCAACTGGGTTGGTATCGAAGAATTGCATTGGTGCTCTGATGACGGAAGCAAACATCTGGTTGTGTAGGTTCTTTGATGCATTCACCATGATGAAATAGAGCAGAAACGTTCTTCCAAAATTGGTGATCACTACCGTAGCCACGAGACAACTATAGATCCATACGTACCACACAGAATCAAACTCTATGGGGATTGGGGTCTGTGGCAAGATTTACAATTAAAACGGTTGGAAATAAATTGAAATGGTTAAAATATCACCCTCTTGAGTCAGAAAATATCATGCAATAACAAGTCTCAAAGTGATATATGGAGTGATCTTTTTTCGAGGATGGTTGATGTCTGTTGAACCAGATGACTGTCTAAAACAAAAGTTTTATCAATCAATAACTTAAAAAGAGAGCATTTCTGGGGCTTATGTCACAGGCTCACAATAAAACCTATTGAGTGAAATCTGCAACAATGAGGTCATATACATATTAATGAGAAAAGAGTGCACATGTTTTCCACATGGGAACATTTAGCTACCTCAGAAAGATGTTTCGGGTCAAAGAAAGTTTAATTAATGAATGGGAAGATATCCATGCATCTACAACAAGAGAGTATGTGTGGTCTAGTGGATAGCATGCAGGGTTCATGATACAAAGGTTGTGAGTTCTAGCCCCACTATTATAGCTATAACATGTTTGTATCCTTGGGCAAGGTACTTAGTCTCAATTGCCTCGTCGACCCAAGCGAGATTTGGGAGCTGTTAGGGGATATTACAATCTAAGTGCTGAAACATTGTGTGCGCCATGTCGGTAGCCTGGTAAATGAAGCGAAGTGATTGTGACGATTTCCTAATGGCATCAAAAACCAGTGGTTCGGAAGTCACATAGAAATGGTGGTCCTGTGCATCGGAAGAGCAATACCCGAGCATGTTAAAAAGATCAGACTCTTTCGTAATGAGTAGGGGATCATCCCGGTCTGTATCTGTTCACAGATCTAACGGACCCAAATGGAAATAAACTATATAAGCTTATTGGGTCATCCAGGGTCGTAGGACCCAAATGATCTCAAATCATATGGGTAAAAGTACAGGCCGTCTCGCAATGGTGTGCGCTGGGATTGCAGTGTATACAGCACAAAAAACATACATTAAAATAAATTCAGTGTCAATATTATTCACATCAATACATGAAATTCTATGAGACTAGATTGTTATTTCATTTTGATGAAAGAATAACTTTCCTATTAATGAAAGATTACTGTCGAAATACATTTATACACTCTCAGTAGTATCGAACCAATCAGAAAGCAGGAAATTAGAATAGGCGAAGTGCATTGAAAGTATCTAATTGCACTCTGTGTGCGCGCCATACGGTTCGTGTGCCACACGCATTTGTTTTGATTCTTGGTTCAGGCAGCCTGGGTTCACCAATTTTTACTGCGGGTATAGCAAACTCGTTCAAATGTTTTTATTCATTATTAAAGCGATAAAAAGCATTTTGATTTGTATAGTGTATACTGTAAGCGTATGTTTTGTTTCTCCAAAAATTAGACAAATCAATGCACTTGCGCAAATGTTGATATGCTTACACAAACACTCCCCCTGCACTGCGGGTCATGCCATTATTCACACATCAACACCCGCGCGTGTGCATTGATTTGTCTAATTTCTCTCGAAACAGAACATTTATTGACCCAAGTTTGGGAATGGAAAAAGGTATTCCAAGGGTAAGTCCCAGCCCACCAAATTAAAGTCGATAAAGAATGTTTCCCCTATTGCAAAATAAATTTGCCGCATTCACTTACTGTGTCTGTATAGTTGCCATCCAGATATTTCAGCGCATCTTCTTCAGCGTACGTCCATTCTGCCAACCACCAATCAGTTACATTTAATGATGCCTGAAATACCAAAAGGCCAAAATATGTTATGAATAATTTATGTACCACACTTACAATTAATGTTTTGGCATTTTTTAACCCCTGCTCATTTGCGTTTCTTTTTTTATAGTTTCTGATGAGTAGCAGTGAACCAAATGATAGGAGCTCTTTATAGAGTCACCAGATCAGGGTTCTAGCTACGCCGGGCGGGCCCGCCCACCACTGGGCTAGCCTGCCCGCCGCTGGGCCTGGAATTGGGCTGGCCGGCACTCTTAAAATATATATAAAAAATTGTGGATAAAATCATTAAACTGCCTCATAAAACAAGAAATGATGTGGCAGGAACCCTCAAAGTGCATTAAAAAAAACTAAAAAGACATTAAGAAGGTCTCTGGATCCCATGCCATGATCCACTGCACTTCGTTCGCTACATTTTCCTCTGTTCGCCGTAAGTAAATTTACCCGGCACTAAAATGGTCCTGGCTAGAACCCTGCACCAGATTGATTTCTATAATCACTTGATTCATTAACCTTGTTAAGGCTAATGAAAGTGAATTGTTAGTTTCCCGTCGCCCGACCGACACACATTTTGGACGCCGCGTGAATATTTCATTATTTGGTAACTATTTCGTTATTTGTTTGTTTAGAAGAAATGAGCCAATTTGACTACAATTATATCGTATTTCATCAATAAATAAGTACAAATACGATGTAAATCGAATACTCGACACACCAACCCGTCCATATGACAATATTTTTTTCATTTTTAGCGATTTCGAGGCACTTTTCAAAATGGTCTGGAATTCATTCATTTATTGTAGTAAGGACATATTTATACTGACCCTATTCACAATTATACACTCTTGGTTCTATACGCTACACGTATCTGATGGGCACATATTATAAAAAAAATGAATGTTTCAAAAATAATGAATAATGAATAATGAAATAGTCGCCTCGTCCCTGACCCAAAAAAATGTGACGGGAAACTAACAATTCACTTTCATTAGCCTAATGTCTGTTGGTCTATTGTTCACATTTGTTAATTCTGTATACAAAAAACTATCCCTGATCAAATGGGCACAAATATGACACATGCTTTTTGTGTAAAACAAATATTGCATGACTTTTGTTTGTGCATTAGTAAAACTATATCACTCGGTTCAATTTGGATTGTTCCATTTAAAGGGACATAAAGTGATGGTGTTGACATTTTTTAATTTTTAAAAAAGTACTTCAGAATTCAAGATGAACATTAAAAATTGCCATTATTGTTGTTTCTAATAACAAAAACAGCAAAACATGATTAAAACAATGATACCATCGCTATTTATTGAAAAACGCCCTCTATGCAAATATGGTTCACATTATTTATCACGCGTACGCGTACTGCAGGGGGATACTGTCTGACGTAAAATGCTGATCGAGCTCGATCAGCATTTTTTGAATGGACATTTTGTTGTACAAAGAGGGATAATTTTTCTTAATCCTTATAGGTGTAAGTTCATACATGTAATACAATTGTATGAATATACTAATCCCAGTTTTTATCATAATTGAGGGCGCAGCCTCCAACACATCTCTTAGTGCCCCTTTAAAAGAAAGTCCAAATTAGACAAATTTAATATTTGTGTACGTACTCCCCACTCAAATTAAGACACCTTAAATCTGACATTTATGATAGGATCTATGACAATTATGATGGATCTGGACCAAATTGATACATAAATTAGTGAACATAACACAGTATTTCTGTTATTTAAATCTATAATGGAAAGGATGATCAGCATATGTGACGCGATCAAGAGGAATGAGTCGGATGTCGACCCTGGTCGAAAATGAGTTTTTAATACAGTTTTAAAGAAGACACCTAGAGCTTTCAGAAACTGAAAACCCCATGTCGATACGACGTTTTGTTCCAAAGTTATGTCAAATTGTATACATGAATTTCCATCAAAACTTATGTAAGCCGCCATTTTGAATTGGCCATATCTCAATTTGGGATTCCCCGACATCCGACTCATTCCTCTTGATCGCGTCACATATAAGAAGTATGGTGAACTATTTGCACATCTGACTGCACATTCTTTGTTTTTCCTAGGATTTTAGTTTATACCCACACAGGTGTACTCCCTTCTCCTATTGAATTATACCCATTTCAAATACTGCCTACATTTTGATTGCTTTTATGACATACTTTGGAACATATAACAAATTTGCATTATACAGAATTTGTAATATACCAAAGATTTGTATATAGTTATTTTCCCAAAGTGTGTAAGATTTCTGCCCTTCTCATAGTGTCCACCATTCTTCAAAAAACACCAATTGGATGTACTGTGTAAAGATTTATTCAAAAACTCAAAATTTGAATGCCCCTCCCTCCCCCCCCCCCCCCCCCCCCCCCCCCCCCCAATGTCTGTCAAAGGAACATTTGTACCTTGGGTGTACCAAATATTTTCGGTTTTTCTGGTGGTAATTTTTGTTTAGGCGACAACCGACCCATTTATTTTTTAAATTAAAGCTGGCCTACAACTTTGGCAGTTTGCCGCAGACAAACTGGTCATACACTTGCTTATTTGTACAAAGTTAATTAACATGGAGAAATTTTGTAACCTTGTAAAATTCCCAAGACATCTGGATGTGGCTAGAAACCAAGAGTGGTAGTTCACCTTTGTTTGTGGGAAAATGGTGGTTTTTTTAAATGTTTTGTTATATATGTTTTGAAAATTTTGAAAATTTGGACATTTCACCCAAATGTTTTTGCACACAAAAAGCCAGACCAACCAACAACCCAAAGAAGTCCATTTGCCTGTATAGGACAGGGTGTTTTTTCATTACCTTATGAACAACATATTACTCACCTGAGCACTTAAGTTGAGCATCAAAAAGAAAATAAACAAGATAACACTAGCGCCGGCCATGAAGAATCTCACATATAATTTGGCTCCAAGACTCCCCACACCCATCTCTTCCCCGGATAATTGTCCAACGTCTTCATTCCCCGTCTAAACAGATCAAAATATACAAATCAGGGTTAGCGCTGACCTGCAGATTTATTAAATGGAGAAGAAAAAAACTAAGGCTCCGGTTATCTAAAGCTACACAAAATTAGAAACTTATATTATGGGGTGAAAACTAGTAAAAACTGTCAATTGAAGGAGTCATGGACCTCTGGACCCAAAAAATGCCATCCCTGATACAAATACTACATGATTGATTTGTACATCCAAAACCATGTAACATTTTTTTATTACACCTATGAATTTGCCTAATTCTTTCATGGATAATTATGAGCTAAGATACACAAACATCAGTTTCTTTTTAATTTTCAAAGTGTTAATTTATTCATAGTTGTACATGGCTAAATCAATTTCCATTTCTTTTAATGCAAACATATACTTAAAAATGTTTTTGTTTTGAGCTTTTAAGCCAAAACATTGAAAAAATGTTTCGGTCCATCCCAAATCAATGTTTTCAGCAAGATAATACAAGGAGGATAAACGAAGGTAGCCTATATATCTTCTCTATCTTCAATTCTGTATATCAGATTTGTGAATGCTGGTGGAAAAGCGGCAGAAATCAAGTACATTAAATACGAACAATTTTAATCACCTATAACAAACTGACACTGTATTTTGGATACAATTTTGACCTTTGGTTTGCCGCTCAAAATCAAATACTTGAGCGTATTCTTGAGAGTTGTGCACTCATGTATTGTCATTTCACCTCCCCAAAATGACAATGATATCACTGCGTCATTCATTGATCACAGTGAAAGAATGGGCGCTGTGCTTCCCTGTGTCTTGAATCACATCATAGGTAGTTCATAGAAAAGTGACAAAGTTTTCTTGAGTGTTTGTCCAACTTGATTTTATTTCTAAATGCAATCCTCATCTATACAAAAAGGATTAGAAATGGTGATCAATTATATGTGTCACTTGTTAAGATGGCATGTTTGAATAGTGCGCTATTTGCTTGGGTAGTTTAAATTCATGCATGTACGCATGATATTTGGGGATTTGTTGCATCCATGCTTTGAAGTCCATTATATCGCAGCGAAACCAATAGCATCTAACAGATGCCGATATCTTTGCGATTGGTCCATTGTGGTTTCTCTAACGTTTAAATGGAATAGGTCCAAATCAATAACCGATTGGCCAATGTAGAATGTATCATCACTTATATGACAACAAATCAATTCAGGATTAAGTAATAATACATAGCATTTATGTTCTATAAATCGAGCATCAAGGTCTTCAATGTTAATTTGTCAAATTTCTTACACAAGAAAAAACACACACCGTGCTGTTGATATAAAGTCTGGAT
Organism: Ophiura sarsii; assembly: GCA_035610835.1. Taxonomy (NCBI): domain Eukaryota; kingdom Metazoa; phylum Echinodermata; class Ophiuroidea; order Amphilepidida; family Ophiuridae; genus Ophiura; species Ophiura sarsii. The sequence continues at coordinate 14,993,369 of CM069454.1, read as the reverse complement.
GTGTCCTGCTCAGTTTATGGCGTATTGAGACTAGCTGAAATAAACTCCTCAAAACAGTTAGGAAATTCTTTACAATTCCCCATTTTTTGTTTTTGTTTGTTGATTGATGGAGAGTTGATGTGTTCCTCTTTCCCACAATATCACATTTGACGCAATTATTTGTTTCAGTACTCACCCACTTAATTGAGAATGTGGAGGTCTCAATCAAAATGTGCAAATTTCACCGCTATTGCGCTCAAAAGAATAATTCTGTTGTCTGTTCAATGACAACTACAGTGTAGAGTGATGCTCTATTGACTTTTTATCACAAAATAGTGATGATTTTGGCATATTTTGATTGTGACCTCACTATATTCTCAACTAAGTAGCTGAGCACTAAAACAAGTGACTGCTACAAATATGGTATCAATGGAAAGATAAACATATCAGCTTTCAATGGATGTACAACACACTATGAATGAACATATTTAACTAAATATACTAAATTTAGGCGACTGAAATAATGTCTTCACTTCTTTTTAGGGGTTTACATATCAAATTCCGCAGTTTGTAGCGTCTCCTTATCGGCAGGCTGCATGTCACTACGCTCTCATACAATTCAACGATTTTTTCACCTTTTGCTGCTACTTTTGTGTTTTTTCGTCAATGTATGTGTCTTGTGAGTACAATCTACATCAGCTTGCTGAAATAACTTTAACTTTTAAACTACGTATTTTACTTCTTGACTTCGTTTTTCCAAATATTATTCGTGCAATGATAAACATTACTACCATAGTGCCAAATTTGGAACCATATCTTTTACATGGTGCATTAACTGGTTGTTGTATCTCATATTTGTCGTCATGCCTCCTCGAACTTATAGTGAGGACACGCTATTGAAACTCAACAAAAGGTGCGATAAACAACATTATCATCCTATTGACCAGTCTATCTGGACTGAATTGACTTGTCTCGGTATTGCCAGAAAAACGAGACGAGGCTGCCGATCTGGTAAAAACCAAAAGCGCCCAATTCCAGTTCATATTACGCCTACTTTATCAAATGTTCCTGTCGATGCAAAGAAATGCCCTCCACAACAGCGCTTTCTTGTAGAAGTGTCTCGCGCACCTCAAAGTCATAGAAATAAAACATTGCGTAAAACTTGCCTTGCGCAATGGAACTCCCGTTCAGCCAAAAACAAAACTACTTCAATTACTAATTTGATCATCGAGAAAAAGCTTGACGTTTTAGCAATCACAGAATCGTGGCTGTGTGGAGATGAGCGTGATGAAATTCCAATCGCAGATATTAACAACACTCTGCCACGTTATGCTGTTCATCATGTTCCACGCCTTAATCGAAAAGGTGGTGGTGTTTGTCTGATTGTCCACAAAGGTTTCAATGTTAAAACTCAATGAGACGAAAAATTTCCGTTCTTTTGAATATATGGACGCCACCTTGTGCCTGTCAAATAGGTCGTCGTCGCTTCGACTTGTTGCTATCTATCGCCCACCACCATCAACTGAGAACAAACTGACTGTCAATATGTTCATGACTGAATTTTCTCAACTTTTGGAAGTTCTAACCATTGCTCCTGGATATCTTCTCGTCACGGACGGGTGATTTGAATTTTCATGTCGATAATGCAGCGGATCGAGATGCTACGAGATTCCTGGATCTTCTAGATTCAGCTGGACTCCGCCAACATGTCCAGAGAGTAACCCATCGCGGTGGACACACATTGGACCTTTTAATCTCGCGAAATTCGGAAGAACTTGTTTCTAACGTATCTGTTCTTAATGGGCTGCCATCAGATCATAAAGCTGTCAAATGTAACGTGAATATTCACAAACCACCACCCGTTAAGGTTACAGTTTGCTCAAGAAACCTGCGAGGAGTTGACCATAAACAATTCAGAAGTGACATTGAGAATTCATCTCTTTGCGATGCTCTAGAAAGCGACGATACTGATCCTTCCTTTCTTGTCGATCAATATGAAACTGTACTATCTAAGCTGCTGGATACACATGCCCCTATGAAAACTAGAACAGTTGTTTATAGACCAAATACTCCCTGGTTTGATGACGACCTACGTGAATCAAAGCGTAAAAAGCGGAGGTATGAACGAAAGTGGTTGAAGTCTGGTTTAGAAATTGATCACCAGCTATATATCCAACAGTGCAACGAACATCGCAAAAAACTTGAGGATTCAAAGTGTGAACATCACCGTGCACAAATCAGTGCAAGTAACGACCGGCAGCTGTTCAAGATCGTTAATAAGCTCAGCAAATCTTCTACCTCGAAAATCTTACCTGATCATTCCTGCGACAAGACACTCGCGAATGATTTTAGTGAATTCTTCAGAGCTAAAGTCCGAAATTTGCTGGATGCCCTTGATGACGTCAATCCCCCTGACCTGTCCGTATCGTTGACGGACGCGTGCAGTACTGAGTTCTCTTCATTTCAGGAGGTGACAGTGGATGACGTTAGAAAGATCGTGATGAAGTCCGCTATAAAATCGTCCCCTCTGGATCCAATACCAGCAGATCTCATGAAAAGATGCTTGGACTTACTTCTTCCGCATTTCACGCGAGTTATCAACTCTTGTCTACTTCCAGGCGTCATGCCACATTCTCTCAAGGTTGCACAGGTCACTCCGCTCGTGAAAAAAGCCAATGCTGATCGAAATGAACTCAAAAACTACCGCCCAATATCCAATCTCAAATTCTTGTCCAAGACTGTTGAACGTGTTGCTGCCTCTCAGCTGAACCAATACCTTGTTGAGAATGATCTTTATGCTAAAAATCAGTCTGCTTACAGACAATTTCACTCGACTGAGACAGCCCTCATAAGGATACACAACGACATTCTTCTAGCTGCTGATCGACATTTGGAAACGATCCTTATCCTCCTAGACTTCTCCGCGGCATTTGATACGCTATCACATCAAGCATTGATCAATCGCCTATACGATCGCTACGGAATTAAAGGTAATGCGTTGGAGTGGTATAAATCCTATCTGGAAAGTCGCCATCAAGCAATATCTATCAAAGGTGAACTGTCTGATAGTATTATTATGGAAGAAGGTGTTCCACAGGGATCGGTGAACGGCCCTCTATTATTTACATTATTCTCTGCGCCACTTGGTGATGTGATTAAGTCTCATAACTTCGACTTCATGACATACGCGGATGATACACAGATGTATTTAACTCTTCAACCAAATGAACGCGAATTCGCGATCCCGCGTTTGGAGCTATGTCTGCGTGACATCAAGGCATGGACCACGGCAAACAGACTTGTTCTCAATGATTCAAAGACGGAGATAGTTCATATCAGTTCGAAATTTGTCAAATCACCACCTTTTCCCAAAATTGCAATCGGTGAGTCAGAAATAGATTTTTCTTTCTCTGCAAGGAACCTTGGAGTCGTTTTCGACAAAAATATCGATATGAAAGAACATGTTAAAAACGTAGTACGTGCAGCATCTTTTGCAATCTACCGCATTGGCAAATTACGTCGCTATCTTGATCGTCGTTCGGTTGAACGTTTAGTACATGCGTTTGTGTCATCACGTTTAGATTCATGCAATGCTTTGCTCTATGGTCTGCAGAACAAGGAAATTGCCAAATTGCAAAGGGTGCAAAATTCTGCTGCACGTCTTGTTACTGGGTGTAAAAGACATGAGCATATCAAGCCTGTTCTCAGAGACCTTCATTGGCTCCCCGTGCAGCAGCGCATTTGGTACAAAATTGTGCTTACTTTCAAAGCTCTGCACGGGATGGCTCCAAAAAATGTTGAGGAGCGCAAGCCAAGAAGGGCTCTGAGATCGGCTACTGAGCTGCTCCTATGTCCACCTAAGATCACCAAAACAAAATTCTATGGTGATAGGGCCTTTTCTGTAGCGGCACCAGCAATCTGGAACAAACTACCCAGTAAACTACGTGCAATATCAAAACCAAATTCATTTAAAAAACATCTCAAAACTCATTTTTTCACATCAACATAACTTTTCGTTTGGAATCTTTTAAAAGTACTTTGTGACTTTTTACAATGGACACAATTAATGGGGAATGCCATTCTTTTAACTATTATTGGTTTCTTCAACATACACAGATGATTCCCTGTGATTTTTAATATTAATCTGTGCAATTATAATATATTGTTGTTTTGATATTCTTTTAATTATATTTATTTATTAGATCTTGTAATTTTGTTATAGGTGCAATTAATTTTGGATTACAAATTTCAATTTCATATGTATAATGCTTGATCTTTGTATCCGGATTTTGTTGTTGTTGTACTTTTTATATTTGTATAATAACTATTGTGTTTTATCATATATTAATTGATTTTAATTAGTTTGTATGCATTGTAATTTAAGTTTTATATATCACATTTTTGTAAGGCGCCTTGAGGTTGTTACCGTTGTTTACAACATAAGGCGCTTGATAAATTGTATTTATTATTATTAAGTAAAAGAATGGATCTGTTCCCTTGGTAGGGATTTCAAAATGTTGGAAAAAGAGATTCCTAGGAAAAAGTACAGTGTACTTTAGGTCCCAGATACTGGTATACCAGTATCGTTCAATACACAATTGTGTTCCAGTATCGCCCGATACTGGAACATTTTATGTGCCAGTATCGGCTTATAATGGAACACTTTCTTTGTACCAGTATCGGACAATACTAGTACAGTCCAGAATCTAGGACCTAAAGTACACTTTCTCCGATTCCTATACTGCACTTTTTATGATAAATTAGGATAATTAGCTCAGACCCTCAGCACCCTCTGTTAAATCGCAATCTATAAGTGTGCTCCCCAACAATATAAGGTTACGTCATGGTTAAGTAATTAAGCGGTGGTTCATCCACAGCCTTCTGAAAATACATGCAAAAGATATATATATTATATTCTTGCATCAAGTCCATTAGAAACAAATAACGCTGCAGTGTATATTCAATGGAAAGTGTTAATGTCATATATTTTTGAAACCGCACAATTTTTTTGGAAATTGTTCCTGGAGCAACAGTTTTGTTGAATGTTGGCGCATTATAAGCTGCATTATTATTATATATTTTTGAAACTGTATAATTCTTATGAAATTTTTCCAGCAATTCTGTGTAAACTTCAATTGAGTCTGTATCTAAGCACACAACATTCCAACTACACAGCAGCACCATCTATCATCCAAAACAAGTTAAATGTGGCTTCCTGTCAGCAGGCAGAACTTCAGCCCCTGATATCAATATTCAATACAGAATCATAGAGTATAGAGCAGCAAAAGATATACAGTCAATTTACATTGCAATTGATAGCTGCCCTGTGCTGAATTGCTGTTTTACCTGACTAAGCTATCACAAATTAGTCTAGTGCAAAGACATCTATCGTACGAGGTATATAGATTTATTCCGTAATACACATAGACTATGGGCTGCCCTACGTCTTTCGTAGGATTAAAATCGCTACCTTCGTACCGACAGCCTAATGGTCTGGTGGTATGACATTTGCCTGGGATCGAATCTCAGTATCGTCAGATTTGTATGTAAACCCTTTGCTTTCAATTAACTTTTCTCAAAATGGGGACCAAGTTTCTTCTAAGTCGGAATATTGATGACTAGGTGTTTTCGACAAAAATAATGACATTTCTAACAAAAAAGGATCTTTTATTGGCAATTCTCAATTTCCATGAGAGCTCCCCTTAACCATAACCCCATGGAGTGCAATTAGGGATGAAACTTTCAAGGAAAGGAAATTGGTGAAATGGCAATGAAAGGTTTGCTGCCAGCATCAGCATATCATACCTTTTTGATCAAGTTTGTCATTTCTCAATCTATGAACTGAATCAATTCCAAATTCTTATTAAGCCTATAATTCAAAATGTATCAACATTTGTCCATGAATGCAAAGGTTAAAAATGTGTTATTATGTGGCAATCAAATGATATGTTGGTGTATTTATATAAATGACATGCTATCAGAACTTTAAAAATATATAAGGACTCAGGGCTCAGACATCAAGGACTCAGACTCGGTCTCGACTCGGACTCGGTCTTGGACTCGGGAGGTAAAGACTTGGACTCGGATAGGGTGGATTCGTCTTCAACACTGCTACATATTTTCCATACATTTGTACACTACAACAAGATTATGCTTAAGGGGGGTGTGGACTCTCAGGTACAGCCTCCGTAAAACTGCCGTAACTTCTTCAATATTCATTTAATCTTTATAAACTTATACAGTTTTTTACAGAAAAGGGTTCAATGAATCCAACCATGATAAGGCCAAACAAAAAAAAAGTTTGTCTCAAAGCTTGCGAAGGCTTCAAAATCGGGCGACACGCGCTGTTTTTTGTCTTCCTCTTTTCTTTTTTTTAACATTTTTTTAATTTGTGTGGCAATTTTTACTCTTACTATTCGCAACCGTTGACACTTTCTGATATTTGTTTTTTCTATTTGAAATGAATATTGTGATGTAGTTGTGTATAAGAACAATTGTGCAGCGTTTTTTGAAGACCTGAGTCATGTAAAAGTTTGAGAAAAGGAAAATCTGCCGATATTTTTAATAAAAACTCGAAATAAAAATTTGTAGGGAAAAAAAAAATTGATTTGACAATTTTCTGCATTTCAGACGCGGTATTTTGGCATTTCAAAACCAATGCGCGCGCAAGCTTTGAGACGAACCTTTTATTTTGTTTGGCCTAATGAAATTGACCATTTTGGAAAAAAATTATAAAAAACACCTTTTTTGACCCATTTTAGGTTTGGAAAAGATAACTCAAAATATATTTTGTTAAATTTTGTCATACTAGTTTTATGATAATCCTGATAACATTCCCCAGGAGCGTTTTTTTTTTTAAATATCTTATTTTTTATTTTTTGAGTTACAGACCAAAAGGTGCCAACAAATGTGATTTTTTTACCGCCAAAATCATGAAAATCACCATTTTTGGGGAAAAAACACATTTTTTGGCACTTTTTGGTCTGTAACTCAAAAAATAAAAAATAAGATATTAAAAAAAAAAAAACGCTCCTGGGGAATGTTATCAGGATTATCATAAAACTAGTATGACAAAATTTAACAAAATATATTTTGAGTTATCTTTTCCAAACCTAAAATGGGTCAAAAAACATGTTTTTTATAATTTTTTCCAAAATGGTCAATTTCATTATAATGGTTGGATTCATTGAACCCTTTTCTGCAAAAAACTGTATACATTTATAAAGATTAAATGAATATTGAAGAAGTTACGGCAGTTTTACGGAAGCTGTACCTGAGAGTCCACAGCCCCCTTAAGGGTAAGGCGGCGAAAGAAAACACTGTTCTACACAGGCCTGACTGACTCATTTTTTAAATCTTTGTTTAGAACATTTTTTTGGGAACATCAATTTTTAGAAATATATTTGAATTGTTTAAACTTTACTTTTAAATTTGAAATTCCCGAAATTGACTGACCCTACCTGAGAGGTCCGTTTAATGCCTGTAGAACAGGGTTATGTTTTTTCGTTGCCTAAAGTGCACTTCAGATACCAGGTATGTAACAAGCCTTTAACATAATAAATTGTCAATATGTGACGCGATCAAGAGGAATGAGTCGGATGTCAGGGAATCCCAAATTGAGATATGGCCAATTCAAAATGGCGGCTTACGTACGTTTTGATGGAAATTCATGTATACAATTTGACATAACTTTGAAACCAAACGTCGTATCGACATGGGGTTTTCAGTTTCTGAAAGCTCTAGGTGTCTTCTTCAAAACTGTATTAAAAACTCATTTTCGACCAGGGTCGACATCCGACTCATTCCTCTTGATCGCGTCACATATACACCTGACACAAAAGTTCCTGACCAGTGTTTTTGTGTTAGCTTATTCAAAATCAATAATCTGTACCAAATATCTGAGATATACATTAAAAGTAAGCAAATCTTTCTCTGTAATTTGATACTTAATTCATTCATAAAAATTGAGTGGATACTTTTAGAGTTATGATGTTTAAATAACCAAATCTAATGAAAAACATGTGTAGCAAATTGAGTTACCTATGGGATATTCATACACTCTTTAGTACAGGCATTCTCAAATGGTGGCGCGCGCGCCACTTGTGGCGCATCAAGGCATCCTAAGTGGCGCGAGAGTGGTTAAAATTTGTTTTAAAAATAAATCATATCATGATATAGCCAGATTTCATAGGCCTATGACGGTCAGATGTATAAAGACAGCAATTTTTCGCGCGCTGCGCGCACATGTGCTCTCAAAAGAGTAAATATTAGTTATTATGTTGCCTGCATATACAAATAATACATGATATATACATGTATACATGTTAAAATATTTTGTGAAGGGAATTTTGCCATTGTAAATTCTAAAAAATATGACCAAGAGGAGCTTCAACAAGTTGGTTACTAAAATGTGGCGCATCAGTAAATCTAGTTGAGAAAGCCTGCTTTAGTAGTATCGAACCAATCATAAAGTAGAAAACTAAAATGTGTGGGGTGCATTGAAAGTGTCTAATTGAACTCTGTGTGCGCGCCGTACGGTCACGCACCACATGCATTGTTTTGATTCGTTGTGCAGACAGTCCGGGTTCGCCAATTTTTACTGCGGGTAATAGCAAACTTGTTACCATGTTTTTATTCATTATTAAAGAGATTAAAAGTGTGTACAGAATTTTGAATTTTGATTTGTATAGTGTAGTGTATGAATTAGATCAGTACATGCGTATCTTTTGTTTCTCGAATTATTAGAAAAATTAATGTACTTGTGCAAATGCTGATATGCTCACAATAGCACTCCACATGCATGGTCGTGCCATTATTCACACATCAACATCAGCACGCGCTCATAGATTTGTCTAATTTCTCTCGAAATAAAACATTTGCATTTATTGACCTATAATCATTTACACAGATCTTAAAATAACACTATTACATTCGTCATCAGTCATATTTGCGGAAAACTTTGATTTGAAATGTTCTATATAAAATGGAATTTGCTACAACAATTGTTTCATTAGGTGTGGCTTAATCAATTTCACACATAACAATTCCAACAACTGAGTTAAAGTTTGGGTTTTATAAATTACCCACCCTGTACATACAAAGTTTGGGTTTTATAAATTACCCACCCTGTACATACATAGTTTGGGTTTTATTTACCCACCCTGTACATCCCTGAAACCCAAAGTACACTTTACCCATGCTATCTTATTGTACCTATTGTAAATGAAGCATTGCATTAAGCAACCATTAGGCAAAAAAACAAAACAAGTTTGTCTCAGATGACATGAGAGACTGAAAATCTAATGCGGTCTGCGGATTCTTTTTTTCATTTTTTTTTCAATTTAGACCTGATCGTCATTTGTTTGGTCAAAAAGTTGGATTTTGCAAGATTTTTTTGAGAAAATTGAAGAAAGAAAAAAGAAATATTGAAGAAAAAAAATTGGAAACAAAAAAAATTGGGAAAAAAAACTAACAAAAAAAGCTAACGCGGGCGGTTTCGGGAATGCGCGCGGGTCATCTGAGACAAACCTCTTTTTTTGTTGGCCTTAAACCCAGGATAGTTGATGGCGATAGATAAACTATACTATATATATATATACAGCTATAACATCACAACTAAGCATGCAAACGCACAAGGACGGCGGCCATCTTGGCTTCCCATGGCAACGACAACAATAACATACCTCCCATGTTGATTCAACAATTTCCAAAAGACGTTGCCTCTCCTGTCGCGTGCGTGGTAACAATAAATTGTTAATTACATTTAACAAAAACAGAGAACTGTTAATAATTAACAATATCACTACATAAGTACATGCGATATATACTGACAGGTTATTGTTATCATTAATTTGGTTGAGCTTTCAATTTACAAATGTTGGACACTAAATTTGGTTTTAAACGCAGGGATTATTTTCACCTAAATTGGATATATTGTTGCTGTTCTGTCAAAGCCGTGTATCTCCACCTGCCCCTTCAGCATGTATAAAGTAATACTTCCTATGTATAACCTTTGGGCAGTCTGCTCTAAACATGTTCAAGGGCCAAAAACCTTGAAAGTGTTTTTGTCCTGACTGAACATGTATAAAGCAACACTTTCTACGCATAACCGTTGGGCAATTTTACTTGATGAAGGGCCAGAATAAAATACAGGGTAATATAAGCAGAATTTCAGAAATTATGCAAGTTAATTCAATGGTCTTCACTATGTCCACAAATAAAATCTATGCAAATAAATTTCAAAACTAAAGTCCAAAATTATTCCCAACCTCAAAATAACGACCAAAACTCCATCTTTTTTTTTCATCTCACTTTTCCCCCGGAATTCAAAAGAGGTCTTGTTGTTTCCTGGTACTTATTGCATTTAAAACGTAAGAATAGACATGTCCACATTACAACAAATAGAAATAAACAGGTACCTCATTCTCAATGGAAACATTTGATGCAAGAGATACTGTAGAGCATGTATCACTGATGGTGCGTTTCCTTGGTACTGGACCGGCATTATTATCTTCATCATCGTCTCCATCTCCTTTACTTCTTTCTTTGAGTAGCGACGCAAAGTCTATACCCGAATCTTCCAGTTCTTTGTATGTGCCAATTACAGCTTTGCCCTAAAAAAGAGGGTAAAGTTGGATTTGTTTGACAGAGACGTAAGGCACATTAAAGTCAATGGTATGGTATGTTTCTCGTAACATTTTTTTTCAAACCATAACGAAACAACTTATTCATTATTCATTATTTTGCAGGATTTCAAATAACTGAAATTTCATCAACATATAGCACACTCTATACCTGTCAATATTGTGTCAAAACACCACTCTGCACAACTTGTACACAGATTTGTATTTAATAAAATATAAATGTCCTGTGGCTTAAAAGTTTGGTGGACGTGAAAGCATTCTAATGCATTTTGAGTATAGCATCAGTATCAATTATTAGAGTCATTGATATTGTAGCTTCTGAAATGTGACAGCTTAAAATTGGAGTGACGTGTAATAACCTTCTTAAGGATGAGGATCTTATCCGCCGAATGTAGATATTGTAACTGATGCGTAACTAGGATGCGTGGTTTATTGGCTAGTAATCCATTCAGACATCTGAAAGTATTAAACAAGAAGAGGTAATGATCATCGGTTCCCAATATTAATATTAATATAGTGCAAGTACAGTCACACCGGCCAATACTTATTTCCCCCCCCCCCCCCCCCCTCCCATCGCCCAGGATTGACTGTGGTTGCTATGCTCATCTGCTTTGGGGTAGAGGTGCTTGGAGTGTGACTATAACCTTTAACCAGGAAAGATTTTCAAGACCATTTTCAATGAAAAGGAATATCGCTCAACTGAACATCAGATATGAACACATCAGCATTTCTATAGACTACTCTAACCTATTGACCTTTGCCCTTTGAACTCCAACTTTAAGGCCAAACCCATATTACACCTTGTGACACACTTTACTGATCAAACTGATGTCATCCTACTGTTTTATCCATAGCGCTCAATGGATCATCCAATAAGAACACACCGCATAACTGTACACTATATTGCCCTCTAGCTAAGCTGATCCTTGCCCTTTGACCCCAAATTAAGGTCAAACCCACATTACACCCATGTGAAAAACTTACTGGTCAAACAGATGTCGTCCTACGGTTGTATATCCACATCTCTCAATGGATCATTCAATAACAACATATCCGCATAACTGTACACTGCCCTAGCTAAGCTGCCCTTTGACCCCAAATTAAGGTCAAACCCACATTTCACCATGTGACACACTTACTGATCAAACAGATGGCATCCTACGGTTGTATCCACAGCGCTCAATGGATCATTCAATAAGAACACACCCGCATAACTGTACACTGCCCTAGCTAAGCTGACCCTTGCCCTTTGACCCCAAATTAAGGCCAAACCTCATAACACCCATATGAAATACTTACTGGTCAAACAGATGTCGTCCTACGGTTGTATCCACAGCGCTCAATGGATCATCGAATAAGAACACATCCGCATTACTGTACACTGCCCTAGCTAAGCTGACCCTTGCCCTTTGTCCTCCACTCAGGGTCACACCTCTTTCTCCAACCAGTGTGAGGTCACCTTCTGATAGCTGTTTGAGATCCTAATGCATCAAGACAAAATAATGAAATGTTGTGATTATGTCAATCAAATCTAAATCAGTTAATACATCGTTATCGAAAGGAAACAATCTTTACCTTTAAATGTTAAATGACATTAAAAATCAATTTAGCTAATTTTCCAAAAAGCGATTATACCAATCATTGAGATACACTTATGACATCAGAATCAAAATAGTGGGCTATAGGTGGCCCAACAACAAACTAAATGGGCTGGTTCCCTGTATCAATGGGCTCCATACAACTCATTCATGGATGCAGGTACATGCACATCAGGCCATCAACTTGATCGATTTGCTGGCATAAAATTCATGCATGCATGAAATGATGTAAAATGATGCACAATTTGATCAATGCCAGCTTCACGCTTCGACTGATAACAAATTCGCTGATTGGCCCAAAATACATGGTGCTGACGTCAAATGCATGGCGTAGTGTCATTCTCATTACACGTTGCCATGGCAGCGTGACAATGCATTCAGTATTCTATTTGTCACCGTGCCTAAAACTTGCGTTGATCGTTATTTGCCGTATGTCACAACAGAGCGACAACGTAATGTCTGTGTAGAGTCATTTCTCAGATGGATGAGTTGGCGAAGGGATCCAGGGAGCATGGTACCAGCATAAAACATAAGAAGAGGCACCAGTACTAAAATAAGAAACATTTGAAATCATACTGCAAATAACACCAATATCTACTTACATGTTGTAGTGCACATTTTTTGATGACTCTCTCATATTTTGACTTATCAAACGACCGACCAAACAAGATGTTATTTCTTAGTGTCCCAGAGAATACCCAGGGTTGCTGTGCTGTGTAGCCTATATTGCCTTCAATGGTTACTGTACCAACTTGATTTGGCATCTCCCCTAGTAACGCCATCAGTAGTGATGACTAAATAGGGAAAAAATGAATCCACACACTTTTGAGTTAGAATATGAATATCGTATCGTTGTAGAGATGTAAAATTGTGACCTATCACATCTCCAGAAATGAAAAATGAGATTAAAATTTCATGTTTTTAAGTTATTCTTTAACTTTGAAATGACACCTTGCTGACTGAAATTGAACATAAATTATTTATCGTCAACTTTTGTTATTTTCTGTAAATGGGGTTTCCGACAACTGGTCTGCTTTGATGTGATGGGTCACAATTAACAAATATTGACTAATCTTCACAAATATCTTATGTTCATGAGTACAATAGTAAGAATAGGAATATTCCATTGGTAGATCACCAACGCAATCATCTTCAGAGCCTTCATGTCAACCTTCTTAACACTTTCCATGAGGCAGGGGTTTGCAGACGACATTCCAAAATTTCACAAAATATTTCAAAAATGTTAAAATTACTGAATTTCATTACCATATTTGGAATCACCATGAGAAATGCATTAAAATGAGTACAAACATGCCTAGTATTGGTTCAGTAACTTCTGAGATAGATCTTGATATTTGGGAAAGGTTTCTGAAAAATCGGTTTTGTAATGATCAAACCAATAGCCGCATGGAAAGTGTTAAGATGGGATTTCCTGACATAGATAACTTTTTGTATAAACATCCTCTTGTTCCATACTACATGTAGGTCTTCTTATTCATTTACTTTATCGTTGTACAGCTCTATGCTTGTACGAGGTCTCTAGGATTTGCACCAGACATCCAGGGGTCAATCTGATCTTGCAAGTGCTACAACATTCCTATTCCTTCACTACATAAATTGGAAGTGGTATTAAATCTATATGTCAGAATGCCTGTGTGTTACTTGCCCATACGAATGTTTTGGATAATATGTTAAAAATTAGTTGTCTTTTTCCTCTCTTTCATGAAGTGAAAGATATTGTCATTCAAGGCAAATGTATGAAACATATTTAAAGGTTAATAAACTTTTTGAATGACCCTCTGGACCAATATGTATAGATAACTCACCTTGCCTGCACCAACGGGTCCTATGATAGCCAATAACTCCCCAGTGCCAACACTGAAGCTGATGTCATCTAGTGCTAGTGTACTATCCTCCTCCTGAGAGATGGAAAATAATGTAATTTAACTACTCCAACAATTGTTACGTAAAGTAGACATCATTTTTTAGAAAAGCAATGTAGCTGGTGAAATCATTTGGACTCATTCAGTATTGCGAATTTATACTCTAAGCAGTTACGAACGAATGGGAAAGCAGAAAACTAGAACATGGCAGCTATTGTTGATCCTACATGTTATAAGGTTAAGAGTTTTACAGATTCGCCGTCAGACAAGTTTAAAACTGCCAAGCTTTCGTCAGGATTAGATCTGACTTCTAGAGGATCAAATTATCAGAAGCATGACATAGTGATTGCCACTTCTCTTTATGTATTATCATAATTTGGGCTGCCCCCTACCTGATGATTTATGAGTAGGTGCCCTTTACTACTTGCAAAATTGGTGGCTCTGAAAAGAGCTTTTTTAAAACAATTAGGTTGATATAAAATGTATCCCACATATTGTTGAAAAAGCTTATTAATTACAATGCCTTACCGTTTCCCATGAACTTGACAAATTCCTCACATGTATCCCATTCTTTACTGGCTCGATTTCTGGCATATCTGACTTGTCTGGCACATCGTTTGCTTCCTGGAGGGAAAAAGGGGAAACATTGATAGATATTTAAGTTGAATTATGACAGAAATGATGTGACTGCAGTACAGAGTAGACAATATCTGGACGGTTCTCACCCGTATATATTACCAGAGGGGCAAACTAATTGTTAGTTGGGTAGGAGGGGGGTTCTTTAAAAAAAAAGTTGCTTTACTTGACAATTTATTTAATGGACTACAAGCAAACTGAGTGACAAATGAAACATCACTTCCCTTTCAAGACACAAATTAAACAGACGTGGACTCTTATTTTTCCTGATCAGAAGCTTCCAGAGGGGCTTTATAGACGAACTTGTTATTGAGGTGAAGCGAGGTAATTAAGGATTTCCCCATTTATGCTTTCTTATAATACAACTTACCATCTGTTTCTTACTGTGTAGCATAATACTGTTTGTATGTAAGTCCTCATTGTGTACTGTACTTTGGTCTTTCTTAGGGTCCAGCTCATGCAACTCCAAGAATGTCTGCAACATTTAAACAACAAAACACAACAAAAATATTGTTGTGATAATGAAAATAATCTAAGTTAATTATCTTAAGTTACAAAGTTAATTGTATGCAAATTACGTCAGATATCAATATTCATGATAGGACGCAATGATCAAGACCATAGGGTAACATTCTTGTCTTGTTGACATGCCACATATGAACTATTGACCAATCAGAGCACACCACGTCTATCTACCTTGGTAACAAAATAATCACTTTATAGGACATAAACAAAGTGTATGACTTATATAAAATGCTCAATATATCCAACAAAATAAAGCTTGCATGTTTTTCACACCTTTTGATGAACTTAAATTTCTTTGGGCCCGCAATCATTTCTGATGTCCCTTAGAGATTTGAGACCATGGGTCGAAATGTTTGCTTATTTGAAACACTGCTAGCAGATCACATTATACAGGGTATCCTAATGTTACTATACCTGTTTGTAAATTCAAATTTTCCATGCAATAAAAAGCATTTTTGTTCAACTTAATTGATAAATTACATTTATTGTCAAACACAAACACAGGTATGATCTACAAATATATTTATTCTCTAATTTGAACTCACCTGTATTCTCTTAAGAGACACCAATGACTCGCTCCCGCTCATCACGGCAAACGGCATGAACAAGAGCAACGACAGCCTAAGCACATTGAACAATGGGATGGCAAGAAACACTTTGGCGGGTAGCAACGGGTTGCCGGTTAGTGAATAGGTGACAAATGTAATAAATGCTATCAGATTTGTTGAGGAGAAATAGAAGGACAGATTGAAAGCTCTCAGGTAGGATGCGCCCATCACCTTTTTCACTTCTTTCCTGCAAGGCAAAATAAGATTATTCATTGATTATCACAGACATTTAGCTTTATGTTCAATTTGAATCACCAGAATGCACATAAGGCAAAAAAAAAAGTTTGTTTGTCCCGAAAAGTGCATTTTTTTACACATTTTAGTCAAAATCACACATTTATTCCTTTAATTTTTTTAGCTGTTTAGAAAACAAAAATACTCGTCAAAATATAACAGATTTTTGTTTCTGTTTTGGTTACCACCACAAAAAAGGGCAAGGGAGAAAAAAGGGACTTTTTTATTTTATTTTTATTGGCCTAACTGGTGAGGCAAATACAAATATCACAAATTCAGTTGTAAAAATGAGATGTATTCAATTGGCAGCCTTGTGCACGGTTAATGGTTTTATATTCATATAGCAATTTTATGTGATGATACCCTTATAATACAGATAAGTAATGACACCGTCGAGAGAAAATGGTACTATAAAAGTAGATATTTTCACATTTTTAGCGTTTGAATGAGCTACACCGATATTAATAATAACACACAAATATATTTCTTGCGCAAATAGGTCTATGTGATGAAGCTACAAATCGTGAATTACAAAAACATGCAAAACAGTACAAAATTGGCGAAGCACAAAAAATTAATCGCGCAAATATTACCACTTGATGAAAAATCATGTAAATATAAACATGTAGGATATGTAACAAGTAACATGGAAAACAACAATATTAACATTTTTTTCAAAAACAAAGATATTGGATATCTGATTATGCATATGAACTCTTCAAATTGTGCACACAATAAGGCAAAATACTACAAACCCAACGGACCCATTTAAAAAAAAATATTGTGGAAATGTTTGAATTTATTTTTGAAATTGTTGAAATTGTTGAACAGTTTTTGTTTTTGTTTGTATTTAGAACAGGGTTATTACTTTGTTGGTCGACTAAGGCATAAATTCATATCATATTACATATCACTAGGGTGAACCAGCACAGGTTACGCATGTTCAAATTGATATGACACATGCACCCATCCTGAGGGGCCTACCTTCTTGCTACTGTAACAAGTTCTGTAAACGGTTTTTCCCACGTGTAAATCTTGACGACTCTCATTCCAGAGATGATCTCGTTCATGATCCTAACTCTCTCATCTGTTAATAATGCAGTTTTGCTCCTACAAACGTAAATCATACACATATTGTTAGCCCTAACCCTACTACACATACACCACACGGAACAACGCCGTCAGCAGCACTACAGGCACCCCCGCACACAACTTCTATCCCCTGGTGCACTAAACCCAGGGTATATATTGTGTGCGAAAATTTAGCCTGGCAAGCCCAGCGCTCGCAGTGTCATGGTTGTTGGACTCGCCTGCCACGCCGGCGACCCAGGTTTAATTCCTGGGGGTGTGGGACATAGTTTGTTTGGTCCCTCCCATTTAACCCCCTCCCACTGTTCTTCGATCCATCCACACTGCTACAATTCTTGGGTTAGGGATTGTTTGCTGCTTGATGGTTCATCATCTACCAAATATGGACAATGATACTGTGATCAGATTGAAATGATAACATTTAAAATCTCAACCCAAAATTCATATTAGGTTCCCAACTAACCTTTTCAGTTGAAAGCACTTTGACTTTCGTAAGCATGGTGATAACCCGCATTTGTACTTACTGACATTTCAAATATATGTATGAGGGGTACTCTGTATGGGGTCAACAACTCTTATATTAACCGCGCCTGCCTTTGTTGTGACATGACATGCTGACACTGATGTAATCATGAATGGCAGCAAGGACAACGTTTAAATATTTGTATACTAAGTATTTAATATAAAGCAGTTTACCAACCCATGGTGTCTACAATTAGACAATAACAACAAATATTAACAGGTGAATGTCCCAACAAAAAATAAGCAAGGAAATGCACCTACGGGGACTTATTATGTAGTTTTTGTGAGAGCGTTTCTGCTACCTACAGAAATGCTGCAAATCCAACTCTACATAACAGACAAGTACTCAGACATTGATTAAATTTACTAACTGTAGTCATGATTTATTGAAAGTTTATTCTAAAACTTGATTGTGTCCAGTAAATGCGAGTTTACTAACTTATACATTCATTTGATCTTGTCTGTCTCACAAACTCTCAATACATTTGTAGACAGACATTCACAGAAAATCTTACCTTAATATTGAAAAATACTTTCCCAAAAAAGCTTGCACAGGGCACAAAAGGCAAAATATAATGAGCCCCAGCAGAGAATAAGGTCCGAAGGCCGGCCATAGCAAGCCCAATATGATAACTAACTGTAAAGGCGCAATCCATAAATAATGAAGAAATATCACACCCTGTAAAAAGTAGAACATTTGTTATTTGATTATTGCTGTTATCGAGATCTTTTTTCATGTCGAGATGTTGCTATTTTAGAATCTCGATATCGACATGATGTCGACATATTATGATCCAAATACCAAGCCGATCGTCCCCGCAAATTAAGGTCGGATCGCAGCTTTTAAAGTTTTATTATACGATGGATATTAATTTCATTTGATACTGGTAAGTGGTGAGGGGAGGAGGAACTAGCGTGATTACTTTTAATGGTTTGCTTTCGTTGGATATTGGTCTTTTTCACAACTCTTGCCGATTGTCATTTATGAAAATCACTTTGCCGATTACTTTTTTCTCAAATCATAAAAGACGATTTAATGTCAATTATATCGACATACCAAAGTTGATATCGACGTGTCGGGATAATAGCCGATATCGACATAATGTCGACATCGTCCATGTCGATGACAGCCCTATATTTGATTAAAGCTGGCCTACCACTTGGTAGTTCACTAAAGCCAACTGTTCACTTGGTGATGGACAGTACAGAGTTAATGTGGCTCTATTGGCTGAGTTTAGATTTCCTTTTAAATCACATATGTTCTAGCCCTTGGTCTGACGATTCTGGAACTGAGCATTTTATTTCAATCAGACATTCGGTTGCTGAGATATGTTAGGTCAACGGGGCATGACACCAACACATCTGGCAACAACATTCTTTTTTTTAATTCTTTTTTTAAAATTCCAGTTGCCAGGTAATTCCCTAATTATGTCTAATTAATTATGTTTGCATAAATTATGCAAAGTAAAGTTTGTGGATAGATGAGATGAGCTATGGTGATGTAACTTGGTATATGGGTACACTTGGAGAGCTAAAACCATATGTTAGCTTTTGGCTAATTTCAATTTGCATAATTAATTATGCCCTAATTAAAAAATATTTCAATAGTGTAGAAATATCACACCCTGTAAAAAGTAGAACATTTGTTATTTGATTGAAGCTGGCCTACCACTTGGTAGTTCACTAAAGACAACTGTTCACTTTAATAAAACATGAAATAATAACAATCTTACTGACCTGGTCAAACCTGTTGACGTCATTGGATAAAATATTGACAATCTGTCCTACTGTTGTCTGTCCTAGAGCTTGACCGCTCAGACGTAACGCCTAGATAAGAAATGAAACACATCTTAACCCCCTGAGAACTACCGGCCGATTGGTCAGAACGATGGATACATCATTTATTGCACCAATCAGAGACATTGTTTAAATAATTGTATCCCTGATAAAGATCGGGGTGAAATAGTTTAAAAGCTGTATCGTAATTGGTTATTCAAATGAGTATATCTTGTAATTAACCAATCAGAACCACTGTAAGATAGGCCGGTAGTGCCCAGGGGGTTAAATAACTTCACAAATGTCAACATATCTCTCGCTGCCACCACTCCCAATACTTTCAGGGCCCCATACTCATGTAAACCCTCACATAAAAAGTTGTTCTCCACAATTAATTCTGCAAATTTGTGTTTATAGAAATCACAAGAGGGGATTGTGTTCTCATTTAGAAAGTTAACAACATTCTGAAAATGGTAGTCCTGTCTTGATCTACAAAGCAGCAGAAAACACAGCCATTTTTTCCCTTCGGCAATCATAGCCTAATTTCATTTTTGTTAAATAAATCCAGATTATTTTGTCCAGTTGCATTTTACTTGATACAACTAATATATCTCTTTCAAGCTATAAAGCAATATATTCCCTATTAACTTCAAAATTTGGGTGTGAAAAATAACTATCGGGATCAATAGTAGGGTAAAGTCGCCTATTTTCGGTCAGCGCCTATTTTCGGTCACTGGTCAAAATTGTATAATTGCATCGGTCGTCGCCATTTTAAAAGCAATACTGGGCATCAACTATGCGGGGGTTTTGTAGTCGTCAGTTTATAACGACAAAGTCATTTTTATTACACGATTTGGGCAAAGTGACCGAAAATAGGCGCTGACCGAAAATAGGCGACTTTACCTTACCCGTATTAAAATGCTGGTAGCGATATCTACTTCAAGATGTACAAGTCAAAATAAGAAATTCAATATGGACAAATTTACATTGTGAAGTGTTAATCCAAAATCAATTTTCCTAAAAAAAAAATTAAATAAAAAAATAAATGGCATGAAAATAATGTTTAGAAAGAATTTATGAAGGTAAACTGTAAATGATCAAGATAAACCCAAAAAAATATATCAGAATTTTGTTCCATTCGCCTATCTTTCATATATTCCGTTATATATTCATATAAGTCTGTTGCACATCAAGGAGCTGATGTGGTCATCTTTACAATGACACCAAATTGGTAACAATCACTTGTTTCAGTCCTAAGCCACGTGCTAGAGAATATGGGGAGGTCTCAATCTAAATGTGCCAAAATCATCAATTTTATACTCAAAAGTCAATATAGTGCAACACAATGAAGTTTTACATTGAACAGACGACAGAGTTGTTCTTTTCAGCAAGAAATAGTGTTGAATTTGGCAAATTTGAGTCCTTCTCACAGTTTAATAGCATGTGGCTAAGCACTGAAACAAGTGATTGCTATGAATGAGTTATCATTGGACAACGGAACAAATCAGCTTTTCATTGATATGAAACATAGTATAAATAAATCACAAACTATTAGAAAAATTGATGATTGAAAATAGCAATTCCAAACTGTTTCGAGGGGTTTAAATCTCAGTGCTGTGAAAAGAACTGGATGTGAAAGGGTAACTATATGCAGAAAATGACATCACCAACAGGCACACTTCAACCATACCATACCTCAACCATACCTATTTGTTTTAAATGTACGTAAAATTTAGATTACGATGATGTAAAAACAGTGTATTGGCTCCATATATCTCATGTTAAAGGTATATTATATTATCTTTCCTGGGAACGCCCTCAACATCGAAAAAAATAGAAAGCAGATTTACATTTCTGATCATAAATCGTACATACATTACAAGTTACAGGGCGATACGGTTCTTAATTACTTCAAAATCATGGTTTTAGAGTGAAAATAAACTGTCGTGATAACACGACAGTTTATATTTTCACTCTAAATTCACTCTAAAACCATGATTTTGAGGTAATTAGGAATCGTACCGCTCTGTAACTTGGAATGTATGTACGATTTATGATCAGAAATGTAAATCTGCAAGAAAATCTACTTTCTAAAAAAAATCGTGAATAGAGGGCGCTCTCTGGAAAAGATCACATAATATGCCTTTAAGCTTGGTCACCAAAATGTACCTTTTACTATAACAAATGGCATAATTGTGTGTATAATGACTATATCATTTTCTCTTTTGCCTAGACTTGGTGTCATTGGCCTGTCACCATTAGACTGAATTAAGAGACTTAGAGAGAACACAGCCAACATGTGTGTAGATTTACTGTATTGACAACACTGTTTAAACCTCAATTCACCCGATTGGCGCAATTCAGATGGTACCTGTGTCAGAAACCGAACCTTGGGCGAAAAAAGAAGTGATCCCTAAGATCTTTGTGCCTAATGTATCACGCACACAAAGCGACAGACACAGTGTGGTGCAAGGCTACATGCAATAGATCATATCATGGTTATTTATGAGGAGATTACTGCACACATTTTGAACTGTATTTGTCTCAGTCTTTTTCATAAATAAACTACGCACTCTCATCATTGGGGCATATGCAATGATGCCATAGCAAAATCAGTCTGAAGATGGTTCTATTTCTACATAATTAGATTAAGCATATCAAAAACGCTGTTAAAAGTTAAAACAACTATCGTAATTTAACAATTAGTTTTATACATATTACACTTAAAGGATTCTAAAAACAGTAGACAACAAATGTTTTTTCTTTCTTATTTAGCAAATAAAATTAATAGTCCCTACTTTTGACTGATTTTGCCCGGGGGGGGGGGGGGGGGGGGGGTACACAGATTTGGTTTGGTCGGGGGTGTGCCGCTGGAGATTCAAAACCCCTAGCCATTTCTAAGGGTGATTTTGGAAAAATTGAAAATTGGTACCCATTTTTAGGGGTTTTGCTTCATTTTAGACCAAATTTTCGCAAATGATCGAGGAAAAAAACCCAATTTTTGCAAATTTTCGCGAAAATAGACCCATGTCTAAGGATTTTTCAGTTGAAAAGCCTACCCATGGCTAAGGATGTCTCATGAAAAAACGACCCACTGGAGCCGCACGTCCCCGTATGCCTTACATACGTGAGTATAGGAACATAGGAATGACTCATGCAGTCTAGTCTTCACTCACCTTTCAATGTAGGATTGAACTGACTCAAGATAATATGAATATAATACAACTTACCAAAATGTATACAGACCACTTCAAGACTTCAAAAATTACTATGTCCTCAAGATCTTCCCCCCCCCCCCATATATTTTGATGGTGTTCTCTTGTTGTGTTACTTCCATTGGTTTTTTCAACTCTTGCCCATTTTAGCAGTGAACCAATTGATTTTACCATCAGAGCTCTTTGAAAAGAGCTTTCTGTATGGTTTTTACACTAATAACAAGGATATCGAGGGTTTAGTGCAACAAAGGGCTATCTGCATTTCGGCTATTTGCATTTCTGGTTTTGACAAGTTAAAAGAAATACTATTCAAACCTTTTTGATTAGGTGAACAATTCATTTAAGATTATAATTGTTACACTAGAACGTTGTGCATTATAAATTATTAGGAAAATTAGGTTCCTGATTTTGTGCGGATCATTTTGATACCAAAATCTCATTTTGGCCAAAAATACAGATAGCCCTTAGTTGCACTAAACCCTCGATATATACTTACCGTATGCCCCCTAAAGGTCCAATCATACTCGTGTCGTTGCGCATCTGACGACATCGTGTCGTTGCGCATCGGACGACATCGCCGGATAAAAGTTGACATTGCTTCAACTGGTGCTTCGATATCTGTGGGGCCGATGCGCAACAACAGGAGTATGAATGGAAGATTAATGGCCATTCCCATGTTTAGGAATGTCCCTACTGAATTTACCGACCACATTGGATACATTTTCCCAGTTTGGATAGTACAAACCCAATGTCCTCTTAGTTGCACACTTTTGAAGTGTAGGTGTGTGCCCCTGTTTCACATATTTTACAGGAATGTGTGCATCAATAGCAAATCATGGCATTTCAGCTGTCATCAATTTATAATAATGTTGAAAGTTTGGTGCAAAAAGTGATTCATCTCCTTTTGGAATCTTGCCTGTTTGGTACACGAAGAGGAAGAACATTCCATTTACATGTAATGTAGATGGTATATTTGTTTGATGTATTTTTCCGGATCGTACAACTCTGGATAAGGCAACAAAAAAAATTGTTATGTTGTCCTCCACAGCTTTCAGAGAGGAGGGGCAGGCGGGCGGGTTTTTTTTTTTTTTAATTTAATTTTACCAGCGGAAGCTCAAAGTTCAGCCAACATGAAGTTGAAATAACTCTGAGAGTCGCACATATATGTTATAAACACTTAATTTAATATTCAATGCCATTTAAACTGTTTAATCTGAAAAAAATCTGAAAGAAAAAAAAATCTGAAAAAAGAAGAAGAAAAAATCTGATTTGTTAAAAAAAAATTGAAAAAAAATTGGAAAAAAAAAATCGGAGCGGCCCTAAATCCGGAGCGGGCGGTCGAGGACAACATAACAATTTTTTGTTGTTGGCATAACCGAAGAAAGGGGTCCATTTTGAAAACAATGCAATGGATTGGGACAATCAGGGGTTCATAACCTACTCTTTTTGAAACTTACCTTTTTAAGTAGAGACCGCAGAAAAATGATCAAAAACACTTTTGTAATCAGCTTTCTTATGATATCAATATCTCCAATATAGATAATCCCACCTTGTTGTGGGTTTTCACAGAGCGCATCACAAATATCAAATGGACAGCCTTCCCCGCAATGCTAATATGTGACATACCCATGTATGGATGACCAATGACTAAATATATAGATTGAATGAAAGCAGACTATCAGGTGCCAAATTGTGAACCTTGTACAAATAACACATACAATTTAGGATGACATCCGAGGGAGGCGGGGGACTTAATTATGTACAAGAGTCATAAGCACCCACCGCATGACCACATGCTCAGACACCACCCTTAGGCAAAAGAAAAGGTGTGTTGCCCTCAGCAACCGACCCTTCTATCGTAAAAACTAAGGTCACATTTTGTTTCTTCTTTTCTTTTTTTCATATTTTTTTTCCTTTTCATATTTGGTTTTTTTAGATTTAAATTGGATCTTCAAGTCTCTAAATATTACTATTTCTTGCTTGAAATGAATTCGTAAGCTTAAATAAATGTTTTTTACACTATTATCACACTAGAAACATTAGTTAATTGATTTAGGGCCTATACCAATTTTGTCTCAGCATAAACCATTTATTTTCAGCCAAGAAAAAAAAGAAGAAAAAAAAGATTTCAGACCGACCGACCCCGATTTAAAATTTTTAGCACTTGAGGGCATCACAACTTTTTTTTCTTCTTTTGTCTTAATGTAGATTTCCACAAACAAGAAAAGTGACCTTAACAAGCATAGAAACCTTCAATTCAATATGGAATCACTTTCCTAATATCAACAAAACAAAAGAGTGGGATGCTTATTCCCATAAAACACAGTGATCTTGTCTGATATTTTTACATCATGTAGCTATCATGCCCAAACCTACAGGGTGAGTCAGAAAGAATGGACACCTTTTTGGCAAAGGAGTTTTAAAAATGCAGGTCTTATTGTCAACATCAATGATAATGCAAAATATAATAAAATGAAGAAAAAAAATAAAAAATAAAAATAAATTGTATATTATGTTGTATGATATTTTAAGTACTTATTTTAATAACAATCCTTGGGATCCAAATAATGCCTCATAATTTCCATTGCTGGCTGATTAAAAAAAGGAGTACAACATCTGACTATAGTATGATCA
This sequence comes from Ophiura sarsii, assembly GCA_035610835.1. Taxonomy (NCBI): domain Eukaryota; kingdom Metazoa; phylum Echinodermata; class Ophiuroidea; order Amphilepidida; family Ophiuridae; genus Ophiura; species Ophiura sarsii. The sequence continues at coordinate 14,968,027 of CM069454.1, read as the reverse complement.
GCTCCAAATTGGGGAACAAAACCTCTTTACAGGAGGCGCATGAATACAGAAGGATCCGGTTCTGCATGAAGGCAATAACAGCACTGTGCAATGTGCATCCTATACGTGCCCAGTGTGTGTGACCAAAATTGCGGGCGTTTGACTATAATCATGCGCGGAGGCTTGAATTACTTTTGCGTGCGGAGAGATAAAAACCGAATATTTCGCCCCAATTTGGAACTGATAAAACTATAGAATGTAAAATTACATGGTTATTGTAAATTCCAGGAGGGGGAGGGTTACTAAAATGTAAAATAATAACCCTATCATCAATTTCAATTTTTATTTATTTAAAGCTTAAAAGGGTCTTTCGATCACTATTATATTAGTGATTTTCAAAATATACACCTGAATTTCCATGACCCCTTTGCCAAAAAAAGTGCCTCTTGTTTCTGGCTCACCCTGTACGTACCTTGCGATAAATCAAACCACTGGTACACAAACGGAGTCTCATTCCAAAACGTGCTATGGTAAAGTGATAGAGATGCCCAAGCATGGCACTGAAAATGACAGCGATGGAAAAAGCACCGGCATAGATGTAGACCGTGTCGTTTTCTGCCGCATCGGAAGAGAAGTGAGCGATGATTTTACCTATGAGCACTGGCGAGGCAATCATGAATAGACCCTGAAAAATATGCAAGCATGTAGGCTGCAATGCTATTGTGGGCATTTTGGATTTTACTGCATTCTACTATGATACAGTTAATATCAGTGCATATTCCAGTACCGTAAACCAGGGGGACTTTCATATGCTCATTCATTCCTATGACCGCATCATCTCATTATCACGAAAATGGTTCCGATGCGCTGACGTTAACGCATCTCATTATCGCGAACATGGTTCTGATTCGCTGGCTTTAATGCATCTCATTATCGCGCGAACATGGTTCCCGATGCGCTGGTGTTAACGCATCTCATTATCGCGAACATGGTTCTGGCGTTAATTCCAACATAATCAGAGATGAACATTGAGAATTGTGTGTAAATGCTGTGTCCCTTACTAGAATATGCTATGATGTCACTGCACAGAGATAGATCAACCCATAGTACAGTAAAAGTGGACATTAAGTTTGCGCTTTTCACGTTCGGATCAGCTACAGCAAAACTAATAACAGGCGAATATATTTCTTTTGTGTATAGGTCTATGTAACGAAGCTACAAATCGTGAATTTAAAAATTCGCTGATATTGTGTGCGCCATGTCGGTAGCCTGGTAAATGAAGCGAAGTGAAGCGAAGTGATTGTAACAATTTCCTAATGGCAGCAAAAATCAGTGGTTCGGAAGTCACATATAAATGGTGGTCCCGTGCATCGGAAGAGCAATACCCGAGCATGTTAAAAGGTTACAGACTCTTTCGTAAAGAGTAGGGGATCATCCCGGTCAGACCCCAATGGAAATAAGCTAATATAAGCTTATTGGGTTATCCAGGGTCGTAGGACCAAAATAATATCAAATAAAATCAAATCAAATCAAATCAAACAGCCAAACAGCTGACAAATCTGGAAATCGTGAAAAAACTAATTGCGCGCAAATTCCCACTTTTACAGTATGGACCCTTTACTTCACTAAAACACACTTATTGCATGGCCATTGCTATAGACTTGTGGGGCGAGGAACTGGATTCCCATAGAATTGAGTAAAGAAGCATAACTTATCAGTTTGGTTCTTATTTTTCATAAGGAATAAAAACAAACCCTGAAAATAAAAAACAAACTATTAATCAAATGTCCGGAAGACATACTGTCCTATCCTTGAATTTAGTATCCTTGCGAGGATCAAGTCTTTGAATATATCATTTTAAACCAAAATACACACATTTGGATGCTTTCCTTGGCACATACTGTTATATGACATGAATAGGTTTATTGCATTAAAGGTATATTATGTGATCTTTCCAGGGGACGCCCTCAACATCGAAAAAAAAATAGAAAGCAGATTTTCTTGCAGATTTACATTTCTGATCATAAATCATGCATACATTCCAAGTTACAGGGCGATACGATTCTTAATTACTTCAAAATCATGGTTTTAGAGTGAAAATAAACTGTCGGAATCCCGACAGTTTATATATTTTCACTCTAAATTCACTCTAAAACCATGATTTTGAGGTAATTAGGAATCGTATCGCTCTGTAACTTGGAATGTATGTATGATTTATGATCGGAAATGTAAATCTGCATGAAAATCTACTTTCTAAAAAAAATCATGAATAGAGGGCGCTCTCTGGAAAAGATCACATAATATGCCTTTAATTATTTTGTTTCCAGAACTATTCCCCTGCCATTTTGTGCATTTGAAAGAATAGCCAGAATCTGCAAATTGCTTTGTTGTAGGGCAAGCATGTGCAACCTTTTCTACCACACGGGCCGCATTGTGATTTTGAGAACTAATCACGGGCCGCAGTGATTGTCAAACATTCCGAAACACATCCGGAGGAGGAGAGGGGAATCCATTGCTCATGGAATACCCGCTTCTCTTCGTGTAATTTCCTCTTTTTACTCGCTGTTGCTGCTGCAGCGCCATTTTAACCAGGGATTTTATCACCAATCACGCCTTGAGTTATATTTACTTAATGCAGCGCGTCACCCTACTAATTCTAGGGGAGCACACCACTAAGTCAATCTGCCATTTGTGTAAAACTAGGAAGTTCCGGTTAAAACGGGCCGCATCAATGGGAATTTTAGGATTGCTTTGCGGGCCGCAGATTAGAGGTCCGCGGGCCGCATGTTGCCCGCGGGCCGCAGGTTGCAAATTGCTTTGTTGTAGGGTCCTCGTCCATTTTCCCACTGGGCATGAGAATCCGAGGTGTATGACAGGATTGATGTATCGCAAGGTTGAATGGTCATGTCTACATAGCTACCTTAAGGGGGCTGTCAACCCTAAAACATGAAATTTACCAAGCACTGTAATTTTTGAACTATTAATTAATATGATGTATATGAAAGTATACATTAGTGGAAAGGACATGAGTCGGAGAAACCAGTTATGGTATCAAATTTCACTAAAATCATCTAAAGACACTTCCCTTGGGACGTTTATTTAGTTTTGTCCTAAAAATGTTTAGTTTTAAAATTTTGACCATAAAGTGCCAAATTGTGATTTATTTTTTTAACCTCCAGATTTTTTATTCAAATTTGTGAGTCTGCTACCGTGCTGGCAGTAATGTGAAAAGCATACTCTCAGTCGCTGGATGGCAAATTGAAGTATATAGCTTGGGGGTCGTCCAAAATTATCGCCATTTTCACTTACGTACAGAGCGTACATAACTTTTTACCCCTCCCCCTCGAGTTACGTATGCAATAAATGGCGAAATTTTATTTTATTTTGTACTTTAAAAAATAAATCCCGCCTCTCAAGATCGCCATTTAAGTTACTTACAGTTGGGGTATATTTCGACCCCCTCCCCCCTGTTACGTACGCTTTGTACGTAACTGAAAATGGCGAAAATTATGGACTACCCCTTAGTGGAGTATGAAAAACAATTCGCTGCCAGCAAATTGACAGATTGGAAAGAAGAGTCACTCTGGAGATGGGATTTGACTGCAGTAAATTAAAAGTAGTTTGGGCCGAACAACCAGAAAAGAAGTGACCTGCCTCAAACTTTTGGCAGTTGATGTTTTGAGAAAAAGGTTACAAAACCTCTTCTTTAAATAAATTTAGTCTATTTCTGAATTATAAACAAAAAATATCTATTTATAAACAAATAATATCCATTTTTACAATTGTGCATCTGTTTCTAAAAGCCCTTAAATTAATGAATTTAGGCATGAATGCATGAAAAGCCCTCCAAAAAGTTCAGAACTGTATTCAATCACCTAAATGTTGTATATTTCTTTATACAGTGCGAGGCAAAAAGAAGTTGTATCGGAATGAGTATTTGTTTCCAAAAAGACCAAATAAATTTGACAAACCAATGTAGCAAATATTCACAGAGCATACCATTCTTCTCATATGAGAGAAAAAATCTATACTCTTTAATTACTCCTCGTTTAGACAGATCATTTTAATTTAAAAGGATTCATCATTTCGTGGACAGCTCCCAAAATGGGTTCATTTATTAAAACAGGCATAACTCCTAATCAATTTGCTCTTGAAATACATGCTTCATTGGTTATCAAATTTGTTTAGTATATTTGGGGGAAAATATTCATTCCTGTACAACTTTTTTTGCCTCTTTTTTGCTGTTGACTGTATGATCAGTGTGTTGTACATCAATGGAATACTGATGTGTTTTTCTTTCCAATTATACCATATTTGTAGCAATATCTTGTTACAGTGCTCATGCCACTTGCTTAGGAGTAATACAGGGTGAATCAGAAAGAACGGGCACTTTTTTCACAAAAGCGTCACAAAAGATGTAGGCATGCATATTCCAAATCAATGGTAGCACTTTCAAGACCTACAATTTGGCTTTCATTCGAAAGAAGAATTTTAAAAATCGATCATTTCATTATCATGTTACACTAATTTGAGTAAAGCCAAACAAATCTGAAGCAAATCCACGGAATGATTAAATCATCAAGCCATTCCTAAAAGTATTCTAATGGGGTTTACCTCCTGAATCAGTAGATATGCCTCCTTTTACTTTTCCTTCTTGATTTCAGGCTTTTTATTAATAATTACACAGATCTATTTATTTCCAGTCATTTGAAGATATTGTATCCAACATTCATGTGCCTTTTCAATTTTTTCATGAGTTTCATTGATCAGCATCTCTGAATCAGGCAACCAACAATACTATCGGTTATTGCCATTCCGTTGATTGGCTTTAAAATACCGGGTTCTACTCAAATGGTTACAACTTTATGATGCAAAGTTCGAATTCAAAATTTCTTTTTTGGAATAAAAGCCAAATATGTGTTCTTTGTAACACTATATTTGGTTTTGAATATGCAGGCTTAATATTTCAGTGGCGCTTTTGCCAAAAAAGTGCCCTGTTCTTTCTGACTCACCCTGTATAAAGAGGTCTCAATCTCAATGTGCAAAATTCATCATAAAGTCAATAGAGCATCACTCTACACTGTACAAAGCAGTTGGTAATGTGACACTTTATTGAACAGATGACAGAGTTGTTATTTTGAGCATGAAATAATTTAGTAAATTTGGCATATTTTGATTGAGACTTTTCAACATTTTACAAGTAAGGTATCGTTTGGAAAGAGAAACTCAACAGCTTTTCATTGATATGAGTCCTAACATGAATAAATCATGAAATATCCAAAGAATTGGCGATTGAAAAACATTTCTGAACTTGTTTGGAAGAGTTACTATGTGACGCGATCAAGCAGAATGAGTCGTATGTGGGGAATAATGATTTTGAGTAACAGGTAAAAAGAAGTGACAAATTCATGTTTTACTTTGTTTTCTCAGTTGGTAAACTGTTTGTAACTTACAAACTAAATGTTCGATTTTAGTGGGGCTTGGACCATACTGCAGCATTTTTAACCTGCTTTTAAATGATGGACAAATATCAAAATTCAACTGCCGACATGCGACTCATTTCGCTCGATCACGTCACGTATACGTCTGATTTTTACACAGGGGGTAGCTAACATGACCATGACCTATGACCTACCTTTCGATATATCAATCCGCATATAGACACTTGAATGTTCATGCCCAAACGTTCAATGCAAAAATTGAAAAGATGCCCTGAAATGCTGCTCCCAATGATGGAGATGACAAGTGCTCCAGCGTATATGTACGTCTCCTTTGCCAATATGTCAGTTGAAAACTGAGCAGTGATTCGACCAATGAGAACTGGAGACAAAATACTGAATAGACCCTGTAAGAATGCAATCATTTAGGCTGCAATGTTTCAGCCTTATCAGGAGTATAGAACATTCAGAGAGAGGGAGAAAAAAATCTTAATTTTGGTCTTGCACTTTTTGTGTTTCTCGGTACAGGTTCTTTATATTTCACAACTATAAAACTGGGACATCCTCTATTGACAAATCCTAAACATGCTCAAAAGAGATGAAAACACTGTCAAATTGCCAGTAAAATAGCACAAATTGAGCTGAAATCAAAATAATAAGTGTTAATTTGAGCAGAAACAGGGATGGAATAATGGGCTATGTGCTTGTGGTGCAATGACGTTGTAACTGAAAATTAATTTTCCCCTGCAGGATAAAAATGATACATTTAGCAAAGGACAAAAATTATTTTTATAAAATGCCATATTCAGGAATCGCATCCACACCTTGAGGGGAAAATACTTCAAATTCTGGAACAAAACATGATCTTATAAACATCGTCCTGAAATTTTAAAACACTAGGTTATTATGCAATAAAGAATAAGTGATGAAATCTGCATGTTGACATGTATAATCTTTATGCCACAATAAAATGGTCAAAATAGATTTATTAATCCTTTGACAAATATATTGGGAAAATCCCTATTTGGGTAGCCAGCGACCGCTTGAAGTACTACTAAACAAGAATTTGGTAGATTTTACATGAGTTTTATTTCTATTCACTCAAATTTTTGGTGAAGACCAAAAGATGCTATCAAACCATTAAGGATTCATGTTTATCGTTGCAAGCTTTTGTTTCTCAATTTTTCTCCACAACTGACCCGACAGCTACCAGAACGGAGCACCAGCGGCACCAAAGTATCAGCAATGCTACCATCAGAGATGTCTACCCGACAGCTACCAGAACGGAGCACCATCGGCAACAATGTAGCAATGCTACCATCAGATATGTCTACCCGACAGCTACCAGAACGGAGCACCAGCGGCAACAAAGTATCAGCAATGCTACCATCAGAGATGTCTACCTAACAGCTACCAGAACGGAGCACCAGCGGCACCAAAGTATCAGCAATGCTACCATCAGAGATGTCTACCCGACAGCTACCAGAACGGAGCACCATCGGCAACAATGTAGCAATGCTACCATCAGATATGTCTTCCCGACAGCTACCAGAACGGAGCACCAGCGGCAACAAAGTATCAGCAATGCTACCATCAGAGATGTCTACCCGACAGCTACCAGAACGGAGCACCAGCGGCACCAAAGTATCAGCAATGCTACCATCAGAGATGTCTACCCGACAGCTACCAGAACGGAGCACCAGCGGCACCAAAGTATCAGCAATGCTACCATCAGAGATGTCTACCCGACAGTTACCAGAACGGAGCACCATCGGCAACAATGTAGCAATGCTACCATCAGATATGTCTTCCCGACAGCTACCAGAACGGAGCACCAGCGGCACCAAAGTATCAGCAATGCTACCATCAGATATGTCTACCCGACAGCTACCAGAACGGAGCACCAGCGTCAACAAAGTATCAGCAATGCTACCATCAGAGATGTCTACCTGACATCTACCAGAACGGAGCACCAGCAGCAACAAAGTATCAGCAATGCTACCATCAGATATGTCTACCCGACAGCTACCAGAACGGAGCACCAGCGGCACCAAAGTATCAGCAATGCTACCATCAGATATGTCTACCCGACAGCTACCAGAACGGAGCACCATCGGCAACAATGTAGCAATGCTACCATCAGAGATGTCTACCTGACATCTACCAGAACGGAGCACCAGCAGCAACAAAGTATCAGCAATGCTACCATCAGATATGTCTACCCGACAGCTACCAGAACGGAGCACCAGCGGCACCAAAGTATCAGCAATGCTACCATCAGATATGTCTACCCGACAGCTACCAGAACGGAGCACCAGCGACACCAAAGTATCAGCAATGCTACCATCAGAGATGTCTACCTGACAGCTACCAGAACGGAGCACCATCGGCAACAATGTATCAGCAATGCTACCATCAGAGATGTCTACCTGACAGCTACCAGAACGGAGCACCAGCGGCAACAAAGTATCAGCAATGCTACCATCAGAGATGTCTACCTGACAGCTACCAGAACGGAGCACCATCGGCAACAATGTATCAGCAATGCTACCATCAGAGATGTCTACCTGACAGCTACCAGAACGGAGCACCAGCGGCACCAAAGTATCAGCAATGCTACCATCAGAGATGTCTACCCGACAGCTACCAGAACGGAGCACCAGCGGCACCAAAGTATCAGCAATGCTACCATCAGATATGTCTACCCGACAGCTACCAGAACGGAGCACCAGCGGCACCAATGTATCAGCAATGCTACCATCAGAAATGTCTACCCGACAGCTACCAGAACGGAGCACCAGCGGCAACAAAGCAATGCTACCATCAGAAATGTCTACCCGACAGCTACCAGAACGGAGCACCAGCGGCAACAATGTATCAGCAATGCTACCATCAGAAATGTCTACCCGACAGCTACCAGAACGGAGCACCAGCGGCACCAAAGTATCAGCAATGCTACCATCAGATATGTCTACCCGACAGCTACCAGAACGGAGCACCAGCGGCACCAATGTATCAGCAATGCTACCATCAGAAATGTCTACCCGACAGCTACCAGAACGGAGCACCAGCGGCAACAAAGCAATGCTACCATCAGAAATGTCTACCCGACAGCTACCAGAACGGAGCACCAGCGGCAACAATGTATCAGCAATGCTACCATCAGAGATGTCTACCTGACAGCTACCAGAACGGAGCACCAGCGGCAACAAAGCAATGCTACCATCAGAAATGTCTACCCGACAGCTACCAGAACGGAGCACCAGCGGCAACAATGTATCAGCAATGCTACCATCAGAGATGTCTACAGATAATTCAATCCAACTACATGCGCTGTACAGCTACCAGAACGGAGCACCAGCGGCAACAATGTATCAGCAATGCTACCATCAGAGATGTCTACAGATAATTCAATCCAACTACATGTGCTGTGATCTTCAATCCCAACTGACAAAAGTAACAGTTATGCTTTGATATTGTTTGTTTTATCCCTGTTCCAATTCTAATTCATATATCTTTGCGTGAAGGCCTATGGCAACCATGATTTACACTTACTGTTTTCCAGAAATCATCCTCTGGGAGATAAAGATGCATTTGTGAGTATATTACAAATATCTAGAGTTGAAAAGCAATACATGTATACATTACCTTATTGGATTGGATCCATCATCAGGTCTCATATACGTAACACAAAAAGGTTTTTACCAAGTGCTTATAATATGTTAGCTAAAATTCAAAATCAATGATCGGTACCAAAAATCTTAAGATATACTAACACATTTCTTTCCCGTAATTTGATACCTCATTCACAAATATTGAGTGGGTACTTTTAACCCCTGGACACTACCGGCCTATCTTACGTACAGTGGTTCTGATCATTTGAATAGCCAATTAAAATGCAGCTTGTAAAATATTTCACTCCAATCTTTATCAGGGATACAATTATTCTAACAATGTCTCTGATTGGTGCAATAAATCATGTATCTATCTTTCTGGCCAATCGGCTGGTAGTTCTCAGGGGGTTAAAGTTATGATGGCATAAGGAACCAGCTGCAGACTAACCAAACAGAATCTTGTACCAAATGTTTTTTCTATGGGATGAAGGCATGATTCAAGAACGACAGATTGTTGTCACTCTTGCTCAAGACCGTTGTGCATGGAAGAAACTTGTGGTCGCCTGCTCTGCAGCCGAAGGATGATGATAATGATGGCCCGATGGGATATCAATTAAGGGCTGGAACTTCAGATATTTTTCAACCAGCCAGCCAGTCGGGCAGGTGAGTCACAAAAAAACCTGCCCGACAGAAATTTCACCAGCCAGTGTAACTCACTTACACTGGTAAATTTGTACCCGCCAGTCGGTGAGGTACTTTTGCATCTTCAACCGCGCGTCGCAAAACTTACCCGCTATGAGCGGGCGGGTGCTATTTCCAGGCCTGGATATCATTTATTGTACGGTAGTAATAGAAAGCAGCCGGGCATGGATGGCTGTATTGGCCGTGGTTCATTAACACATACATTGATACATCAGTGTACAGAGATGTAACAGAAATAAAGTAAAATGTATATCTCAGATTTTTGGTAGCAATCATTGATTTTGAATTAAGCTTATGTATAAATAAGCACCTGGTAAGAAACTATTTGTGTTAGGTGTAACAATTAATATGCAATGCTAGATAGTGCAAGATGGCATGAAGCTGAAGTATTAGCAAGGACTTCAAACCAGACAGACTATTTCCAATCTTTATACCAAGGATAAAGGATGAATAAGCAATAGTGTTGCTTGTAGCTATACATATTTTTTCCTTGGTAGGATGGATAATGCTAATATCTGGCTCATAGTCCTAGAAAGAAGATGCAACTAAAATCATTGCTTAATAAGATGATGTGAAAAAGTGCTGTGTTAGTAACTCACCTGTATACATACCATACAGGTTGTCCCATAAGCTATTATTTGCTTTAAGGCGACGGAACAAAGAAAACCCTGTTCTACACGCCCGACCTACCTATTTATGTTGTTGGCATTTTTGACGCTTTCTTGGGATGTGTAGCTGTCATTACGCTGAGTGCCCCCCCCCCCCCCCCCCCCCTCCAGGTTTTGCACATTACTGGTTATTCATTGTTACCAAATCTCAAGTGCCATTGTCAATTCGGGCGGTAACCGCACCTGTCATACACCAAGACTGCCAGGGCTCCCTAAAATACATACCTTCCTGTAAATCAAAGCCGATACGGCTATGCGTATCCGCATACCCATTCGTTGTATGTTGAAGAAATAGGGATGATGTAACCATATCAGGGCTAGTACCGATAACCCGACACCCATAGCGCACAAGTATGCATCTCTCGTGCTGACATTAGGATCGGCGGAAAAGTATGATATCATTCTGCTAATCAATACAGGAGACACGCATCGGACACATTCCTAAATGGGATAAACAGATGAATTAATAGATTCATTTTAAAGCAAGTTATGCATTGCATTACTGATTTAGCTGGTTAATTTGCAACGCAATAGAAACAAAAACATGAAAAGAACTGGGCATAGTATGATTTCATTTTGCTAATCAAGATGAGAGAAATTATCTGACGCATTCCTATAGGATAGATTGGTAGTATGGTAGATAGAGTAAAGCAAAGCAAATTATGCATTGTATATTAACGGGTTAATCTGCTGAGCAATAGCAACAAACAATATGGGAGTATCAAAATCTAGATTTAAAGAAGTTGCGAGGTGCGGGCATACCTGGGCTATTATAGTTTGATCAGTTCCCAAGATTGCGATAAATATTCAGTTTTCATCACTCTGTGCGCAAAAGTAATCCTAGCGTACACGAGTGATTATGGCAACACACACACGGTTTTGGACGCACGCACATGTTACGCATACGATGCACAGTGCTTATGTTGTCTTCATCTGCGCCTGCATCATTCTGTATTCATTCTGTAAGGAGGCTTCGCCAATTTGGAGCTGATCTTACTATATAGTACCAATAACTCGACCCAAATTGCGCAAGTATGCATCTCTCGCGCTGACAGAGGGATCAGCAGAAAAGTGTCATTGTGTTAATCAACACAGGAGAAACATATCTGAAACTTTCCTGAAGAATAAATAATTGGTAGAGAAAGCAGGTATCAAATGCATTGTGTTATTGTTTTAAAACAGGTTAGTTTGCTGAGCAATAGGGATAAGAAAATGTGGAGTATCAAGTCTATTAGTTAATAAGCCTAACCCTCGACACAGAACCAACACGGCAGTAGCACTTCTAGGCGTGTGCACACAACTTGTAAGCCAACCTGAAATACACCCTAGGTAAAGATCTGCCAAAATTTAGCTTGGGAAGCCCAGCGCTTGTGGTATGTTGGTCATCTCGCTCGCCTGTCACCCCGGCGACCAGGGTTCAAATCCCCCCTTTCTTTGGTTCATCCCCAATGCAATACTTTTAGGGTTAGGGTTAATCAACTCGATTTAAGAAAACAAGGGGGGCACAAGAAGACTACCTGTTCTATTATAGGCAGGCAGACCTTATGATTACCAACCACTTATCTGGGCTTTCAAGTGGGTCCCAGTCTGGACTAGTCCGGACCAGGACAACTTCTACTTATGTGGGAACATGGCCTAAGTTAAAGCTGCAGGAAGCATGAGTATTAAAAGCCACCGATAAATGTACACCACTTACTATTATAAACGGACTCTCCAACTCCAGAAAAGGGCCATCATAAGAGTTGCAACTGCGACATACAAATTAGCCTTAGGCGATGAAAAAACAACAACCCTTTTTCAACTGGTAAATGGACCTCTACGGTATGATTGGTTGGGCGATTTAAAAAAAAATCAAAATGTTGTGAAAATGTTGGAATTTTCAACAATTTTCTAAATCTTACTATAATTAGCCGTATGTTGTATGTGAGTATGTATGATGTTGATCTCGTATTTAGTTCACATACTGCCCTATGCAACCACCTTAAACAATCCCACATAAACAGACGAGTTCACAGACTGCAGACTCTTGAGTCTCAGGGACGGATTTTTAAAACGAATAATATCGATCATCATCTATCTGCCAGCTATCAGAGTAATCTAGCAATTAATGATACACTGGTCCAATTCACTTTTAAATCACGTATGCAACTATTAGAATGTAATTCTCTTCTTCACAAATACTACCCGAACACATACTCAAAATCGTGCAAAATATGCAATAACCCATCCGATACCGTATCTCATATTATGAATGGTTGTATGCAATATAAAAACATATACAGTGCTAGGCATGACAGAATAGTTAACCATATTTATGAGGAAATCAAAAAGAAACACCCACAGGCTGAAGTTGTGAACAACAAGATCATCACCGGTGACCTATTTGATAGCAGAACAGATTTCAATATCATACAACACCGTAAACCAGATATCCTCATTTATGACAAGCAGACCATGAAAGCTTTTATCATTGAAATTGCTGTGCCATTTGATGCGTTTGTTGATACCTGTTACAAAACTAAATTCAATTACTACCAACCGCTTAATGAACTAATCTCTTTAGACACCACCTACTCATGTAAAACCATTATTATTGTTATTGGCAGTTTGGGATGTATACACAAAAGGGTCACTACGGGGTTCAAACTTTTGGGATTTTCAACGAGGAAAAGTAAGACGATTGCAAGGTATCTTAGCATTAGCGCGATGATCGGCTCCAATATTATTTGGAAAATGCGCACAAGAAAAATATTTCGGCTTTAGGCTGCTCTATCAACTTGCATTATCTAGCAATTGCCTCACTAGAACTCTATTTTGATTTTGTTCTGGTCTTATGATATCTTTGTGTCTCTATTTGCTTTAATTTGTTTCCATTTAAGTATACTATTGTTTCAATATTATCCGCATGTTATATTATATGTAATGACGTGGTTTGATACAATAAAAGATGACTATGTATCCTGAAAAGGCTTTCTCATTTTGCATCTTAAAGCCGTGAATATAATTGCACTGATAATAGATGATGTCTTGAGACAGGTTATAAGCTATAAATGGCTGAAAACCGTACAGAATTGACCGAGATATGAGCAAAAGCGGGAAATCCAAAGCCTTTTCAGCCCGGCTTTTAAGACTATTTCTACGGGCCATGTTTGTTTTTCTCATGCGTACACTGTAACCATGCAGTCGGCGCGCGTAGCACACAACGCGTCGCAGTGCGCCATGCAAAATAAACGCGCCCACGCACTACACCCACGCACCCCTACACACATGGGCGGGCAAATATTAGAGAAATACGCAGAGCCACACGGGAGTTGGTTACGGTTTAGGCCTTGGGGTTGAGATAAGTCACGGGGTGGAGACGGCGACGGGGCGGGGACGGCAGGGCGGGCGGGAACGGCGACGGGTCATAAGTTTTCATAAATTTATTTTTGTTTTGTCTTTTGTTACTCATGTTACTGTGTGTTTTTTGTTTTTGTTTGTGATAGCGCATAGGGACTTAATTGTGTTATGCGCTCAATAAGTATGGTTTTATTATTATTATTATTATTATTATAAGGTAACGAAATAATGTGGTTTCTGATAGAATAAAACATGATACGTAACATGGTGTCAGATGTGGGATTTGATACGATATGTGAGTATGTATGTATGGATCCTGAAAAGGCTTTCTCATTTTGCATCTTAAAGCCGTGAATATTGCACTGATAATAGATGATGTCTTGAGACAGGTTATAAGCTATAAATGGCCAAAAACCGTACAGAATTGACCGAGATATGAGCAAAAGCGGGAAATCCAAAGCCTTTTCAGCCCGGCTTTTGAGACTATTTCTACGGGCCATGTTTGTTTTTCTCATGCGTACACTGTAACCATGCAGTCGGCGCGCGTAGCACACAACGCGTCGCAGTGCGCCATGCAAAATAAACGCGCCCACGCACTACACCCACGCACCCCTACACACGCGGGCGGGCAAATATTAGAGAAATACGCTGAGCCACACGGGAGTTGGTTACGGTTTAGGCCTTGGGGTTGAGATAAGTCACGGGGTGGAGACGGGGACGGGGCGGGGACGGCAGGGCGGGCGGGAACGGTGACGGGTCATAAGTTTTCATAAATTTATTTTTGTTTGTCTTTTGTTACTCATGTTACTGTGTGTTTTTTGTTTTTGTTTGTGATAGCGCATAGGGACTTAATTGTGTTATGCGCTCAATAAGTATGGTTTTATTATTATTATTATTATTATTATAAGGTAACGAAATAATGTGGTTTCTGATAGAATAAAACATGATACGTAACATGGTGTCAGATGTGGGATTTGATACGATATGTGAGTATGTATGTATGTATGGATCCTGAAAAGGCTTTCTCATTTTGTATCTTAAAGCCGTGAATATTGCACTGATAATAGATGATGTCTTGAGACAGGTTATAAGCTATAAATGGCCGAAAACCGTACAGAATTGACCGAGATATGAGCAAAAGCGGGAAATCCAAAGCCTTTTCAGCCCGGCTTTTGAGACTATTTCTACGGGCCATGTTTGTTTTTCTCATGCGTACACTGTAACCATGCAGTCGGCGCGCGTAGCACACAACGCGTCGCAGTGCGCCATGCAAAATAAACGGGCCCACGCACTACACCCACGCACCCCTACACACGCGGGCGGGCAAATATTAGAGAAATACGCTGAGCCACACGGGAGTTGGTTACGGTTTAGGCCTTGGGGTTGAGATAAGTCACGGGGCGGAAACGGGGACGGGGCGGGGACGGCAGGGCGGGCGGGCGGGAACGGTGGCGGGTCATAAGGTAACGAAATAATGTGGTTTCTGATAGAACAAAACATGATACGTAACATGGTGTCAGATGTGGGATTTGATACTATATGTGACACGCGGGCGGACAAATATTGGAGAAATACGCCGCGCTACGGGAGATGTTTAAGGTGAGGCCTTGGCGTTGAGATAAGCCGCGGGGTGGAGAACTTTAGGCCTTTGGAGTTGAGATATGCCACGGGGCGGGGCGGGGCGGTGACGAATGGGGGTTGTGTGTAATGATGTAATGTGGTTTGGGAGGTTTGGGGTTAATGAAGAAATGTGATGCTAAATTGCGTAACGGATATGCCACGGGGCGGGGGCGGGCACGGGCGGGATGGGGCACGGGAGATGGTTAAGGTTTAGGCCTTGGAGTTAAAATATGCCACGGGGCGTGGGCGGGCGGGGGGTCTTATAATTGAAATTTTAAAACTTTTGAATTAAAACAAAAATGTTTTAAATATTGTTCTATTCCTAAGTGTTTCGTTATAAATTTCCCAACACTTAATGTGTTGTTTCATTTGTAGGTGTTCTATCTGGTAGGCCCTACTCCCTAACGGGAGAGCCCGTCCGAAGGACGGGCGTCCCGCTAGTTTACAATAATTAAAACAAATTAAAATTCAGAAAATGTTCACACAAAAAATCAACATTATTTGGATCGGTCCGGGTATTTTATCCATCAAAATTTCCCAATAGCATGTAACCCTTTTACATTGGACATGTTTTAAGTCTGGCATCATTTTCATGGATGTATGATGCATTCAATAGTCACCCGTTCGCATGTGATGTGAAGGTGTGATGTGAAGATGTACATAGTATCTATAAAATGTATGATTCTTTTATTCATAGACCAACACCAGCCTTACAATTGTATAATTAATGTCATGAATGGGATGGACAAAATTCGAGCTAATTCACACTAGCGTCTTTTGTTGTATTTTTTAACATTTGGGAGTGGAGTGGATTATGGTGAGTAAAACATGAAAAGAAGAAGAAAAAAAAAAGATAAGAAAAATGATACCATAACCTTAACTGGGATCACAATTTTGGAATTGAGAAAACACCAACTAAATCGCAGAGGACTGACCGGGAATCGATCTGGGACCCTCAAGACGTCGGCCTGTCATCCTACCCACTAAGCTACGGCCCTTTAGCTACTCTTTCGTGCAGTATACCGCATTCATAATAGAAATAGGTTTGTTTAGCATTTGGGGGGTGGTAGGGTTAAGACAGTGGTGCTCAACCACAAAACTCAAGTCTGTAGAAGCAAACAGTATTTAGAAGGGGAAAATGGAAAAATGGAAAAATGTCATTAATTAAAGTTTTTAAGACATATTAGACAAACTTGGTTCTGAAACAGTAAACATCATACTTTTTAATTGGCAGATATTATTTGAAAATGCGGAAGAAACGTTGTCACTTGTGAGAGAAAAAAGAAAGGAGGGAAAGGGGAAAATGAGGAAAGAAGGAAGGGAACGAGGGAAAAGGAGGAGAGAAGGGGAGGGAACGAGGGGAAAAAGGAGGAGAGAAGGGAGGGAACGAGGGGAAAAGGAGGAGAGAAGGGAGGCAACGAGGGGAGGAGAGAAGGGAGGGAACGAGGGGAAAAGGAGGAGAGAAGGGAGGGAACGAGGGAAAAGGAGGAGAGAAGGGAGGGAACGAGGGGAAAAGGAGGAGAGAAGGGAGGGAACGAGGGGAAAAGGAGGAGAGAAGGGAGGGAATGAGGGGAAAAGGAGGAGAGAAGAGAAAACGGTCACAAGTTAGATAAAAAAGGGGTAAATAGGGAATTGTTATTATTTTAGCAATGGGGCTAAACTGACTGAGTGCCTGAGCAAAAAACCTGAAATGTCATCAAAAATGTATACCCCCGATTGGCAGCAACATAAAAGAACGAATATCTGCAGATCTGGTGCAGCTAAAACAAAATAGGAATAAAAGTTGTGTTTCTAATAACTACCAACAAGCAAGTAATTATTAATGAAAAAGGGTAACAGGGTCCTCATTACCAGTTGAATCAAGGTGTTAATACTTGCTGAATTTAATGCAATGCAACTACTAAAAGCGGTTATTTTAGCAAACACATTTGGACAACTCACGTTACATGTCAGTGGCAAGACACCAATCGTAACTAGAGATCACATGAAAGAGTACATTGTAATTATTGTTGAGAATGATTTAAAATTTAAAATTATTTGATTAGCAACACAGATAAAAGGTCCTTTTTGTTGGATTGGGCACAATATTGTTAACGCCTAGGCGACCAAAAAAAACCTGTTCTATGAGCACAACAACACCATGTTTCTTTTGGGGTTTTTGACATTTTTTGACATTTTTTGACAAAATTTGAAGAAAAAAATACTTTTTTCTATTTTTATTAAATTTTGAAAAATGGGGTTTTTTTAAATATTGTTTTTTAAATGTTCACACAAATTTTGAAGGAAAACAATCCCCTTAATGACTGACGCTATTGGACAGGTCTGTTTGCCTGTAGTACAGGGTGGGTTTTTTGTCGCCTTAATAGCTCCATGTACAATTACTTTGTATGCCCAGCAGTGGTGGATGGAAATATTCTTGAATGCTTTAAAAAAAATGTCTCTATATCATTACCATATATAATTAAAAACGCAAGTTACAGTTCCCTAACTTGGATCTCAAATTTTAACGGTTGGAAAAGAATCATCACTACATGTACTCCATTTTTCCCAAAGAGACATTTTCCTGATGTTGTGACTTAAATGCCACAACGGTCAATGTATCAATTGTAGATTTGTACATACCTCAGTAAATGCTATCAATCCATAAACCATGAACTGGCCCCCAAATACTTCAATAAGTGCCCTCAAGAGGGCAGGCTTCCTCTTTTTCTCTTTACTTTTCTGCAATTCTTTTTTCCAGGCTCTGCATAAGGAATTAAACAAATACACTGAAATGACAGATCATAGGTTTGAAGCAATTTGCCGTAGAAGTATAGTTTATGTTACGGGATTAATAACCATGGTTAATGGTCCAAACAATTCATACAAATATCTAATACCTATTTCAATCTCCAAGACTTTACAGTTTGATGTGCAAAACCTGCTTATATTGCTGGGCGGGGAATTTAGTATTTATGATTATAGCTTGGTAGGCAAAATCGAGATAGCGTTTTCCCCCTTCCCTTATGTGTTTTTCTCTACCCTAAATATCACATAGATTAAAAGAGGCCTATACAAATACAGTATCTTACCTGTCTAACTTTGTTGCAAGGTAATTGGTTGAGTCTTCTTCTATCAATCCGTACATATCTTTGACCTCCAAGTTACTGGAATAACCTTTGCGTAATAACGGTAGAATCCACCTGAGGAAGACACAAATGTTATCACAAATTTAGCCAGGCTGATTACAAATGATTTACAGGCTCTTTGCATGGACTGCCATTAGGCCTAAAAAAAAAGTTTGTTTGCCCAAACAAGAGTTGAAAAAAGTGGGTCGGTAGGTCGATTACCTTTTCTTCTTTTTTTCTTTTTTGGCTATAGACACTTTTAAAGAAGAAAAGGACTATACAATTTGATGTAAATACACTTTATAAATGTTCTTTAAAACCCTAACCTTCCTACACTACGATTCACTATGGCAAAAACTATGTCCACACGCATGCTATAGCATTTCATTCGATGACATCATCATGATCATCAACCAAGCTAATATGTGTGTACAAAATCGCTGCCCGGGTGAGCGTTGTCAGGTTAGCTGAGTGGTTAGGGACGCGGCTCGGTGATCGGAGGGTCCGGGGGTCAAATCCAAGGGGTTTCACGGCGATTATTTGGTTAAAAAATCATACTTTGTCCCCCTCCCCCGGTTTACACACCGTAAAACATAGCCTGGCTGGTTTGGGCTAATACATGTACCATATTATCCCTATTAAGCGCCCAGGGCGGTTAGCAAAGTCATTTTGGGTGGGCGCTTATTATGTTACCTTTTTAAACTCATTTATCATAGTAAATAAAATGTACAAGTGGTCATTTGAAGATGCTGACCATATGATGGTCCTTTGAAGATGCTGACCATTTGATGTACTAAATACAATGTACAAGTGGTAATTTGAGAAGGCTGACAACTTGAGGTACTAACGAAAATGTACAATTGGTCATTTGAGGAGGATGACAATTTCATGTACTACATGAATGTACAAGTGTTCATTTGAGGATGCTGACCATTTCAAAAGGTGGGCGCTTATAAGGGATTGTTTGTTGATAGTCATTGAGAAAAACAGGGGTGGGCGCTTATAAGGTCCTGGGCGCTTAATAGGGATAATACGGTATTTGTTTTAATAGTGCAGCTGGTATCCTGTAGTACAAACCTCCAGACCATGCTGGATGGTCTGACAGTGACATGTTATGTTTTTCACTAGATAGTGGTAGGATCTTGGATTTGCATCTCCATAGTGTTTAAAGGGTGGATATGTGGGAATAAGTCAATTACAGGGCAGTTTTGTGATAAGTTTGGCAAATTAAGATGAAAATATCATTTACAGATATTTTTCAACATAAAACATTATTTTAAATAAAATGAAATCTCAAAACAAAACAAAAACAAAAAAGGCATGGGGTTTTGAGATTTTATGGGTCGGTCGTGTTTGGGCAAACAAACTTTTTTTTTTCATGTACAGCCTCAAAATGGAATCAGATTGAATAAAGGTTGGATAATGAAGTACAGTACAATGTCTCACCAGAGAGGTGTTAATTGACACCTCCCTGGTCTCACTGCTAACCAGTCATTTTGTGCGGAGAGAGTTGAGCCTAAAATTTGGTATCAAATTGTGATGAAAAGATTAATCAAAATTTCTATCTACTCTGTTTGGTCATTGGAAGTCCCTCTATAGCCATAGGACATAAGCAAAGTGTATGACTTTCATTTGTACAATTTCTATTGTCAAAAGGAGTGAGAAAAAAAGGATCAGCGATTAACACCTCACTGATAAGAGCCAGGTTGTGTGAGATGTGAACTGATGCAAATCCGATGTCTGCATTGTTAGTGCCTAAGGCAAAAAAAAAAAAAATGTTTGTTTGTCCATAGAGGGTCCGAAAAAGGTAGGGTCGGTAGGTCGGATATTTTTTTTTTTTTAAGTTTTTTTTTATTTTTAAATTGTGTTTGGGATATAAATTCGGCATGAATACTGTGAATTGAAGTCGTCCAAACACAAAACACATCACTTTGATAGTATTGAACTTTTTTTCATGAGTTTGTTAGAATTGTACTTTAATACTTAGGGCAGGCCTACAACTGTTCAATTATTAACCAAATGAACATGTTGTCATGTCGGTCGCCGCCATTTATTATGATTGAAAATATGCAGAAAGTGAAACAACGTAGTGTTTAAGTTATATGTTAGAAATATATACATGAAAGTAGTGCTGTTATAGATACAAAATTTTGTATCGATATGTCGTAAAAGGAAACTTCGACATGTCGATATATTATCGATAAAATATAATTGGTTTCCGAATTCTGCAACTATCGTCGCCAATCAAAAACGTCAGATAAAACCTGATCAGATCGGGAACGGGGGAAATATTCATATCAATGATGTACCCCACCAATAAATAACTTCGGCTTTATTCAATTTCCCCTTCGGCCTTTTCCGAAACCTGATACGAATGACGTATTGCTACGAAAATTATTCTTACGCATGCGTGTGACAATTTGTCCAATCACACATTTTACTTCAATTTTCCGGAACGGTACGAGTGATGTAATGCAAATAACATGTGCTCGTAACTCATCTCGAAAGGCACAGTTCCCTATAGTTCCAGATGTGGATTAAGCCTCTTATTGACCAACTGCGCTCTCTGAAAAGCATGTTTTTTTTATAAATACCAATATACGACTGGCATTCCCGATGGCGTTGTTATTCAGTATGAATTATTTTGATAGGCTTCTGGATCTGGATCATTATACTCCAATTAAGCAGGTTCTGCGCATTTGGGATGGTGTTTATGAAGACCAGATACATTATAGCGTACAAAATCAGGAATAAAACGGTCCGTTTGGCCATTTAAATTGCTCAAAAAAATAATAGAAAAAATAATAGAAAATAAAAAATAATACGGTCGGCACCAAGGTACACGGTCGGTCGGACGTGGACAAACAAACAACTCTTTTTTTTTGTGGCCTAATTGTAACATACAACAAGTCACTTGAAATGGCTGTGTTGAACTTGAATGGTCACCTTTATTGATTTTGACATTTTTGACCGAGAAGCTTGGATTAAAAAGGAGCAAACTTTCTTCACGCTTTCTCTATTTGTAAAAAGGCAAGGCCCCTTAAAGGGGCATTGAGAGATACGTATGGGAGTGCGCCCTCAATTATCCTGGAAATCAGTTTTTTGCATCAATGTAATACTTAGGCATGTACTATAACTACCGTCTGAAACAGTTTACCAACATTCACCGTTTATCATATAAAATTTCATGATTTTCTTAGTTTGGATATGATCATATCGAAACTAAGGTGCTGAATTCGGAAGTTATGCTAAGTTTAACTCACAAACTTTAGCGGCAAATCTCAACCCCGAAGTGCCGTTATTTGCTTAATTTGGCATGAAGGCGATGTCGGAATTGTATGATATTTTGGATTTGGGCTATATTGATGATTATCTTTACGTTATTTGCTCATTTAGTGTATATTGATACATCTCTCAATGCCCCTTTAATTACAAAGGGTTAATACAAATGTACAATATCATGCAATAATCTGATCAGAGGATAAATGCTACATACTGTATGAAGTGAAATGGCCTTCGGATCATGTTTTGCCTTGTTTAAAAATTAATACATGTAACAACCAATCTCACCAAAATAACATCTTGGAAAATATGTTGGCTTTGGTCATCGGATGTTGATTTTGTTTTTCCATTTTCTTCTTGCGTTTCTCCACTTCAGCATCTGTGGCTACTGTATCGTCCTCTTGGTCCGCCATGTTTACTTTTTAAATCAATTACCGACAATCTGGAAAGAAATACCACACACACAAAATACAAAGATAAAATTTGTATTGAAAAGTAATATTACATTTTAATTTAGCATAAAAGCATTGTTAAATTTGACTTTTTTTCTAAAAGGTACATTTTTCTGTGATTTTTCATTACCAGCAGGTTTTCTTTATCATGATAGTTGGTCCGCCTTATTGGTCAAAATATCAACCCATCTATTTTAAACACAAATCACATTGGTTTTATGCTCTGTACATTATCCAGGTGTGTAACTAGAGGGTCAGCACCTGCTAGACGGCTTGCCCCCCCCCCCCCTCTCCCCCCGATGCCCCCAAATGAAATGACAAACTCTATGTATTTGTACACACAAAATAGTTGGTTATGCCCCCACCCCCTTGATCACAGGCCTGTCCGTCCCCCCCCCCCCCCCCCCCCCCCCCCCCCCTCAAATTGAAGACTCTAGTTACGCTACTGACATTATCTTTGAACAGTTAAATTTGATCAGAAATTGGATGAATACTGCATATTAGTATTATCGAGCACATGGATTGTCACACTTCTGGTTCCTGTTTTGGTTGTGCATACAGGCTGTAACAAAAAAAGTTATACCGTTTTGAATTTTTTTTTCAAAATATCTCCCGTGGAATTTCTGTTTTGAATTTTAATGGTACGCGAGGGGAATTTTCTTAGCTTTCGAATAAGCTTTGATTCATGACAATCGATGGTCGGTAAGCAGATATATGATCAATTGTCATGAAATCACCTGGGCCACTTTGGTTTAATCAATGTTAAAACCACTGGGATGAATATGAATGGAATCGAACCAGGAACATAGCAGTTGAGCGCTCTTGTTAGACAGCAATGGTTCATTTCAAGTGGTTAAAAGTATTACAAAGAAGGTAGGGGAGAGTGGGGTATGTTGGAACGCGAGGTTAGTTGAAACATTGAGATTTTCCTAAAAACCAACAATTAATTTCTAGAAACACTGCCATCAGGTGGTGTGCAAAAGCAACCCCCACATACCACATTGCCTACAGCACATGTAGTCTTCTTGGAGTTAGAAAAGAAAATTCAATTTTTCAACTTTTTTTAAATTTTTTGACATTAAGAAATTTGGTATTGTATTATCTCTATGATGTTTGTAGATTCATGCGGCTATATTTTTAGTATGTTAGGCTCTTATACTAAGCTACAAAATAAGGCTAAATAGGTGTGCAGTTGTATGCCATGTTTTGCACAATAAGCTTAAACATCTGCCATGTTCCAACCAACCCCATGCATGGGGTTAGTTGAAACAGCTGAAATAATTTTTTCAAAGTGGATTATTTTAATAAACATAAACAAGTCTTAGAATGTTATATGCTGTATTTGTAACACACATATGTATGCTTGAACTGATATAGTTATTGAATCCTGAATCAATTTTAATTGCGTTATAGAGTCATTTTTCTGAAAAATGTTCCAACCAACCCCACTCTCCCCTAAGGTCTTTACAAATATCTGTAATGTGGGGTAGAATTAAAACCATTCCTTACTAAGAGCATGGCTACCGCTCAACAAGTGCCCCAATTCACAGAACTTTAGAATGACAATGATTGAGACATTTTTTTTGTGTTTACCGTTTTCTCAGGAGGAATAATGAGCTATTTTATTTATGAACTCCAAATAAATTGTCAAGATATTATTTATTTATTTTATGAATTTATTTATTCAATGAAATAAAACAGTTTGAAAACGAATTATATTGAACTCTCTTTAATGTTCCTTTGCATGATACCCTAACCATTTAATTTATACAAGATTAAATGTGGCTCAACCCGAATTCTAGACGACTTAGAAGATAAATTTTAAACGCAAGTAGTTAAAAAGACCAAATAAAATTATTCTGGTAGCCAAAACGGAATTTAACACAGAGTGTTAAGATTTTTGACATTGCATGTTTAAACAATAAAATTGCGATTGTATAACTTTTTTTGTTACATTTACATTCTGTAGTACACACATAGTGGATGCTGTTCCTATTTTTTAATTATAAATCAGATTAAAATTAAAACGTAACTGCCCTGAAAAGGCTAAGACTAATACTTTTGAGTGCTTACCAATAATACCAATTAAGAATTGATTGAATAACTCAATTCATAGAAGATTTTAAGGTCTTCCCACAATGCATTGCACGAACGCCAGCCAACTAAAGCTTTTTACACACGATGCATTTGTCGAGCTATTAAGTTTTAGAAATAATATTAGTGCTGGGCAATACCCCAACGCATGTCTATGGGAACCGAGACAAATAGGAGACCAGAATTAGGGCATTTTGCAAAAACGCAATGCATTGTGGTGGTGTCTTTAAAATCTTCTTTGATCTCGATTCAAAACTGTCCTTGTATTTATATTGGGGCAGCTTGTGGCAGCATTTACTGGCAACAGCTTGAAAATGTTTTCCATCTTAGGGGTGCACAGCACTAAATCACTCCTCGTTTTGTGTAATGGTAGTAAGTTCCAGCAAAAACAAAAACCGAGGTTGTGATAAAATGGGGTCCTTTGGGATAAGTGTGTTTATCGCCACCTTGTCTCAAATCGTTGATCGTGGGTAAAATTTGATCGCGATATCGCCATATCACGATACTTGTTTCCAAATTTTTAAAAAGCTTACTTTTTTAAATACATTTTTCAGTGATGAAAAACGAACCTTATTTGTCCTCGAAATATATGATACAACACATTATTACATTCAATGTAACATTCTGCCCACCATATTTTACATGCAAACTGTTCCTCATCATGTTTCATGATGTTCAAATTCAAAGAATTAATAAATAAACTCATGAATAAGTTCATGAAAACATTGGCGCTAGCATTTTGTTTCGTCTTTTTATTTTTTATTTATTATTGTACATCAGATCACGTGTTAAAACATGTGGTCGCCAATTTTTAGCATGACGTCATTCATCTCACTCGGGTATCGGAAAATCGAGCCAATCCGAAGATTAGTTTGTATTTTTATCAATGGAAAATTAATCACGTGTTGAATCATGTGGTCAAAAAGGCAAAACAAGGGCACATGTGGTTATGCTTGGCGGTCCAGTTTCTTTTTGATGACAAATTGACATGTTTGTAATAACAATGATGATGGATTTAAACAAACAATCAAACCACTTTTAGGAACAAAACAAGGAATAAATTACAGTCGACAAGCTGAAGATTTATTGTGATGACACACAAGTTGAAAATGTATACACTTTTATACAGGTAAAGTTTACATCGTTGGATATCGTCTGAGGTCAAATTTAATATTGCTGTCGCGATAAGCTTATCCAATAGCGATATCGTCGCAGCCGCGATATCGCAACATGCTTACTTTGGGAATAAGTTTGGCATCAGGGTAGTATTTTATAATTAAAATGAAAGATAATCTCTTGTACTTTGCTCAGGATATTGCAAAATAATGATTTTCGATTGTACCGAAAATTTATCACGTGGATCAAGATTCTATTGGAATCTGTGCTCTAAAACTTATTGTTTATCCATTTCAAATCATGGTACTACCGTAATGGTATACTAAAACTATAACAGTAAATTAAGAAAATAGCACCCTCTGTGGCATGGGGATGGGTGGGGATCGGAGATCGGCCGTACCGATCTTGGGTCGGCCGATCTTGGGTTGGATCGGCCATCACTAGTACTCATAAATTCTGCCATACAAAGGCAAATTTTACTGTGAAATTGAAACCTACGTTACAATTGATGCAACCTACTTACAATCCGTGTTCAAAAATACATTTTTGGTTATCCGCCAAAGTCAAGATTTCTCAGGAATTTCAGAGGTATAAACAAATGAAAAGGTACATTTTCTGCAATTTAATCTTAAACCACATGGCACATTCTAAAAATATTTAAATTCAGTAAATTAACATTTAATATGGGAAGAGAAGTGTTGCTTGTAACTTCTTAACAAAGCATCATACCAAGAATTGACATGGTCCATATGGTAGTTACTCTTTTAAAATACGGCTTTCCTGGACAAAATTGGACAGAGCTCCGACAGCCCCAAGGTATGGGCTATCGGGTAGAGGTTAAGTCTACATAGCAAATTATTTAACATTTGAAAAATACCTAAATTCAGTAAATTATCATTTAATATGGGAAGAGAAGTGTTGCCTGTTACATGATATAACAATAAAATAATTGATAAAAATATATTAGCAAATTGAAGTCAGAAATTATTTTTGTGGTTCATATGCATGTGATGTGGTAATGCAAAATAGTAAATGTGTATTAAAGATTTTAAAATGCATTCAAAACCTATGTGTTATTATTTCCATCATACATCATGAAACATCTTTTTTTACCAGATCACATGCATAAAGAAATAGTTATAATTGTTTTGATTTCAAATTAAAAATTAATTGTAATTAAATCGAAATAATGTATTCAAACATTTATAAAAAATTTTAATGGTGCATCATGTTATAACTTACAGGCAACACTTCTATTGCCGTATAACAAGCAAAATGTACATAGTTTACTAAATTTAGTTAGATGTTGTTACTTTAATAAATAAATGGTATTTTTTACACTGAAAACAGTTCTCAAAAGTCATACTTTCAATCAGAATATTATGAAATACCAATGTACTTAGTAAGGTAGGATCAAAGTTATAAATTACCATAGTTATGGTGTAGGTCATGGGGTATTATGTGAACTATTTCAGGTCAAATCTGGGTCATCTTATAAGGTCATGTTTTATATATTATATACTTTTGGACATTGAAAAAAAATGTCTAAAAAAAAATGTTAAAAAAAGTATGGGCGTCCGATGGATAACCAGCAATGAATTTTAGGTTTCCGACAGCCGTTTTGGGCGTAAAAACGCCCGGATTACCACTTAATTGCAACGCTGGTTACAATTGATGCAAACGTATTTACACATGGTCCTGTTAAGAAGCGCCATTTTGCAACTATTTTTGTTTCCAACCTCCCCTAGACGCATGATGGCGGTATACATGTAATAGCACTTGCTAGGGGGTGATCGTTACAATTTTACTAAAATAAGTTGAGGTGTGTGAAATGGCCGGCCATCACGTATGTTTCGGTAACGGATGTTTCATTTGAACTTCACTGTGACCCCGTACATGATTTATGGTCGCTGATGAAATAAAATAATTTCACTTGGATAAGGGTACCATGTACTTAGGCCAAACAAAGAAGATTGTCTGTCTCAGAACCCCGCCCGCATTGGTATGTGAAATGAGCTAGGAATGCGCTGATGGCTAAAAAAAAATCTTTTTTGGGGATTTTTTTTTTGGATTTTTGGATTTTTAAAAAAAAGGTTTAAAAAAGTTCTCTGTAAGCTTGGATTAGCACAAAAAAATAGCAAAAAAAAAGAAAATCGCATCTTTTTCTAAAAAATTAAAAAAATTAAAAAAATCGCCCAGCACTTAGCTTATTTGCAAAATGTTTCTGAGACAGACTTTCTTCTTTGTTTAGCCTTATGTTTAGTTTATTCCTTGTATAGATGAGGTGACCGTTGTTTACATCAGTAGTGTTTACATATTGATTAGCGCCTGGTCTAAAGACATGCTAGGGGTACTAGTCCATGACTACTGCATACATTATACTATGAAAGCAAAACACACATCACTGAGCGCCAATTTTAAAAGCACATGCCCTTATGGTGCGCACGCAAACCGCCGGGCAACCAGATTTAGTACCTGGTCTCTCATTGTGCTTAGGGATGCATACCATGGCTACTGCACTATTACACCGTAAGCATGGTAAGTAATGATCAATCAAGTGTAAATTAAAGCACCGTTCCCTGTAGGTGCGCACGCAAACCGCCGGGCACTACGTCACCGGTCACACCATCTATACACTCCATTGTTTAATTCTGATAATAGGTCTACTGGTAACGTAGGTTACTTTTCTTAACTATAGTATACGGTCACAAAATCGATACTAGATGTATTTTTTTCTCAAAGCTTTTTTCCCAAAATTATATCTCCATTCATATCTACATAGGCTTTAGACGAGGTGTAAGTTATTTTATAAAAGAAAGAAACATGACTTAAAACTGAAACGGGCGGGAAAGGGTGAGGTTATGTATACGGTAACGACGTTTCATGGAACTTTGCGACAATTTTCAATTTAAAGATAGTTAACTTCTGCATATATTTCTAATGCAATTTTTGTTTTGTTTTTGTAAAGCATGCAACTGTGTACTACTTTTATGCACGCAGGACTCTTTTTTTTCAACAACATCACAAAATATGTATAAATAGTAATTTGCGACATGTTTTTTGCCTGGTTTAGCGTATCAAGGAATTCGTAATTTCCAAAATAATAATACCCAAGTCCTAACATTTTCAGAAGGACTATTCCGAAAAATTGCAACTGCGTATGAACTGCGCAGAGAATTGATTAGAGATAACATGCCGAGGTTGCTGTACTTTCCGAATGTGGCGAACTTTGCACTTTTACACAAAATGCACTGTACTTGCGTTTTGATTACCGTTACATCTTTTTTTTCATGAACATTGCCCCTTTTGGAGTATTGATAATTAAATTATGCAGCTGAAAATAAATGAAATGATTACTGATGACACAAAGAATCACAGGGAATTCCCAAGGAGTCGCAGTTCATCACACGGCCATCTATGGTCGAGGTAGTCTTGTTTATCTCCAATTTTTTCCGACGATAAAATTTCTGAGCATGCGCGGTTTACGCTGCCGCTTGGGCATCACCAGTGCATTGCATGTCGCACATCGTCGCGATATCACCATATGGCGATAATTACCAAATTTCTCTTACAAGACCTCCAAATACCCAAGAGGCTCAATGTCAAAAGTTTTCAATAAAGTAAAACAAGTTTACATTTTGACCTCCAAAGTATATATAATACACTGCAAATTATGAGCGTTTACTTTTGGACAAACTAAAAGTAAACTCAAAAGTAAACGCAATACTAAACACTTATGTGACCCCAAGAACTAAGCTGTTTTCCACCCAGGCTTTAATCAATACCATTATATCACAGATGGTGGAAACATCTGTGATATTCACTCACTTGGAGCAAGCTTTGAGACCAACTTGGTGCAAAATGCAAGAAATGTTTAGTTTTGCGTTTACTTTTACGTTTACTTTTGTGTTTAGAATTTTGTTTACTTTAGAGTTTACTTTTAGTTCATCCAATAGTAAACGCTCATAATTTGCAGTGATACACATCCAAAACCCTTATTGAACATGCTGAAAAGCAATTAACCTCATGATAACCCTTTGCATTGGAAAAAGACCCAATTTATGTAGGTCAAAGTATACAGATATTTAGGATATTTTCACTGATTTGGTGTAACATCACTATAAATCAAGATGATATTGTGGGTTAATTGTGAATATTCTGGCATTCAAAAAAAATCCCCACATCGTTGAAAGCATGTTGACAAATCGTGATCATGATAAAAGAACAATATCGCGATATCATAGTGGATGGCGATATTGTCCATGCTTAGCGCGGTTGTAATAGTGAACAGGCTTATTGAAGGCATGCGACACATATTTTGCGTAATTGGTCGTTTTTATTGGTTTTGAGCCGTTTACTCTAATATTGGAACAATTATTTTTTGTTTCAAACACGAAAAATAGTGAATTTATTACGCATTTTGTCTTGGTGGCCAAATATGGCTCCCAAATTGGTGGCCAAATTTGTCCACCTGCAAGGAATGATCACAACATTCAACAAACAATAAGACATTGCCAGTTCTTGCAGCTGGACAAATTTGCCCACTGATTTAGTGGCCAAATTCGCCCACTGATTTAGTGGCCAAATTCTCCCACCAAGACAAAATGCGTAATAAATTCACTATTTTTCATGTTTGAAACCCAAAATAATTGTTCCAATGGAGTAAAAATCTGCTGGGGTCCAAAGGTTTGAGTTTGATTTCCTGTTTGAATTAAGCAAATTCTGATACTTGTTGAAGAGATGAAGAACATTTCGTGATTTTGGGTTTGAGACTTGAGAGGCTTGATATCTCCCAGCACTATATCTGGGTGGATCCACTAGCCTAAATGAGTACTTGTGGCCAATGAAATACAAGGGGTGTGTCAGAAACATCCATTCAGCATCAAGCAAAAGTTTTGTCTATATTGTAAAAAAAAAAATTATAGTGATGGGCGGCGCAACGATAGTCGATACCATTGTTGTACAATGTAGGACTCGGGACTCGGACTCGGACTCGAGTCCGACTCGAGTCCTTTTTTTCAAAGACTCGGACTCGGACTCGGACTCGGACCCCAAGGACTCGAGGACTCTGCTTCGAGTCCTCATCGAGTCCGGCAAAATTGGGTTTTTTCAGGTGTTTTATTTTCATTAATTTATCTGAATTTTGTTTTGCTGAGGGACTGAATTTCGTAGTCCGCCGCCTGCAAAACAATAACTTTCATAAGTAAGCACAGAGGGTGCTGTCTGTACCAGACCAGCAAGTAGCTACCTTGGAACGCATATTCAGAAGAGGGGGGTTGGGGTTGATCATGCGGCCACATCGCGCCAGATTATCCCCCAAATGGTGCAGATGCTGATGTTCCTGAAGTGCAATGAGCATCTTCTTTAAATTCAACATATAACATTAGGCCAACTCAAAGTCAAAACTGCTTTTGATGATTGATGAGGTCAAAACTCAGGTGTTGTCAAGCAATGAAATATTCAATTTTCTTCCCCGTTTCATTTTCATAGCCTTATTTTACTGACATCTTCTTTTAATGTCAGTACTCCCAGTTCCAAAGATATCGTCGATTTAGTATTGCTTTAAAAACAGTGAAATACAAAGAACATTAAATTATATCCTGGCTTTTATCAGAATTATTAGCCTTAGTATAGCAATAATTTACTTCTTTAACTCGATCTGTTGTTGTTCGTCCATCGCAAAGCAAAGACGACAATGACAACAAAGATTAGTTATAGTTGAATTTGATCTACGTGTCAGAGGATGACTAACAAGACCAATACGGGCAAGGAAGCAACTCCCACATGTGTGGCCCTTGTGATCAGTATCTGGCGTTGTGGCACTTGCTGCTCTCGTCTTGCGGATCTTTTCCTCCTACACTAGACTTTCTAATTTAAGTAATTTTGCATGCAAATAATTGCAATATATAAGCAGTAAATACCCGGAGTCAATAAAAGAACAACCACAAAGACAACACAAGCCTAATAAAGTAAGTTACTGAACTGCCAGTGATTATACTTTGATTAGTAATTATTATATAACGCATGGAAATATTCTAGCCATCTGATTGGTGGATACTACATCAGATAACACAAAAATTATTTGGTCCATTTCATGCTTGACGTAACTTTCCGGTCTTGTTTTGTCTTTCAAAAGTACTATTGACCGCATACTATTGACCGGGCAAAAATGCCCTGCCTCGTACGATTTTGCCATAATGGCATGGAGGATCGACTCGCCTGTAAGATCTTGTTCATGTTTATTTTGATCAAAATCGCACACAAAAATATTTTCATGCGTTATATAAATCAAATATGGACTGCTCTTTATTCGTGAAATGGGGTGAACTGTTGTTCCTCGGTGATCTGGAGACCTAAGCCTACTATTTTCCCTCAGCCTTCGGCATCGGGAAAATAGTAGGCTTACCGTCTCCCGATCACCTTGGGGCATTATAGTTCACCCCATTTCCCTCATGAACAGTCCATATTTGTATAGTAAACAGTATAGAACTGAAATTCTGATTAATAAAACGTTGATATAGTATTGGTGAACTGCGTCGTGAATTTGATACATAAGGACTCGGACTCGGACTCGGACTCGGATATTGAGAACTCGGACTCGGACTCGGACATAGAAATTGGCAAAGACTCGGACTCGAGTCCTTTCCTTAAGGACTCGGACTCGGACTCGGACTCGGATGATGAGGACTCGACTCCAACACTGGTCGATACCATGTGATTTTTGTAATAGGGGTTGTTTGGTGTGAGGTGGGGGTATAGGGGTGTTTGTGATTGGGAAGGGATAGTGATGGGGGGTTGGTATTTGTGGTGGGAGGGGGTTAGTGATGGGGAGGGAGTTTGTATTTGGGGAGGGGGTTAGTGGTGGGGAGGGGTTGTGGTGGAGGGCAGGGGTTTGTGGGGAGAATGGGAATGTGATAGACCTGGGGAGAGGGTTTGTGGTGGGGAAGGGGGTGGTGGCATGGATGCATGGGGTAGGAAGGGTTGGCCTAGGGGTGGGTTGGGTAGGGTACATGTTTGTGGTGGGGAGGGGTTTTGTGGTGGAGGAGGGGTTTTGTAGTGGGGGAGGGGTTTGTGGTGCGGTTGGGAAGGGGATGGGGTTTAGGGTGGGGATTGTGATGGGGAGGTGGTTGTGGTGGCGTGGATGCATGGGGTGGGGTGGGTAGGGTAGGCCATGGGGTGGGGTGGGTAGGGTGTTTATGGTGGGAGAGGGGTTTTGTGGTGGGGAGGGGTTTTGTGGTGGGGAGGGGTTTTGTGAATGGGAGGGAGGGGTTTTGTGAATGGGAGGGGAGGGGTTTGTGGTGGGTATGGGAAAGGGAGGGGTTTGTGGTGGGGATGGGAGGGGAGGGGGTTTGTGGGGGTGTGAAGGGGAGGGAGTTTATGTGATGGTAAAGGGGTTGTGGTGGCATTGGGGTGGGTTGGTGGGGATTTGTTGTGGGGAGGGGAGGTTGTAGGGGTAGTTTAAATGTGTAGGGGGCATTGTGGGAAGGTGGAGTAGGTTTGTGTTTGGGGTTGAGTGGGTTTGTGCATGGGGTGGGAGGGGTTTGTGGTTGGGGTGGTGGGGAGGGGAGGGGTGTGTGTTGGTGTGTGTGTGTTTATGGTGGGAGAGGGGTTTTATGGTGGGGGAGGGGTTTTGTGAATGGGAGGGAGGGGTTTTGTGAATGGGAGGGGAGGGTTTTGTGGGGGGATGGGAAAGGGAAGGGGAGGAAGTTTGTGGTGGGGATTGTGATGGTAAAGGGGTTGTGGTGGCATGGGGGTGGGTGGGTGGGGATTTGTTGTGGGGATGGGGGGTTGTAGGGGTAGATTAGATGTGCAGGGGGCATTGTGGGAAGGTGGAGTAGGTTTGTGGTTGGGGTTGAGTGGGTTTTTGCATGGGGTGGGGGGGGTTGTGGTTGGGGTGGTGGGGAGGGGATTGGTGTGTGTACACCAATAAGTACACAAAATAAGGGTAGAGCCTAGAGGATTCCCTGTTTGTTAATTGTAATAGTGCACTTTTCATTGAAATTTAAAAAATGACTGAAATTGCATCTTTTTCCTAGTAAAACGTAACCATGAATTGTTTTGAAGCGACGCAAAATATTTTGTTCAGCTATCGATATATGAAGGATAGAAGATGCCATTTTGTGTGTGGAAGCGCTACTTTTGGATTAACTGTAAATACTGGCAAAATGTCCACTTGCCACAAAATGACTGAAATTTCATCATTTTTCTGGCAAAATGCAACCAAGAATTCTTTTGAAGCGACATGAAATATTTAGGTATTGAGTTAAACAATTAATATATGAAGGGTAGAAAATGCCATTTTTTTGTGTGGAAGCGCTACTTTTGTATTAACTGTAAATACTGGCAAAATGTCCACTTGCCATAAAATGACTGAAATTTCATCATTTTTCTGGCAAAACGCAACAAAGAATTTTTTTTGAAGCGACACGAAATATTTAGGTATATTGAGTTAAACAATTGATATTTGAAGGGTAGAATATGCCATTTTTTGTGTGGAAGCGCTACTTTTGGATTAACTGTAAATACTGGCAAATATGCCCACTTAGCGGGCATATTTCCCGGCATATTTGCCAGTGCACTGGCAAATTTGCCAGGGCTAGACAATTCGGACACCTGCAAGGAATGTTATTGTTTGTTGCCATTTCTTTGATTGTGGGCCAATTGTGCAATCAATTTTGTCTACAAATCCAACGTATAATTTTTACAAGGGATTAGCAAGAAATTGAATAGTAAAATCGTTCATAATATATAAACAGCATTTGCATCTGTCAAATGAAGTAAACTAAATTCAAAGAATCAAACCGAAACCGTTTCTAGGTAAAACTCACGTTGCGGATCAGTGGTCCTCGCCGCCGCCATTCGCCTGATCAATTAATTTGTAAACATACACCTGTCGTATGCATTTAAGAAAAATAAACCTCTTACACAGAGCTTTAACAAACACTATGGATTCTGTTTTAGGTAGTCACAATGTTGTCTTGAACAAATAAAGGAAAGAGCTGATTAATTTTGCTTCTTCACATCCGATTAAAACTTCAACGTACTACAGTACGGCTCAGCAGGAGAGGGGGGACGTGGCTCAGTAATGTGCGATGAGTCGGTGGTAACTGGATTTCAAAACTTTTTAACTGCACGCTCGATCATGAAACCTAAAATTGTAAAATTATATTTTACCTCTGACCCATCCAATGTCTACGAGGCAATGGCGTATCCAGGACTGTTTTGATTTGGGGGGGGGGGGGGGGGGGGGGGGGGGGGGGGGGGCATCTTGTTGATCTATCATCTTAAATCTTGAAACGTTGAACCTAAGGGACCGTTCATTATTTATGCTGGAGGGGGGGTTGGGTAAAATATAGGGGGGGGTCATGTAACTTTCATATGTTGAAATAGGGGGGGCTATGTAACTTTTTATTCTTAAACAGGGGGGGGTGTGTAACTTTTTTTTACTATATAGATGGTGGTGATTTCAGAGGCTATTTTGGAGTGTAAATGCCATTTTTTTCTGCGCTTCGCGCACATTTTCTTACAACCTTCCAACTTCAAAACATGTAGGCTACTTATGACTACTTTCGGACAGCAAATCTTATTTGTGCACGCCCTGCTTGGACGATCTGTTGGAAAAACACCTATATTATCATCAATGGTTGAAAACATTAGGGGCCATGGGGTGTATAAAAACATGTTAATTAGCCTATGTTCCAAAATCCAACAATATGATTATAAATGGTAATTTCTTGCATGCTTTTCACCTCGTCTCACTCTCAGCTCTGCACCAAAGCTCACAAAAGTAGAATATTTCATACGTTTTTGTCAGGATGCTCTAACTTTTTTTCGGGTTATAAAGACTCACAAATCCACCAAAAAGGTATAAATATATGACAAATTTTCCGCCTCGCTACGCTCGCAATGTAGTCATTGAATTATTGGCCGTTCAGAGGCCAACCAACGAATCCATGGACAAAAGAAAAATACACCCCCTAAGTTTGTGACAAGTTGATTTTGAGGAGGGGGGGGGGGGGGTGTGTAAAAAGCTATTGGTTAGTAGGGGGGGGGGTCATGTAATTTTCAGTTTCAGCTGTAGTGGGGGTTAGGTAATTTTGACATACGAGTCTCGAAATTGTCCCAACCCCCCCTCCACCATATATAATGAACGGTCCCTAAAGCGCGCACAAATTGTACTAAAAAATTACAGCATGACGTTTTTAACGTTCCCCACATAATATTTAGAGTAGGGGAGGATGGGGCAACTGGACCGGTTAAGCATATTTCATGATATAAAAGCTTAAAGCTCGGGTAAATATTTATGGAATTGCTATGAAAATATCACCCATGTAACTGTTTACATATAACATATAATCAATGTTAAAAAATATCCAAACAAAAGGCCAATTACCACTAACTAAAAACTTTACTTGGCACGGTCCAGTTACCCCATCGTTGGGGCAACTGGTCCTATATGTTCCAACGGTTAGAATACACAGAAATCATTGATTGACAACACGGTAACTAAGCAGTATTTTCTTAACAAACTCATTTCCATATTATTTAACGTGTACAAATGATACAGGTCTCATGAAACCCATGTTTTATACAGTTTTCGTGGTTAACGTGTAAAACGCAGTAATACTAATGGTGTACAAAGCAAGCGCAATTTTTGACTGCACGTTTATTAGATAAAACGGTATGAACCTAGTTAAATGGTTACATGGTTGTGATATTCAGACGCCCCATACATTTGTCTATATATACCCCTTTCTTTAATGATTTTATTTACTTCATATAATCATCATTTAGTACTTATAATAAACCATCTTGATATTTAGCCAGCTTTTCATGTTACAGGGGAAGTTAGTCAATATGACAATGATGACCCAACGGTTGATATACACAAAAAGCAGTGGATAAAATACATAAATCATGATATTTCGTCATAGCAAATACCTTCAGACACCATTCAAAATATAATAAAGATGTAATTCATAATACCGAGGTTTTAAACCATTCTAAAGCAATTTCATGTCATATTGTAATCCTTCAATATCAGAAATAGTGGTATTAGACCCAAAATGCCCCAAAATGTCTAAGAACTTGAAAGAATGTGAATTATTTCATATTCTATTCACATTTCAATACCGAGTCATGTTTTATTGAATTTTACAATTTTGATTAA
Organism: Ophiura sarsii; assembly: GCA_035610835.1. Classification (NCBI taxonomy): domain Eukaryota; kingdom Metazoa; phylum Echinodermata; class Ophiuroidea; order Amphilepidida; family Ophiuridae; genus Ophiura; species Ophiura sarsii. Next base: position 14,931,446 of record CM069454.1, on the reverse strand, counting down.
GTTTTGCAGGCGGTCCAGTTGCCCCACGCGCGCCCCTTCGGACCACTTACCCCAACAAATGACGTAGCACTTTGTCGAGATGAAACGTTATTAAAACACGCCTGTGACGTAATACATTTTACGCCAAAATGTTTTAAAACATACCACCATTTGTCATAATAATCAATAACTCCAATACATTTCAGAAAAAAAGGGAAAACTGCATTTTTGTTTTTAGCCATTACACAGATTTCTGTAGCCAGTGAGTATCTTTGAATTCGCAAATATTACGGCGTTCGGGTCCTACAAGTAGACGAGTGCCTTTAGGGGGCTGGCATTTTCTTCAGAAGGGGGGCGGTCCCAAATATACTGGGGGGGTCATAGTTTTTTTGACATGAAAACAGGGGGGGTCATAAAATTATTTCATTGAAAATGGGGGGGGGTCACAAATTTATCAAAGCATGCTTTCTAAAATGTGTGTTGGGGGGGGGGGGGGGGGTCACAAAATAATGGACTGTATTGGTAGGGGGGGGGGGGTCATAAAAATATGCAGCTCTTGGATAGGGGGGGTCATGAAAAAATTGTCTGGGTCTATCCACATTTTTGGGACCCCCCCCCCTTCCGAAGAAAATGCCAGCCCCCTTAGATAAATAAGAAATGGTGTACTTTGTTATTTGCAAATTTATGAACTAATAACTCTACCAAATGAATACCCGTGATAATGATTTAAGTTGAAGCATTCTTTAAATGATAATATTGATCGGAAATCCAAACCACCAATGTCCCAAATTAGCAATATGCGCCATTTTACGGTCATTTCAACCACAACCTATGGTTTTAATCATATTTCGGAAAGTCCCTAAGCACACTACAATATAGCACCCATCAAATGCAATATGCACCTAGTACGACTGTACTGCATGTATATATTCACTGTTGCATATCTGTCAATCATATAAAGTACATTAAACATGATCTAAACCCATCTTCATATATCGCCCATACTATCTGTGAATTTTCAATCAGTCACTCAAGGAGTTAGCTTTAAAGATATGGAGAAAAATCACATGTGTAAATATCCTATAGTTCCAAATGTTTTGGATTGTAGAAGGTAAAGATATAATTATGTCAAGTATCAACCAAAGTCGTATTGTTCAAAAGAAAGCAGTATGCCCATACAATTACAAAATCCTTCATTTCGGACCACTTGCCCCACGGTCCAGTTGCCCCATATTCCCCTATGGTGTAGTTTGAGGGCCGTTATAATCTCTAAAACAAATGCGCGCGGAGCTCGCGCAAAATGTTGAGTGTTTGAACTAAAATGGTCATGAAAAACTGTCCTGAA
>CM069454.1:14623125-14930022 GCA_035610835.1 Ophiura sarsii | reverse complement strand
CAAGAATTTTTTACCAAAAAGATTTTTTGCCATTTTGTCAAAAATCGACATTTTTAGTGAAATTTGATATCAAAAATGGAATCTCTGACTCATTTCCATTCCATAAATGTATACTTTTACATTCATCACAGTTATAGTTTAAAAGTTACGGCGCTCTCTATTTTTCACATTTTGGGGTTGACACCTGGGTTGGAGATGGGAAACCGGTCATATCGTCTTACATGTATTGCAGAACGTTATTGTGGCGCGCCACGTAGGCCTGCCCTGGTGTCCAGTGGCGTAGCTCAGGGGGGGGGGGGGGGGGGGGCAACCCAGGTGTCAACCCCAAAAATGTGAAAAATAGAGAGCGCCGAGGAGAAAAAGTGGTCAGTTGTTTGCAGATATGAGTCACAGTCAAACTCAAAGACCCATAGGCCTTTTTGGTAAAAACTCCGCATCGTGAATATCGGTTGGATAACGACACAACTGATGCAAGGTTGTCACCGCTGCCTGAAAGAGCTGTGGTTGTCAAGATGCTCACCCGAAACCCCGGTTGGATTGGCCCATAAATATGGCCGTAATACGCCCTTAATTCATTGAATTTATTTTAAGTCTAAACGGACTATATAGGCTTTATTTAGATTTTAAATTTTTGAATTTAAAATATTTTTTCCCCTATTGTGTTTGTATGCATTATGTTTTGTATTTGTCGTCTGTCCGTTGTTTTTTCAATCATGGATGATTAAATAAAAATCTTATTTGTAAAATAAATAGTGCGAACTGTATTTGGTATACACGAAGTTTGTTATTGGAGGCCTATGGGGTACAACCACTATAACACTAAGCCCGAGGACTGGAAGGTGCCAAAAAGCAAGCGGCATTGAAATGTGCAGAAGTGTTTCTGGAATAGGCCTAGCCCAATCCTGGTTAATGGGGGTTTAACCAACGAGAAGGGGCAGTCTTACACCCCGGGCACTAGCTACCTCGGCCTATTGCCATATCTACAGATGTGTAAATTATCATGCCATCTAAAGCAGTGGCTTATTTATAGACAGGGACATACCCCCGCGAGATTAGAAGGCTCGCCCTATAGTGATGCCCCAAATGAACTTTGTAAATTTTATTTAATCATGTATTATCATGATTATATAGGCCTGCATGTATTAACCAAAGTTAGTCGATTATGGCTCATGGTCAGATTACGCCCCTTCCTCCCACTCACGCCCACCCCAAGACTGATGAGGACCTTCGGACGTTACCCCACTGCCTCTAACGTCAATATACGGGAGGGGGCGGTATATGATGTGAGTATGCCTATGTAAGCTAAAAAGGTAATCTCCCAGTACTCATACATTAAATGAAAACTGACCGGCCGTCATCACACGCCCCTCATGAGTTTACTTTTTTGTTTGCCCGAGGGATGTTCAATATCGATTATTTTTTGTAAGGGGGCATGGAAAAATGATGCGCGAAGTCGCGCATATTTTGTACCATTTTACGCTAAAATTGTCAAATTTTGTTTAATACATGGTATAAAAATGCGCGCACACCAACATTTGGTCTAATTTACGCTAATTTTGGAAGAAAATGTGCTCGGAGCGCGAAAAAAAATCCTTTTTATGCTAAAATTGTCTATTTTTTTCTAATTTTAAAGGTATATTATGTGATCTTTTCTAGGGAACGCCCTCAACATCGAAAACAAAATTGAAAGCAGATTTTCTTGCAGATTTACATTTCTGATCATAAATCGTACATACATTCCAAGTTACAGGGCGATACGATTCTTAATTACTTCAAAATCATGGTTTTAGAGTGAAAATAAACTGTCGGATATCCGACAACTTAATTTATTCTAGTCTAAATTAATTCACTCTAAAACCATTGGATTTTGAGGTATTAGGAATCGTATACGGCTCTGTAACTTGGAATGTATGATTGATTGATTGACCTTTAGGAAAAGATGCGCAGTGGCGGTACTACAGGGGAAAGGGGTCATTGCCCCCCCCCCACCCCCCCCCCCCCCCCCCCCCTCAATTCAATTTAGTTAAAGGCATATTATGTGATCTTTTCCAGAGAGCGCCCTCTATTCATGATTTTTTTTTAGAAAGTAGATTTTCTTGCAGATTTACATTTCTGATCATAAATCGTACATACATTCAAGTTACAGAGCGATACGATTCCTAATTACCTTAAAATCATGGTTTTAGAGTGAATTTAGAGTGAAAATATAAACTGTCGTGTTATCCCGACAGTTTATTTTCACTCTAAAACCATGATTTTGAAGTAATTAAGAATCGTATCGCCCTGTAACTTGGAATGTGTACGATTTATCATCAGAAATTTAAATCTGCAAGAAAATCTGCTTTCTATTTTTTTTCTTTCGATGTTGAGGGCGTTCCCTGAAAAAGATCACATAATATACTTTTAATATAAAATATACTAGTAATACTGCTAGAATATAGTCGCAATGTTCATAGCACACAGATTCTTCGTATTTAGATATCCAATGATTGTCGAGTCTCAAATGCATGTTTAACATATGGGCCATTCCACAAAAATGGGACCACTTCAGCTTTGGAAAATTATGAAAATAAATTGTTTCAAATCTACTTACTTTGATCGTTTTTGATGACCCAATATGCTAAAGTTACTAGAACAATAATGTTTGCGAACACCACTGCTCACATTTTTACGCACGAAACCATGTAATTCAGGTGTTTTATATGTTTTTTCACTCGGTGAACGGCGTTATCTAGTGTCATATTGCATTGGCAGTGCAGTCATTGCATCCCTAACTAAGTCCGAATATAATATAAAAATTATTGGTTTTTTGTCGTTGAGAGGTCTCCCCATAACAATATTTGACAAGCTATGCGACAGAAGAATGAATTTCATTTTTTAGCCTCAACAAATCTCTTGCTATGAATCAACGCTTTTGACAATGTGCTTTCAATTTTGTACCTTTTTCCAAAACTTGTTTTGTCAATTTTACTCTAGTAGAAGATTAGAATATACCCTTTTGTAATGTATCAATTGTTATATTTTCTTTAAGCCCAACATTGAAATTGTATGTCATTATATAAAGATAACTTTATATGTTATTTTTAATGGTACTCTCTTAAGGGGGGTGTGGACTCTCAGGTACAGCCTCCGTAAAACTGCCGTAACTTCTTCAATATTCATTTAATCTTTATAAACGTATACAGTTTTTTGCAGAAAAGGGTTCAATGAATCCAACCATGATAATGAAATTGACCATTTTGGAAAAAAATTATAAAAAACACCTTTTTTGACCCATTTTAGGTTTGGAAAAGATAACTCAAAATATATTTTGTTAAATTTTGTCATACTAGTTTTATGATAATCCTGATAACATTCCCCAGGAGCGTTTTTTTTTTTTAATATCTTATTTTTTATTTTTTAAGATACAGACCAAAAGGTGCCAAAAAATGTGTTTTTGTACCGCCAAAATCATGAAAATCACCATTTTTGGCACTTTTTGGTCTGTAACTCAAAAAATAAAAAATAAGATATTAAAAAAAAAAAAACGCTCCTGGGGAATGTTATCAGGATTATCATAAAACTAGTATGACAAAATTTAACAAAATATATTTTGAGTTATCTTTTCCAAACCTAAAATGGGTCAAAAAACATGATTTTTATAATTTTTTCCAAAATGGTCAATTTCATTATTATGGTTGGATTCATTGAACCCTTTCCTGCAAAAAACATTTATAAAGATTAAATGAATATTGAAGAAGTTACGGCAGTTTTACGGAGGCTGTACCTGAGAGTCCACAGCCCCCTTAATGTAAACGAGTGAAAATGTCACTCGTTGTTCAGAGTGAAGTCATTGTCACTCGTAAAGAGTGATTTTTCACTCGGTGTCGAGTGACTTTTCACTCTGTGCGGTTGATGAGTTCAGAGTGAAATTATTGTCACTCGAAAAGAGTGATTTTCACTCCGTGTCGAGTGACTTTTCACTCTGTGCGAGTGATCAGTTGTACCAGATTTAAATAATTTGAGAGCCGGAACACAATCAAATAGAAAAATATTCAAAAACTCAAAATAGTCTTTATCTTATTAAATTTAAACATTATTGAAGTGACATTTAATGATGATATCAATGTTAATTGTTTCTGCAATAATTTTTCAAATAAGTCCAAATAATGATTAAATATAAATTACATTAATGAAACGCGTAAAATCATTATCGATAAAAAACACCATAGAAAGTAGATTTAGATTAGACTTTACATAGAGAAATATCATGTTAATGTATGATATAGTTTCACTACCGAAAGGAAGTGATAATAAACATAGGCAAATGACAGCAATAGTTTGGATAATGACTCTTTGTTTGTTATTCAAATTTTCTATTGAATTGCAAGTTATTCATGTGAATGTGATGATGTAATTAAAATGTTCCATTATTGTTCACTCTAAATAAGGGTGAAGTTCACTCTAAATGAGTGAAATTCACTCCTTCACTCCAATGGAGTGATCACACTGTAGGCACTCTTCGAAGAGTGAAAATTCACTCGTTCCTGGAGTGAACAAAATTCACTCTTTTATTTGGAGTGAAAATGGTTCCACTCTTTCAAGGAGTGACTTTCACTCTATTAGAGTGATCACTGTAGGCATTCCTTTGAAGAGTGAATGTTCACTCCATTAGAGTGGAATTTCACTCTTTTACATTTAGACAGTATTATTCTTGGATAACGCCGTTCACGTGTATGATAGTTATGGGATTGAAACAAAGATAAAACAATTGAAACTGACATAAATCATGTAGCTGTTGCAGAAACTTTATTTGTTTTATCATTTTAATACTAAAAAATGATTTAAACCATACATTTGGGCTGAATTTCCCAAGATTGACCGTCAAACAGTGGTCAAATATTTAATGTTCACTTTAAATGTTTTATATAGCTTGCATTTTCGTTTAAAAGGGGTTATGTATCATCATCATCATCTACCTATACTGTGCATAAACCTCAATATTGAGTATACTCGCACAATGTATCCCTGGAACCTAGGAATACAAACATGAGCGTACAGCGTATCATTACATTAACTATTGTATTAAATTACATGCACACTGCATCGCATATTGTGAAGTTGTTCTCTCTTTTTTTATTATTGATATGGACATTTTAGGGTGAATTCCGTTATCCCTGTGAACAGCGTTATCCATGGTTATCCTGACATACACACGCGCAATAAGCCTGACGAAAACACATGCTCAATACTTGCTCAATAGAGCGATTTGGCTATGTGTAGCGCGGTAGTAAACACTCATATATGTGGACTATGAGCCATATATTTACACTTACAGCATATTTTAGAAGAAACCGTTTGGTTCACAAAGTGAAATGCGTTATATAGAACACGAAAGAAGAAGCAAACTCATTGTTTTCAATGTTTCGCTGCTGTATCTCGACTTCTCAAAGATTTTCCAAGAAGAAAGATTGTGCTCTTGCAATATTTTCTTCAAATGAGGGTGATAACACTTTACAGGATAACGCCGTTCACGATAACGCCTTTCACGTTTTCATCCCTTTTCGGACCTTCTGCAAGCCATATGGTATGCTGGTTCCCTGCACCTGGATCCCCGCGCGCCAACTTATCCATAGGTGCAGGTACGGGCAAATCCATTGCCGGCCGTAACCGTAACTTCAACACATTGCACTGTCGCTCTGTCATGGCATAAGGTAAATAACGATCACCACACTGTAGCTGAGATACCGCATCGAACGCTGAATGCATTGTCGCGCTGCCATAGCTACGGCGCGATGGGGAGCGCGATATGACATGCGTACATGTGCGTATGAAGTCCGGCGCTGTGGTTAGCGCAGATACACGTGTAGTTTGTGCCAATCAGCAAATTTGTTATCATTCTAAGCGTGACGCTGGCTTGATCAAATTTATTTGTGGATCTATTTTGTGTCAATCATGAATATGCATAACTTTTATGCCAGCAAATCAGATTTGAGTGGAAATTTGAGCGTACCTGCATCTATGGATAAGTTGTGTGGAGCCCATTGATGCAGGGAACCAGCATAGCCATATGGTTGCATTTCTATTTTTTTCGACACAAATGGTGAGAAAAACATTGGACCTATAACTTACCTTTTATACGGTAACAGAATACCTACTTTACCGAGAAATATCGATCACGGAGTTCACAAGCTTAAAACAGTCGTTTGAAATACTGAACTTCAATACTTTTTATAGCCCAAATGATGTGCCAGAGACTTTCGAGGTGATATAATTTTAATAGCGTGGTGCACTGCAAAAACACCGGTGTTAAAAATAACACTGTTCGGTGTTCTGAGAGGTCCACACCAATTAGTGTTATTTCAACACTATCTTGGTGTTACATTAACACTTACAGTGTTATTCGTCACACTTGCAGTGTTAAAATGACACTACATGGTGTTGATATAACACCAAGAATTTAACACCGGTACACCGGTGTTGGTGTGGACCTCTCACAACACCATTGGTGTTATTTTTAACACCGGTGTTTTTGCAGTGTGGGTTTGCTAGGGGATTGTCCATAAACGATTGCAAATTTAGTACATTCAATTTATGTTGGAACGCTAGCTGTGCGGATATCGGAAATTACACACATTTCGTGGAAAGTTCATTTGATATTAAAAGTGCACGTTAAGATTAATGTAGGCAGAACTAAATGCCTTTATATTTTGGTTTGATACGTTTGCTACGATTTACTCGTACCAAAATATTACAAAAACTTGAATTGAGAATTAAATTCAGCAGCATAAAATTGAGACATCGAGCTGTGGAAACAGTGTTTTGGTGGTTTTGAGGGCCTTTCAGTACAAATATGAAGTGATAATGTCATTCAAAGTATGGCAAACCATGGTGTTCTGAGTAGAACTCATCGAGTTTTACCATAATTTTAATAAACATTTGTGATATATACTTGCAGTAAGATTTCCCGGATCAAAGAATGATAAAAACCCAAGTGGTCCCATTTTTGTGGAATGGCCCATATAATAACGGGTTGAATACAGTCATAGTCACACATACACATGCATGATGACCAAGAGAAAATACATGTATCACATAGTTTACGATTATCAAGTAATGTATCTATAACAGTGAACGACGACCCTTCATACATTTATCATTTAAAGACCACCAATACTTAATCGCCAAATCGAGCATAGTGATGATAATGGGAAATCTACCTATAGTTCACCCCTAACAGCATTATTGGTTGCTTTTCTATGAACATTCAAAATTAATTTCCAAACTTTAATTATATGTAAAGTTTCACTATAGGTAATTTATCACAAATTGAGAAAAAGTTACTATTATTAAGTTTTTTTAACAAATAAGGAGCCAAAACTTCAGGCTTCCATATAGCTTAATATGTAGGTTGAATCAAAGACGAAAATAACTTAATACTACAATTGTATGAGGAATTACTTGTCTTATTTTAAAATACGCCTTATGCCTTTTCTTGGAGCCTCGGCATAGCTTTGGTAAAAGAACCGGACGGAATAAAAACAAAACCTAAATAGCAATATTCTGAAGCAATTTTAAAGTTAATATTGCCATAGTTAAATTGGTATTTATTTAGAATGTGACCTCTCTTGTTGAAAATCATGATATTGGATTTGTCAATGTGCACTACAAGTTTCCATTTTGAACAGAAATTATACAATCTGTCTAAGGCAAGCTGAAGCCCCTTTGAACTTTCTGAAAAAAATGATTAAATCATCAGCATATACATAAGACAGGATATAGGTAAATCATTGATGTAAACCGGATCACAAGACAAGTCAAATATATCAGGCAGGTCGCTTAAAAAATATTAAAAAACAAAGGACTTCGAATACAACCCTGTTTAACCCCAACTGTAGTCTCAAACGAATCTGTTACTTTGCCATCACATTTAACAGCAAATAAGACAGAACTATACATATTTTTAATAATGTTTAAAAATGTACCACCAATACCAATCTGAGTAAGTTTATATAACAAACCATTGCGCCACACTGTCAAAGGCAGCAGAAAAATCAATGAAACATATATTTATCATGCTTATAAGTTTGATTGACCGGCACGATTAATGTACGTATTTATCAATAAGAGATTGTAAACTAATTAATGTGATCACTTGTTGTACGGGATCCTTTTCGAAAACCGATTTGATTTGGTGGGATTATATCATTATCATCAGGAAATGTATTAATACGATTATATAGAACTAAACAAAACAATTTACACAAATAACTAGACACAGCAAGCAATACACCTGTAATTCTTAGGAGTTGCCTTATCTCCTTTTTCATGGATGACAGTTAAGCTGCTCAGTCTCCATAATGCTGAAGGAAATTTACCATTTTTAAGAATGATATTAAATAAATTAGCAAGTGGTACAGCAAGCTTGGAAATACCACTTTTTAACATCTCAGATTAATAACTTCAGATTGTGACAGTGGCGTTTTTCTGGGATTTTTCCAGGGCCAGGGGGAGGGGGGCAAAGGATATTTTCCCCGGTGAACACCAGTTCGACGCTATTAAGTAAACAAATTGCGCAGCTGGGGGTTGTTTATTCCAGCGAATGACGTTGCATCCTAAAGTTGATGCGCGCGTAGCTTGCTGCTGTCTACTGAAGATAGCAATATGTGGTATTCTGAAAATTACCGGATTTCCAAGAGCAATTACTTTTTAAAAAATCTAGATTTCCGGTTCATATTGATCTCAAATAAATTTGGATTTTCGAACCCCTCTATAGGGGATCGTCTATATTGGATGCAAATTCTTCGGAATTCGCTTCGAAAGAGGGAAAATTCTGGAATTCCATTGCTTCCGTTGGGAAGTCTGGATTTCCAACGCTTCGGGAAGAAAAAAAGTGTTAACACTTGAAGCTAAAAAGTCGGGAAATGTAAACCCCTCTATATGAGGTGTGCACCTATTTTCTGGAATAGCCCAATACGTGCATGCTGTCTACTGAAAAGATAGCAATGTGGTACCGTAAATGATATTTACTCGAGATAGCAATACATGGTGTGTGTGCTGTCTACTGAAGAATAGCAATATTTGGTACCGTGTGATTTACATTGATCCTATAAACAACTCCGATATGTAAAGGGAGAAAAAAGGTAATGTTGAAATATTGTACACCCGTTACCCCATCATATTGTAAATAGTTTTCCTTGCGACTAAACCACACAGCCAACGGGGGAAGGGACTGGTTCCCATGTACCTCCTGTTGACCCTCACAATAAGCTCCAATCTGGGCCCCATCGAAATCTTCACCATCATGAGGACCGACGTTGCATTGCAGTGGTCACAAATTCCTAATGTTCCTATAATTAATGAGGGCATTGTCTGTGTTTGTCATTTATACTATCTAATCATTCTATTTCTGATTGCTCCCCATACTCTATTACTTTAGTGACCGCCCCACAAGTGACGAACTGGTGAACTCTTAATGGGCGAACAGTGACAAGTAGGGGCACCCTCACTTTGGAACTCCATAATACTGTCCATGAATGATGCAATAACCCTGACAACAGGGCTGTCATTAACACTTTCCACGCGGCAGGCGGCTGCAGACGACATTCCAAAATTTCACAAAATGTTTAAAAAATGTCAAATTTATTGAATTTCATTACCATATTTAGAATCACCATGAGAAATGCATTGAAATAAGTACAAACATGCCTGTTACTGGGTCAGTAATCATTGAGATAAACTTTGAAAATTTTGAAAGGTTTCTGAAAAATCAGTTCTGTGTATGTAAAAATATATATAGTAGCCGCGTGGAAAGTGTTAACGGTGACAAGGAAGGGCGCTCTCACTAAATGCTAGGCAATTTGGGAGTCATTGTTCAAAAACATATGCCGTTCTGCTTCATTTGCTCTCTATCGTATTGGACAGATTAGAAAGTTTCTCGACAGAAAATCAACTGAAATGCTGGTACATGCATTTATTACATGTCGCTTAGATCAATGTAACAGTCTTTTACATGGCCTACCAAATTCGCAGATAAACAAGCTTCAAAGAATTCAAAACTCTGCTGCCAGATTAATCACTCTTTCTCGCAAACATGATCACATAACTCCAACTCTCCGTGATCTGCACTGGCTGCCAATCAAGTATCGTATTGTGTATAAAATTTTACTTATGACTTATAAATGTCTTCATGGTACTGCACCAATCTATATATCTTCAAGATCTAATCAAACAATATACACCTTCACGCAATCTTCGTTCTTCATCTCTATCGCGTCTTGTCTGCTCTTCAACGTCCACTCAGTATGGTCAACGTTCTTTCTCTGTGTCAGCTGCAGAACTCTGGAATAATATTCCACTTCATGTGAAAAATGCAGAGACTATATTTCAGTTTAAGAAATACTTAAAGACTCATTTGTTCACAATGGCTTTTTAATTGTAGTCCATATCCATGTATTTGTTATTATGTTTTATGTTCAAGCGCTTAGGGATCTCGATGTTAGGCGCTATACAAATATGGTTATTATTATTTATTAGGCATGCATTTGGGTTTAATGCATATCTGATAGAACGGTGTGATGGGATTTGGTTCCTCTCCCTGGGCTTGGTTCGATTCATATTTTATAAACAATCAGAAAAACGGGAGAGAAAAAAGAAGAAAAAGAAAAAGAAAAGAGTGAACAGAACATTGGACTACAGATCACGGACGTTTTCATTTCAGGTATGTTTTTATATAAATGTGTTATTTATTTCTTAAATCACGAAACGCATATTAATTTAATTTAATTTCAACTATGAAGCAAAAAAAAAGCTGAAAATTCCAGACCTTTCCAAAGAGCCAATTACGCATCTGTTTCCGCCTATTTGGAACCGAACACACTATAAAATCAGCCATCAATTATCACTTCCGCGTTTAACGACGTCATCCTCATGCTTGTTTTAAATTATGAAAAAAAGTTATGAATATCGTAGGTTACGAAGGCTTACATCATTTATGATTTATAACGATCAATTTCTTACACATTTTTAAAACACACACCCTCTACACTATTTCACGGCAAAAGACCAGCTGAATAACATCGGTATAATTATGATTTTGATTAATTATTAGATTTTGCAAGGCTATAAAATAAAATGATTTAGAAACACTGATTTCACTCTCATCAATGGATGTTGTACACGAGTCAGCAAGTAACACCGCGATCGAGATATTGGTGAGCATATTTAGCCTTTTTGATCACAGCTTTTAGATAAATTGTGTTTGATTTACTATTTTAAGTTATAAAGGATATTCAGAAGATATATTGTGCGATAATTTATACGTAGAACGTACATATCTGGGACATACACCTATTTTTTGTTGTCGGACTAAAATCCAGTGTTTCACCGACCGAACCACAACAACACAACAGTCACGACGACGTTTACCATACAATACATGTAGACTATCGACTAGTACGCGTATACGTGAACGTTGTTGACTATACGATTCCGAATGTATGGGTAGAGCAGCAACCAACCTTTCAACGTACATCGATAGCAAATGATTGCCACATCAGACATCGAAACATCACATTTAAAGGTAGATGTTCCGATTTTCAACTTGAAGTTTTCTATTCTACATGAACATGATGAAAGGTCATCCTTCTTAAAAAAGTCGTGTTCCAAAGTTTGAGTTGCATAGCTCTAATGGTTCTTATTTTAGACGCACAAGATGCTGTGAACTGTACCCATTGAGTGAGTAGTACACAAACTATATCGGTGGTTACCACCATTCGCGGTAATTCAACGTTATTTCATCGATTTCTCTGTAATTATACCGATTTAGGCCGTCAAATTTCAGTATGATGATGAGAAAAATACGAGCTTTCATATGATATGAAAATCTCCGTATGTTTGAAATAATTCTGTGTTACGAAAATGTGATCGGGTCATCTACCTTTAATGCAATAAATAATAATTGTTAAATAAACTTAATCTTCATGATCTTTTGTTAAATTAAAGTTAGGCATGTTCATACAATTTTGAAAATAAAATTATCTCTTTGAAAATGGAATACATGGAAACCAAGGAGTTATCATAGTTAACTGGAGGAGGCACTAGGAATAAAAGTCGATAGTGTCAAGTGCTTCTTTTCAACAGACAATAGACACGCCACTTCACGCGTCTTTATTATCACGGTCGACGGTCCCCTTTCAACCTAGCCTGTCCCTGGAAATCCTCTTACTACATGTACGTCACAAGATCGATATGCTAATGAGGCAATTCGTGAGGAAACCGCTGAACCAACTCACTTCCGCATACAAACAAGTCTCGTTCTTATCTTCTTTGCATCTCGCCCGAGTAGTTTTCATTTACGAAACTGTTGTTTTCAAATTGTTGAATTCAACAGCTTTCGTACGATACCAAAATTATTGTAGTGCGATTTTTGATTGATAAGTTGCTGTTTTACCGATATTTTTGTATTTTTCAATCAAAAATTAATTAGTTTATTGTTAATTATCAAAATAGTCGCACACTGTCGCACATAATGTTGGAAATAAATGTGAACATGATGTTTTTAGCTACATTTTGATGCATAGATGGCGACCGTATGATAGGCCTACCGTATGGAAAAGTTATTTAAGATTTTGTACATCGAATTCAATACCGGAACATTTTAAATTTCTCCAATAAAAAGCAGAATTTAATTTCAGGAAATGTGGAAGCATTAGGCCCGCCAACTTGAATTTTAGTTTCGCGTAATCCGCCCGCGCTTCATTTTCAAGCCCGCGCTTGAATTCATTATTGAAATTTTGGGAAAAAAATACCGTTTTTGCAATGATAACGTCCGAATTCATGCACTTTTGTGATGAAATTGTCTGATCGTACGTCGCGTCGTGAACAAAGTAAATATATTTTATTTGCCTACCTTAGGGGACTTTTAACCTAAACCCTCGCGTATCCCACAGTTAGTCAACAAGACAATAGTGATAAGGGTGCATACCACTATAACGCGCTAACGTGTGTTTCTATGGGAAAGATGCCTCAGGAAAACGGCAATATCTTGAGTGACCTTGCGACTCATTTAATGAAATCTTGGAATATTTATTAACACACATAGATCTTACCTGGGTCAAAAACTCAGATGGGGGTGACCGATTACATTTTTCTATATTTCCCCCTTTATACGGAGTAGTATTTTTTAACACGAAATTAGACCTTGTAGCCCGTTGTGACCAATGTGTATCCCTCCGCCAATATTTTCAAATAAAACAGTAGATGTATGTACTCTTTTCATTCGAATTATCTCAGGGACACTTCAGTGAATAAATACATGTATAGACAAAATTCAATAATTTTGAATGACATATCATGTCAATATTCACCATTCTTTCCGTTATTTAGGAACTACATTCGTGATCGCGATCGACGGAAGCTGGGCGTTGGACTGTAATTGGTGTGCACCCATAAAGTAGCCACACATATATTTTCAGATTGATGGACTACATCTACATGCGTATATATCCAATCTAACGTGCTGTTATAAATACGACAATCTACGACATAGCGGTGTGCACGAATTCATCTAAATAAAATACAATTCAAATTTTCGTTCGTTTTGAACACTAAACCATTTATATTATTTATTTTTGATACTTTTTTGGGTGAACTGCGTCATTTTTGCTATAAGAAACAAATAAATAATATAATCCTAACCCGTCTAAAAACGTGACATAGTGTTCATGAAGCATGCGGTATTCCGCGTTGCAGAATTCGGTAGACTTTACGCTGTCAGCCCACACAGCCTATGTGATCTGAGTTTTTAGTGCATATTTTTCTGTGTTTTTTGCGGCCTTTTTGGAGACTTTTTTATTTGTTCATGTTTCACCATACATGTAGGCGACTGTCAAAATATGCGACGGTGCGACCACTGTTTTGCTTTGTTATTCAACTGATATTCATCTGAACCAATTCATATCTGGAGTAGTTTGACATTTTCAAGCAGCTTTTAAATGTAAGGCTTTATCAAAGTATCGTATTAAGTCTGTACCATAGTGCTATCTGTGCTATGGTCTGCACTTACCGTACTGGTCCGAGTATAGTCCCACAAAATCGAAAATAAGCTTACTTACTAAAATTTCCCCGTATCACAATTTGCAAGCTGGAACCAAAGTTTGAGATTTTCTTGATGATGAAAAGTATTTTGGAGACTTACTTTACATGAATTTATAACTGAAATATAAAAAAATTAAAGTTTAATGGGTTTTTTCTGGAAATTGAAACGCAATTTCGATCTTTTTAATGGCACATGTTAGCCAATGGAATCCGCCATCTTGGAAATTTTCCGGTTTTAAAACAGGAGCCTAGGTGTGCTTTACCATGTTTACCAAAAATCAAAATGGAAGGCAACACTTTCCCACGCTATTTGCCGATAGAATCGAAGCAATCAGATTTTATAACAGTTCTAGAATGAATGCAGAGGTGTATCTGACTATCCCACAAGTTAGGTTAATAGTTGCATCAACATTGAAATCAGCATTGAAATATGATACTGGTACTTTAAATAGATTAAAATATGTGTTGAAAAAGTCATGAATTCGCCATAGTCTTTTTTTTTAGGGTGTTGAATTCGGCATCCTGGAACTTGTAAGTTCGAAATTTAACATGGGATATTAAACGGATTTTCCTTGAATTCCTGTATTTTCTTAAAAGTTAGGGGGTGGGATTATAATCGGGCATGGGACTATACTCGGACCAGTACGGTACTTTGTGTAAAGGTGTTCATTTCATTGTCTAAACTGTTTGAGGATGTTAAAATGAAGTGAAATGTTTATTTATTTTGACCAGAATAGCCTTTCTGTAACCATGGTAACTTACATCTAAATTAACCCATTTCATTCTATGATGGTGTGCAGCGGTGTATAACAATACGTCTGACATCCACATTTTGTATAATAATGAAAGTCGTAAAAATAATGAATAATGAATAATGAAATGGGTGCCTCCCCTGTTTTGAAAAAAAATGTTACGGGAAACTAAAGATCAAGTTGGCGGGGCCTTACAGAAGAAGGCCTTTAGTTTCAGATAACCTTTTTTAGATGGAAAAATAGTTAAATGTACAATTAAAATACTAAAGGTAGCCTAAAAGATTTTCTATTTTTTTCATGACTTTCATGATTATAAAAGCTAAAGCATGAAGTCTCAGCCCGGAGTCTCAGTTATTTTACTAAGAAAACATAAATATTTGTTGTCTTGTGTGTTTCAAAAATACAAGCGTTTCGTAAGAAATAATGAAGAAGCTGGGGAAAGGATGACTTAGAAGTTAGAGGAGGGATTGGGCGGCATTTGTGTGTGTGGGCAGATTGGATATTTTTAGGTGGGATATCGGACGAAAAGTGTGTTTTGTTTTTGAACAACCGGAGCTTTTTTTCACCAAAAGTAATAAAATATTGGAATTTGGCCAGGGGAATTAGGAGATTGCTATAAATATTTATAATGGAGCAGCGAAGGTCAACTTCCCTGAACAGAATGGAGGAGTATTTTATTTTATTATTCTATGAATGGCATAAATAAAAGATAACAAAATGTGAATGAAGATCTTTGAAAATATATTTGTGTCATAATGTATAATTCTTGTGTGTTTTGTGTGTCATATATTTTGTCATCGTGTACAATTTCTTGTGTTTTGCGAGTTATTTCTTGTGCATCATAAATCGTCTTTTTCGTCAAGCCCACACACTGCCATCAAATGGAACCATTCACTGCCGTATTTGCCGGGGTATTTGCACTCCACTCGTCCCGTCGCACCCGATCATGTTTTTTGACGGGGGCTTTGCACAAACACAGTATTTGTCATTCTCTGAAAAATCTTCATCATCTATTCCCCCTAAATCATCAATATTTTCATCGCAGTCTTCCTCAAAATAACTGAAATCAAGGAGTTGAAATCGTCTTCGAAGAAAATTCCACGCCGTATTGTGTACCGTGTGCGTACGCCATGTTGTTATAAATACCAAACACGCAATGAACTATGGGTAAAATTGTGACAAAAATGTAAACATTGGCAAAAGGACGGGTCACTCAGCGATCGATCGGGTCGATGAAAACCCCTCGTCGGACAAAAGGTCTCGTTAGCACCTAGGACAGAGTTAGTTGAATGGCTTCGGAAGTCGTGCCTACTCCAGTTAATATAATAACTCCTTGATGGAAACAAAGTACTTTACAATAAAAACTGATGGTTCAACCATGTCTGCAGGCTGAATAATAACAAAGTTATAACAAAAAGTAGTTTGCCTATATTGCTAAATCTGGTCAAGTCATGCACATTTTAAACTATTTTAGCTTAAAAGGGCTTTAAAATCATGATGTCCAGTTGCTTATAGTGTTTGGTTAGTTAGACATCAGTGAATACATCCCAGCTCATGTTTTCCATTTTTGCTGGATTTAAAATAGGTAAAACATAGGGTTTTCTACATATTTTGGCGACAAATTTTCAAAAAATGTCGCCTTCTGTAGTCAATGATATGAACATCCCTATTAAAGTCTTAAAAATAATCTTAGAGACTATTCTAAATTCTAACTTAACTACCTGTCCTTACTACCTAAACTAATAAGCTACGAAATGAAGTATAGACACTACTCAACTAATATAATAATAAATAATAAATAAGCAAGTTTATAATGCGCCATTTATCTAGAAACAAGATCTAATCCAAGGCGCAATTAACAAACAAGAAAACA
Organism: Ophiura sarsii; assembly: GCA_035610835.1. Classification (NCBI taxonomy): domain Eukaryota; kingdom Metazoa; phylum Echinodermata; class Ophiuroidea; order Amphilepidida; family Ophiuridae; genus Ophiura; species Ophiura sarsii. Next base: position 14,913,321 of record CM069454.1, on the reverse strand, counting down.
ATACAGTGAATTACAAATTGAATATGAAAAAAAATAACAATAGCAAAGCAAACCAAATGTAAAATCAAAACAGTTGAAATTAGCTGTAATAACTTGATTTAAGCAGCATTGAATAAGAATGTTTTGAGTCCTGATTTAAACCGATGAAGAGAATTGACTGACGAACATCGATAGGTAATAAAGAGTTCCAAAGTTTTGGAGCAACAGTAGAAATAGCACGATCTCCGAAAGAGGATGTTGTTCGTTGAACTAACAGCACTTTTCTGACAACCTAAGACTGGGAGTAGGAGTATATGGAGAGAAGGTGATTATTTAAGAAGGTGCCATGTTTAAACCTTTCCATGTCAGAAGTAGAGTTTTATATTTGATTCGTTCGTGAACAGGTAACCAGTGCAGACTCCGTAGAGTAGGTGTAATGATAACATGTGCGAGTCTTTGGCAAAAAGCGAGCAGCTGAGTTCTGTATTATGGGTGATTCCATGAAAATGTGACGGAGCAAAAAAACTAAAAAATGCTCCAAAAGATTTAATTTTACATTCATGTTGTGCAAAGCCTATGCAAACGTTCAGGAAAAAAATATTGTAACCATTGACCGTTGTTAACTATGATTTTTTTAAACTTTTCTTACTTCCAAAACGGTAACACGTGTTATTACCGAAGCAACACTTTTTTGAAAATATTTCCTAATTGATTTGATTTTAATTGATGCCACTTATAATTTTAATCCTACTAGTTAGGCCCTATTTAAAAATAGTAAACAATTTGATAAATTCATAACCACCACTCCACTATAAGCCATCAAAATGTCGTAACGCGTGTTACCGAACTCATATTCAGTAAAACGTGCTAAAACCTTAATTTTTTTAGAGTTAGTTATAAATCACTATTTATGGTTTATATGTTAGTTCCATTGTCAAAGTCAAAATTAATTTTAATTCAGAAATTAAATAAATAATATAAAGCTAGTAAACTATGGCTAGACAAAATGTAACGCGTGTTATCGTAACACGTGTTACCGACTATTTTGCAATTTACAAAAAGGTGAGAACTTAAATTCTTGTTATTATTCTAGTATTATAAACCTTGGGTAGGTACTTGCTCACAGTAGTGACCAATTGATTGCAGGTAGGTTAGTTTAAATACACAAGCAAAACAAAGTGCGTCTTTTTTCGTAACGCGTGTTACCGATATTCAGAGCGGTCTTACATTAACATGAGCTGATATTTCATATTGGTGTTAGCATGAGGATTTAGCCTTAAGTCTTGGGTATTACAATACAAAAGATGTAAACTTCATTCAGACTACTTTTACAGTTATAGAGGGGAGAATAAAGAATGGCGCCCTAAAATGTAACGCGTGTTACCGTGGAATCGCCATATGTTAAAGTTTCTTTAATAGTTGTTGTTCAGTTATTCCATTTAGTAAAGCATTCCCGTTGTATAAGCGTGATGTTTCAAAAGCATGCAATATTATTTCTGCTGTATCCATAGAGAGAAGTTTTCTTATTATAAAGTTAGGTTTCTAATTTGGAAATATGCTGATTGACACACCAGTTTGATATGGTTCTCCATTGATAACGTAGAATCAAGATATATTCCCAAATTACGAACATTTGTAGAGGCAGAAATAGTTGAAGAACCAATCTGAATATTCTTATTCTGGATCTTATTTTGAGTATTTTTTGAAGATAATAAGCAGTTCCGTTTTGTTATCATTCAATTTCAGTTTGTTTTTTGACATCCATAATCCAATATCAGAAATACACAGTTCAATACGCTGTCGGGCTAAGCTTTCCTCAGCAGCATCATTAACGTTAAACGACAAATAAATTTGGCTATCATCGGCGTATATGTGTATGTACAGCTAAGTTATGTTTACGAGCAATATTGACAACTGGAGAAGCATGGTGAAAAATAAAGGGCCTAACACAGACCCTTGTGGTACATGTACTCCAAATGGGAGGATTACCGGAGATGATTAATTGTTTTCAATGCTAACAGATTGACGTCTGTTTGTCAAATATGAAGTGACCCATTGAAGGGCTGAACCTGTGATACCAGTATATCGACGCGAAAGAAGAATATTGTGATCAATGGTGTCAAAAGCCACAGACAAATCTAGTAGAACTAATAACATGGCATGTTTTGAAAGATGTAGAGTAGACCAAGTCTGGTTTGCCGCCCTTTGAGGCTGTCCAAAACCAGGGATGTTTCTTCGCCAAAACAGCCCTGGGACATTCTAGGGTGTGTCAAAAAAAGGGTGCCATGTGAAAGATGATTTTAGTAGTCATGAAAAATATCGAAATTGGATGTGAAGTACTAATAATCATGTTCAGCAATCTTTGATGTGTCATAAGAATTTGTTTCTATCCATTTTGAAGCTTTTATAATCAAATTATGGCAAATCTACTCAGGCATTTCAAATTCAGCTTTGGCCAATTCTCATGTGCAGATAACTCTTTTATTAGAATCGTCATTCAGTGTGTAATTGAACATATATAATCAATCAAATCAATAATAATCTACTAAAAATATCAATGTTAATTAGTTGAATTTGAGCAGAAACACATATTTTGATCCAGGGCTATTACTCATGACAAGCCACAGAATATTTGAATTTCTGTGGACGTGGTTGCATCTGATTGGCACATGATATAGTTTTGCAATCTTTAAATCTACAAGTAGAACCAACAATTAAGAATAATTTGAATATTATAGGTAAAGTACTTCTCCATAGGGGAGAAACATTCAGGCCCATAAGGCCACTTACAATTAAATATTAGATTCTCGTAGCAGGGGCCTTCCAAAAGTGAAGAGGGAGGGCGGTTTTTATTTTTTTATTTGACTAAATTGACACATAAGTATGGCTGTTTTCATGCAAAATTTGTATTTTACCAGCATCTTTCAGCAGCATAAGGAAAATGGTAAGGCTGTGAATGCACGGGTAGTTTCGTACCCGGGTACCCGACCCGTTTTTCGGGCGGGTACCCGGGTACCCGAAAATAGAAACTTTTTTTTTTTTTTTTTTTACAATTTTTTTTTTTTACAATTTTTTTTTTTACAAATTTTTTACCATTTTTTTCAATTTTGGGTACAAATTTGTCCCCAAAAATGACACATGATGGGGTCAATAGCGGTCATTTGGGGACACATTTGTACTATAAAAAAAAATGTAAAAAAAAAAAAAAAATATATATATATATATATATATATTTTTTTTAACATTTCGGGTATTCGGGTACCCAATTTGGTACCCGGGTACCCGGAATAGCGGGCGGGTACCCGGGTTCCCGGGTATAAGTCACAGCCTTAGAAAATGGTGAGGCACTTTTTTATGTTAAGTTTTAAAACTTAAGTTTATGAGGGTTAGACCCCTAGAAGTCTATGAAAACACTTGAAAGTGACTGTGTTAGTTGATTAATACATAATTTAGGCCTATGAACTATTGACATTTCAGTATTAGAAATTCATTAATCTATGAAAATTGATTTTAAAAAAAAGTATGACCATATCCCAGAAAGTGGGTAGGGGGGGGGGGGGGGGGGGGGGGGGGGGGCTACGAGAATAAGTGGCCTAGTTAGGAATATATATTTGGGGGAGAATTTTCAAAAAACAGTGCACTTGCACAACGCAGAGGGTGTCTGGAGGAGGTAGGAGGTGGGGGAGTGGATGTGCCCCTGAGAAGTTGGATAATTGTTGAAACTAAAGGCCCAATTCAAGCCCATTTGGTGCACCATTTTTGCTCTACAGTACAACATGTGGGTTAACTCTAACCAGTAAAGATAGTTTTTTGTGCGTATCGGGGGGAGGGGGAAAAAGTGCTATTTTTTTTACCCGAAAAATCACCCAGCACCCCCCGGGATTTGATCGCTGGACCATCCGCACCCAAGTCTGTCCCTCTACCAACTGAGCTAACTCCCTAGCGGCTATGCGGCCACAAACTCCGTGGCCACATATGCCTGAGGTAGGTGACGTCATCGCGGCAATGCAGCAGCACGTGCCTGGAAATAGTTTCTGGCAGTGAGATTTAGTGAGATTCAGTTACGAGGCGGACTGTTTTCTCACTTTTAATATAGGACATCCATTGATGTGAAACTTATGTCATACTCAAGTCTGAACTTTTTGATGTGGGGTAGCCCACTCAAAGATTAGGGGAAAAACTATCTAGAAATACTTAAATTTTCAACAACAACAAATCATGTGAGATGAGAGGCCAGTTATACCTTCCATCCAATGAATAACGATAATAATGTAAAATATGTGGTTCAACCAGTCAAAGCATTCCCATTCTACGGCACAGTATGATCGTCTTTTGATAGATATTGTGTCTTCAAGTCCATATGTATCCTATGAGTAAAGAAATTTCATCAAGGGATTTTTGAATTTAGAATTAGCAGAATGACATCCATGTAGCTAATTTATCTCTATTTAGCCAGCTTAAATTTCAAGTGAAGACAAGCGCACAGGCATGCTTTTTAAGCTGCTCTACTGGATCCAACCCAATCATCACTAAATCCCAGACCCTGACATACCCGCTAGTAACAGCACCCCCCCCCCCCCCCTTTAAAAAAGTAGAAAAGAAACATGGAAATATACTCTTTTTGTCCTGAAAAGCAATCACAACCCCTCTTGCCATGCATTTTACTACTGGGCTACAAATTGCATGGTTTGGTAACATTGGGAAAGAGGTCATGTTGATTTAAAATCCATGATCCATGAAAGGGATTGAATTACTTTATGTTGGTGTCTTTGCATGATTAGTGATCCGGTAATTGACAACAAAATATGGTGGTTAGCCCATAAAGCCACATCTATGGTGGGAATATCCATTGGATTCAAAGCGGATGAGAAGATGTACGGCAAAATGTAGCCCAATTTTGCCAAATGGTAATTGTATCTATGTTGTGACTGAGGTGACTCGAGTCAAGTCAAGTTTTTCAAAATTTGTGTCAAGTCGAAGTCAATCCAATAGGTCATCACTGATTGGCTCAAGTCAAGTCATGTCTCTTAATATTTTGTTCAAGTCATAATTATTATAAATCATGTGTAGGTCATATCTTACATTAGCATAATAATATTTCTATTTGTTCAGACTCAACTTTATCAAGCCAGTTTCCCACAAGACTCAAGTCAAGTCAAACCAAGCCAAAGTCAAGTCAAGTCTTTTGGATAAGTGACTAGAGTCAAGTCAAGTCATTTGAATTTGTTTCAAATCAAGTCAGGTCAAGTCAATTTACCTAAAATAGTGTATTTAATAAGTCAAAACCAACTCCAAATTTGGAATACGATATCTTATGTAGTATAGAAAACACTTAAGGCTGCAAGTAATACCCGGGTACCAAATTAGGTCCCGGATCCCCGAAATTTTAACATTTTTTCCAAAGTCTACGTGTATAAGTATATTGGATGACCCATATTTGACCAAAATTGACCTGGTAGACATTAGGAAAGATTTGTAAATGTTTGTATTTGTATTTCAATAAAAAATATAAAAAAAATTGGGGGGGGGGGGGGCGGGGGTCAAATAAAATGATACGGTACAGATGGAACAATTGAAAGCGAGGCACTCCCTGTACCACGCACTATCGCGCGACACTGCGTTGGTGGTTTCAAGTGCTCAGGTTTGTGCATCGCATATTGCGGTTTGGCGCGCTGATAAGAGGGGAGAGCCTCGCTTTCATTTTAAAATGGCGATTGCGTGCAAGTAGCGTAAGCGTATACATACCTCTTGACCCATACCTTTGGAATAGTAACTCATAAGCCAAGATCCTATACTCAAATATTTAATTTATTCTGACCAAAAGTAATTTTTGAGGACCGTTTTCTGTATACAAATTATTACTAAAGCAACAACATCTAAATTCAGTACAAATGTTGCGCATGTAAATAAGTGCCAGAGAGCCCCTCCAGGGCCTTCTTAACAGCTAAAATCCAGGAGCTTCAACGGGCTTCGCCCCTGGACCCCACCAGGCGTCCCTAAGGCGGGCCCCTGGACCCCACCGGCTAGGGGCTCGGTCGCTTCGCTCCCTCGCATAGACTGTGGCACTTTACCAATTTTCATTTTTTGGAAGTGCCACTTCACCAAAACTATTTGAGAGTGCCTGTTATAGACCATGTGACCTCACTGTTGATCAACAAAAGTGGCCGGCTCCATTCCATGCATAGGGGGAACATTGATTGTTGCATTGACTGACTGATGACAGGTTTGTTTTGGTGTATGGTTTATAATGGACACCCCTTGGGAACTGGCAGAAACTGCATACTCCTACAAGCAGACAAGCTTTTGTTTGCTTGCCTGTTGATGAGGTTACAGGTGACATAATACAAATACTACATGGTATCGGGGAAGGGGGAATAGAGCAAACTAATTCCCGAGGTTCTGACTACGGGCCTACCAGCAGACAAGCTTTGTTTGCTTGCCTGTTGATGAGGTTACAGGTGACATAATACAAATACTACATGGTATCGGGGAAGGGGGAATAGAGCAAACTGATTCCCGAGGTACTGACTACGGGCCTATCACCTCGAACCCAAAGGGTGAGGGGTAATAGGCCCGTAGCCAGTACCGAGGGAAAATAGTGTGCCCTATTGCCCCGATCAGACCATGTAGTATTTGTTTTATTACACCTCACTGTGACTCTGGGGATGAGGTTGTAGGGAAATAGTACTTGTGATTAGGAATTGATTAGTTCATGAATATTTATGAGGTGTAATAACATCATAATAAATTCACAAATAATTCACACATTCATTAATTATATTTTGTTTTAATTCTGCAGTGCAGTACATAACTACTACCAGGCCTTCCTAGTGGCCTAGTGTTCAGGCTTAAATCCTTCCTAGCTATTAGTGGTCGGTGTCTTTGCCGTCATCATGCCGCTCTTCGGTCCATCTAAGAAGACCCCAGCGGATCTGGTGAGGACCATGAGGGATCAGTTTGAAACGTTGTCCAAGTCAGATGCTGCACATCCTCCAAAGAAGTTAGAAAAGGTAACGCAGAAGTGATGTATAACAATAACATTGAGGGCTCATGTTAATAGAAATGGCGTAATAGAGAGTTTTGATTTTGAATAATCATATTCAGGTAGACGCAGTCAAAATTAAATGAGCCAGGGGCATTCTGGAAGCTTAGTTTCTCCTGGCTCCCACATATAAGTTAGTTGAAGTTAACCCTCAAACAGTGTTATGTTTTGAATAGGTCATCATATTTTTAAATTGTAAAATTACAAGAACTTTATCTATTTTTTACCAAAACATGAAATAATAAGTCATCAGTCTGAGTTAGAAATAATATAAGGTGACAAAAACACTACAAATTTCATTCCTTTTTTCATTTTTTTGTAATTTTTCTTTTTTCTTTTTTTCGATTGAAATTTGTTGGAAATAAAAGATTAAACAAATATGTTGACTTTTGGTCAAAATGTTTACAAATTGTTAACCCCCAAAAAACCTACCTTGAGCGACCCTACCTGAGAGGTCTGTTTGCCCATGGAACACGGTTCATTTAATTTGTTGCCTAATACAATTTTTGTTTTTTTTCTTCTCATAATTTACATTGCCTAATCATTTGCATCCCTACTGTTTCTAATAATTTGCATCCCTATCTGTTTTCCCCCCTTCAAGGATGTCGCAAAGAACCTGGTGGCGATGAAGGAAGTGCTGTACGGCTCCGGCGGACAGGACCCTGTCACCGAGCAGGTCACTCAACTGGCCCAGGAGATTTATACCGTGAACCTGCTGGAGTACATGATAGATAATTTGAGTAAAATTGACTTTGAGGTTAGTTGGATTGGATTATGTGTATACATGTATTACAAATGCAGAGGGTTTTTTTTGGGGGGGGGGGCAGGTGTAAGGAAGACAAGAGGTGGCGCAGCGGTTTAAGTGCGCTCATACATACTGCTGTGCCGTAGTTCACTTGGTGGATCGTTTCAATTCGGGTGTTGATTTCAATTGATATACGAATTGCTGCGATTTCCATACAACCTTGTCCCCATGCCTCCTTTAGACCATACAGTTTGAAGTAGGCATGTTCAGCGCACCGTGGTTCGGAAGTCACATTGAAATGTTGGTCTCGTGAATCGGAAGAGCCATTCCTGAGCACGTTAAAAATGTCACAGACTCCTTCGTAAAGAGTAGGGGATCATCCCGGGTCTGTATTTGTACGCTCATTCATGTATTCCAAGGTTCCAGGGATATGCAGTGCGTTTATATTCATATAAATTATAATGAATTCAGCACCTGTCCGGTTGACTCCCATTAGGTTGTGTTGGACAGTATCCATACAGATACAGACAGGCCCATGAAATGAAATATTCTTTGGAATGAACATGGACTGGTATGGGATTTTCGGGAAATCATGCTCCCGGGACTCGATTTAATTTTTCGGGCGGGACTAGGATTCCCGAATTTCTCAACACATACTCTGGGTTGATTGTTAGGGCGCCATCTTTTGTCAATATTGTGTCATACGTAATCTAAGATGGCGGCATGGTAAACACGGATGTGAAAATCGGCGGTGAAAATCACATTTTAGTGAGCATAAGCCTATAAGGGTTAAAAAAGCAAAGCTAGATGCTAAAAATAATCATTAACCTAACCCGGGGAAGGGGGGGGGGGGGGGATAAAGCAAAAGGGGAAACACAGGACAAATAATATTTAAACTATGGGGTGTGCCTATCTCCCCGGTATAAAACCCAGGCCAGGCGGCTGGAGTCCTGGTGACGGGTGACTCACACGCTATCAACCCTGTAAATAGCGACTAAATTGGTCGCAAATGCGCCCAAATATTTGCCAATGCGATCATATTTCCACACGCGATCTCCATTTGTGACCTCAGAAATTGCTAACTAGTCGCCAAGAAATATAATCAAGAAAGCTTAAACAACTACATACGAATGTGCATTTAGTTGTCATTGGTCAATTATTCCTACTAAAATGTTATAGTATTGTTAAAAAATGCCCCCCCCCCCCCCAAAAAAAAATCTGTCTGATATGCAACGTTTTAACCACGAATTCACCCATCCATATTGCCCATTAGCTCGCGATACTTTATTTTAATAAAGGAGCCTGACGCCGCCGGTCACTGATATGAGGGAAAATTAGGTATTGAAAATAAACGTGCATACCAAATCGTTTCTCCGCCTACCGAAGATAACATATGAACCATCGCAAAATCAGAAATTGCGAAAGTAATTATAATTTGCGTCATGGATCTAGCGATGGAACAGACACTGTGATTGGTTTTCGTATAGTAAACATTACTAGCAAAAACCAATAAAAACCGCGCTTATAGAATTTTTGATGCCATGTTTGTTTCAGTTTTGTTGGTTTTGTTTCGTAATGTTGTGGCCTTGCTTGTGTGTTGTGTGAGAACTTGGAAATTTTCCTTGTCGAAATATGGCATTGCAAAATATGTGATGGAGCTTTGCAGTTGCATCGCAAACATGCTGTCTTGTGGAGCATTTTGCGATGCGATACATGTTATGTCGGAAGTTTAGAGTGAACAAGACATTGTTGAAGATATTGAACATTGACTGGCGACTAGAATTTTTGCCTTTAGGGGCCAATAGCTCCCAAATTATTTTTTTCTGTTTACAGGGTTGCACGCTATGGGTGGCACTCCCACAAAAAACCCTTTTTGGAGCCTATTTTATGTACCTTTGCGTGATTGTGCAATTAGATGTGAATAGGGTCTACCGGTGCGGTGCGTCTGATGGATTTGGTTGGATTGGCATGGTTCGGGTGCTCAATGAATAATCCTCCATATTTCAAAAGGGACAACACTTGCAATGGGATATTAATAATCAAGGAATCATATTATATATCTGATTATGTCCTCTGGTTATATTTTAAGAATTTGATTTGTGAATCTATCAGCCTGCTAAAATGTATTTTAGGCATCAAATATTATAGTTTAAAGGCAGAGTTTTGTGCATTTTTGATCGGTACATTTAGTAGCCTAGATCCTTTAAGATAGCTCAGAAAACAAAGAAGTAAGTCATATGTTTATGAATCATCAGTTAGCAGAAACATAATGGGACAAAATTGACACAAATTGACAGCCATCACAAATATCATTCCATCGGCAGAAAACTGTCAATCTGTGTATCCGGAGTAGCTATTTTTACCGCGGTGACCCTATAACCGAGTCTGGTTTGTTAAGATTTGTTTAAAACAGGGTGTTTTTGTCAGAAAAAATGATTGAATTATTTTACGATACAATCCAACGTTGATAATATAGATTGAGAGAATGGTAATGTTTAAAGGGACACTAAGAGATGTGTTGGAGGCTGCGTCCTCAATTATGATAAAAACTGGGATTAGTTTATTTTTATAATTGTATTACATGTATGAACTTACACCTATAAGGATTAAGAAAAATCAGCCCTCTTTGTACAAGAAAACGCCGATTCAAAAATGCTCGTACAGCCGGGACGAGCATTTTACGTCCGACAGTATCCCCCTGCAGTACGCGTGATACATAACGCGAGCCATATTTGCATAGAGGGCGTTTTTCAATAAATAGCGATGATATTGTTTTAATCAAGTTTTGCTGTGTTTTTGTTAGTAGAAACAACAATAATGGCAATTTTTAATGTTCATCTTGAATTCTGAAGTAAATTTTTAAACATTTGAAATTTTCAACACCACTTAATGTCCCTTTAATCTTTGATGAAATATGTTCATCATCAGGATTGTTGCTTGAAATTTGGATGAATATTTATGTTGAACAATTCCATTATGTTACTCACGTTTAGAGGGTTTTGTTTTCATGGTCGGAAGACTCCTTTAGTGATAGCTTGGTTCGCTTGCTTTTCCTGCAAGACTTATTCTCATTCTCGTTCCCAGGAAGCTTAGACCTGTGTTATCAGTAGATCATATATACATGTAGACATGATTTAGAGAATAGATACCCTCGTCACGGTTGATGATTTTGGCCCTCTGCCTGTGTATCCAAATTGAATATTTTATCCATGGTAATGTTTAATACTTTGATCAAATTTATCACATGAAAGCAACACATTTAGTTTAATGCGTAATGAAAGATTGCCCTCGGGTGGCGATCAGTTATAAAGGCATATTATGTGATTTTTTTCAGGGGCGCCCTCTATTCATGTTTTTGTTTAGAAAGTAGATTTTCTCACAGATTTACATTTCTGATCATAAATCATAAATATATTCTGAGTTACAGAGCGATACGATTCTCTATTCATGTTTTTGTTTAGAAAGTAGATTTTCTCACAGATTTACATTTCTGATCATAAATCATAAATATATTCTGAGTTACAGAGCGATACGATTCGGAATTACGTCAAAATCATGTTTTAAAGAGTAAAATTAAACTGTCAGGTCTGCACGACAACTTATTTTTCACTCTAAATTCACTCTAAAACCATGATTTTGAAGTAATTAGGAATCGTATCACTCTGTAACTCAGAATATATATGATTTATGATCAGAAATGTAAATCTGCGAGAAAATCTACTTTCTAAACAAAAACATGAATAGAGAATCTACTTTCTAAAAAGAATCATGAATAGAGGGCGCTCCCTGGAAAAAAATCACATAATATGCATTTAATGATGAGCATTTGTTATGAACGAACGGTATTTTGTATTATGAACGGGTGCTCCCGCGCTTGTAAATACAATGTCAGTCTTTGTTAATGAAATTTGCCATTTCATTACCGTCATCCGAGATGAGAGTAGCAAGCCAATAATCTCATTCATCGTGGATAGCCTAAGTGTAGTAATAAAATTGTGGAAAAAAAGACAAAGCGCTGGTGAAATTTGGGAATTTAATCAGTTGTCTGTTTGATTCTGAAAGAAAATACATCCCAGTTTAAGGGGCATGATTAATGGTCACATTTGGGTTTTTTAAAATCCGACACCGTCTGGATCCAATCTCAACTGTAATTTATCTTCTTTGACATGGTGATCTGGCCACTCGAATATATTCCTTTTAATCGTCTTCTCCACCAAACCAGTGGTTTATGTAGGAGTTCTGCCAAATTAACAAAATAATTGATAAATTTATGTTTATAAAATTGGCAATGTTCAAAAAAAGGTGTGAAAAATCATGTGCAAACATTTTACACTTTTGGATGAAAGAGAGCGTAATACTTATCAAGATTATATTTATATCGGCTTACAGTTTAACAGGGAATAGCAGAAAGAAGGATTCTAAAAATCGACCGTTTCGTTATCATGTTACACTAATTTGAGTAAAGCCCCAAAATCCGAAGCATGAACAGAATGGTCGAATTATCAAGCCGTTCCAAAAGAATTCTAGGGTTTCCCTCCTGAATCAAAAGATATGCAAACTTTTACTTTTCCTTCTTGAAATACAGGCTTTTTATTATTCATAATTACACAGATCTTTTTCCAGTGATTTTAAGATATTGTACAATATTCATGTGTCTTTTCAGTTTTTTCACTAGTTTCATTGATCAGCATCTCTGAATCAGGCAACCAACAATTACTATGGGTTATTATTGCCATTCCTCGGATTGGCTTTAAAATACCAGGTTCTACTCAAATGGTTGCAACTTTATGACACAATGCTTGAATTCAAAACTTCTTTTTTGGAATTAAAGCCAAATGTGTGTTCTTTGTACCACTATATTTGGTTTTGAATATGCAGGCCTAATATTTCTGTGGCGCTTTCGCCAAAAAAGTGCCCGTTCTTTTTGACTCACCCTGTATGGTGCAAACCCCACTAAAATTAAATTTTCTAGTTGTTGCAAATAATTTACTGAGAAAATAAGTAATTTGTCACTTCTTTTGACCTATAACCAGGCCGGTGCCACTGTACACAGACTCCCATTGTCTTTGAAGCCTTTCTAAGAGGTACATTGCACGCCCTCATTATGCAAGAGGTACATCACTCGTCTAAATCATGCTAATTAGTTATTAAGAGGTACATCACGCGTCTAAATTATGCTAATGAGTTATTAAGAGGTACATCTTGCGTACTCACTCCCACATGCCCATATATAGGAGGCTTCAATTTTGCGATTCAAATTTCCTCTCCCATTATATAAGCTCCCTGCTATAACTCAAGATCAATTTTCCTGACATCTAACAGATTCCGCTTGATCGCCTCACATGATTTTGTGGTTTTCTTGTTCTTTAACGGTTTGGTAAAATTGGGGGAAACAAAGCGATATTGCTTTCAAGCCTAAGATTTGATCGGTCATTGTTTGCAATGTCAGGAAGCATCACCTTACCGATCCACCTAATTGCATTTCCTCATAGTTTCTGCCTTAAATCCCCAGACAGTATGATTATAGTGTTACTTAAACCACTGTTTATCCACTTAATTGGGCTCACATAGGGCTCCTATTGGTTTCCTGTTTGGCTTATTTGTATGATTACAGTGTTACCGACACCGCTATTTAACCAACTCTAATTTGGCTCACATAGGGCTCCAATTGGTTTCCCGTTCGGCTTATTTGTATGATTACAGTGTTACCGGCACCGCTGTTTAAACACCCAATTGGGCTTGATAGAGGGCTTCAATTGGGTTCCTGTTGTGCTCCTTTGTATGATTATAATGTGTGTTACCAACACCATTGTTTAACCACCCAATGGGCTCGTTATAGCACTCCGGTCAGGGTCCTGTTGCACTAATTTGTATGATGACAGTGTTGCTGACACCGCTGTTTAACCACCCATTGGGCTCATTCAGGATTCCAATTAGGTTCCTGGTACATACATTACAGGCTGTCCCAAAATGATTAGTACCCATCGATGCCCAAAGTTCATTAATTTTTTCATCATGAAAATCAATGAGATTTAGGTCCCTTGTTTTTCCATCATCTTTGACTTACTGTACCCTATGTAGTAGTGGCCCGTGGTTCCGAAGATTTGAAGTAGACAGCCAGAAATGATTTGATAAACAATAGCATGCATCATATCCCCCAGGATTAATGGAGGGATTGACATTGAGTTGTTAACATTGACATCTTTATTTATTTATAAAATTGATATGATATTTTGGCATGATTCCATTTTTCAAACTGATTCATTTTATATTTTATTATCTCTTATCTCTTATCTGATCAATATGCGATAAGAGTTACAGTTAGCCTTTTGAACCCTACTGTAAAAGTAGAAATTTTCGCGAGGTTTTTATTTTCGCGAATTTCGCGAATCAATCCTCATCCGCGAAAATATAAACTCGCAAAAATTATTGACTTCTGTTCACAAATGTTGAAAATCGCGAAAATAAAAAATAGCGAAATGCCTGTTATGACCATTTTCGTGAAAATATCTTATCGCGAAAATATTGACTTTACAGTATCCTGGCAAACAAAGAAATGCTAGAAACATGATTCCAAAAAAGTGTTCATCACTTGACATGCAATCAAGGCTCAAGATAAGCGGGCGCTGGGCGATTTTTACCCCTCGGTCCTTCTGCCACAGCGCCCGGTAATGCTGAAAAATAAATAACTGAGCGCTGATATTTTGTCCAAACCAGTGCCCGTTGACTATCGGGAAGCTTGCGCAATACATCATATTGCGAGTTTACAATGCTGCAACGCTGGGATTTAATAACAAAAGTTAGCTCCCGGTAGACTGAAAGTAGCTCCCGGTTCTCAGTAAATCCCATGATCCGGGCGCTACTTCTGAAAAAATGTAGCTCCCGGTAAAAAACCTGTTATCTTGAGCCTTGCATTCAATGGTATCAGATTATCAAGTTTGGTATCATTTTAAAGCTTATGTGGTGCAATCAAGCAAATAAGTATAAAGTTGAAAATAGCACATTTTGATTGTGTTGGTCATGTGCAATGCAACATTTTGCAAAACCATATTAAAATGGGCATTTACTTCCAAAGATATGAGCAATTAAAGGGCTTCAAAAAAAAAAAAAAAAAAAAAAATTATATCCTTCAAAATAATTGTTTGCGACTCCCAACTCATTTTGCTTGATTACATCACATATTAGGCCGAACAAAAAACTCAAGTTTGTTTCCGGTAGTGCGCGAGCATTTCACTAAGACGATTGATTCTTGCGCATTTAATTATTTTTATAGAAAAAAAGGGATCTTTTGTCGAAAATTGTGTCTAACATGTTTCAATGGCAAATGGCCACATACAGCAAACACAAAAGTGATAATCCACGGCGAATATCACATTCAAGCGAGCATAAGAGTAACAAAAATGCACAGATTTGACTAGATAAAACCATTTCATGTGAATCTCCACTATTCAGGCTTGCTACTGGGAAACAAGCTTGTTTGTTATATTTGCCTTACAATCTCCTCTATAATTAATCATTGATGGTTTCGGTTAACAGTTAACTAACTGTGGAAAACATAAAAGGTGACATTAATTCATGACCAAAGGGTTAATCAGGCCAGGCCTCGAAATAAGAATAAAAATCAAAGGGTCCTCATGACCCTTGCCTCTGAAATTCCAAGGGTCCTCACTTATTTTCAAGGGTCCAAACATTTGAAATTCGACATGAGTGGGGCTACTTTTGGATTCAAGATGTCTGGATAACGTGTATATATCATAACATAATGTGGATTCCCCATATTTTAAACCCTGCTGTTAATGTTAATGTACTACATCATAGGATATGTCATCAGCAACATCTTTTGTTTAAAAAAAAATTGCACGCAATTTTCTGAATGTATTTTATTTTTGTGGATATAAGAGTCAAGGGTCCTCACTATTTTTTTAGGGCTTTTGACCCGAGGGCCCTCCTTATTTCGAGGCCTGGGGTTAATCCCCAAACCATACATGGTTTATAATTTTTGTTATGGTTTTATTTTTTTCTTTCAACTTTAAATTTTTCAGTTATCTTTTGTGAAGAAAAAAAAAGACAATTCCATAAAAGTTGTTTTTCTTTTTCTTTTTACAGGCCAAGAAAGATGTAGCACTTATCTACAACAACTTACTGCGGAGACAAATTGGCACAATTGGCACGACAGTAGACTACATTGTCAAAAAAGAGAGAATATTGTTTACACTAATTCTTGGGTAAGTATGTATCTAAGGTATAGATGGGGTGACAGCAATGTTCATCAACAAACGCAACAGTTGAAGAGACTGGACTGTCAATACATGCTTGAGGGCACAGCATATGACCACAACACTGTCCACTATAGAGGGTATGCAATGAACCAACCGGAACGGTATAAACAATGGATCGGGCAGCCATTATGGAGGTATAGGCTAGTCACGTATTCGGATTGACAATTAAATTTCCCGCTCCATGTGATCTGAAATGACCGAATCATATTGTTCCGTGGAATCCATCTTGGAGGCACAGTTTAAATGAGGACATAGTGACGTAGCATTGTATACTCTCTATGCCTTATTGCCCTTTGTAATACTTTGGCGTGAGTTTTAAAAGCACAGGTCTTAAACAAAACAGGATGCGTGCGCGAACCACCGGGCGAAGACCAAATGACCGGTGTGACGTCACATGTCACCCCATCTATAGGACGATTGCACTGTGGGTCATTAGTTAAAATCCCCCTCTAGAACAACTTGCATGCATGTAGAACAATACCAATCACCTGTTTATTGATATTAATCCAAGTGATTGTTATTGTACTACATACATGCATGAGTGATTCTGGATGATGATTTGAACTAATGACCCTCCGTGCAATCACCCTATTCATCAGGTTTATTTGAAAATTAGTGGTGCTAGGTTTTTTAAAGGTATGTTCCGATCACTTTTTTTGGCTATGATTTTTTTCTTCACCTCATGATATTTTGATATCAGAAGAATCCCCATATTTTTCTCATTATATCTGTAAAATCTTAGGGGCCAGATAGAAATGATAGGCTAAAATGTGGTGAATTACTGCCAGTTTTTGTACTACTCAATGGGCAAAATTTGTGTGACCTTGTGCTTCTCAAATTAGAACCATTGGAGTTATGCAACTCAATCTTTGGAATGTGACAGTTTTAAGGATGACCTTTCATGTAAAATAGAAAACATCAAGTTAAAAATCGGGCCAGCAATCAGAACATCTACCTTTAAATGACAGGCTTTTAGAACCCAGAACCGTATACAAGTTTAAAAAACACATAGAAACCCTAACTCAGGACTCATTATAATTTTGTTTTCTTTCTCTTCTTTAAAAATCCCCATTATAGTTACGAACAGCCAGAGATAGCCTTGAACTGCGGCACAATGTTACGGGAGAGTATAAGACATGAAGCCCTCGCTAAGATCATCCTTGAATCAGAATCACACATTCATTTCGACAAGTTCTTTGAGTACGTCGAGATGGCCACATTCGACATTGCATCCGATGCCTTTGCTACATTTAAGGTGGGTATGACGATTCATTCTCAATGTCCATAATAGGAATGGGAGTGAGTTCCGCCCCAGAATTCCCTTCCTGAATCCAGATTCATGAAAGTAACCTGTATGTAACCATCCAGCACAAAGAGTGAATTTTGCAGTACCATCAAAGTAATTAATATGAAAATATCGCTCTTGTAATAAAATTGATTTTGCCATTTTGGCAATAAAAACTTGAAAATTAGTTTGAATATTTATCAACCCCAGTATTTTAAATTACCACACATCGTATG
Source organism: Ophiura sarsii (assembly GCA_035610835.1). Classification (NCBI taxonomy): domain Eukaryota; kingdom Metazoa; phylum Echinodermata; class Ophiuroidea; order Amphilepidida; family Ophiuridae; genus Ophiura; species Ophiura sarsii. The sequence continues at coordinate 14,895,755 of CM069454.1, read as the reverse complement.
TTCAACAAAAGACCTAGTCTAAACAGTTATCTACCATTATCGAACACTATAGTTCAATCAGTTCCAAATTGGCGAAAATTAGGAGGCTAATATGTATCCGTTGACCCAAATGGAATACGTAATTGCCCACCGCTCGCTGATACAAACGTATGATGTGAAAACGCACACTTTCACCAATAAATATGCGCAACAACATGGATTCTTTTGCACATGGACAAATACAAGTCTCACAATTCTCGCCAATTTAGAACTGATTAAGCTATAGTTGCTATATAGAGGCAAGTTACTGAACAATTATTTGCTTTTCTGTTGCAGGATCTACTAACGAAACACAAGGTGATATGTGCAGAGTTCTTAGAAAATAATTACGATAGGGTCTTTGAACAGTATCAAAGGTTGTTACACTCCCAGAATTATGTAACGAGGAGGCAGTCCCTTAAGGTAAGGACAAATAGAAAAACAATTAATTGTATCGCAAAACGTGAGGGATGGAATTACCCCCTTAAATTTAATTTGATTTCATATTTTAACAGTTTAGAAACTTTTTTATTATTAAAGAATGTCTAGTGAGTAAATCAATAAAACTCAGAAATAAAATTTCAAATTACCCTTCACAATTAATAAATAACAGCATTTTGTTAACGTTCAGTTCTTTGCACTTACAGGGTGCCATTTGTGTCTCTAACCATCATTTTCTAATTCACAAAATTTTTGAAAGAAATTTGGAAAAAAAATTGAAAATCAAAAAGGCACAGACAACATCGATCCCGGAATTGCTAACAAATCATTTGATCACATCACAACACCTCTTCTGCACATCTTAAACCAATCACTACTCACGGGTATTGTACCACACAAACTCAAATCTGCAAAAGTCATCCCTGTCTTCAAAAGCAAAGACCAGCACAGCATTACTAACTACAGACCTATTTCCGTATTGCCACCCTTCTCCAAGATTCTTGAGAAAATAGTCCACACCAGATTATATAATTTCCTGGACAAAAACAACACTCTCGTCAATGAACAATACGGATTCCGGTCAAAACGGTCAACCTACATGGCACTTCTTGAACTCACTACTAACCTCACACATGCACTCAAAAAGAAAGATCACACCATGGGTATTTTCCTAGACCTGTCCAAGGCATTCGACACAATAAACCATAATATTCTCCTTGCCAAACTGCACCACTATGGTATTAGGGGCATCGCCCTGGAATGGTTTGAAAACTATCTCACCCACCGCACCCAATCTGTTCATGCACTAAATCATCAATCAACCACTCGGGAAATCACTGTTGGAGTTCCGCAGGGATCCATCTTAGGACCCCTCCTTTTCATTATTTACATGAATGACATAACTAATACAACTAATATGCTAAAACTCATCCTCTATGCAGACGACACAAACATCTTTCTTTCTCACTCAAACCTTGATTCACTTTACCATAACATGAACACTGAACTAACCCACATCACTGACTGGTTCAGGGCAAACAAACTTTCCTTAAATGTCTCTAAAACTAACTACATGCTTTTCTCATCCAAAACTCCTCACCACTCTCACAAAATCACAATTGACAGTCATGACATCTCACAAGTTCACACCACAAAATTCCTTGGCATCACCATAGATGATAAGCTCACCTGGAACCACCACATAAATACTATTACCACTAAGGCATCTCATGCCATTGGTACCATCTACAGAGTTAGGGATCATCTTCCACGGCACATTCTGAAATCACTCTATAATACGCTGGTTCTTCCACACCTCAGCTACTGCAACATAATATGGGCCTCAAACTATCAATCCAGACTTGCCAGCTTAAACATCACTCAGAAATGGGCCATTCGCACAATAACCAATTCACGACGCATGACACACACTTTACCTCTCTTTCACCAACTCAATACATTGAAAATCAACGATATCAACCAGCTACAAACGGCACTATTTATGCACGACCACTTCTATAACAACCTTCCTCCAAATTTCGCAAACTACTTCACCACAAACCGTCAGATACACGCACACAACACAAGGCAAGCACACAAATTTCATCTTCCTCTCCCAACTACCACAGCTGAGAAACATCAGATACTCTACTATGGTGCTAAGCTCTGGAACGCTCTTCCCAACACTCTCACAAATATCACAAACAAACATACATTTAAAAGGCAGCTCAAAAAATGCTACATTTCTACATATGATACACACACCACACATACCATTCTTTCTCTAAGTAAAACATAAACTTTGTTCGCTACTCTTCTTTTCTCTTCTTCTCATCTACCTCTATTTTCATTCTATCCCCTCTCCTTCCATGCCTTCCTCTTGTAGAACATAACAAATGACTTAACTTACTTTTAACTTGGCAACTTTTGTCTCTTGTCATGTACATGTGTTCTGTATTGTTCTCTTTTTGTTTCTGTGTGTCTTTGTCAAGTGTATTGCTTTTGTGCTGTTCTGTCTGATCTCGTTTCGTGTTTTCTGTTCTCCCGTCATTAAAAATGCTCTAATTATTATCATTTTATTTTTGTGTCAAGGGTCCCCGTTTTATAAGCCCGTCTATCAGGGTTTCCACTGGGGTTCCTAGCCTCTATTCCATATTGTATTATAATTTCTTTGTATTACTTTTGCTGAATAAATTGAATTGAATTGAATTGAAACTTCAATATGTTTTCTTTATAATTATTAGACATTTATTTCATAACTGATATTAATTTTTGAGGTACCAGTTGCCATAATTATGGATTTGGCCCCATATGGATGGTAGGCAGACAAATTTTAGACTAGAACCTCACATCCCTCTACTTAGCCGCCATTTTAAAAATGGACTGGGAAAAATCATGACAAAAAAATTGTGCGGCTCTTTGTAGAATTCCACGTAGACTGAGTATGCGCATTTATGCATTGCCCAGCAATAACAGAAATCACCTGATTGGTCCATTCAAACTGCATTGAATTGAACAGTTGTCACATGGGAGGTAAAGTCACGCGCATCGCTGATGGTGCGTGAATTAGATCATGTTTATCCATGAGCTGTATTTTCCCCCGAAATATTTGGGACACCAAACAAACGAAAAACATGCCCAACTGATTGACCCTTCCTAAGAGGTCAGATTGTCTGTAGAACAGGGTTTTTACCCTTGTCTTATTGGAATGACTAGCCAATAGTGTCCACCATTCACTGCAATAACTTTCCTGTATCGTTGAAAAGTGCCACATTTTGGGAAAACATCATTTGGGGGAAATGTGACTGTTTCAGGGAAAAGTAAACGTGGTATTGAAAAGGGGAACTCTGTGTGGGTAGCCAAGCGCTTTCCCTTTTCGTAAGTGTTTCAATCTCTCAAAATGCCTTATTATGTGTGGTGTTATGCAAACAAACTCGTATAGGATCTTGAAAAGTGCCACTTTTTCTGAAAACATAATTTTGGGGAAACGTGACTATTTTGGGAAAAGTGATAATGATATTGACACAGGGAAACTTTCTATGGGTAGCCAAGTGTTTTTCCTTATCATAAGTGAATCAATCTCTCATAATGAACAATTGTGTGTAGGGTTATGCAAACAAACGTGATCTAATTTTAGGTGGGATGGCTTACTTTTTTGAACCCTTTATATTATTCATATTGGGAGTAATTCTGTTATACCCTTCACAGAGGCATTCAGAGTGTATGATTTTTAAGAACGACGCATACTACCAATGTTGATGTGTAGGGTATAATAATAATAATAATAATAATAATAGTGACAAGGCACATATCCACTCTAAATAAGAGCGCTCAAGGCACAAACATAAAATACAATATAATAGAAAACGATAAACAACAATAAAACTACTTAATTATTACAAAATGTCTCAGACATCAGATGTGTTTTCAACAGTTTTTTGAAGATTGTAACAGTTTTTGCAGTTTTAATATGGATAGGAAGTTCATTCCAGAGACGAGGAGCTGCAATAGCAAGGGTATAACAGAATTATGCCTCATATTGTGTTTCATATCAATAAAAAGCTTATGTGTTCTTCTTTCCAATGATACCTTATTTGTAAAAGTTAGCGCTATGCATCTCACATGATGTATAATTATGTTGTTGAATTGTTGTTGTTTTTTAGCTACTTTTTTCTCAAATCATGTAAAATCAGTCGTTTTTTATAGAAAATATGTTGAATTTTTTTCATAATTCCAGATTTTTGCAGATTTTGGTGACATTTTAGGTTTAAAAAAAAAATTGACTGATCGACTGACCCTGCTTGACAGGTCCGTCAACCCGTAAAACGGGGTTGTTGTTTTTCGTCGCCTTAATGATGTTTTTAATGTTCATTAAAAAATGTATGCTTTTCTTTTGTAGCTGCTTGGTGAACTGTTGTTAGATAGACACAACTTCACAACAATGACAAAATACATCAGCAATCCTGACAATCTTAAGCTTATGATGAATCTACTTAAAGACTCCAGTAGGAATATTCAATTTGAGGCCTTCCATGTATTTAAGGTAAGTCTTTCCTGGGGGTCAGAGGTCATTTTAGTCATGCAATGTATTTAAGGCAAGTCTTGCCTGGGGTCAGAGGTCATTTTAGTCATGCAATGTATTTAAGGTAAGTCTTGCCTGGGGTCAGAGGTCATTTTAGTCATGCAATGTATTTAAGGTAAGTCTTGCCTGGGTTCAAAGGTCGTTATAGTCATGCCATGTATTTAAGATTATTGTAAGTCTTGCCTGGGGTCAAAGGTCATTTTAGGCATGCAATGTATTTAAGGTTAGTCTTGCCTGGGGTCAGAGGTCATTTTAGTCATGCAATGTATTTAAGGCAAGTCTTGCTTGGAGTCAGAGGTCACATGAGGCTTGTTATGCCTCCAGTAGGAATATTCAATATGATGCCTTCCACGGAAAAGAGGAAAAGGACAAATATTTTAATGTATCCAAGATGGCAGCCACCATGTGTTGAAAATATCCAAAATATCGATTTAGTTCCAAGAAAAAAATAAATTAAACTAGCACTTTTTAAAATGTTGATTATAAATCCATATAAAGAAAGTCTTCAAAAAGCTTGCAATATGGGGAAATTTGAGTAAGATTATTTTCCTTTTCTTTTTTTCTTTTCCCCCAGACACACATCCAATCACAATCCCACCCCCAATTCCATTTTTTTTTTCAAGTAAAAATTAAAAGCCAGTGGGACTTTACTAGGTCACAGGCCTGGTATGCAAGTTTTTGTTTAAATTGATGAATTGTTTCATTAATTGGCCAATTAATTCCTCAAATTATTGATTAATCAATCTCTTTTCTATACCATGTGTAGGTTTTTGTGGCCAATCCAAATAAGACGAAACCCATACTTGATATCCTCCTCAAGAACAAAGAAAAGCTAGTGGACTTTCTCATGCAGTTCCACACCGACCGCACGGAGGACGAGCAGTTCAACGATGAGAAGAACTATCTCATTAAGCAGATCCGTGATCTTAAACCGCACGTGGACACGTAAGAAAAGGCCAAACACGGCTGGTGGGGGCTGACCCCTGGGGGTCGATCAGGATGTATGTCAATAAGCCGTCTTTCTGTAGCTACCTCACTGTAGATGCCCCGTGGGATTGTAGGTATTCGCCAGCGAAGTGTAACATGTAATCTGATTATCACTATGTAAAGTGGATCACGCTTTAAGACCCGAACCTTGATTGAAATGTTCGCTACATCAAGTCTATGACTTCTTCTATAATCCCTAATGGTATGTGATCAAGTTACCAGGGAATTCAATTATGTGTTCGCTTTGCTGGCAGATTGAAGTAATAAGATACCAGTTGTTGCTTGCAATTCACTATCGCAGTGTTATGTGTATTGCGATTATCACTATGTCAACTGGATCACCCTTTTGAGTACTGAACCCTGATCGAAATGATCGCCACATAAAGTCTATGGCATGATCCAATTACAAGGGGTTATAATCACTTAGATAGTGAATTGTGCAATCTACGCATCCCATTAGATATTGAGAGGTAAAGAAGTAAACTCACATTTAAATCAGACAAAATTTTAAGCTAAAACCGTGTTTAGTACGAGAATACGGCCCAATATCTTTTGATAGGCAGACGCAGCACTTTTTGGGCATAATTCTGTTATACCCTACACACCTACATCGGTAGTATGCGTCGTTCTTGAAAATCACTATGAATACCTCTGTGAAGGGTATAACAGAATTACTCCACTTTTTGCACTACCAATGACATTCTTCCTTTGTTGCAAGGAATACAAACATTGTGCGCAACGTAGACATACGCACGATATCATGATGATTTCATTAGAATACATGCAGTCGTCACCTCCAATTATCGTGTGAACACAGCATAGGATGCATTATCTTTGGTATGGGTGTGTATAATGAGGTATAAACTTGTGTGTGTATGGGAGAATGTTTTATACCATACTTAGCGAGTCCACAGGGAATATAGTGTGATTTTTGCTGACCGTAATTCCCAAATAAGCAGGTTACCTCTGTAATGCCTATGTGGCATAAAGATTTTCTCATACAAATTCTAGTATACATATATGTGTTTGTTTCTGCTGCCAAACGCGGACACTCACGTAACAGTTTACTATCAAAAACCGTGATATGTTCAAATGCATGCAAAGGGGTCCTAGATGATTATGGCTTGGATGCCCTCTAGTAATATATCGTCCAAAATCTTTTTGCAATTTGTCATATTTATACACAAAATGTCCTTGGTTAAGCACAGAATTTCTGTTTCAGACGTCCGCGCTTGGATAATACCAAATATGCATCCGCGTTTGGGAGCAAACATACGTAGGGGTGCACTGCATAACAATGTGATAATAAAGAATACAGTTTATGGTCGTATACAAAGTGGCGAAAGAAGACATTGTTGATAATGTGGTGTTTTAGTCATCACAGATAGACGGCAAATTCACATACCAGCCTAGCTCTCATGTTAGCCTCCACTGTAGCCGTGGTCGAATAGCTAAACTCTCTGAGGTGTTATAACTAGATGAGGTATTTGTTTTCACAAGGCATATCATTATATGGGTACAAAATCTCTTGGCATATTCATTGTCCTGAGCAAGCCTTGAATTAACTGGGCGCCCGGCAGTTTTTTACACCTGGTTGCCAAGTTTTAGCTCCCGGTATTTTCACATTTTGAACAGCAAAGTATAGGACTGGGAGCTACTTTTGTCAGAAAAGTCACAAACTAGCTCCTGGTTCACATGTGCTTAATTCAAGGCTTGGTCGTGAGTTTCTTGGGGAGAATGGGTATCAAGATATTTGATAGCCTGATTATATGTAACTCTATTAAATAGAAAAATATAACACATACATATAATTGTATGGCTACTGTCTGGTAGTATCAAATTATTCTATCAGAGTATTTCAATTTGCCAAAAACAACCCCATTAGCATTTTCTTCATTCTATCAGAATCTTGTAAACAAAAATTGCCCCAGTATGATATCATTACTATTCTTAAAACACCTATTTTCCACAAAAATCTAAAATCTAAAATCTAAAATCTAAAATCATATATATACGCATTCGAATCCTAAATCATTTGGCAAGAAACCAATAAAACCACCACTGAAAATCAATTTTGATACAATCACCTTTAAGTCAAGAATGGCACATCCCTCCTGAACTATAGGGGAGTGCGAAGGTACCTCCTCCTACCACCTTCTCAGCTATATGCCTTGTGAAAACATAAACATCTCGGAGAAATGTCGTGCATTATTATATGATAATGTTGTATATTTAATACCGTATGGATGATGAGCGAGATAACAGAAACAGACCGGTGAATGAACGAATGGATGCAGACCATTTCAAACTATTTCGTCAATTGGTTGTTGTTATTGTATATTTAAGGATACCCTTTATAAGCCGCCATCACTCAATGTGATGTGATCGTGCAAAATGAGTCGGAACTTGCAAATTAATGAGTCAGATGGGGAAGAACGGCGATTATATTATCTATAGGCCTTCATGACACTATTATGTCCCATGTATCCATGTCATACCTTAGTGATCGACTCTAAAATCTCAAAAATCAGGGTCGATTTATATTTTACCCAAATTGTCAAAATATTACTATCTTGTACTTGAAATAAATAAGTTGACTTGAATAAATTGTTTTAAAACTATCATCACGGTAGAAACATTAGTCAAATTGACATTAACCAATTTTGTCTTGATATGAACCACGGTCTGTCAGTAATATTATCAGCATAAGAAAAAGAAGAAAAAAAAGTCAATCGACCGACCGACCCGACATCAACATTTGTGGCACTTGAGAGCAACACACATTTTTGTTTGGCCTTATTGCAAATCCAACATTTGATAGAAGGTAAACAGAATGTTTTCTCATTCAAAATAAGCTTCAAACATAATGATTTAATACAGGGCTTCGTTGTCCTCACAATCGCGAGCATATACGACATGAGCAAACATGGTGTATGCCAAGATAGTGCTATTTTACATGCTCATTTTTATCGTACTCATTATGGCAATAGCAACAATGCATTTGGAACAGCAGCTGCATGTGAAGGGTTGAGAATAGTTCAGAACTTAACCTTTAGTCCCATGACAGAATTTCTTACATCTTTTTGGCAGAATATGTGGGCTATTATATTAGTCTTTCAGTCGCTTACATATTCTAAGTGGCCCTAGTACTTTTGTATAATAAATATGTTAAAGGTGGTTTTTGTCATTGTTCATAGTGAATTGACATTTCAACAACTCCATAATGATAAAGGACACCAGCAGAGCTTTGCAAATTCCGATCTTGCATTGCATGGTGCATATGCCCAGCATGTTCAGTTCACTGAATATTCAGAAAACAAAAACAAATACACATCATATTTTCAGCAAAGTTTCAATTACATTATTTGCAAAGTGGGTTAAACGCCTTGATATGCGAGGGACACCCTTTTACTTTTAAGTTGTTCATTTAGTTATGAATAAAATGAAATTTGATCCCATTTTCATTATTAATTTTTCAACCGGGAAATCAGCGTGGCTCAGATCATACAAGTGGTCGTTGAGGGCATCATGTCACTCAGGCTATGCTCTCACGATACAAAGACATTGTTGCTTATCTCGCATCCATGAAACAATTGCTGTAACATTTACTGAATTATTCAGGGCATAGGAAATACACCATTGCCTGCATAGATCATTTGTTAAGAGGCAGAGTTCATTGACCTCTGACCTGCAAAAATCATTCGTTAATAGGCAGAGTTCATTGACCTCTGACCTGCATAAATCATGACTTTAAGAGGCAGAGTTCATTGACCTCTGATCTGTATAAATCATTTGTTAAAGAGGCAGAGTTCATTGACTTCTGAGGCAGAGTTCATTGACCTCTGACCTGCATAAATCATTCTTTAAGAGGCCGAGTTCATTGACCTCTGATCTTTATAAATCATTTGTTAAAGAGGCAGAGTTCATTGACTTCTGACCTGCAAAAATCATTCGTTAAGAAGCAGAGTGCATTGACCTCTGACCTGCATAAATCATTCTTTAAGAGGCAGAGTTCATTGACCTCTTACCTGAAATCGGTTTCTGTTATCTCACCTTTTCAAAGGCAAAATTATAACTGGTTTAGTAGTTGTAAGTTATATAGTGTATAACCAAGACAATTACGTATTATTATTGTTTATGATATTATAACAGACTGCTGCGCAGTGATATACTCTTTCATGATTGATATAGATAATGCATACAAAACGTTGCTGTTCCGTCAAAACCTTGCTTGTTGGCCCCTGCACATGAATTTATAGTTAACTATAGATGATCACTTATAACGAGCTATGCAGTAAACATGTTTAGGGGTCAGAAATATGGAGGACAAGACCTTATGTTTTTGGTCCTGAGCATGTTTTCATAGCAAACCATAGATGAATCTTCATAAGAAACTTTAGTGTAACCATGTTGTGGGCCGAGAAAAACATACAAGGTTTTGACAGAATAGGGACAAAATGCCCTTTGGTGTTATATCTACAGGGTGAATCAAAAAAATTGGAATGGCAAAAATGTGGCCACAGTTTGCTTATTTATTAGTGGATTACTTTCATTTTTTGGGGAAGATAAACTAGATTAACTATGCTTTATACAAACATTAACAATTACATGGTTCAATGCACATATCGAGGTCAAATGCCCGTTTCAATCCGTGTACACTTTTTTTGATTCACCCTGTATTATAGAGGGGCGGTAATAACATTTTGAGACTGCAATGCAGGTAGTCTTATGTATAGTTTATTCTTTTTAAGTTTTGATATATTGTATTGTGGTCTAATCTTTTATGTAGGGGATCATTCCTCTAGAACTGACACTGCCATGTTGGCCACAGAGTTTGAAAAATAATATTCAAAGTAACTCCTGGTTTGTGAATGACTTGCCCATGTGACATCCATGAGATGATCATGTGACATCCATGAGATGCCCATGTGACATTCATGAGATGCCCATGTGACATTCATGAGATGCCCATGTGACATTCATGAGATGCCCATGTGATGACATCCATGAGATACCCATGTGACATGAGATAACCGTGTCACATCCATGGAGACACCCATGTGACATCCATGAAATGCCCATGTGTTATCCATGAGATGCCCATGTGTTATCCATGAGATGCGCATTTGTTATCCATGAGATACCCATTTTACATCCATGAGATACCCATTTTACATCCATGAGATGGCCATGTGACATCCATTATATCCCATGTTCATTTATGAGATGTCCATATGACATCCATGAGATACCACTGTGACATTCATGAGATGACCGTGTCACATCCATGAGATACCCATGTGACGTCCATGAGATACCCATGTGACGTCCAAGAGATGCCCATGTGACATCCATGAGATGCCCATGTGTTATCCATGAGATACCCATGTGACGTCCATGAGATACCCATGTGACGTCCAAGAGATGCCCATGTGACATCCATGAGATACCCATGTGACGTCCATGAGATACCCATGTGACGTCCAAGAGATGCCCATGTGACATCCATGAGATGCCCATGTGTTATCCATGAGATACCCATGTGACGTCCATGAGATACCCATGTGACGTCCAAGAGATGGCCATGTGACATCCATGAGATGCCCATGTGTTATCCATGAGATACCCATGTGTTATCCATGAGATGCCCATGTGTTATCCATGAGATACCCATGTGTTATCCATGAGATGCCCATTTGTTATCCATGAGATACCTTAGTTGCCTTTTGCACAGAATGTTACTGATGCACATTATCAGCCAGTGTTAACATTCATGACATGTAAACCGTTCATAAAAAATTGCATCCCACAATTTTGAAGTCGCGGTAGCAATGTTTTGAACGAACCAAATTGGTTTGAAATATTTTCTGCAAATGTTATGTCAAGATACACATATTGCAACCAAACCAAGTCAAATACCTTCATTATGTAGCAATTTAGGCCTTTGCAACGTCAGTTTTATATTTGAAATGACTTTATCAGTGCTCCTACACAGACAGGAAAAAGCTCTTAGTTTTTGTGAGTTTTGTGGAAACCTGTCTTCTGCTGGTTGAGAATATCCATTGCTGCATATATATATATATACGTTGAGAGATTTGACTAAATATACCTAAATATTGTTTAGTCGGTTCAAATTGGCAAGAAATATGCATACACTTTTGGATTACTCTGTGCGCGACTTTGGCATGCGCTCAGACATGTGATATTTGGTATATTTTTAACGGAAATCAATATAAAATTTAGATTTGGTTAAATAAGTGTTGATCATCATCCCTTATTTCTTGAATATCTTCGGGAGGATGACATTTTTTTTGCTATCTTCTTTACCTACCTGACCTATGGGATAATGTTGGTCAGGCAGAACTTACTGTTAAACCAGAAATGCTCGCGAGGAGCACTTATTTGCGAAAATCTCGTGACACAAATATTTCCAATCTACCTTGTGGCAGTTCATTATCGTTCATTCAAAATAGGGTGATACAGTAGCTCAACTTGAACGTTCTCCCATAAAAGCAGAAACTGGTTCGAATTTACAGTAAACATACTTTGCTGAAATTTACCAGAAAACAGAACGAGCGTTAAGTAATGAAGTGAGCAAACTGATTCCCTAAATACACCACTCCGCTGTATAATCGATACTTGATTTATGCACCATGATGATTGCATTCATCTGATCTTTAACAGGCCTGTGCCTCGTTAGAAAATTCATTTGTTGTTCTTCTGACGTGCATGCGTGTACACTAATTCATGAAATGTCTAAGGGGTTGTGATTCAAACTGAAGTACAGGGTGTTCCAAAGGTTATGATACCCTTTTAAAACTTTATAACTCCAATAACATTATCCACAGTATAAAACTCAAAACATATTTGGATGGAGAAAACTTGTAGAATTATTTGGATATCAAACTTACAATATGATTATGATTAAAAATCACCCAGCACCCCCAGGGATTTGATCGCGGGACCATTCACACCTAAGTCTGTCCCCCTACCAACAGAGCTAAGCTCCCAGCACATATGCGGGCAGCAACTTCCTGCCCACATATGCGTGCGGTAGGTGACGTAATCGAGTCAATGCAGCAGTATGATTTCGTAAGATGCAGTGGGGTTAGGGTTAATGCATGAACAACATGTATACATCAATCAAAACCGATCCAAAGACAACCTTTTAGCAAAGTGTTTTCTCTGGGTCGGGTTAAGGCATCACATGTTTAACAGTTAAGCACACTTGACAAACTGTAAGTTGAACAATGTATGGTATTGTGAGCTATGTGACCAAACCTTGAAGCTTGAGTTTTACATTGTATAAGGTCTCAGAAAAGGGGACAAGTTTGGTATCAAGCAAGTTTTCTCTATCCAAATGTGTTTTCAGTTTGATGCTGTAATTTATTTTACCAGAGATATAAAGCTTTAAAAAGGTATCAACAGTTTTGGGACACCCTGTATGGTTTATTTTAATTTACTAGCTGAACAATTTCTTCATTTATTGTTTACAAGAAGATTATATTATATTATCTTAAGATGCAAGATTTTTTTAATGAAAAAAGTCTTTATTTATAGTTATTTTGAATTATAGTAAGTAGACCATCTCATACACAACACAACCATATTTCAATTTTTGAATAATTATTAAAACAACTTTGGTTGGTTTACTGAGTGATTCAATTAGTTCCAGCACTATATATAATTAGAATTATGAATTTCATTTGATGGGGTATTATTAGGTAGCCTTCTTCAAGGCCTCATTGAGTCATTGTAATATTGTTTATTTGTATAGTTATTATTTGTATACATTATGCAGGTTATGCGGCGGAAACAACCCTGTTCTACGGGTCCGACAGACCCAGATATTTATTTTTTTGCAAAGTTTCCCTTTTTTGTTTCCTTAAATTTTTGAAAAATATTTTTAAATAAAAATTTCAAAAATTGTTGCAAATTCGACAACATTTTCACCAAATTATGGAGAGAAAAACCCTGCCCAACCCTACCTGAGAGGTCAATTTGCCCGTAGAACAGGGTTTTGTTCTTTGTCGCCTTGTGGTGATCATAAGGTCAACAGCAATGCAATGGGAGACAAACAATAAAATCTTTAGATTATAAGAACTTACAATATTTGTGAGGTAAGAATGTAGCAAAGATGATATTACACCGGCATCTATAGTCTATTCGGCCATCACGAGACAGTGACGTAATCGCGTATTCTACTAATTGCAGTACACAACGCGCACGCCTACTCGAGGCTCTGGCGTATGCACATGAGCGTTGAAAGACGGAGATCATACGCGTGCGTAAAAGCTGCGCCTTTTAAGAAACGTCACTGTCCAGAGGAAGCCAAATAGAGTATATAGTGATGCTCTTATTAGTTGTAAGCTCTAGAGTTTGATAAGCTCCAAATTGGCAAAGCCTCCTAACAGCATCGAATGAATACAGAATGACACAGGCCGGCAAGTGTGATGGCAACAAATGCACTGTGCATCATGCGTGACCTGTGCATGCCACCAAAGCCGTGTGCGTTTGGCCATAACCGCATGTGTACACTTGGATTACTTATGTGCGCGAAGGGATAAAAAACATTTCTCGCCAATTTAGAACTTAATAAACTATAGTTAATTTCTTAAACTGTAGTTAATTTCTGGCATCTTTTTTATTGATTAATGGTTTCTTTGACAGGACTACATTTATGGTTTTTATGAACCACATAAGTTCTCAACATTTGATTAGTAATTCGCCACCAGATCATACAAAATGTCATAAATAAAACAGCTAGCCTACAACTCTTAGGTCATTTCACTGGTCACATCTAAACATTATTATAGTTTCTAAGGCAATATTTTTTTCAAAACGAGATATAAAATGCGTTATGATGCAATCAATATAGACACATGCTATGATAAGCTATAAAAAGCATTGGAGCATCTGATTTTTTTAAAAGTTATGCCTAAAAATTAATTAAAAATAAAAATTATATTGAAGCATACAGAAATAAGTTTAAAAAGAACCTGATTGCCATTGTTCTCTTAAACAATATTAGAATATTTTCAATGATATAAATATTTCTCCCTCTTAAAAAAATGAAAAGAAGTCAACTATTTTTTAAATTGTAAATTGGCTTTGTTGTAATATTCTGACAATTCCGTTTGTTTTTCCTTTCTGTATATTATTATGTATATTTTCTATTTGCTATGTATTTTCTTCAGTTGATTTGGTTTTCCAGTTATTTAACTGAATGATGATATGATATTTACACTACACAGGAGTATATGATACCTAGTTGTGTAAATTAAAAAAAGACATAAATATTATCAAAACTGATCATTGTTTGTTGTTGTGAGATTAGTCTGCGTAGTACGACGACCCTTTTCCTTTACCTTGTCACTCCGTGAACAACACTCTCTGGCCTGTGAGCGATTTCTTTTTACTAATCAACATTTTTCAAATTTATTTATTTCGTTTTAATACGGAATAGAGCAAAATTCACTGAATAAAATGATTTTTAATTTTTTTTTAAAAATCAACTGATTTTACAAATGTTGATTAGTATAAAAAAAATTGCGCCCTGCGACCGGCTTTGGGTGTATGCACTGATAGAGGGCTCCCTCACTGTGACCGCCACAGAAATCCTACAGCTTATCTATGGTAACCGCTCCCCATTCTTTGATCTCACCCCAAGGGCGGCTCTCGGATGAGAAGTTTTTGGCATGGCGAAGTATCAGAGGGTGTTGTTTGATAGTGTGAGAGTGAAATTAAACAATGTGTATAACTTAATAACTTTTGTGAGATGAGCTTTAAAAAAAAGTAGCTCCAGGTAAAAAAACTGTTATCTTGAGCCTTGTTCATAATATAGGTTTAGAGTTAAACCTTAGAATTGTGTAGTGTGTTTGTTCCTTATGCGATAAAAAAACCCCTGCTCTACAGGCAAACAGACCTCTCAGGTAGGGTCGGTCAGTCAGACGGGTTTTTTAAATTTTTTTAAAAATAATTTTTGTGAAAACTTTCGACAATTTTCGGTTAATTTTCATAATTTTTTTTAAAAAAATAAAAAAATAAAATAAGGTAGGCCGGGTCGTAGAACAGGTTTGTTTATTTAATCACATTTCCTTCAGTTTATGAAAACCTCGGCTGTATCTCTCATATTCTTCCAATATTGCATTAATCACTACCATATTTTCTAATTATTCAAATGATGGTATTTTATGGCAATCACAAAGCAATAAAAGTTCCATATTGATATAAAATGTGCAGGACACACCTGGTGCATACAAGGTTTTGAAACAATGCACAATTATGATAGTAATAATAATACACAGCATTCATTAAAGCGCTTGATACGTAAGATCGCCAATCGCTTTTAAGATAAAAACAAAATAGCTTTTAAAACATGTCATGTTATCATGAAAAGAGATGTATAGAAGTGATTCAGTAGCATTTAAAAACACCATTGCACATTTTTTTCCAGTCTAGGGGTAGGAATTAAGGAAATAACAAACAATAATGGGGGCCTCTTCGTTTTTACAATACGAGTCCAAAAGCTCCAGGAGAATTGGAATTTCACACATAAAAGAAATATAACAAAAATAACATCACAAATATTTTTTTTTTAAAAAGTCTGGAAGATCAACATGTTTTTTTAATTTTACGTGAACTTAATAATAATAATACTTATTAGGCGCCTTATCATGCTTACGATGTAAACAGCCGCATGGCGCTGCACAGCAAAATCTTAAACTAGAGAAAATATTAAAAACTACAATAGGACATCTGCTGAAATATATACACTAGCAACCAAAAGTCTTAGGACATTTGGTTATGGTGTCAAAATCACTTTCTAGCTATTACATTTGGGCTGCAATATTTCACTTTGAGTTGAACAAATCTTCTGTAATCTGGAAAAACCTAGTAAGTCAAAATCTTAGTGAAAATTGAGTTAGACCCATATTTGGACTTAATAGGTAATCCCCATTCAGTTGATCAAGTTTAAGTGTCTGAAACTCTTCCTTTTGTTTTCTCAAATTTGCGTTCAGCAGACTTACTAGGTTTTTCCAGATTACAGGAGAAATGTGTTGCTGAATCTCCTCTCATTAATTTCATGTTTCCTACAACATGAAATTGAAGAAAATATGTGCCTCTTTGAATCCCCATACAAATTTCCCATTGGAAATAGCTCATGAATAATTAATCAAGCTCATTATAGCGCATGCAATCCTATGGTAGGCAATGTGTCAATTTTGACTTCCTTTCAAATAACCTTAGGGCTCTTGCCCAAACACAAGTAGAGGAAAGAGTGGGGAAAGCGCGATCCTTCTTCTATATTGTTAAAAGGAGTGACAAAGGATCTCTTTCCTCAAGCTTTCCTCAACTTTTGTTTGGGCAAAAGAGCCCTAGGCCTATATAAGGTTATTTGAAAGGAAATCAAAATTGACATATTGCCTAAAAGGTTATAAAACGTCAAAACTTCTGATCTTTGATACCTTTTGTATCCAACCAAAAACTCAAATTATGAAAATGAAGAGTTAATCTACAATTTGAGATATTTACTTTTCATTTAGTCCATTGGTTTGTTATAAACAATACCAAAACTTTAAACGTCCAAAAGTTCAAAAGACAAAGTGATTTTCAATAATCCATACATTTGGTTATGAGATATAAACATTGACTTTGGTAACAAAATGTTAATCATTATTATAATATCATACATAATATCATGACATAAATAACTCAGTTTTCAATCACATTACCCTCATTGTGCCTTATTTACTCACGTTGGGTCACATACTGTACGAAAAAGGGTATTTTGATAACCCTTCTACATGTACTAGCAGTAGAATTAAAGGCATATTATGTGATCTTTTTCAGAGGTCGCCCTCTATTCATGATTTTTTTTAGAAAGTAGATTTTCTTGCAGATTTACATTTCCGATCATAAATCATACATACATTCCAAGTTACAGAGCGATACGATTCCTAATTACCTCAAAATCATGGTTTTAGAGTGAATTTAGAGTGAAAAATATAAACTGTCGGGATCCGACAGTTTATTTTCACTCTAAAACCATGATTTTGAAGTAATTAAGAATTGTATCGCCCTGTAACTTGGAATGTATGCATGATTTATGATCAGAAATGTAAATCTGCAAGAAAATCTGCTTTCTATTTTTTTTTTCGATGTTGAGGGCGTTCCCTGGAAAGATCACATAATATACCTTTAAATGGATGTGACTAGAGCCTTCTGTTATTTTATACTTAAACAGTGCTCTATTTATCTGAAAGAAGTTGTATATATATGAGCTTAACTGGGGCTATTGTATACCATCTTTACCATGTCCTAGGTGGTGTGAGCAAGATTTAGCTATACTATTTACTTATGTAGAAAATTAGGTACTTTTGATTTTATTTTCGAGCACTGCCGCCATGCTAGGCATTCTAAGACTGCTCACGAAATTTTTGTGAATACCTATTTATTAGATTTCCATCTGATGTCAACCATTTACTTTTATCTTCTTACCCCAGTCAGTAGGGAGGTCACGCTGCATGTCATATTGTGTTATACGCAAGAAAACAATGGAGTCTCAGTGACTGAATATTTGCTAGAAATAGCTTCGGAAAATGGTCTATTTGGGCATCTCAAAAACTGAGAAACGTCTTAAAAATCATGTAGAATTTTAGAGGACGGTCAATAACATCTGCAGAACGGTAAAATGTAAAGTTTTAAACACGTTTGGTGACCAAATTTATGTCGTAAAATGTTGGAAAATTCACGTTTTGAAAATCCGTGGTCTTCAAAATTACAGGAATCCTAACTCATTCTAAACCTCACCAAATCATGAAATGAACCCTCGTCTACAAATAAGTCCATGTACGTATTGCTCTATCTGCTTGGAGATAGCGAAGACCACGGAAACCTCATAGCTTTATACCACGGAATGAAATCTGCCATAGACATTACATGGCGAAAATCGTACAGATTTGCACTGCAGACCTCTGTGTAGGGAGTGTTGACAATAGCAAGACAATAGCAAGGTCGTTTGACTATTGTGTCTGTGCATGTTTGTGACGACTGACCCCGTTTAACAATCTTCATTGCATAGGGCTTGGGTGACCTAACTATTGACTGTACCCCTTTTCGTTTTCTTTTGTTTTTAGTTTGATTTGAGCATTTTTACCCCAATTTTATATTATCAGGTTTTTTGTTGTTGTCATTTTCCGCTTTTGTCCATATCTGGTTTACAAACGGAATAAAAAAATTGTATTTATCGCAAAATGATGCATTTACCATCAGTTTGGTAGGTTAATATAGGAAGGTTGGGACTTGGAAGATATGTTTCACTGTATCATGTATTATAGGCCTATACCAGCAATTCAACAATTTAGCATCCGTATAGGCCTAAACCAGCATGATAGGTCATGCATGAAACGGCGCTGACGTCACTCGGTGGATTATAAATAGAGCCACGCTATTCCGGAAGCCTTTGATGATTTATTTATTTATTTATTTATTTGGGCTTTTATTGTAAAATTGCCTGAAATTAGCTTAATTTGTTCTGAATTAGACATTTCAGACCAATGTTAAGCTAATTTAAAGTAATTTTTACATTCAAAGTCAACATTTTCGATTGTTGGGGGGGGGGGGGGCAAAATGGAGTGGGGCTTGAGCTGACTAGGGGAAAGTAGGGGCGGGGGAATGTCGTGACTGGGGAATGTCGTGGGGAATTTTGCCCCTCCCACTGCAACTGGTTAATGCCGGATATTTTTTTAATGATCCTTACACTGTAGTTGTTTTTTTCAGTTTCAGCGGTTTAAGGATGAAATAATTTAGTTCCAATATGATGGATTTCCTGGAATCATATAATCAAAATCCATTTTTACATCGAACATTTACGGCCAATCGTGTCCGACGTCGTCTGATACTGATTAGGCTATAAAAGCGGGTATAAAAGATCCGTCTGCCTACTTGGCCCGTGCTTTTATTTTACCCCGCCAGCCGTAAAACATAACCAAAATGTTCACCTATGTTTCAAAATGGTGTAATTCTCATGTCGGTATGTAATGAATAGGACGAATGGGATTTAATAATATACTAGCAATTCAACAATTCAACATTCGTATCCAGCTTGAATTACAGATCACGCATTAGTCGCTGCTGACCAGTGGCGTAGCTAGGTTTTTTTTCAGGGGGGGCAAGATTTCTAAAATTTTCGTAAAAGGTTGCCCCCAAAATTTTTCAAGTCGGTCAACTGGGGAATTTCACGTAAGTGGGGGGGGGGGGGGGGGGGGGGGGGGGGGGGGGGGGGGGGGGGGGGGGGGGGGGGGGGTGAAGTCAAAAAATGTCGCACGGACACAAAATTTCGCAGTCCAAAAAGCACTGTAGTCAACAAATATTGCCCAATCCTCAGGGTTGTAAGCAGTTTTTCCACAAAAATGTTCATTTATTTAAAAAAACAAAACCAAAATGGTCATTTTTAAATGGTTTCCCCACATATAAGTACTATATGTAAGGGGAGGGGCGGGGGCACAAAGGGGGGCGGGGGCACAATTTCTTTTTTCAGGGGGGCATCTGCCCCCCCCCCCTGAGCTACGCCACTGCTGCTGACGTCACTTGACGTATAAACACAGGGTGTCCAAAAAAACACCACCGTGCACGTGTTTACTCAACTTATTGATCATGAAGTTCTAAAATTGGGTGTAACATTTTTATACATCTTGAAAGAATAAACGCTTGGCTTTCAGATGCAGTTCATTTCATCTAATTTGGTTTTGTCAATACAGAGATATGACCAATTAACTAAAGCTACCTAAAATCGCCGTTAATTGTGTCACTTTACAGTTTAAAATTAATAGAAAGGTTTACTCCGGAGATACAAATCTTCCACCTTTCTTCGAAAGGTATTAGCAAATGTTATGCAACCGAAACCATTATATATTGTCATTGAATAGGTTTAAATGATAGAATTAGGGTCTGTGTAGCTAACAGAACTTCTTTTTTCATTATACATCAGACCGATCAATGCCTCCTTTCCCCCAATGACTCCAAACGGATTGATGCCCAATAGAAGAACAAGTAGCCTACGTACCGGTTTGACACCTTTGTAAGCATTATTTCTGTGAAAATGGCACCACATCAATTTTAGGTATAGCTTTAGTTAATTAGTCATATCTCAGGATTGACAAAACCAAATTAGATGAAATATACGGCGTCTGAAGTTTCGTCAAAGTTTCAAGATGTATAGAAATGTTACACCGCGTTTCAAAAACGTCATGGTCAATAAGTTGGGTAAACACGTGCACGGGTTTTTTGGGACACCCTGTAGAACCACGCCATTCTTGAAGTACCTGATGATACAAGTATACATATTATATGCATCAATTTAGGTGGCGCGGCGGAAACAGTACATATGTCGGACTCCAGAGAAAAGTGATTTATACTATAAACTTTACGATGACGTCATCGTAATCATGGTACAGAGCAAAATATATATCTTTATTTCAATTTGTTATGCATAGATCTATTGGATGTATTACCTCCATGATTACCAAGCACATTATAGACTGATGGCCATGTGTTTTGAACTCGCCAACCTTCCCGTTGCACGTCCAGATCTTTACATTTTATACCATCTGAGATTCGAATAAGCATATCGCAATAACTACTTGTTCATATTTGATATAATGTACTTCTAACGCGGTAAATTACAATGCATGATTCCTGAATGGTGAATCATTTGTTTTAAAGCTAAGACTAAGTGTGTACGGGGTGTACGCACTGCTTTTAAGCATATAATTAAAAAGTGCTCATACAATGTTGTTGTCTAATTTGATAAGTCACAAGCCAATATTAAAGTTATGGTTACAAATAAATTCTTCAAATATCGGTTCTTAGTTATGCCAATTAATCAAATAAATAAATACAAAGAAAGGTTTTGTTTTGTTCTTACAAAAATATCAGAATTAGGGATAGGCCTATGCGCATCATATCTAATTTCCAGGTTTATCAAGGTACACACATCTCTAGATATAAATTTAAAAATGTGTTTTAGACTTTTAATATATGTGATGTTATTTTACAAATTTGTTCTATACATAGGCCTATTTATAGTAAGGCTTCTATATTATCAAGTGTCGCCAAGCTTGACTTTATTGGAGGAAAAGTGGTGTTGTTATTGTAAAATCTTGAATGAACTTTAGCACCATATTCAATCGAATTTCTGAATAGAAAATCCATGTATTGATGAATCCAAATATACATGTAGATCAATGACAGTTATTCGCACAACGTTAAGACTTCGCGCGACTTGCATTATTTCACAAATGAAATATAATAATGCGTACAACATTGCTGATTTGTGACCATAAGAACAATTAGGCCTACTCCTTACAAGGCCGACAGTCGGCAACCCAATGCGACATGAGTTTAGAAGGTTTTTAAATAAGAGCTAATAAGGGTTGAACCAGGGCCGCGTGCGACTCAAATTGCCGATCGGAAGCTACCGTTACCGGGTGGTTAAAAAAAAAAAGTTGACCCAAGTTCAAAGTAATTTTTCAACCACATTTAAAGTTTCAGATAATTTCTGTTTGCTTAGTCTTAATCAGCAGTAAGTTTTGAAATTATCCTGATAAGATGGTACATTTATCTTGGTTGGTTCTTCAGATATGGTTCATTACAGAAAGCATGCACAAAGCTGCCTTGGCCACGGGAGCGTCCTTTATTTAGTAGAGATGGAATGCACAAAGTGGACTTACACACGATTGGTCACAAATTGTAAAAATAGGAGAAAAAGAAACAAGGAGACATCTGAGACATCTGTCTGGTGCTTGACATTACCTGCCTATACGTATCTACGTTTCTTTGTTGAATGTGAATGGCACATAAGCATAGAGATTGGGATACTTTGTCAGGGCGGGCTTTTCAATTCTGAAACTAGAGCATGCTGTTTTGTTTAAGACAAAAACTAAATAACGCTCCCGTGGACAAGCCAGTTTTGTACATGTGTTCTGTATTGAACCATATCTGAAGAACCAAACAAGCTAAACGTGCCATCTTTTCAGGATAATTTCAAAACTTACTGCTGATTAAGACTAAGCAAACAGAAATTATCTGAAACTTTAAATGTGGTTGAAAAATTACTTTGAACTTGGGTCAACTTTTTTTTGAACCACCCGGTACTTGACTTTTTCTGTGCACTTTTGGTGGCGGTGTGAGCGCTGTTTGTTGTCTGCTTAAAAGTATAGACTTAATCGAAGTTTACACAGAAATGTTGGAAAAAATCCCACACAATTGTGCGGTTTTGAAAGTTATGATAAAACGTACGTGCTGGATGGTTTTTACATAAAATACTTAACGTTTCATTGTTTGTTTATTGTATGCATTTGAATTAATTTTCTCAGGCTTTACACCCCCCCCCCCCCCACCCCACCCCCCGTTTACACCATACCGTCATTTTTTGTGTCTGATGGACTTGATGTAAGTCTAAATAAATTACTTTTCGTTGACGTTACCTTATTTTTTGTGTGAGCATAAATTGGCGCTTTTGCGCAAATCTTACGTAATATCATGCGAAGTCTGGGCCTTTCCTATCACAAAATTAATAGAATCCCTGATTGAGCACTTCAAACAATTGCAGATGTTAATCTTGGACGATGTGACATTCCGCTACATGATTAAGAATGTAACACTGGATAATGAAGAATATACACGAGTCTGAAATCTCAATTTACATTTTCTGATCATGATGATACACTACTACTGATTTTAATTAATTGTGTATATATTATGTCAGAGATAATTAATTGTCGATGGCAAACCCGAACATGAATATTATAGGCCAACGTTTAAAAAATGTACATTCATGTTTCTAAAATTGCGGCCTATTCAAAATGACTTGATTACTAGTCCGATGGACATTGAATAGACTTGACCAAATTTGTCAAAGATCAAATGCTGAAATGCAAATTCACAAGTTCTCTTCCATACATTACTATTAGCCTTTGTGTCAGCTACACCGTGTTTTCAATACATTAATGTAGTAGGGGGTCTTCGAATTTATATTTGACCTTTAATAATGTTGATTAGATTTCTATTAGCGTTCCCGTCGCAGCTCGCAATAGCTATCTTTTCATTTTGAAAAGGCATACGAATTTGACGACTAACAGCCAAACCATTGTTTCCCATTTAAAAAAAAAATCAAAGCCGTGTCATAAAAATTGACGTTTTGAATATAATTTGCATATAATATAAAATAATTCAATATTGAGCTATATATTAAATTATGGAAGTGCCGATCGTTATTTAAAGCGATATTATTGCTGGTATCGTAAACACATTGTAAAAACACGTGTAAGCCTTCTGTCTATACTGTATCATTCACCCAGTCAGCCGTATAATGTATCTAACGCTGCATCTGATATCGTCCCGGGGGGAAGGCCGGGGTAGGGCTACTCCAATATCAAATGGAGGAGTTGTTACGGATTCACTTGTGTATCTGTTATGGGCATTGTGACTGAAAGAATAGATGGAGTTCCTTTAGTATACCCTATACCACCGGGCACTGCATGTCTTCAATGGGACTTTTAAAGAACGACCCATACACTTACACAGTGAGGAATACAAATGGTAGGGTATTCTAAAGCTTACCCGAAAAGATGCATACGAATAGGGGTCTATGGGCTTAAAAATTCAAAATTTCCAAAAAAAAGAGGGGGATGTGTGACAAATTTGCCTTTTTTTAAAAGGAGGTCTTTACGGTTAAAACGATATAAATTGTGTTTTAATGGTTTATTTTCGGTGTAGGCCTAATGCTGGTTGACAGTGACTTTGAAATCGAATAAATATCATTTATGCAGGGCTTAGTAATCGTACAAACGCTAGCTCCCAATATAATGGGAGCACCCCCTGAGAAATCTGTCATTATTATTAGTTTTTGTATAGGCTTATGTATATCCAGATGTATCTATCTCCCCATATATATATACAGTGTTAGATAATATGTGTAAGGAATGTTATCATCATTCAGCGGAATATTTATTACAATAACATAAGTTAGTCTAGTTGGCTACCATTGGATTTGTAATACAACGCAGCAATTGTTCATTTTGCACTGAAAAGTGGTCGACTGAGAGCAGAACCGCAGTGGTTTTATCATATTGACGTACGTTTTTTTGTTTTTGGTATGACAGCATAATAGAATATAACTGACTGTACTATTGTTGATTTTATGTTTTATGATATAAACATAAAACTCGATGCGGCATAACCTTTAAGTAGTCGCACATGGACCGGTGTTGATTTGCAAGCTTTTTTAGTCTCTTCACATAATTGTTCCAAGAGCGTCTGGATCATCTGCCACTGCCCACCTCAACCTACCAGGAGAAACTGATGGTGTACATTTTTATTAAAAAAAAGGAAATTTGTTACATCTTTGGTGTAAAAAACCCCATACAAGGAAGCTTTTTATACCTTCACACAATTGTTCCAAGAGCGTCTGGATCATCTGCCACTGCCCACCTCAACCTACCAGGAGAATCTGATGGTGTAAATTTCTATAAAACAAAGGAAATTTGTTACATCTTTGGTGCAAAAAATAATCAAGGAAGCTTTTTTAGTCTCTTCACACAATTGTTCCAAGAGCGTCTGGATCATCTGCCATTGCCCACCTCAACCTACCAGGAGAAACTGATGGTGTACATTTTTATAAAAAAAAGGAAATTTGTTACATCTTTGGTGTAAAAAAACCCATACAAGGAAGCTTTTTATACCTTCACACAATTGTTCCAAGAGCGTCTGGATCATCTGCCACTGCCCACCTCAACCTACCAGGAGAATCTGATGGTGTAAATTTCTATAAAAAAAAGGATCTTTGGTGTAAAAAAATCCTACAAGGCAGCAACTGTGTTGACATTTCACTGATTGGATTAGTAGTATAGAATAATTAACCCCATAGAAGTACAACGGTCTACAACCACAGGTTGGTCGACGCGTTAGCACGAATCATGATGGTCATCTATGAGTGAATCATTTTCAAACCATCTCATTAAGGATGGTGTTTACTAAAGAGAACATGGTACGTACTTAAGCTAAATCAATTGTTAACACTTTCCACGCGGCAGACGTGAGACGACAGTTCTAATATTTCACAAAATGTTTCAAAAATGTCAGAATTATTGAATTTAATCACTATATATGGAATCATCATGAGAAATGCATTAAAATAAGTACACATATGCCTCGTATTGGTTCAGTAATCTTTGAGATAGACTTTGAAAGTTGGGAAAGATTTTTGACAAATCTGTTTCGATATGGTCAAACTAATAACCGCGTGGAAAGTGTTAACATGGTTAAGATCATTGGCAGTCTGGCATCCATATAACCCCCTGGGATCTACCTGTCTATCTTACAGTGGTTCTGATTGGTTTATTACAAGATGTACTCATATGAATAGCCAATTCAAATGCAGCTTGTAAAATGTTTCGCTCCCATCTTTATAGGGATACAATTATTCTAACAATGTCTCTCATTGGTGCAATAAATGATGTATCCATCTTTTTAACCAATCGGCCGGTAGTTCTCAGGGGGTTTTAAGAAACCATAACACCCTCTTTGGAAGACATGGAAGACTCTTCTTACTATTCCACATAAGGAGTGAAGATTTCAAATGGTGTTAGGCCGCGTCTTCCATGTATGGATTACAAATGGAATAGCCCATTTTGGCTAACCCCAACAAATATATATCGACCAAAAATTGTGTCGTATGGTCATGTAAAATAAATTATCAAATGTGTTGATTAAATTAATGTTGACGTTTATCATGCTTACATATATGTATTTGATTTTGTTGTTGTCATATTCATATAGAGTCATTATTCGCGTCTTTGTCATAGTTTTAGTCTTTGTTTTAAGAGATCTGTTGGTACTGCACATGCGTGTTGTTGTTCACACTTACTAACACAGAAAACTATTCAGGCGTTATCAGAAGTGGCTCGCTACCATAACCTTATGGCACGTTATTTACAGAATCCTTTCCAACACCGTTGAGACCACTAGATTAACCCTAACTCTACTACACCATACGGCAACTGGGCGGAAAAAGTGTTTTGATAACCCAGCGTTCAGGTTTTTGGGCTACAAAACGGACCCATGCTATATAACGAGGCGAATATACTCGCCGAGTGTCGACTGACAGCCGTGGTGTAGTGGCTAGGATCTGGGCCCTGGTGCTGGAGGTCCGTGGTTCAAATCCCGGGGGGTCAGGGTGACCTTTCTGGTGAATTTTGGGGGTCGGAAAACAAATCTGTTGCCGTGTGGTGAACTAGAGTTAGGGTTGATAGAAAATGATAGCGTGGACTCGTACCTACGTCCGAGTCAACATACACATCGCGTACTCATTAGGTAGACCTATTTGGTATGTATTATATGAAGTATCAACTGACAATTTCACTCAATTTTATCTGAAATCATTTCACTACCTGCACATGAACTTTTATATCAATGCGTGCCGTTAAACCAGAATTATCTTAACTCCCAAGGCGTGTTTGGGGAATAAAACTATCAGGGAGAAAAACGGGTCGCATTAATTTAGGGGGAAAGTCCGACCGCGCCTGCGCCGGGAATGGGAATCGAACTTGAGTCGGCATGGCAGTCCGGTTCCCTATGTAGGCCTAATTGAGCCAAGGAATCAGCTTGGAAATCCTAAGATTTTCCTACTCATATTTATGATAGCCCGCCTGATAATAATACGCTACCAGCACGTGCACTGTAAAAAGAAGCGTTTATATTTCTGATAACACTTAATAAACACTTCAACACGTTGATTTTTATGTTTTACGTGTAAAGGTAGGCCCTTATAGGAGGCATTGCATACGATAAACGTTTGCATAAACACTACAACACGTTTATAGAGGTATTTGTTGTATAAATATTAACACCCCAACATGTTTCTTATTGCTGATATAAACATGTTGGTGTGTTAATAAATATTACAAAATTACCTCTATAAACGTGTAGTGTTTATGCAAACGTTTATCGTATGCAATGCCTCTTATACCTTTACACATAAAACCAAAATAAACGTGTTGAAGTGTTTATTAAGTGTTATCAGAAATATAAACGCTTCTTTTTACAGTGTGGTAGTGTCATATTTTGAAGTGAAAGGGTAGGAATACTGCAAATACACATTAACACTTCCCACTCGACAATTGGTTTTACCATAAGGCCTATAAACTTGAAAACAGAATTGTCAGAAACTTTTCCCAACTTTTGAGGTCCATCTCAAGGATTACTGAACCAATACTAGGCATGTTTGTACTTATTTCCATGCATTTCTCATTGTGATTCCAAACACGGTAATGCAATTTAATAATGTTGACATTTTTGAAACATTTGTGACATTTTGGAATGTCGTCTGCAGACGCCTGGCGCGTGGAAAGTGTAATAACAATTCTGTGCATATACTCACAGTACAGTGGTGGATTAAAGGTATATTATGTGATCTTTCCAGGGAACGCCCTCAACATCGAATTTTTTTTTAAAGCAGATTGTTTTGCAGATTTACATTTCTGATCATAAATCGTACATACATTCCAAGTTGCAGGGCGATACGATTCTTAATTACTTCAAAATCATGGTTTTAGAGTGAAAATAAACTGTCGGATTTCCGACAACTTATTTTACTCTTGTCTAAATTCACTCTAAAACCATGATTTTGAGGTAATTAGGAATCGTATCGCTCTGTAACTTGGAATGTATGTACGATTTATGATCAGAAATATAACTTAATCTGCAAGAAAATTTACTTTCTAAACAAAATAGAGGGCGCTCCCTGGAAAAGATCACATAATATCCCTTTAATGCACGTTGTCACACCTGGTTAATTAGGTGGGAATCGAGGGACGGTTGCTCAGTTCAAAGAGGTGTGCGTGTTATGTTTGGGGTTTTTTTTTTGGGGGGGGGGGGGGTGCCGCAAACTGCCATGTCAATGACCTCTTGGTGAATTTTTTACCCATATATCCCTACTATCTGGAACTGCCTCCCTGAGAAAATTGTCCAATGTCAATCCATAGCTTCCTTTAAGTTAGTTGTTCACTCCCATCTTTTGTAGCCAGTCTTCTCCATCCTCATTTTGTTTGGTCCTCCTTAGTTATTCATTTCCGTTGTCTTTTCGTTGTTGCTTTGGCTTTCTTTGTTTTTTTGTCTGTCCATTTTTATTTTGTTTGGTGTATTTGGGCATCCCTTCATTTTATTGCTTGTCAATATTGGGTTTTGCCTGGCATCACTGCCGAATGTTATAAATAAATAAATAAGATTTTCCTAGTAATACGAGATGTGCTTTTTCTTCTTCAAAATGATGACAATTTTACAGAAATATGCAAATTGTTTGAACATTTTATAATATGCGCTCACATTTTAGGAATACTTGGCAGATTTCGAGGACATCTGGCTTGCCTAATGTACTGATCGTTATTATTTGTTAGACAAATAGTTTAGGCCTATAACAATGTGATGACAGTCGCTGTGCGATCATCCCTGTCGCATCCAAATCAGAGGGTCCCCGGGACTTTCAATTTATTCTGATATTCAATTTAATCACAATGAAATACAATTGAACTTTGATAGCATGTATAGTTATAATAGACATATGCCCGGAATGATAGCAATTAATTAACAACAATAGCACGAGCGATTTGAATGCAATATATTGGCAACATATTGGCTAGCGTTATACATGTATTGGGGTTATTTAAGGTTACGTGACGTACAATATGCAAGGGTTAGTTTTAAGATTAGGGTGAAATGTAGTAGTTAAAGGGACTTGTAGTAGACTGCAGTGATTTGCTAATTCAGATTTTTTTTTTTAAATCATCAAAAAACAGATTTGTGTATTTTTGTACGTAGCTCATGTGTGCTATTAATTATAGTATAGTATATAATATATACGTTGCCAGATAAGACTGGAAAAGCATTCAAATACGAATCAAATTTGAAATTGTATGAATTTTATGAATTTCTGTACCACAGAACTTCCACAATGCAAATGAATAGGGGTGCATTTTTTCTTTGCGCTGGTACCTTCTTTTTTATATTATACACCTAGCACAAATAGCCCCTGACCAGGTGGTTTGATGTTGGCTATTCAAAATAGATAATCGGTACCAATAATCTGAGATGTACATTAAAGGTAGATGTTCCGATTGCAGGCCCGATTTTCAACTTGATGTTTTCTATTTTACATGAAAGGTCACATACTTAAAATTGACGCATTCCAAAGTTTGAGTTGCATAACTCCACATTTCTGGCCCTAAGATTTTACAGACATTATGAGAGAAATATGGGGATTCTTCTGGTATCAAAATATCTTGATGTGAACAAAAAATCATAGCCTAAAAAAAGTGATCGGAACATATGAGCAAATTTCTTCTCCGTAGTTTTTACCTCATTCACTAGAATTGGTTTCGTATGGGTATCATTGATTTGTGTGTGAATTACGCATTGAAAATGATGCAAATCAATGATAGCCCATACGAAACCAATTAGTGCAACTTTGTTGTCGTTACTTGCAGGGATGGAACTTCAGATTTTTTTCAACTAGCCAGTCGGGCAGGTAACTCACAGAATTTACCTGCCCGACAAAAATTCTACCAGCCCAAGGTTTTTTCATAACATTTTGCAGCAAACAATTAAGAGCAAGACTACTTTTAAACTACATTTACATGTTTTTGTCTTTATTGTACGATGTTCCACTGTAAACCTAGCCCGTAACAGCTCCTCGTATTCATCATGTTCATCAATCCAATACTCTCTTTAATCTCCTATCAACCTGATCTCCTCTATCATCATGACACACGATCATCTGATGATGAAATTACCCTGAACTTACTGTTACTTAGGCCTACACTTTGAGCTTCAAAAATGTTACCCGCCAGTCGGACGGGTACCTTTGTATCTTCACCCGCACGACACGGAAGTTACCCGCTATGGGCGGGCGGGCGGGTCTTATTTCCATCCCTGGTTACTTGTGGTAATTGAAATCATCATAACTTCATAAGTATCAATTCGATCTTTATGAATGAGGTATCAAACTACGGAGAAGAAATTTGCCCATTTCATGTATATCTCAGATTTTTGCGACCGATCATTGATTTTGGATTAGCCAACAACAAACCACCTAGTCAGGGAATTATTTCGCTAGGTGTAGATTGAAAACAACAATTAATGGTGATTCTAAATAGTTACCCTGTATTTCGAAGCTGTTCCTAACATACTTTAATTTGTTAATACCCTTACGCAGAGATCTGTTAGCCCCTTTAACAGTTGAGGAGCTAGATATTTACGAATGAAGAATCCATCAATTCAGAAGACTTGGGAATTAGGCCTACCCAGACTATTTTTCGAGCAGTTTCTTGGTCCAGCCAATGTGATTTTGTCACAGACCCTGACATACGTGCATGCGCGCGCAATGAAAATATTCTCTATATATTATGGATCGTTTACAAATCGAATATTTTCGAAAAATGGGTTTGCTGTCTTATATCAGACTCGTTAGTTCCAAATGGTCATACGTATCGTGGTACGAATACGAACAGGTATAATTTTACGTTTGATGATGACTTCCAATTTTTCAAATATATCGGATCTCCATTTCCATTAGAAATATTCTGTATAGCTTGTGCATTATTATAAACCTCTTTACATGTTTGTGTCCCTCAGGTCGCTTGTTTTGGCAATTTTAGTTGAGTTCTCTTTTACGTTTACTTACGTTTTAAAATTAGAATAAGAAAATTTACTCTGTGCTGCTTCACTTTGGTCAAAATTGTATTTGTAAAGTACTTTGCGAACAAGTATACATGGTTACCACACCATGCCAGCTGCCTGCCCGCGACCAGGTCTGCTTCTTCTCACAGTTTGCACTAAATTCATGTTTTTATCAATAAAATATTTTATTGATAAAAATATGAATTATAATACCGACACGGGTACTTTTTATGATGTTGATGCACCGACAGAAAAAAACGAAAGCAATCAACATTTGATTTCCATATGGTATATTCATACAAAGTACAGTGTTAGGGGTTAGAATTATGGGAAGGGGTGCAGCTGGAATTGACACGACGCATTTAATGACATATCATGACAAATTAATTGAAATCTAAAACAATATACGGACGGCTATATCATGTGTTGACACTGTTATGTCAATACAAATTATTTTATCATTTGTTCTTTTTACTTTATTTATCCCATTTTTAATTTTTTTTACAGGCAAAGCCTTCCATTTTTGATTTTTCAAAATTAGGACCTGACGAACTACCACCAGATTATTTACTAGGTAAGAAACCTGTTGTACAAATATAAATACAAAATAGAAGAAACAAGGCGACGAAAAAACGCTATTCTATCTATACGGACAAACGGACCTCTCAGGTCGGTCGGGCGTTTAAAAAACCCCCACAAAAATTAGGGATTTTGGGGGCATTTTTAACAATTTCCGTAATTTTTCAAAAATGTCCCCAATTTAAAAAAATAATAAAATCTAAAACAGAAAAGGATATTTACTCAAAGGGTGAAGTGAGTGAAAAGAGTTTAAAACGAGTGAATGACCTCATGTTTGTGATGAGCCCACGCTTCTTTTTCCCTTTAAAAAGAAAGAATTTCACCTTTTTTAATATCATAAGAGTGTAATTAATTACTCTTTGGAGCGCAATTTCAATCTTTAGAAGTAGTCACGGTTTACTCTATTTTAAAATAGCAAATTAACGAACATGCATTGTTATATTGAGAACCCATTAGCCTGATGCATACACAATTGTTTGACCCATTCATTTGTTAGTTGTCCGAAAAATAAATTGGCAAAAACCAAATAAAAAAAGAATGTCCGCATTCAGACATTGCTATTTTTTCATTAAAAAATAAACAACCGCATACATGTATCACATAGCTATTTTCCGAATGTAGGCCTATGCGAGAAAGACCTTTTTTGTGCCTAATTTGTCCCTAATTTGTCATCCTCAAAGCGTCTTCGGATAAGACATGATTATGTCCTTTTCGGATCAAATAAGTCATGTTGACCATAATCTGAGTAAGGTATGTTTGACTTCTACGTCAGAAGTGTCTACGTCATGGGTCCAATTACAGATATCAGATTTTGCACGCCCGCTCTCTATGTTCAATTTTCGCCATTGGGCCAATAATAGTAAAAACACATTGGTTGGAAGTTGAATGAGATCTATGACAAGTTCACACATTACTTTGCTCAATTTAATGGCCACGGTTTCAAGCTCAGCGATTAAGATTACCCGAGAGAAGATAATGTAGGCTATGGCACAATTCATGCCATTAACAGGTGGTCATGCACCAACTCAATTGATGCCCTGGGTGGGTACATCCCAAGGTGCAAAAACTTCTTGTAATTCAGTTGCACTTCGTTACATGGACATAGATATCCTAAATCATGTAGGTTTCTTCATAGGCTTAGGCCTAAAAAAAGAAAGAAATTTGATTGGCCTAACCCGACCGACCCTAAATACATCGCCAACCCTGAATATTTTTTATTATTTTGAGGGAGGAAAAAAAAAAATAAAAAAAATAAATATATATATATATATTATAATGAATACCGAATCAATACTGATTCAAGTAAAACTCTGGATTTTATATATATATATATACACAAATTGAACAAAGTATTAAAGTTTCTTACTGTTTGCTTTCATTTTCGGCTATTTTAGGTCCCAAAGCAGGTGATTTAAAAAAAAAATCCCGACCGATCTACCCTATTTGTTTTTGTCATGTTAGGCCAATCAAACCATTTTTTCTAGGCCTTATTGATAAATTACAATGTCGGCATGTCAGTGTCACAGTAATATAATTTCAGATATCGAAATGTCACATCACATTGAAACGACGTTTAGCACCCGTGCTGTTATACTATGGGATTGATCTTTCCATGTTATTTATGTTAATGATTTGGTAGTGGAAAGGCCAATACAACTCTCTTGTTAATGTTCTATACCATGTATCTTTACTTCAAATTTTCAGAGCTCAAAGAAGCGTTTGAAATGTTTGATAAAAATGGCGACAACTGTATCAGCTGCAAAGAACTAGGAATCGTTTTACGTAATCTAGGACAAAATCCAACCGAAGATGAGCTACAAGCGATGATTGAGGAAGTAGATATAGATGGTAAGTTGTACTCAAGTGATGCAAATGCCGTGAAAGACAGGCGCACATACTGTGAAAGACGCATACCTAGGAGTTAAAGTCACAAGGACATACCGTGAAAGAAACGTAGAGATACAGTGAAAGAATTAGACACGTTGACATAATTATCGTGAAAGTCAGGTGGTCTTTACCCGTGTCTTTACCTTGAAAGGCATGTGATACTCTGTGTGACATATCGTGTGAAAGTCACGTGGACATATATACCATGAAAGTCATGTGCAGATTCCGTGAAAGATACTTGATACCATGAAATATGCGTAGAAATATACCGTGAAAGACACGAGGTAATGCCGTGAAAGACACGGACAAACCGTCCGCAAAGACACGTGAAAAGAGTTGTCGGCGAAATTATTATTGGTCATCATAATTGATGCTTCCGTGATTTTGGACCATAATACGTTCATGACGTTTGACCCTGTTTTGGCCTGGATTGTGTTGATCAACGCTTCAACAAATGTCAGATTCTGTTTTTCAATCGGCAATTTTTCGGATATTTCGTTATATAGCCTATTCATGTGTGTTTCATATCAATGAAAATCTGACGTGTTCCTCTTTCCGACCAACAGTACCTCACTCGTAGAAATAACTAGTTCCAGTATTTAGCCATCTGCTTGAGAATGTGGGAATGTCTAATTCAAAATAAACCATTGAGTTTAATGAATTCGTCACGTTGATTATTTTCCGTACAGGTAATGGCACCA
Source organism: Ophiura sarsii (assembly GCA_035610835.1). Classification (NCBI taxonomy): domain Eukaryota; kingdom Metazoa; phylum Echinodermata; class Ophiuroidea; order Amphilepidida; family Ophiuridae; genus Ophiura; species Ophiura sarsii. Next base: position 14,861,327 of record CM069454.1, on the reverse strand, counting down.
TTGAGTTTAACGAATTCGTCACTTTGATGTCGAAGAAGATGCAGAATATAGACATCCAAGAAGAAATAAGAGAAGCTTTTAAGATATTCGACAAAGGAGACAAGGGCAGTATCAGGTAGGAATTTCTTGTTTTTAATTCCATTTACATTTGATGTTTCTATATGGATATCTCTTCATCATGTTCATATGGCCCCTCTTTCCCCATCCCATCATTTATTCTTGTTCTGTCTTGTTAGTGCCCTCGGGTAGAGCAGTGAACTTTTTGACTCATTCTCAATCAGAAAGCAAACAGTTTATACATTTAGTTAAATGGAAAAAGTGTCCTTTTTGGTCCCTATCGTATCGTTCGATACTGGTACAAGATCAGTGTTCAAGTATCGGACAATACTGGGACATATGAAATGTACCAGTATTTGACGATACTGGAACAACATTATGTACCAGTATCGCTTTATACTGGGACAAAATACACTGGTAGCACGTGTACCAGTATCGCTTTATACTGGAACATAAAGGCGGTCCAGTATCGCACATACTGGAACATAATTTGATGATCCAGTATCGTGCGATACTGGCAACAATTATATTCCAGTATTGAACGATATAGTATACCAGTATCTGGGACTTAAAGTACACTTTTTCTTTTTTTCTCGAAAATACTCTCCAAAGCTACTTCTCCAAAGTTGACAGCCTGGTCTTGTCGATTCACATTAATTTCTCATTTCACATTTATAACATATCTCTTACACAGTGCTGATGATCTGCGTCAAATTATGACAACAATGGGTGAGAAACTGACGAATACCGAAGTGGAAGAGATGATTCACGAGGCTGATGTTAACGGGGATGGAATGATAGATTATGGAGGTAAGAACAAACAGGTAACACTCTATTTTATTTACACTAAACAGTGACGTCATTTCGTCTTTGACTGAATGCGGTAACATTATCGCGTGTACGTACCAAAAGCCCTTGCGTATTAACACACGCGGTACAAAGACGGACGCAGGAGGAATGATATGTGTGCTATGAATGTGATCTCATAATAAACTGTACATTACTAATACTAGTCGCCAGCAGAGAAGTTCTTCAGCACTCTGGCCCTACGCCCGCATGCTTAATAATGAGAGTGTGGGCGGTAACATTCTTACGTCATAGATACACGCCGGCCAATCCGATGCGTCGCGCGTTGGTCAGCTCAAAGTCGTGCTATTCTAGTCCACCAATGGCAACCGTAAAAAGTGCTGATCTTTGCACCTGACTATATAAAAACGCTATCGAATTATCACCCATTGCTCATAGGGTATGATGCGAGGACATTCTATCGGGTTTGGACACTTGCGGTTTGTTCTCTTGTCGTGCTGTAAGGAAGACATGACTTGATAATTTTGGGAAATGGCTAGCTATCAGGAACATATGGCACTTTCTTAGCATCACTTCCCTTATGAGGATAACATATATGGGACACATTTAAAAAAGCATTCTTATCCAATTATCCAAACAAGATGAGGCAAACTTAACACTTACCACGCGGCTATTATTTTTACCATACACAAAACAGATTTTACAAAAACCTTTCCCAACTTTCAAGGTCTATCTTAAGGATTACTGAACCAATACTAAAAATATATTTTTCAAGGTGATTCCAAATATGGTGATAAAATTCAATAATGTTTACATTTTTGAAACATTTTGTGAAAAGTTGGAATGTCGTCTGCAGCCGCCTGCCGCGTGGAAAGTGTTAACCTTCCAATGATTGCAAGACCTACTCAAACGTTTTTGTATGAATTAATCTGTTCAGTCTGCTCCCGCGGATGTTTACACCAAGTAAAATGATCTTCATAGAACAAGTATTTATTTGTATTTTCATTCTGCTTGTATTTTCCAGATTTCGTCAGATTAATGACCTCTGTGTAACCTAGACTCCAAAGACACAACCACTGTGACGATCACAGGGAGACTACAATAAACCAATGATCGGATATTATTCCATCCATGGGTCCATGTACAGCATTAACTGTTTTATAGTGTATATATTGCTTATCACAATTCCAGCCTCTAAAATCCTTATTAGAGCGTGTGAACTTTTGCACACAAGTACACTACGCCCTCTAGAGTTGAATAATGCAAGATTTCTTACTGTACGTAGAATCGTAGAGGCATTCAGCGTTTCGACATAACGACCATCTAATACCAGCTAATACATGTAGTAAACTTTGTTTCAGGTTTTCAGGATAGGACTCATTGAACAAGTACGTAATTTAGGACAGGTTCTAATCGAAGATGAGCTAGAGGTCCGCTACGACTCCGGGCAGTACAATAGAATAAAAAAATATGTTGTTTGATAGGATTAATTTATATAGATACCTTTTCGAACAATGGTTTTTTAGCTTTCGGGATCATCGCGACCCCTTCATTGAGCGATCACATGACAGCAGGCCATCGGCTGGTAGGTCGTAGCCGGTGTCTCGGTTGAGAGTCGGTTTCTGTGTCCTTATTTCGCTCAAAAAGCGGTCATGTGACAAGTGGAGGAAAGTAAACACTACACTGAATGAAGGGGTTGCGATGATCTTGAAAGTTACAGAGCTCAAAAAACCATGGTTCGAAAAAGGTATCTAAATTAATCCTTAAAACATGATCGAACCCAATATCTACATGCTGCTATGTTGTTTGATGTCTATTACCTGATCTTGTTTATACTGTTATCTAATATTTGAATCAAAAGCAATAGTTAAAGTCTTCCAATCTAGTTGTGCGCATTTATCTATTCTATAATGTATATGAGATTGATTAATTAAACCAGAGAGCTTAAAAACAATTTTGCGTACTGTTTCCTAACATAATACACGCAGTTCGAATTGATCGTGGAACGTGCATCGTTACTGCCCAATACCACCACGATGAACGTTTGCCATGTTTTTACGCGGTTTTGGAGTTCAACAACGGAAGCCAAGATGTACCGAAAGTCAATCCCACAATGCAACGATCTTTTTTATAATGCTTACAGGCCAATTCGGCTTTGTTGTATGTTACATGCACTCATTGTATGTGTTGTAGGGACAAGTACAAATAAGGTACACTTGTAAGTAAAAATAGCATACAAATAAATTGCACTTTTAAGGCCATGCGCTCCTGTGGTATCTTTGCGTTTTTAGTGTTGAATCATCTATCACTCTGTATTACCGCAACCTAATAGAATAGAGATATGGTTTATGTGTCATCTGAAAGCCCACACATATAGCTACATTTTGTTAATAGATCAGGTATTTCTATCACTGTTTGGCTGAGTTATGGTTAATCATATTTCGAAAGTCAAGGGTGGTGCGCTGAACAACAATCACTCGAGAATTTACGAGGTGTTTATATGTGTTGCCGTTTATACAGTCTTTTCAATATCGTTATACAAGTGCATACAGTCACTCCCTTTTTAACTATACTTTGCGTGATTGCGCAATGATATGTGGAGAGCTGGATTTCGTGGGATTTGTCAGCGTTCAGTATTTGAAAAGATGTACTTGTTGTCCACCGAACTCATGGATTCGAGTTTAGGCGTGTCTCTAAAACTGGGTAAAGTAGATGTCTATAAAAACTTCACAAAGAGGGTTACATTCATTAATTTCATTCATAATATTTATTAACACAATCCAACAACGAAATATCTAACAATATATAACAGGAAAACATATCGTAATCAAGAAAATTAACATGAAATAAATAAAATGATACGATATAAAGTAAAAATAGTACCTACCTTTGGGTGATTGTTACGATATATTATTGCACAATCACAAGCAAAGTGATTGCAACGAATAATAAGGTATCGTTGGAAAGAGGAAGATAACAAATGTTATGAAATATTGGCGATTGAAAACACATTTCCGAACTTCTTTGAGTAGTTTATAAGCCGTTTCATTTTCTGCAGTTATGCAGGTTGAATCAAAATTGTGCACGGTTTAAAACGGCCCTTTGACCGGGATGTGTGTATTAAACCTTGAAGTTGCTGTTGTTTGTATAATTAAGGCACTTTAAATCTATTTTATCAGCCGGAAAAATATAAGTAATCGACTGAAAAATACGTCAAATGTTGTGTAAGCTGACCCCCTTTTCACCATTTCAATGGGACTTACACAGTTCAGACAAGCGCCATGATGAAATTAAGTGAGTGATCACTTAATGCATGTTTATGTAAGTTATTGTGATACAAATTGGCATAGTAAACGAGCCACAAAAGTGTTTAAACATTGCATAATTTAATAGTTAGGAGAATGAATCATAGCATATCACATCAATTAAATGTTGTGAAATGACTCGTTTCTTGATCAACTGCATGTCAGTATTAAATACAAACACATTAGAAAAGGAAAATTCGTCAAAGGCTCACAATTTATAAATTCGAAGACCTTTGGCTTCTGCTACAGTTTTGTAACACCATGTCATGGTTCAATGCGTACATCAATGTCAAAAAGCCGTTTTAATCAGTGCATATTGTTTTGATTCGACACGACTTATGCTAGATGAAATATTGTAAACATATACGAGTTAAGATGAAATTTATGAGACAGCAGTTTGTTAATGAGCGAAGTTATTATACGGAACTCTCTATTACGTTATACTATATACAGGGTGTATCAAAAAGAACGCATCACATTTTGTCGAGTTCTGTTCCCTTAAGGCAAATTACATAACGCTCTGAAAAGTAGATATAATGTTAGAGCTATGTCTTGCCTATCACAAGTTACAGCTATTTCGACTCTGAACTCGCTGAGATATTACGGATACAACAATTAAACGACCTGAAAACCAAATTTACATCGCCCATCCTGCATACGTTTTTTTGTCAGATCAATATTAACAAAAAGCTTTAATACAAAGGTGTCCTTAAATAAATAGAATCGAACTTACATTCTGAGAAGTAAATGTCATGTTAAAGGTATATCTTGGCTATTTCATTATCAAATTTGAGCAAATCTGGCAGTCAATTGACTGATCAAAATTGCAACAGTTTGTAGGCAAATCCTCTCTTCTTTTCTTTAATGTAATACATATAACTTTATCGTATTGCACATTATTCAAAAAATAAACAAATGGAGTGGTGAAGGTATTGTCCTGCATCAGTCATTCATTGTTGTTAGCGTGTTCTGAAGGAGACATTATGGTGTTGCTCGACCCTCAAAATACTGTCTTGTTTCAAGATGTGAACACTGTAGCGAGTGATCTTTACAGGGAGCGCTGGTACATGAAACAGGTGTTACTGAAAGATCTTTAAAGGAAGCACTGCCATGAGAAAACGGACGCTGATTGAATAATCTAAAACACCAGGCCAGGGAAACGTACGGCATCGTGTGATCTTTACAGGGAGCGCTGGTATAGGAAACAGGTGTTAATGAAAAATCTTTAAAGGAAGCACTGCCATGAGAAGACGTACGCTGATTGAATAATCTAAAATAACCGGTCGGGGAAACGTACGGCATCGTGTGATCTTTACAGGGAGCGCTGGTACAGGAAACAGGTGTTAAAGGCATATTGTGTGATCTTTTCCAAGTAGCGCCCTCTATCATTGAATTTTACTTTGAAAGCAGATTTTCTTGCAGATTTGCATTTTTGATCATAAATCATAAAGATCATCTAAGTTACAGATCGATATAATTCCTAATTACTTCATAATCATGGTTTGAAAATAGATTGTACCGAGCGGTACAATCTATTTTTTGAGGTTATTAGGAATCGTATTGCTCTGTAACCTGGAATATATTCATGATTTATGATCCGAAATGTAAATCTGCAAGAAAATCTACTTTCTAAAAAAATCATGAATAGAGGGCGCTCCCTGGAAAAAAATCACATAATATGCCTTTAATGAAAGATCTTTAAAGGTAGCACTGGCATGAGAAAACGTACGCTAATTGAATAATCAAAAACGGGAAAAGTGTACTTTAAGACCCATATTCTGGACTGTATTAGTATCGTCCGATACTGGGGAACACCCAGTATCGATGTTCAATACTGTTACAAATTCAGTGTACCAGTATCGGGCGATACTGGAACATAATTATGTTCCAGTATCAATCAATACTGGGACAAATCTCACTGGTATCATGTGAACTAGTATCGCCCGATAATGTTTCAGTATCGCTCGATACTGGCATATCAGTATCTGGGACCTAAAGTACACTTTTCCCTCAAAAACACTAGGTCAAAGAAATTTACGGCATCGAGTTTTCTTTACAGGGAGCGCTGAAACAGGGAAACAGAGGTTAATGAAAAATATTTAAAGGGCGCACTAGCATAGGAAACCGTACGCTGATATAATAATCTAAAATACTAGATTAGGGAAACGAACGTCATCGTGTGATCTTTAAAGGGAGCACTGAAATAGGAAAACGCACGTTCGTTCGCAAGTGATCATCACATATAGCCCTGTCATTGACAGATTTATACATGGAGCTACGGAAAAGCGCTTTGAGACTGTGCTTGCATTGTGGAAAGCGCTATATAAGAACGGTATTATTATTATTATTATTATTATTATTATTATTATAAGAGAAATGTACGCAATTGTGTGATCAATAAAATCATGAAAAAAATATTGAAAAATAAACTTTAAAAATTAGTTATGCTTTTATAGCATACAGCGCAAGTGCAGGTATGTTATGATTTTCCATTAATAATGATAGAGAGCGAAATATAACGCATTAGGCCACGAAAAAAACCCTGTTCCACGGGCCCGATTGACTCATTTGTTTTTGGAATCCCCACCCCTATTCTTACCGGGAGAGCATTACGAATGACATAATATTCTAAAAAAATATCACTGTTATTCGGCATACGATCTTTGAAACTGTCAAGTGAAAGGAGATTACCCTGGTTATCAAATAGCTGGTATAGTCTAATGATGCCAACTTTGATCCACTGTTGAAAACACATCTGATGTCTGAGACATTTTGTAATAATTAAGTAGTTTTATTGTTGTTTATCGTTTTTTATTATATTGTATTTTATGTTATTTAGAGTGGATATGTGCCTTGTCACTATTATTATTATTATTATTATATTATTAACATTTTAGTTGAGTTCTCTTTTACGATTTGAATATTTTAAAATTAGAATAAGAAAATTTACTCTGTGCTCTTCACTTTGTTCAAAATTGTATTTGTAAAGTACTTTGCGAACAAGTATACATGGTTACCACACCATGCCAGCTACCTGCCCGCGATCAGGTCAGCTGCTTCTCACAGTTTGCACTAAATTCATGTTTTTATCAATAAAATATTTTATTGATAAAAATATGAATTATAATACCGACGGGTACTTTTTATGATGTTGATGCACCGACAGAAAAAAAACGAAAGAAATCAACATTTGATATCCGTATGGTATATTCATAAAAAGTACAGTATAAGGGGTTAGAATGATGGAAAGGGGTCCAGCTGGAATTGACACGACGCATTTAATGACATATCATGACAAATTAACTGAAATCTAAAACAATATACGGACGGCTATATCATGTGTTGACACTGTTATGTCAATACAAATTATTTGATCATTTGTTCTTTTTACTTTATTTATCCCATTTTTTTTTTTTACAGGCCAAGCCTTCCATTTTTGATTTTTCAAAATTAGGACCTGACGAACTACCACCAGATTATTTACTAGGTAAGAAACCTGTTGTACAAATAATAATACAAATACAAGAAACAAGGCAACGAAAAAACGCTATTCTATACGGACAAACGGACCTCTCAGGTCGGTCGGGCGTTAAAAAAAATTAACACCAAAATTAGGGATTTTGGGGGCATTTTTAACAATTTCCGTAATTTTCAAAAATGTCCCCAATTTAAAAAAATAATAAAATCTAAAACAGAAAAGGATATTTACTCAAAGGGTAAAGTGAGTGAAAAGTGTTTAAAACGAGTGAATGACCTCATTTTTGAGATTAGCCCACGCTTCTTTTTCCCTTTAAAAAGAAAGAATTTCACATTTTCACATTTTTGCAATATCATAAGAGTGTAATTAATTACTCTTTGGAGCGCAATTTCAATCTTTAGAAGTAGTCACGGTTTACTCTATTTTAAAATAGCAAATTAACGAACATGCATTGTTATATTGAGAACGAGCCAATTAGCCTGATGCATACACAATTGTTTGACCCATTCAATTTTTAGTTGTCCGAAAAAAAATTGAAGGGCAAAAAAGGAACAAAAGTTGGGTCAAAACCCAATAAAAAAAGAATGTCCGCATTTAGACATTGGTTTTTTTTCATTAAAAAAACAACAACCGCATATCGCATAGCTATTTCCCAAATGTATGCGAGAAAGACCTTTTTTTTGTGCCTAATTTGTCATCCACAAAGTTTTTTATGATTATGTCCTTTTCGGATCAAATAAGTCATGTTGACCATAATCTGAGTAAGGTATGTTTTACTGCTACGTCAGAAGTATCTACGTCAAGGTCCAATTACAGATATCAGATTTTGCACGCCCGATGTTCAATTTTGGCCATTGGGCCAATAATAGTAAAAACACATTGGTTGGAAGTTGAATGAGATCTATGACAAGTTCACACATTACTTTGCTCAATTTAATGGCCACGGTTTCAAGCTCAGCGATTAAGATTACCAGAGAGAAGATAATGTAGGCTATGGCACAATTCATGTCATTAACAGGTGGTCATGCACCAACTCAATTAATGCCCTGGGTGGGTGCATACATCCCAAGGTGCAAAAACCTCTTGTAATTCAGTTGCACTTCGTTACATGGACATAGATATCCTAAATCATGTAGGTTTCTTCATAGGCTTAGGCCTACAAAAAGAAAGAAGTTTGATTGGCCTAACCCGACCGACCCTAAATACATCGCCAACCCTGAATATTTTTTATTATTTTGAGGGAGGAAAAAAAAAAAAATATATATATACAATTTGAACAAAGTATTAAAGTTTCTTACTGTTTGCTTTCATTTTCGGCTATTTTAGGTCCCAAATCAGGTGATTTAAAAAAGAAATCCCGACCGATCTACCCTATTTGTTTTTGTTATGTTTTAGGCCTTATTGATAAATTACAATGTCGGCATGTCAGTGTCACAGTAATTTAATTTCAGATATCGACATGTTACATCACATTGAAACGACGTTTAGCACCCGTGCTGTTATACTATGGGGTTGATCTTTCCATGTTAATGATTTGGTAGTGGAAAGGCCAATACAACTATCTTGTAAATGTTCTATGCCATGTATCTTTACTTCAAATTTTCAGAACTCAAAGAAGCGTTTGAAATGTTTGATAAAAATGGCGACAACTGTATCAGCTGCAAAGAACTAGGAATTGTTTTACGTAATCTAGGACAAAATCCAACCGAAGATGAGCTACAAGCGATGATTGAAGAAGTAGATATAGATGGTAAGTTGTACTCAAGTGATGCAAATGCCGTGAAAGACAGGTGCACATACTGTGAAAGACACATACCTAGGAGTGAAAGTCACAAAGACATACCGTGAAAGAAACGTAGAGATACAGTGAAAGACACGTTTGTGACACGCCTATAGAGTCTTTTTACTCCTATAGAGTCCACACAGCACTCCGTTAGCGCCCTCAACGGAATAAATCACAATAACACTAGTTTAAGATTACGTACAGTAGGCTACAGTACATACGTATTTTAGATTAGACACCTTGGAAATCATATTGATACATAATTGTATGCCAAAACATTCAGGGGGTTGGTGGTCGGGGAGGTTAAAATATAAATTGGATATCCTACAATCTGAAACTATAAATTGGATATCCTACAATCTTAAACTAGTGTTATTGTGATTTATTCCGTTGAGGGCGCTAACGGAATAAATCTAAATACAGAATGCTGTGTGGACTCTATAGGAGTAAAAAGACTCCACAGTCATCAAAATAAGTAACTATACAGGGAATAAATGTACTTTTAACTCTAAAAATATATACCCTACCTAGAAATATTAAATCATAAAGTTGTTGAGAAATTTATCTTCTTTAATATGAGATATTACACGCTAGGATCGGTTGAATATTTAAGAAGCGACAATCCAAAATGTAAGGTAAAGTCACAATTTCAAATTCACATTTTACATTTCAACACGGGGGAGAGAATGACAGGTGGTCAGAAGTCACAAACTGGTCAAAAAAAAAGTTTCACTTCTAATAAGGTTGAGAAATGCACCAATTCTGATTAAACGGGACAAAACTTAAGTTTTACATACTTAATGACCCACAAACTATATATTGTTGGAAAGCTTAAGATTCAAGGTTTTTTATTTTTGCAAAAAAGAATCAAATTATACAGGGTGTGTACAATTTTTACAGGGTGGAACATAAAATATTTGATCGTTTTTGCTCCTCACAAAATAGTTTGATAGTTTGTACAATTAGGGTTTAGCTGAAAATAGTCACCAAAATCAGAACAACCGCAGAAGGTGCTACCAAATTTGCTAAGAATCATTTGCCCAAAATGTACACAGGAAAAGTACAGGGTGTCTAAAATTATGATGAAATAATGCATAAAATGAATGTTTGTATATAATATTCTATAAAATTTAGTTAGCATGAACCATTTAATTTAAAAGAAAATGGTTATCAAAATGAACTACATGAATATCATTAAAGTTCCTTTTATTTTGAATACAGGGTGGTCCAAAATAGGTCTAAATAGCAAATTTTTCATAAATCTATGAACAATTCTGTGAAGAAACACTTCTGGCTTTTTTAGTTAAATGTTTTACTACCCAGGGTAGAAAAGGACTGAAGAGTCACACAAATGAAATAGAGAGACTGCGATTTGGCCATTGTTTAATCAATAAAATGAATAAAACTGTGTATTTTTTACATTAAAACACTCCCTGAATTGAACATCATATTCTAGTAGAGAATGTCTAGATAACAATTCAATATTAGTATTCATAGTAGCAGGCACATGTTATTAACACATATGAGAAGTTTGAAAACTTTCCTATGTATACTTTTAAAATGGCATCAATTTCAAAAGTTCTAGTTTTCCGCTATTTTGTGTACAAACCTATGGGCGCCTCATCCACCGGCTCCTCATCCACCGCTCCCACCCTTGACTCACTCGACGTTTAGATTGATAACTTCACTGTTGCTAAACATGTGGCTTTAATTCTTTTTTTATTCGGTAGCTGGATAAATTATCTTTAATATGATACCAAAAATGTTATGTTTTTTTGACAACTTCTATTTAAAATAGAGACACGTATCCCGATTTTAAGGATTTTTTGAAACGATCCCACCTTATTTGATATACCTATTAGTGACCTGTGACCAGGTAGCGTGTGTGTGGCGTATTGATCCATCGGAACAATGCGGCCGACTGTCCAACCTGCGCATGCATCCCCCAATTGCAATACCGGTAATCAATAAGATACCCGTAGATTGGTCCGCGTGTAGAAAATAAAAATGTGAAAATGAACGGACTTCTCCTTACATTTTTGAGTGCCACTTCCTCAATAATTACTCGATCCTAGCGTACAATATCTCATATTAAAGAAGACCAATTTCTCAACAACTTTATAGTTTAATATTTTTAGGTAGGATATATATTTTAAGAGTTAGAAGCCCATTTATTACCTGTATAGTTACTTTTTTTGATGACTGTATAGGCGTGTCACACACGTTGACATAATTATCGTGAAAGTCAGGTGGTCTTTACCCGGGTCTTTACCTTGAATGGCATGTGGATACTCTGTGTGGCATATCGTGTGAAAGTCACGTGGACATATACCATGAAAGTCATGTGCAGATTCTGTGAAAGATACTTGATACCATGAAATATGCGTAGAAATATACCGTGAAAGACACGAGGTAATGCCGTGAAATACACGGACAAACCGTCCGCAAAGACACGTGAAAAGACGTAGAACTGGATGTGTACATATAATGATATATCCCAATTTTTAGTGGGGGATGCTTAGAATAAATACGAAGTTGTCGGCGAAATTATTATTGGTCACTATCATAATTGACGCTTCCGTGATTTTGGCCCATAATACGTTTGAACCTGTTTTGGCTTGAATTGTTTTGATCAACGCTTCAACAAAGTTCAGATTCTGTTTTCAATCGGCAATTTTTCGGATATTTCGTTATAACCTATTCATAGTGTATTTCATATCAATGAAAATCTCACGTGTTCCTCTTTCCGACCAACAGTACCTCACTCGTAGCAATAACTAGTTCCAGTGTTTAGTCATCTGCTTGAGAATGTGGGAATGTCTAATTCAAAAATAGCCATGTTCACCACCATTGAGTTTAACGAATTCGTCACGTTGATTATTTTCCGTACAGGTAATGGCACCATTGAGTTTAACGAATTCGTCACTTTGATGTCGAAGAAGATGCAGAATATAGACATCCAAGAAGAAATAAGAGAAGCTTTTAAGATATTCGACAAAGGAGACAAGGGCAGTATCAGGTAGGAATTTCTTGTTTTTAATTCCATTTACATTTGATGTTCCTCTATGGATATCTCTTCATATGGCCCTTCTTTCCCCATCCCATCATTTATTCTCGTTCTGTCTTGTTAGTGCCCTTGGGTAGAGCAGTGAACTATTTGACTCACTCTCAATCAGAAAGCAAACAGTTTATACATTTAGTTAAATGGAAAAGTGTCCTTTTGGTCCTATCGTATCGTTCGATACTGGTACAAAGTCAGTGTTCCAGTATCGGACAATACTGGGACATATGAAATGTACCAGTATCTGGCGATACTGGAACAACATTATGTACCAGTATCGGCCCAATACTGGGACAAAATACACTGGTATCATGTATATACTAGTATCTCCCGATACTGGAACATAAAAGCGGTACAGTACCGCTCGATACTGGAACACAATTAGATGTTCCAGTATCGAGCGGTACTGGCAAAAATTATTTTCCAGTATTGAACGATACTGGTATACCAGTATCCGGGACTTAAAGTACACTTTTTTCGAAAATACTCTCCAAAGCTACTTCTCCAAAGTTGACAGCCTGGTCTTGTCGATTCACTTTAATTTCTCATTTCACATTTATAAAATATCTCTCACACAGCGCTGATGATCTGCGTCAAATTATGACAACAATGGGTGAGAAACTGACGAATACCGAAGTGGAAGAGATGATTCACGAGGCTGATGTTAACGGGGATGGAATGATAGATTATGGAGGTAAGAACAAACAGGTAACAGTCTATTTCATTTACACTAAACAGTGACGTCATTTCGTCATTGACTGAATGCGGTAACATTATCGCGTGTGCCTACCAAAAGCCCTTGCGTATTAACACAAGCGGTACAAAGACGGACGCAGGAGGAATGATACGTGTGATATGAATGTGATCTATAGTCGCCAGCAGAGAAGTTCTTCAGCACTCTAGCCCTACGCCCGCATGCTACTAATGAGAGTGTACGGCGAGGTGCGAGGTGGCGCAGTCGGTTAGAGCGTCGTAACACTGCTGCGCACCGTAGTTCTGTTGGTGGATCGTTTGAGCGTGAGTTCAATTCAATACACCAACACAGCCTCGTCCCCATGCCTCCTTCAGACCGTGCAGACTGAAGTAGGCATGTACATGGCGCATCGTGTTTCGGAAGATACGTAGAAATGTTGGTCCCGTGTATCGGAAGAGCTATCCCCGAGCACGTTAAAAGGTCACAGACTCCTTCGTAAAGAGTAGGGGATCATCCCGGTCTGTGTCTGTACTCACTTCCCTAGGTTACAGGGAACTCTAATGCGATGCAGTAACCTGCTTAAAGGGACATTAAGTGGTGTTGAAAAGTTTAAATGTTTAAAAATTTACTTCAGAATTCAAGATGAACATTAAAAATCGCCATTATTGTTGTTTCTACTAACAAAAAGCACAGCAAAACTAGATTAAAACAATATCATCGCTATTTATTGAAAAACGCCCTCTATGCAAATATGGTTCGCGTTATGTATCACGCGTACTGCACGGGGATACTGTCGGACGTAAAATGCTGATTTGTCTTAATCCTTATAGGTGTAAGTTCATACATCTAATACAATTATAAAAATAAACTAATCTCAGTTTTTATCATAATTGAGGGCGCTGCCTCCAACACATCTCTTAGTGTCCCTTTAATTGGAGTATAAAATAATCCAGATCCAGAGATCCAGATCCAGATCCAGACCCAGATAACATTCTTACGTCATAGATACACTCTGGCCAATCCGATGCGTCGCGCTATTGGTCAGCTCAAAAGCGTGCTAGTGCTATTCTATTCCACCAATGGCAACCGTAAAAAGTGCTGATCTTCTTTGCACCTGACTATAACAACGCTATCGAATTATCACCCATTGCTCATAGGGTATGATGCGAGGACATTCTATCGGGTTTGCACACTTGCGGTTTGTTCTCTGTGTCGACCAAACATAACTGCTGTAAGGAAGACATGACTTGATAATTTTTGGAAATGGCTAGCTATCAGAAACATGGCACTTTCCTACCCTCACTTCCCTTTATGAGGGTAACATACGGGACACATTTAAAAAGGGATTCTTATCCAATTATCCAAACAAGATGAGGCAAACTTAAAGGGACTGGGTCATGGTGCAGAAAATAAAAACGCTGCGCTAAGGACGACTTCCAACTAAACCTTAGCTAATAACTAATACATGACTGACAGGTCTAAATGTCCGCTGATTGGTTACACTATTCCCGCTCTCAAAGTTTGGTCGATTCAACAAACTCTGCAACAAATTTAATATAACTCGTCAATTTAGTTCACAATTTCGCTATTATAGGGTAATTTGTGTAAGAGATAAAATATATCGCGCTGTTCAATTTTCGTTGTTTCTGCACCATGACCCAGTCCCTTTAACCTACAAATGATTGCATGACCTACTCAAACGATGAATTAATCTGTTCAGTCTGCTCCCGCGGATGTTACACCAAGTAAAATGATCTTCATAGAACAAGTATTTATTTGTATTTTTATTCTGCTTGTATTTTCCAGATTTCGTCAGATTAATGACCTCTGCGTAACCTAGACTCCAAAGACACAACCACTGTGATGATCACAGGGAGACTACAATAAACCAATCATCGGATACCTATTCCATCCATGGGTCCATGTACAGCATTAACTGTTTTATAGTGTATATAATATTGCTTATCACAATTCCAGCCTCTAAAATCCTTATTAGAGCGTGTGAACTTTTTGCCAGACGACGCTGGACATAGGCGTATTCACGAGTATTCAGGTTAAAATATGCGAACGAGGTTACCTGATCAAGTGAATGGGACGACCGCTTAACAACGGTTTAAATTCAAAAAATAGCATTTACAATTGGGATGATTAGCCATCCCGAACGGTTTTGGATTGGAAATTTTTTCTTCTAACCTATGATGAATTTGATGGGGTCATATAATCAAAATCCATTGTTACATTGAAACCAACGGAAATTCAAAATGAACGGCCGTTCGTAGCCACCGTCGTCTGCTTTTTGCACACAAGTACACTACGCCCTCTAGAGTTGAATAATGCAAGATTCCTTACTGTACGTAGAGGCATTTAGCGTTTCGACATAACGACCATCTAGTTAGCTAATAGTAAACTTTGTTTCAGGTTTTCAGGATAGGACTCATTGAACAAGTACGTAATTTAGGACAAGATCTAATCGAAGATGAGCTACATGTCCGCTACAACTCCGGGCAGTACAATAGAGTAAAATATGTTGTTTGATAGGATTAATTTTTGATACATTTTTCGAACAATGGTTTTTTAGCTTTCGGGATCATCGCGACCCCTTCATTGAGCGATCACATGACAGCAGGTCATCGGCGGGTAGGTCGTAGCCGGTGTCTCGGTTGAGAGTCGGTTTATGTGTCCTTATTTCGCCCAAAAAGCGGTCATGTGACAAGTGGAGGAAAGTAAACACTACACTGAATGAAGGGGTTGCGATGATCTCGAAAGTTACAGAGCTCAAAAAACCATGGTTCGAAAAAGGTATCTAAATTAAAGGTATATTATGTGATCTTTCCAGGGAACGCCCTCAACATCGAAAAAAATTTGAAAGCAGATTTTCTTGCAGATTTACATTTCTGATCATAAATCGTACATACATTCCAGGTTACATGGCGATACGATTCTTAAGTACTTCAAAATCATGGTTTTAGAGTGAAAATAAACTGTTGGGATAACACGACAGTTTATATTTTCACTCTAAATTCACTCTAAAACCAGGATTTTGAGGTAATTAGGAATCGGATCGCTCTGTAACTTGGAATGAATGTATGTACGATTTATGATCAGACATGTAAATCTGCAAGAAAATCTACTTTCTAAAAAAAATCATGAATAGAGGGCGCTCTCTGGAAAAGATCACATAACATGCCTTTAATCCTAAAAACATGATCGAACCCAATATCAGTCTACACGCTGCTATGTTGTTTGATATCTATTACCTGATCTTGTTTATACTGTTATCTAATATTCAAATCAAAAGCAATATTTAAAGTCTTCCAATCTAGTTGTGCACATTCATCTATTCTATAATGTATTATGAGATTGATTAATTAAACCAGAGAGCTTATAAAAAAGTTTGCGTACTGTTTCCTAACATAATACACGCAGTGGATCGTGGAACGTGCATCGTACTGCCCAATACCATCACGATGAACGTTTGCCATAATTTTTACGCGGTTTCAGAGTTCAAAAACGGAAGCCAATATGTACCGAAAGTCAATCCCACAATGCAAAGATCTTTTTTTATAATGCTTACAGGCCAAAATCGGCTTTGTTGTATGTTACATGCACTCATTGTATGTAGGGACAAGTACAAATAAGGTATACTTGTAATTAAAATTGCGTACAAATAGCATAGCGTACAAATAAATGGCACTTTTAAGGCCATGCGCTCCTGTCGTTGCGTTTTTACTGTTGAATCATCCATCACTCTGTATTAACGCAACATAATAGAATAGAGATATGGTTTAGGTGTCATTTGAAAGCCAACACATCTAGCTACATTTTGCTAATAGATCAGGTATTTCTATCACTGTTTGGCTGAGTTATGGTTATAATCATATTTTGAAAGCCAATGGTGGTGGCGGTGGCGGCGCGCTGAACAACAATCACTCGAGAATTTACGAGGTGTTTATGTGTGTTGTCGTTCATACAGTCTTTGCAATATCGCTATACAAGTGCATACAGTCACTCCCTTTTAAAACTATACTTTTGCGTGATTGCGCAATGATATGTGGAGAGCCGGATTTTGTGGGATTTGTCAGCGTTCAGTATTTAAAAAGATGTGCTAGTTGTCCACCGAACTCATGGAGTCGAGTTTCTAAAACTGGGTAAAGTTTATGTCTATAAAAACTTCACAAAGAGGGTTACATTCATTCATTTCATTCATAATATTTATTAACACAATCCAACAACGAAATATCTAACAATATATAACAGGAAAACATATCATAATCAAGAAAATAAACATGAAATAAATCAAATGATACGATATAAAGTGAAAATAGTACCTACCTTTGGGTGATTGTCACGACATATCATTGCACAATCACAAGCAAAGGTATGCATCAATCGTATCGGTGAATGTGGTGTGAGTATCAATTTAAAATAATTAAAATATAGAAATATTTGAATTTTCACCATGGATCTTTTTTCTCAAACCTTTTTCCCAACCTCACCAGCTAGTATAAGATATTCTGTTGCTACAATAGACTACCAATACCCACATTAATTACCGGTGTGGTGAGCAAGAATGATCTCCGCCCAAAGAGAGTCTCTTTGGGCGGAGTGGGCGGAAAATTGGGCAAGTTATAAACCGTATACTCTGTGTAATTCTGTTCTAAAGACAGCTCGTATCCAGGATCTTGGCATCATCTCACAGCGTTGGCGTTATGTGTGTGAGCGATGCGGGCTTTATAATATTAATGGGAAGATTTTAAAGCAATTGGCTTCAAATTCGAATCCGACAAGGAAGATTCTCACAATAAATTCGATTGAAAACAAATCAATAGAACGGCCTTCAATTTAATATGAATAACTTATAAGCTTAATTATTTAATCAAAAATTTGGTAAGTACAATTTCCATGCATTGCAAGTCCAACCAATGCCAAATAGCCTACTATTATAGCCACACCACCCTCTATAATACACACGACGTCGCGAAAATCACATTTTGAAATCAAGATTTTCACATCAAATATAATGCCAGTCATACATATGTGAGCGAGGCGCACAAGGCATCAGCTCTCCACAAGTTTTCAATGGGATTTCAATAGACATGATTGTCCTGCTATTTGTGTTGGACCAAGGTTAGTTGGTAGGAACATTCCTGGTTGAAACCAGTGGCTTGTCCAGGATTTAAGGGGGGGGGGGGGGGGGGGGGGGAGGCAGGACCTTCATGACTTCAAATGATATGGCCCGATCTGTTCCTTGAAGGCATGCTTGCGTAGCGCGCGAATTCATGAATTTGGCTATAACGCATGGTTTTGGTTTAACCATGTGAACTTAAAGGTAGATGTTCCGATCACATTTTCACAACACCGATTTTCCTCAAACATATGGAGATTTTCATATCATATGAAAGCTCATATTTTTCTGATTAACATACTGAAATTTGACGGTCCAAATCGGTATGATTACGGAGAAATCGGTGAAATAACGTCGAATTACCGCGAAAGGTGGTTAACCACCAAATAGTTTGTGTACTACTCAATGGGCACATTTCACGGCATCTTTATTTATTTATTTATTTATTTATTCATGGTATACAAATGCCAGCAAAACAGCACAGCTGATGACATTGGCTTACAAGTTACATATCATACATAGTAAAAATACAGAAATATATTTATATATATAAACATAATATTATAAACAGCTAACATTGATTTAAAAGACGAATGACATACGGTATGGGATAGTTGAGTTGTAATATCTGCCAGTTCTTGTTTTTGGCTCCTGGTATTTTTTCTGGTTCCTGAGGGAATACGTTATTGCGGGTTTTGCAGGGAGCAGATGTTGGTGGCGCTCCGAATTGAGGAGCTTCTGGCCGAATTTCAAAACCAGTTGTTCCCGGCGGTCGCTAAGTTTATCAATACCTAATTCGAGGAGGGCAGTGTCATAGTGTGCGTACCTACTGCCAAGCATGAGTCGACAAGATCTTTTTTGCAACATCTCAATATGCTTACTTTGCTCACGGGTGATGGATGGATGCCACACCGGGCAGGCATACTCGAGGAGCGGTCTAACATAGGTTTGATACACGGCCAGAATGTCCTCAACTGGAGCACCAAATCCTCTAAGGGCATACAACAAAAATAACCTTCTTGATGCTCTGCTGATCATATCAGTCACCTGCTTGTCCCATTTTAAATTTGCCTGTATATGGACACCAAGGAGTTTTAAATTGTCGACAGGGTTTTAAAAGTGTTTCACCAGACAACATGTATGATGGATAAACGGACAGATTTTTTGAAAAAGAAACATTCATAATATGGCATTTGGATGGTTTGGGCAACATATCATTGCGATCGCACCAGGTACTTAATTCATCGAGATGATATTGGAGACGACCGCGCCTTTGTTGTTTAACATTGATTGTCTCACCCAGCGTGAGATCGTCCACAAATTTCCAACGCTTGTTACAAGTATCAGCAGCATCATTGACAACTATTGTGAATATGATTGGGCCACATTTGGTACCCTGTCGTACTCCACATGTTATGGTTGTGGGATCTGATATGTGACCGTTCAGCTTAACACACTGATTGCGGTTTGAAAGAAAGCTGCAGATAGTTGGTATTATGGACGGTCTAACGTTGGACTCAACAATCTTACGAATGGCAACGGTATGATTTATGCGATCGAATGCTTTGGTAAAATCAATTGCGCACAACGTAGAATAATTACCGGGAAGTTCGAGATCACTTAAGACATCATCAAGCATATCAACCAGATAGTGTGTGGTGGAAATATTTTTAACATTGCCATACTGCCGTGGATCCAACATTGGTTCAAAATCTTCCTTTAGCCATTTGGAGAGAAAAGATTCAAAAACCCGAGCAAGAATTGGCGTCAAGGCAATTGGACGCAGCTCGTTAGCCGTTTTTGGCTTCGTAACTTTAGGTACAGGTATTATGGCTGCAGTTTTCCATACAGATGGAAACACTCCCTCTTTGAGGCATGCATTGAAGATTTTTGTGAGAGGTATGGCAATCTCAAAAGCGAATTCCTTGATAAGCTTGATAATCTTGTGCGTCTAAAATAAGAACCATACGAGTTATGAAACTCAAACTTTGGAATACGACTTTTTTAAGGATGACCTTTCATGTAGAATAGAAAACTTCAAGTTGAAAATCGGAACATCTACCTTTAACTGAGATGTTTCATGATTGCGATTTATTAAGCGCCTTACGATGTAAACAGTCTGAAGGCACTGCACAGGCACATTTTAAAAACTACAGAAAAATATTAAAAACGACAACAGGACCAATGCTGAAATAATCAATATCACCAAATTCTTTATAGTTTTAAAATAAACAAGCACTTTTTATAGACTTGTCAACATGCAACAACTGTTAATCCTGAATTATAGATGGCATTGTTCTCCTTTCGCTACACAGTAAATTTAATCGGTTTTGTATAAATGACTATAACTTAATTATTATATATACGTATTTCACGCTTTTAAAGGTACATTGAAACTTTGTATTGCATATTGTCGACCAATATTCTCTAGTCTCAATAGTCTCATACCCGTATTTGTTACGAATAGTCATTTATACAGTAGGGCTTGAAATTAAAGGTGTATGTTCTGATCACTTTTTTTGCTATAATTTCTTTTTCACATCAAGATATTTTGATATCAGAAGAATCACCATATTCTTCTCATTATGTCTGTAAATTCTTAGGGGCCAGAAATGTAGTGAATTACTGCCAAAGGTGGTTAACCACCCGCCAGATTGTGTACTACTCAATGAGCAAATTGGTTGTGACCCCGTGCTTCTCAACTAAGAACCATTGGAGTTATGCAATTCAAACTTTGGAATGCGACAATTTTAAGGACGGCCTTTCATGTGAAATAGAAAACATAAAATTGAAAATCAGGCCAGCAATCAGAACATCAACCTTTAAGCTTCTTACGAAGTAAACACCCTCAAGGCCCTCCCCTGATTTTTTTTAAAAACTACAGAAAAATATTAAAAACGACAATAGGACCAATGATGAAATATACACAACTATAACTAAGGGGCCTTGTCTTCTCACATATAGAGGAAAGCTCAAGGGAAGCGCGGGCAAAACTTGCTCCTTCTTTCTGATATCTGAATGCATATTTTTCAAAGGAGTTTCAGGATACATGAACAATATATGAATTTACGGTTAATAAAATAGAAACTGCTCAATAATATAGTCATACGAGGGTCATTCAATAAGTTCTACCTCCTCCCTCATAACATCGCTAATATTAATGTCAACCTCACGACATTTGTCATGATTATAGCTCCGAATCATAGCTACAAATATGTAGTAAATGATAATTGATATCTGTTTTACTTTTTGTTATGATGCGGTCAAAGCTAGAGAGAGATTTTGGACAACGGACACAGAAAATTACCTTAGAAATATACACATGTTTTTGGGTATTTTTCGTATTGTATGGTTAGATATAAGAGCATGATTTAAATACTGAAAATGGAAATGAGTAAATGATATCTGAATATATTACAGTATTATCATGTATAGATAAGATTGTAAACAATATTAACTCTTGTAGGCTTGCAAATAGTGTACTATCAACTAAAATGTATTGCTATGCCTTTAGCATACCAGAATACTGCCATCAGTCAAATTTTCGTTGTTACAACTTAAGCCACAATGATGCCTCGAATGTTAAATCTTTATCATAATAGTCACTTTATAAGTTTTACTAATGTGCAACCTTCAGAATAGTCAATCAGGTAGTTAACGATAGAAAATTATCGCTTTGACAGACTTTAAATCCCTCCATTTAGCTCGATATATTGAAGATCGCTTAGTTATCATGAAAGTCAAATATGATTTTTACAGGGTTCTCTAGGGGAGGGTAAACTGAATGGTTGTCCTGACCTGGATCTGGCTAATCAGAGGGCATAAATTATTTCCCCCAAACCAATCAGTCAATTTAATTGTTTACAGTCTGTTAAAGAGATATCTGGTTATAATTGACCGATAGGTATGTTTTGCCACTTACAATAGGCCAATTGAAAAGCACTTCGGCGATATTTTGCTGCTTTTCATCGGTTTCCGTCACATTAAATCGAGGTTTGGTTCTCACTGCATGTCCGGAAAAGTACAACCAGTACTCAGATCAATTTACATTGGATTTGTAGCTGAGGTTCCAAGCTACAATCGTGTGATATTTGATTAGACTGGCTCATACAATAATAAAGTTATGAGGTAGGAGGTAGAACTTATTGAATGACCCTCGTACAATCAAATAATCAAACAATTCTTCAGTTTTAAATAAGTCTGCCATTTGTACTAGCACTAACACTAATAGCACTAACACTAATAATAATAATAATAATGATACATGGAAATTATTAAGCGCCTTACGATGTAAGCAGTCTCAAGGCGCTACACAGAAAAATCATAAAAACTACAGAAAATCTTAAAATCTACCGAAAAATCTCAAAATCTACAGAAAAATCTCAGAATCTACAGAAAAATCTTAAAATCTACAATAGGACCAATGATGAAATGTATACAGTCACTATAACTAAGGGGCCTTGACTTTTTACAATAAAGGAAAGCTTGAGGAAAGCGCGGGCAAAGAAAAACTGCTCCATATAGTCACACAATCGAATAATCAAATAATTCTTCACAGTTTTAAATAAGTCTGCCATTTGTACTAGCACTTGTTATTTTATATTCCATACGTCTCTATTTCAACGGACTTGTCAACATGCAACATAATCATGAATTATATTGATTGCATTGTCCTTGTATTTTTCCCTTCGCTACTATGTAAAATTCATCGGTTTTGTATACATGATTATAACAAATATTATCATTTATATCAGGCTTTATAACGGTACAATAAAATTGTGTATTGAATATTTTTCAACCAAAGTACCCGGATGCGACCAATATTCTACATTATTATGCAGTTCGAATCTTCCGTCCTATACTTGCAATGCATTAGTAAAGACCTATTATTCTGCACATTATGTCACTGGAGCGATATTGGTTGACCAATATCCTTCGAACTTGGACAGTTGGTTACCTGCCTCTTTAATACATTTAAAGCTTACGCACGAATCCACTAAAAGCGTGTGCTAATACGCCGATTGTAGCGACCGCATATGTAGCGTGCAGAAAATGTAGTAGAGACTAATGTTTCCGGAGCTTTTGCATCATTGACGCTCTCTCGATAATGGCGTCGGGTTGAACTTTACTGAACTTTAAAATCGCGTTTTGTTACTCTAAATGAACCAGATTTCAGGACTTAATCAGTAATAAGGACAGTTCTGCAACGCGAAGAAGCACCGATGCAAGTGTGTCTATCTGTATAAATGAGGAAGTTCGTGGCCTAAAAAATGGCGATCGTTTTGTATTGTAAGTCAGCAGTAAGCTTATTACATATGATTCAATAGGAAAACATCGTGTTGAAACTTGAATACAGACAATCGCCGATGTCTTTTCACTCTTTTGAATTTATTGCAAACTGTAAAACTTGGAATTTGTTACGTGTTGGAATTTGTTTTGGAGCTTCTGGTCATTCTGTAACAGAAATGTTGGACCGTTTGGAATGTAGGCTACAGACTTTTATTTTACGTTGTTATTTTTTTATTTTCTCAAGTCAGATTCTCACTGCATAATAATGATAAAATTGGATGGATTTTTTCGCATGATACACAAATATATTGGTCTCGCTATGAGTTTTAAAAATATCTCATAGCTCGAGCAATATCTTTGTGTATCACGCTCAATCCATCCAATTTTATATCAAACATTGTCGTCCAATAATATCTAGAGTCTCATACAGTAGGACCTTACGCATCGTTAGCGTTTATTTAGTATGAACTGAGACTATGATACGCGTTGTGTTGATTTGTGTCGAACCAAGGATAGTTGGCTAAGTAAAATTCATCGGTTTAACAAAATTATCATTTATATCAGGCTTTTTTGTTGTTGTTGTTGATCAATTTTCCTCTAAAATAAAAACGCAACTAGAGTACTAGCTTGTAGCAGAGAGGCAGCCTTAAGGGCGTAATACATTTTGAATAGTCAGATAATGTATCACACCTTCAATAGGTAAATACGTGGTGGCGAGGATATTTAACAGTTATGTTACACTTGTTGGTCGTGTGCCTTAGCTTAAAGTTGGGACCTCTTTGTGTGAAATGTACGAAAAATGGAAAAATCACGTGAGTTATGCTTAAAACGTGTTAACCATGAAAACTATACATAGGAGTATAAGGAAAGTATACTCATTTTAAAATCTCACAATGTCAATATCAAGGTCATTGTACAGGGTGTGTAGAAAATATACAGGGTGCAAAATGAAGAAATGTACTACAAATACAACATTTTCACTTGCCATTTTCATACATTGAAGATAACATTGTATTTATGAAGTTGTATAATTCAAAAGTATATAACATTGTCCCAAAGAAAATTTTTGCCGCATTTGTCTTTAGTTATAAATGGTACCTTATACAGGGTGGTCAAAATTTGTGAAAAAATAATTATGTGAAAACGTATTTGCTAAATAAATTTGACCATTGGCATAATTTGGTGTCATAGTAAGTTTAAATTGACCTTTTGTAATGATATTACTTCATTTAAACATGCTATGCCCAATACACACCATATTATACAGGGTGCACCAAGCGGAATGTATGTATGTATATCGAGTCATCAATCCATGCAAGTGTTTACCTTTTCGATGAAATTAATAATGAATAATTAAATACTCATGCATGGAATTGTCATTTCACAATACACGATATGCCTATACACCTACAGAATTGAAATAGGGCCAATAAAATCATATACAGGGTGTTACAAAATCTTAAATATTACGGAGCACTTCTTTATAAAATTATTTCCTATAGTGAAACATATCTAATATTCTAGGAAAATTAAAGTAGGAGAATTCCAGATCAAATATATATCAAGGGTTTAGGGTATACATGGTATATGCTGGTGTAAGAGTAAGACATTCATAAGTTAGTGTAGTGTCAAAGCCCAATTACGGAATAATGCCGTATACTCCTTTAATCCGTCAATAGAGGTGCAATGAAGTCCTACCTGCAATATTGGATTGTGTTTTCAAAAAGTCCCGCCATAGAGCACTCTCATAATTATAGCTTTTGTATACAAAACGTGATTGCTTAGTGACCGCCTAATATACCTTGATTAAGGCCATTGACGGATTTTGTTAATACTTTTGTTTTCTCGTTCGCTTCAAAAGATTCTAAATCGCAGTGGTATAGCTAGGGGAAATATAAGTGAACCGACGTGACAGACTTCGTTTCAAAAATTACAAATAAAATGTACAATATTTTACACACTACATGTCAAATGAACAACAGTACCGTCTCGACCGATGGGTCGACTATCAACGATGACCGATGGACTGCACCGCCCAATCCACATTTCGTCAGCCTGCTTCGATAATTGCCTAACTCATTTTTTCTAGTTTTTAGAAAACAACAAAAATATGACAAGTGAGTTAGGCAATTATCGAAGTAGGCTGACGATATGTTGAGTAGCACCATGAATAATGCAGGTAAATTCAAACAGGAGCAGTAACTGTTGGATAGAATTAGGTTGGGGATATACCTTTAAGTGAAATGTGGCTTGTTATAGGCCTAATACGAGTTAATATGGGGTCTACCTGCTAGTCATAAGGGTCGCTAGTCATAACGTGTATTTTCCTATACCACGAGTGCGCTAGTCATAAAAATATCTTAGGGTTAGGGTTAGGTTTAGGGTATGGTTAGGGTAGGTTTAGGGTTAGGTTTAGGGTTAGGTTTAGGGTTAGGTTTAGGGTTAGGGTTAGGGTTAGGGTTATGGTTAGGGTTAGGGTTAGGGTAGGGTTAGGGTAAGGGGTAGGGTTTATGACTAGCGACCCTTATGACTAGTGACCCTTATGACTAGCGACCCTTATGACTAGCGAGTTTGACCCGTTAATATAACCCATTTGGAAAACATTTTACATAATTATTACAATCTGCCTAACTCACAATGCTGACTTAGGCAGAATTGAAATTGTGTATTTATCAACACTTTTGATGGGTCAATGACTCAGGTATTATTATAGCATGTGCATAATGTAATGAAGTTATAATTTATGCAAAAAGCTCAATTTCGCTGAAAAGTGAGTTAGGCAATTTATATCGAAGCAGGCTGACGATGGCTACGCGAGTGCTCTTCCAACATGATAACGATTTAGGAAAACAGTATGCAGATCAAATGTAGCATAATATTGCGCACAATGCAATGCAAACACACTGCTATATCATATCGATTAAGACATTGATACACGGGATATGCAAGTGGGCTTTTTGAATCATTCATGTGCATGCAGTAGAGAATCCATATGTATCATGGGCTACAGGGCAAGTAATGTCAGGCCCCTGCTACTGAGATTCTCGGCGGCTGTGACTCCGATACAACGTGCAAATCTGATAGAAACAATTCTTAACACAGACGGGACCAGCTAAATGCCGAGAACAGCATAGAGAAAGCCATTGACTTTCGGCAGCTTGAGAATTACCCCCTGCATCGTCTTGGTTCCCAATTTTAATACGATTGATACATTTGAAATTAACAATCGGGTTCCAACCCGTCGGCAATAACTATGTTGAAAACATCGTGTACACCGCCCTCTAATGACGGTTAGGACAATCCGGTTAAGGTGTGTCCGTTAAAAACTCAGACAAATTCAAGTGGGGCTACACAGAGCTTGGACACAGTTTCGCCCGGGCTTAGACTCTCAACAAGCTCTTGCATTTTACACTAAAATTCGGAAAATAAACATCAGGTGGATATACAACACTTTAATGTTGGTTTGTTTGTTGGTTCTCACATTTTCTGTAACTCTATTGTGTGGGGAACGCTTTTGGCAACTTTCTTCTGTCGATAACGAGATACAATTTCTGCAACGGTATACAAATATGGATTAATTGCCGAATTTATTGGTAAAACAAAGGTCACCGACCAAGCATAAACTGAGGGGGGTAGCTCAATGACCCTAGCTTGAACAAGAATTCCAAGAACAATTATCGGAGATATGCACAAGAAGTCAGTAACGATAATAGCAGTTACCTTACTGGTGAGCCGGATTTGATCTTTCATATCGGGGGTACGTCCCGATTCTTTTGCAGATTTTGCAACTGATCTCATTATCTCTAAATAACATACAAGTATTATCAGGTAACACAAAAAATTGACTCCAAGGAACAGTGCTGTTGAAAAGTACAAACCATTTTCAAAACCTGAGAATTTAGTTTCAAATGTGGCTTGCTGATACCAAAGAACTGAATTTTCTGGGGTTATTATCGTGGCATTCTCTGTAGTTGAGTATAATGGTACTAACGCTAATGGCAAACCAATACATACGTGTGAATTATCATAAAACTTAAAGTTCCTTCCAGATAAAATAGATGGAACAATACCTAATACTACTGAACACACCCATATCAGTATTGATGTCACAAATGTTGATTGTTTACCCATTTTGTAAGTAGAGTACGGGAACCTAATACAAATAAACCTATCAATACTTATTATTGTCAAAAAGAAAACAGATAATTCGGTTGATGCTATTGACAGTGCTCCAGCTATCCTGCATGTAATACCAGATCTCCATGTTTCCGATAGCATGGGAAAGTAGGCGCCATAGTAGATATCAGCACATGCAACTATTAACATATATAAGCCCATAAGTGAGTCAGACATGGCCAGATTGCTAAGTAGTAAATCTTGAACTTTATATTTCTTGGTAGTTGTATATCTCCAAATCAAAACAAATATATTGCCACATAATGCATTAATACCAATTAGCCACATCAAAACAACTAATTTTCTGTCTGAAAGCAACCTATCACATGTGAGATATGGGGATCTGTTAGATGCCGCATTGCAGTTAACACTAGTAGGTACGTAGCACTCGCAGATCTCGTGTTGACTTACAGTCATCTTTAAAGTTACAGCAAGATTTATGAAAGTATCTCTTGTTATGCTTGTCAAAGAATTATTTCTTATTATAAATAAATTTAAATGTGTCAAGTGATTTATATTCGGACATTCTGTCAACCTGTTGTTGGATAAATCAATTACTTCAATATTAGTTGTATCCTTAAATATGTCGATATCAAGATTTCTCAACTTATTTGTATGTAAAAATAATAAACTGAGATTGGATAGCCCCTGAAATACTTTGCTATCTAGCCACTGTAGTTGGTTTTCATACAAGAAAAGATATTCTAAATTGAACAATCCATTGAACACACCATCTGGCAAACTTGTTAATCTATTTAAAACCATGAGCAGAATTCTTAATTTGGCTTTGTTGTAAAATTGATGAAGGTTTAATGCGACCAATTTGTTCTGTTGCAGAAAAAGTTCACGTAAATTATCCAGTCCCAAAAATAACTCTTCTGAAAGAGTAACTATGTTATTAATACTCAAAAACAAAACAGTTAGCTTATCCAAACCAAGAAAAGTAGTCGAATTTAAAATGGACAATTGGTTTCCACGCAGCACAAGTCGATTCAAGTTTCCAAGTCCCGCGAACAAACCATCCGGCAACGTGGTTAAGTTATTATCATTTAGACCCAGGTACGTTAGGCTATGTAACCCGTGGAAAGTTTTTGGATTTAAGGTGACCAATTGGTTGCTCTCTAGAAACAGTTCATCCAAAATATCTTGTTCCTCAAACAGTCCATCCGGCAAACTTATCAAACTGTTATGATTCAGACTCAAGGCAATCAGCCTATGTAAACCTTGGAAAGTACTCGAGTTTAAGGTGACTAAATGGTTTATATGAAGTTGCAGTTGGGCCAAGTTTCTTAACTCCTGAAACAAAAGATCCGGCAACGTGATCAATTTATTATCATCTAGACGTAAGTACGTTAGGCTATGTAACCCATGGAAGGTTTTTGAATTTAAGGTGACCAATTGGTTACTATCAAGATACAGTTCATCCAAAATCCCTTGTTCCTCAAACAGTCTATCCGGCAAACTTATCAAACTGTTATGATTCAGACTCAAGTCAGTCAGCCTGTGTAAACCTTGGAAGGTACTCGAATTTAAGGTGACTAAATGGTTTATATGAAGTATCAGCTTGTTCAAGTTGACTAATTCCTGAAACAAACGATCCGGCAACGTGATCAAGTTATTATCATCTAGACGCAAGTACGTTAGGCTATGTAACCCATGGAAAGTTTCTGAATTTAAGGTGGTTAATTGGTTATTATTAAGGTACAGTTGATCCAAAATACCTAGTTCCTCGAACAGTCCATCCGACAAAGTTATCAAACTGTTATGATTCAGACTCAAGATAATCAGCCTATGTAACCCTTGGAAAGTACTCGAATTTAAGGTGACTAAATGGTTTATATGAAGTTGCAGTTCATTCAAGTTTCCTAATTCTTGAAACAAACGATCCGGCAACGTGATCAAGTTATTATCATCTAGACGCAAGTACGTTAGGCTATGCAACCCATGGAAAGTTTCTGAATTTAAGGTGGTTAATTGGTTATTATTAAGGTACAGTTGATCCAAAATACCTAATTCCTCGAACAGTCCATCCGGCAAAGTTATCAAACTGTTATGATTCAGACTCAAGATAATCAGCCTATGTAACCCTTGGAAAGTACTCGAATTTAGGGTGACTAAACGGTTTATATGAAGTTGCAGTTCGTTCAAGTTTACTAATTCCTGAAACAAACGATCCGGCAACGTGATCAAGTTATTATCATCTAGACGCAAGTACGTTTGGCTATGTAACCCATGGAAAGTTTCTGAATTTAAGGTGGTTAATTGGTTATTATTAAGGTACAGTTGATCCAAAATACCTAATTCCTCGAACAGTCCACCCGGCAAAGTTTTCAAACTGTTATGATTCAGACTTAAGATAATCAGCCTAAGTAACCCTTGGAAAGTACTCAAATTTAAGGTGACTAAATGGTTTATATGAAGTTGCAGTTCGTTCAAGTTTCCTAATTCCTGAAACAAACGATCCGGCAAAGTGATCAAGTTATTATCATCTAGACGCAAGTACGTTAGGCTATGTAACCCGTGGAAAGTGTTTGAATTTAAGGTGGTTAATTGGTTATTATTAAGGTACAGTTGATCCAAAATACCTAGTTCCTCGAACAGTCCATCCGGCAAAGTTATCAAACTGTTATGATGCAGGCTCAAGATAATCAGCCTATGTAACCCTTGGAAAGTACTCGAATTTAAGGTGACTAAATGGTTTATATGAAGTTGCAGTTCGTTCAAGTTTCCTAATTCCTGAAACAAACGATCCGGCAACGTGATCAAGTTATTATCATCTAGACGTAAGTACGTTAGGCTATGTAACCCATGGAAAGTTTCTGAATTTAAGGTGGTTAATTGGTTATTATTAAGGTACAGTTGATCCAAAATACCTAGTTCCTCGAACAGTCCATCCGGCAAAGATATCAAACTGTTATGATTCAGACTCAAGATAATCAGCCTATGTAACCCTTGGAAAGTACTCGAATTTAAGATGACTAAATGGTTTATATGAAGTTGCAGTTCGTTCAAGTTTCCTAATTCCTGAAACAAACGATCCGGCAACGTGATCAAGTTATTATCATCTAGACGTAAGTACGTTAGGCTATGTAACCCATGGAAAGTTTCTGAATTTAAGGTGACCAATTGGTTACTCTCAAGAGACAGTTGATCCAAAATACCTAATTCCTCGAACAGTCCATCCGGCAAAGTTATCAAACTGTTATGATTCAGACTCAAGATAATCAGCCTATGTAACCCTTGGAAAGTACTCGAATTTAAGGTGACTAAATGGTTTATATGAAGTTGCAGTTCGTTCAAATTCCCTAATACCTGAAACAAACCATCCTGCAACGTGATCAAGTTATTATCATCTAGACGCAAGTACGTTAGGCTATGTAACCCTTGGAACGTACTCAAATTCAAGGTGTTTAGTTGGTTTATATGAAGGTAAAGCTGAGTCAAGTTTGGCAGATGCGCGAACAACCCATTCGGTAAACTTATTAAGTTATTGTCAAAAAGAGTAAGAATTCTTAGCAAAACTAACCCTTGAAATGTATTCGGAAACAAACCTGTTAATTCATTTCTATGCAGATAAAGTAGATTCGATTTTCCTAATCCTTCAAACAATCCCCCCGGCAGGTGTGTAAATTTGTTATCATGAAGACTCAGATAGTTAAGTCTAGGTAACCCATAGAAAGTACTCGAATTTAAGGTGTTTAGTTGGTTTGCATCCAGTGTGAGTTGATACAAGTTTTGCATCCCCCAAAACAATCCTACAGGCAACCTCAACAAATTATTTCCATGGAGATATAACCGACTTAGTATTACTAACCCCTGAAATAAATCTCTATCAAGTTTGACCAACTTATTTCCAGAAATATACAAATGGTATAGCGTATGCAATCCAGAAAATGTACCCGCATGAAGTGTGGTCAAGTGATTGTTCTGTAAATCAAGTGCTTGCAAATTATAGAGATATTGAAATGAATGAGCGGCCATGTGTACTAGATTACTTTGGCTTAGATCTAGATCAAATGTATTAATATGATAGATTAACAACGATTCCTGGGTTTTAAGAACATCGTTCTCGATACATTCAAACATCACTTCCCTTTGGTGAATACTGATATTACAATTTGGAGGAAATTCTGGTCTACATCTATTTCCACTTTCTAGATTACATGTGACTATTTCGGCATGGTACCCTTTTACACCTTTGCAATTTGATGTCTGACTTACTTCTGTACTAGATACGATCTTATCGTTAGATTCAGGGCAAACTGGCTGTGTTTCTGATATACTATGAATTAAGATACTGGTATTACCTTGCAGATTCAAGTGAACACTGTCCTGTAGCAGATTGACGCCGCACAATTTAGCATTCGTGGCAATTATACCCACATATCTATCTTTACAACGCACCAGGTCTCCTTGTCTTTCAATATAAAGGAAAGCGGACTCTTCCGTAACATAGAAGTCAGATAATTCAATGCGAGCATAATATCCCTGTGATGAATTAACTTGGACACTGCAGATTATATGCGCACTTCCATGTAAGATCAGCCCCATTCCATGACTGGTATTTCTTTCTTCAATTCGACATCGCTGAGTTTCGGTGTTTTCAACATCCCACAATGGTTTCACGGATACATGGATGTCGGCCACCAATATATTACCGTACGTACAGTATAAAAGAGCTGGGAATATCAAGCCGAGCATTCGCGGAATGAAAACAATACTGGTGCTGGCCATGTTCAGAGAGTACAGGTGATATTTATTATTTCTAGTAGAACTGACTAGATAAATGTCTGTAGCAACTTAAAATGTGTGGATGACGAAGGTGACGAGAAGGTGTTTCAATATCTTGTAATATTTCGCTTGAATCCAATACACTAGTCCAATTGAGGTATTTATAAATACCATTGTATATCAGGATCTTTTAATTTGTAACCATCCCTTAGGACTTGGCATCGCGTGTGCATTGGTTAAAATGAATATCCATCGATACGTAGTACGTTTTCTCGTGCTACCACGAACACTCAGAGACCACACACACAGTTTCAAATAGAAGGAGAAATGCAGGCGTACAGAGTTTCAAATTGCTTCAAGAGAAGGTATATGTAATTTGGTGGAAAGGTGTACAGTGAAGCTATAACCGAGTTGTAAATGTTTTAGAACACCTTCTAACTATAGCAATGTGGTGAAATGTAAACTTGACGAAGATGTAAGTTTGTTGTTTGAACGATGTTGAAAATAGGAATAGCCATTACTATACATTTCACGTAAAAACACAGCGATATTATAAGAATGAAGGAATAGAAGTATGTACTCATGAATTACGTTGTTTGAATAAAACTTGAGCTCATGTTAGAATTGCCCGGCACCGTGTGTCTGTAGACATAGTATCATAATGATGTGTGAGCGAATGATGGCTGAAACAATCAATTATCGATACACATGGCGTCTGCTGCTTGATTGCAAGAACATTTTAAATTCACTTATCGTATCCTTGAAAATGTTTTGTTCCCATGTCTGGTGGATTTTTTTAATAATTCTCATCACACGAAACACCTCTCGGACAATGAACTCATCTCCATATGTTTTTGATTTATTGCAGGTACAGACACGACTCTTGCAAGTTGAAATGTTGTTAAACCCCTGAGCACTAACTGCCTGTTCAACAATGTTTATGATTGGATAATTTCAAGATAAATACTCATTTGAATATTTTCACTCCAATTTGTATCAGGGATACAATTATTCTAACAATGTCTGTCATTGGTGCAATAAATGATGTATCCATCTTTCTGACCAATCGGCAAGTAGTTCTCAGCGGGTTAATTGGTGAGTGAAGTTGGTTTGATCTCCCATAGATTATGAAAGAATGGATAGCGAAGTGGGTACTTTCCTATGACACTATGCTCGTCTCGGATCGAATTAAGATCGCTCAACACAAAAGCCCAAAGTCTTTCGCACTGCTATGAAACAACTTCGCAACATTCATAAATAAAACGTCACTCTCGTTCCCAGAATAATTTGAAAAAGACGTGCTTGTTGTCCATCGAAGTCAAGGGTTTGAGTTAAGGTGTGTATTTAAAACTTGGTAAAGTTGATAATAAAACGTCACAAAAAGTGTTACATCAATCGCATTCGGTGAATGTGCGTATTAATTGAAAATATTTAAAATATTTATAATAGTAATTGAATTATCACCTTGGTTTCTTTTCTCGAACTCTTTTCGCCCTGACAATGGCTTATAGGATGTTTTTTTTCTCACAGCAGGTACTAGGAAATATGCTGACTACCAGTCCAATACCCACATGTATTACCGGGCTTTTCAAACATGTTAGTCATACAGTTGTGAGCGAGACACACGTAGTATCAGCTTTACATAGCATTTCAATGGGATTTCAATAGACATGACTGTCTCGCCATTCAAGGTCTATGACTCTATATCTTGTATTTGTAACTTGCTCAAAAAAGGTTCGGACACTTTTTCAATCACAACATTTTCGAATAGCCCGGGATATGTTCATATTCTGTTCCATATCAATGGAGCTCAGCCACGTGCTCTAGAATATGGAGAAGTATCATTCTAAATATGCCAAAATTATCACGATTATGTCCTCAAAAGTCAATAGAGCATCGCTCTACAACCCGGTCCTTCAAGTACCCTATTTGAATAAATTTTGCGTATTTAAACAATCGTTACAGCAGGGTAATTGAACATCGCCAGTTGTTTAAATGTGTTAAACAGCGTTTTACATTGTATCTGTCAATCACAGTGGTTGTCAATGTAACGTAACACTTAATTGAACCAGCAATAGAAAAAAGGGACTAGAAACGGTATTGAGCGCCAATTGTATCCCTACTGCTCTTTACCTTTTCTAGAATGTTAAATTTAGACTTATGGTGGGTCTATCTTAATTTTAAACATCGGGTATTGCCAGAATGCAAAATATTATTTGGTGGTGTGAACTCTACATTATGAGAAATTAATAGCCGAGTTGTGCATATACATTATTTACTCAAAAATATTTACTCAATAATACAATTAAATCGGCAAAATAAATAAATTATAAAATATATGAAGTATATCCCACAATCATGCATAAAATGATAAAAAATAGAAATAAATAAATAATCAAAATGGAGAGTATTGCAATTATTTATACGATAGTTGTGTGCATTTCGAACATTCCAAGCACTGAATAACCCTCGTCCTACTGAGCCTTTTTGTAACACGGTTATACTTAGACCCCCCGCCCAGGGGCGTCCCCAGACCCTTTCGAATGGGGGGGGGGGGGGGGGGGGTAGAGGTCCCGATTGCCGACAAGTACCCCCAGAAAATAGTAAAAGGTAGCCCTAATTTGGCTTGCAGTCACCTCGTGAATTTCACGTAAGTGGGGGTGGGGGGGGGGGGGGGAGGGGGTAGGATCAAGAAAATTCGCACGGTCACAAATAATCGCACGGTCAAACAATTTCGCACACTAACAAATAATCGCACAGTCAAATAAATCGCAAATTCCACAAAAAAACACAGTCAACAACAAATGGCCAATCAGCAGCCACACAGGCCCCACAAACCTTTGCGCACACTACTGCAAGCAAGCCCCACAAACCGACAGTTTTATTTTACAGAAATGTTATGGTCAAAATCGCAAATGTACCGACAGAAGCTCGTTTGTGCCGGCAGATTTGAGGAATAGGGCAGATTTTGCCGACAGGTTTGATTAATGGGAGTGTCACACCCCCACAGGGGCGGACTGGGACCTGAAAGCGGCCGTGGCAAAATTATTAAAGCGGCCCTTTTTGACCATGTCAGGCAGAAGTATGTCGTCCCGGTAGTAAATTTTCGTAAAAGGTTGCCCCATTTTTTTTCCAAGTCAGTCACCTCGTGAATTTCACGTAAGTGTGGGGGTGGGGGGGGGGGGGGGGGGGGGGGGGGGGGGGGGGGGGGGTAGGGTCAAAATTTTTCGCACGGTCAAAATTTTTCGCACGTTCACATAATTTCGCACAGTCACACATTTTCGCACGGTCACAAAATTTCGCACAGTCACAAAATTTCGCACAGTCACAAATTTTCGCACGGCCACAAAATTTGAGTAACCGGCCCTGAGAGGCCAAAAACCAAGCGGCCCATGTGGCGATCGCCACAACGCCACAGTGGCCAGTCCGCCCCTGCACCCCCACACCCCCTTAGGGGATGTCCATGCCCCCCATAAACCCCAAACAGAGGCGCATAGTATGCTTATTTTGGTACCATGGTAAAGATTTTTTGTATAATTTACTTCAGAATTTAAGATGAACATTAATAATGATCATTTTGCTGTTACCCATCAAACAATCATGAAACAACCTTATGCCCAGGATATTTATATTGCGACTGTGTATAGCTGCGGAGTACACATGGCTTTGAAACACATTGAAGCACTTGTGACCTTCTACCCAAAATCAAGATCAAAGGTCAATTAACCACCCACGTTGGCAAGGATGTCCATTAGGTTATAATTCTACCGACTTCAACCAGAATATTTGAATCGACGTTTTGCTGTTCAAAGAGGGGTGATTTTTCTGAATCTTTACAAGTGTAAGTTGATACATGTAATACAATTGTAAAAATGTACAAATACCAGTTTTTATCAAAATTGAGGGCGCAGCCTCCAACACATCACTGTGTGTCCCTTTAATGATAAACAGGGTGACTCAAAGGGTCTTAGCGTAATTTACTTTTCTATTGTTATCCATTTACGAGGTGTTAGTAAACGCTGATTTATTGGACTAGTTAGGAGAGATTGCACATGAATAGTGCTGTAAACATTAAAGGAGGCGCATTTACAATATGATACCAAAAATGGAGGAGATACCGATTCATAATTTTCTATGATTTTATTAAAATATTCTTTATATGAACACAAATCAATTATTTTGATGTCATTTTGAGCTTATGACAAATCTGTTTATCGTAAAAACAACGCTGGATCTGATTACCATGGTAACAAAGCGAGGTATAAAAGCCTTTCGTATGTATGTATATATGTATTAAATTAATAAAAGCAGTTTACCAATCCACGATATTTACAATCGAAAATATAACAACAAATATTGGCAAATACTGGCGAATGTCCCAACGAAAAAAAACCCCCAAGGACATCCACCATGAGTCGATAAACTGCTTTGCGTTATATGTCATAACAGATTTGATTAAAATTACTCTTTTGTTTATATTAAGCTTATGTCAATATCTACTGTTTAACAAAACGGTTCTATTGAATCGTTGCATCAAAATTTGTCTAAAACGGATGGAATCTCTATGAATACGTTAAATTAGGAAAGATGAGAGAAGAGGAGGTCTAACGACACCATTTCAAAGGTTATATATGTGATGCATCATATTCACACTGAAGTACCCACTATAAGCTTAGGTCCACAAAAAACAATAGGCAAAAGCCGGGACAAGGATATATAAAAAAGTAGAGACTGACTGATTTTTAGGGAAAGGTCAGTACTTCCATGATTGTATGTTCAAAACACAGTGGCAAGCGGGAATTTTGAATAAAAGTGTGACTTAAGTGAAACTATTTTATTTTTTCCAAGCAAGACCCTTTATTTAATTTCTCACATTAAAAAACCCCTATATACATCTATATAATTACACGGAGCTTTCCAAATAAGAAGAACAAACCATTACATATCGCATCATCAACGCCGACAAGCGGTTCCTCCTCAATAAAAGATTAGAACTTGTGTCTAAATATCGTCATGCGAACACATTTTATCTGTCGAACCACTCCTGACTAAGGCCAAGAAATTTGTTATGTTGTCCTCGACCGCCCGCTCGTCAGATTTTTTTAACAGTTTAGTTTAATTAGCATTAAATATTAAACTAAGTGTTTATAACATATATGTGCGACTCTTAGTGTGATTTAAACTTTTTGTTGGCTGAACTTTGAGCTTCCGCTAACGTAACGCCTATGAGATACTACGCGCAAGGAGCGTGTGGTAAGGCGTGCGTGGCCTACCAAGGTCTGCGCCCATGCGCCCATGCGTCTGCATCTGTTATCTTCCCCGACCTTCCGACGACCGCGTATTTTGTTTGTTTACATCAGCCATAGATTTATATTGCTCTATCTCTTTACGTGTATTTATATTGCCCTATCCTTCTTTACGTGTATCTCTTTACGTGTAACGGGCGCCATTCTGAATTTCCAACATGGGGGGAAATTTGGTGGTATGTCGGTATTTTTTTGGAACTGCACGGACAGCAGCATGCACGAATGCAGCAGCTTGCGCGTACTGGAGCCGTGTCTCTCTCCGCGTAAAACGCAGTCGTTGCGCGGAGCTTGCGCGCCGACTTCGCATGCCGCGGCACTGCGTCACACCGAAAATACCGCGCTACACGGACAGCCATTTGGCCAAGGAAAACAAAACTATATATATAAATTGTTGAAGTATCGCATGGCTAAAATAGATAAACGGCCGAGTGTACACGGCAAACTCCGGCAAGTACCAGCCCAGTACATGCGCCATGGACTGTGCTGGTGCTTCTGCCCACGAACAATCCCAGCCGATGTATACATGGACAAGCCCAGTAAATGCGACATTGGCATGTCCAGCCAATGTGTGCATGAAATGACACGATATATACATTGGCGTGTCCAGCTCATGCCGTGGATATTGTGGGTGATTTTGTTATAAAAGGGATATTTTCATTGTTGAAGATGATTTTTTTTAATGAACATGAATGAAGAACCTGTGAGGAAAATTGTCAAATTAAAGGGATACTACCCGAATTATGTTTTTTTTAATGAATTCACTTATAAAGCATTTCTTGTGATTCTTTTAATATTTCACATTTCCTCCTCATTACTTGTCCCAAATGTGATACTCTGTAATGTTGAGAACTGATATAAAGCAATTTCGGCTCACAGTAAAGGGGTATTACCCGATTTAATGGTCCGCAATCCTGAAATTTGATCAAAAATCTAGGAATATGCCTTTAATAATTACTCTTTTCTTTGATGGAATGATATACCACAAAATCAAAAACATTTTTCTGAACTGAAATTTTGTGCTGATTCCAGATCTGATAAGTTTGTAAACATATGTGAGGGGGGAAATTGTCAAATTAAAGGGATACTACCCGAATTGAGGTTTTTTAAAAATGAAATTCACCTATAAAGGATTGCTTGTGATTCTTTTAATATTTCACATTTCTTTGTCATTACTTGTCCCAAATATGATGCTCTGTAATGTTGAGAACTGATATAACGCAATTTCGGCTCACATTAAAGGGGTATTACCCGATTTTATGGTCCGCAATCGTAAAATGTGGTCAAAAATCTAGGAATATGCCTTTAATAATTACTCTATTCTTTGATGGAATGATATACCACAAAATCAAAAATATTTTTCTGAGCTGAAATTTTAGGCTGATTCCAGATCTGATAAGTTTGTAAACCATATGTGAGTGGAAAATGGTCAAATTAAAGGGTAGTAATACCCGAAATGAATTTTTTAATGAAATTCACCTATAACGGATTTCTTGTGATTCTTTTAATATTTCACATTTCTTTGTCATTACTTGTCCCAAGTAGAAACTTACGAATCGTGGCAAAGATGCAAGCAAATATTGTACATTTAAACGACGGCTGCAAACATATTTTGGTGACGAAATCGTGTTTTACAAACCTAAAGATGGTGTAACTGAATATGTATTTCTTGGATCAGCTCTTACTGGTGGCGAGCTTCTGACGGTTATGGAAGACCTGAAGAAAGATGTCGAAAGTAACTACATCTTTGTACCAGATGACGGGGAAGACTCCAAGCCTGACAAAAATGATGATGGCCCTACTTATGATATCCAAGCTCATATCACCCAATTCTGATAGTCCAATACAGTATTACTGTAATTAAAGTGCGTATTATGTTACAGTTTTACTGTGCCTGTGTTATAACACGGTAACACGTGTTACGGTATATTACAGTTGTTACTGTACCCTGTGTTACAGGGTGTTAGCGCCCTCACGGAATAAAGCGCAATAACACTGACAATGACAGTATACGTACAAATACGTATACTGTACGTATTTTATATTTAACACCTTTGAAATGATATTGATACAGAATTTATATGTCAAAACACTCAGGGGGTTGGTGGTCGGGGAGGTAAAAACAAGGATGGCACAATCATAAACTATACGTATTGGATACCCAACAATCATAAACTATACGTATTGGATAGCCAACAATCTTAAACTATAAATATTGGATAGCCAACAATCTTAAACTATAAATATTGGATAGCCAACAATCTTAAACAATAAATATTGGATAGCCAACAATCTTAAACAATAAATATCGGATATCCAACATTCTTAAACTATTTTCGTTAGTGTTATTGCGATTTATTCCGTGTATAACACAGGGTACAGTAACAACTGTAATATACCGTAACACGTGTTACCGTGTTATAACACAGGCACAGTAAAACTGTAATATAATACGCACTTTAATTACAGTTAAACTGTATTGGACTATCAGAATTGGGTGCTCATATACCATGCTGCAAAAAAAAAATCAAATTTGATCTGCAGCTACTTGGGCGAAGTAATAAAAACCAAAGACGGCACATGCAAAGGCACTTCAAGTGATGATCAAGATTATCGGGTGCCTGTTGATGACAGCGATGATCAATCATTAGAGGTAAATCAGGATGCCGCATTAAACATGATCCCAGATAGCTTAGTACACTTTTCACGCATTCACTTTGTCAGACACAGACCCGACTCCAGATGCACATACTGGGCGAGTCTGTTTGAATTCAACAACACATGACAAAGTACTCAATCTACAATCATAGAAAAAAAGGTGTTCGAACACTGACCCTAATTGCCATGCTTATTGGACCATACCAGGCACGCTTTTTGAGTCACGTGAAAATCAAAGCTTGTTTCTAGTAGCCTGAAGTATCCCCTTATTCATATCCCTCCCCCTTCCCCACCGATCAATGTTGCGAGGCCCTGTGCTGATGGTGGGCAAATTGTGGGATTCAACATTGATCAGGGGGGGGGGGGGGGGGGGGGGGGGGGGGAGGGGGAATACTTTGCATTACACCTACAAAGTGTTCGAACACTTTTTTCTAACATTGTAGCCCAAGATGTTATTTATGCAATAACTACGGTAGTCAGAAGACACCCAAACATGTCGCAATTGCAATATTATGTGTACCACAAAACGATAAGTAAGGACCTGATCACAGTCCTTAACCGATATCGAGCAACGAGTAAGTGAAGAATAGCGCTACCTCGATTGCAAGTGAGGGGTAAATCAAAAGGTTGAGAGCACCAAATCGGAATAAGCAACTAGACTAGTAAACTACGAATAATTTACGCTAAATCTTACTCAACGATACATTTAATATAAACTAATTATAAAATACTTTAAACCTATCCTCCAATCATGCATAGAAAAGTTGTAGACATAATTTAGATAGATCAAGCAATCAAGCAAGCAAGCAAGCAAGCAAGTTAAAAAGAGGGGCAATCGATAAGTGAATAAATGAATAAATATATACATTAAAGGTAAATAAAAAAGACGGATAATAATTTTAAAACAATTAAAATAAATAAACCAATGGATAAATAAAAAATAATAAAAAATGTCAATACCTGGGCCATGCATCATATTCCATAGAAATTGACATGAATGATTTCATTAAAGTCACTATCAAGTTTTGAAACTAAAATATAAAATAAATGGATGACGGGAATTGAACCCGTGTATCCGATTATAAACCTTAGGAACAGAGTATCACGCCACAGAGCATGGACGGTAGAAGTCGTCTCATGGTATTATTAAACCATTGAACTATTGAGAATGGTAAGAAACTTCGATATTTTCGGACTCAAATGTCGTCATTTTATCTGTCTCACAGGCCGGCTCGCCGTGGCTAATTATTTTTATTGACAATGTTAATATTTGACCCGGGACTGACGTAGTTAACTTGCGACACATTATTTATTTTATGGAAAACCATTGACGTCATTATTTTTCTCTCTGATATATGGTAAACATTTGGCGCATGCGACCAATATTGTTTATGTCGGACGATGTTAACTCAGGAAAGAAAAACATATTGAAATTTAGAGTAACTTTGAGGATTTTAGAAAAGCACTTGAAACTTAGTGCAACTTGGAACATGAAGGTTGGTCGAATCCATTTAAACTTTGTAAGGTGAAGAAACCTAGTGATTAATTAATTTTTCTCTTAGCATGTGCTTGTTTTAACATATGAATAGTTTGGCATAGCAAAGGATGAATCATTCACATTATAATAACCACGGTGAGATACTGCTAGGCAGAACCCTTTAGTCTTTGTACAAACAATTATTACCTAACTTGATGACATTTTGAGCTAAGGACAATATCCGTATGGCAATATGCGGTTGCCATGGTGACACTAAATTCATAAAAATATCTATTCAACTTCTATTTCAGATTCCATTTTATCAACGTATTTTACCGATAGCAGTTTTTGTCATACCGGTTTGATTTATATTACTCCTTTGTTTATATTAAGCTAATGTCAATATCGACCATGTAGTAGGAGGAAATCTCTAACGATGATGTATGAACATTTGCCCCAAACTTCGTCTTTACGGACGGAATATCGAAGAAAGATCCACGTAGAATTGTGGACCATTAGGATATTAATTTGAATTTGTATACGGATGTTTTAACAAGCATATTCTAAGTAAAATGGTGTTAATTCCCAAACCATTTAAATTGTTTTAACAATTTAAATGGTTTTGGAATTAACACACACACAATGGATATCCTACTAGCGTATGCTAGTTACGGAATAACCAATATTTTATATTTTTAAACAGTATTTTGTAAACTGTAAGCTTAACTCTGCAATAATGTTCGATGTCTGATAACGGCATTGTAAGACACATACGAGCCATTATTTTATTGAATATGACAGAATCACCGTAAATTAAACTAACGCTCTGTTAAAAACATGATCGACTCAAAGGTAAAACATAACCGATGTCAATACCATTAGCATTAAAGGGAGCGCTGAGAAATGTACGCTGATTGAATAATCTAAAACGCCAAATCAGGGAAACGTACGTCAGCGAGTGATCTTTACAGGGAGCGCAACAGAGGTTAATGCAAGATATTTGAAGGGAGCATTGATATAAGAAACATGCATTGATTGAATAATCTAAAATACCAGATCAGGGAAAAGAACGTCATCGTGTGATCTTTACAGGGAGCACTGGAACAGGGAAACGCACGCTCGTACGCAAGTGATCTTCACATATAGCCCTGTCATTGACTAATTTTTACATGGAGCTCCGGAATAAGGGAAATGTACGCAATCGTGTAATCAATAAAATAATGAAAAGAATATTTAAAAATTAACTCTAATAATTAGTTATGCTTTTATATTCTACAGCGCAAGTGCAGGTATGTCATGATTGTCCATTGATAATAATTGAGAGCAAAATATAAAACATAAAAAATCTCTGCGGTTTGGGGGACGCCAACTTCACCCCCTCCCCGCCCCACTCCCCCCCCCCACCCCCGCTTTCAAAAAAAGAAAAGAAATTCGGACCCCCTCCCCGTCTTGAAAATTGTATTTATCGGGACCCGCTATCAAATAGATGATTTTTGGTCATCACTAGGGTGGATGTGAAAATTGATGATTTTTGGTCATCACTAGGGTGGATGTGAAAATTGAAATTGAAAATGAGTGAAAATTGCACATTTTTATGATTTTAGATAAAACCCCGTTTTCTTCCAAAGGCCTTGACGTTGAAATTCAGTTTTTACTGCTAGAATTTGGCTTACTGTAGTTTAGTGAATAAAACTACACCTCATTAAACTAGAATGTTTTTTAGGCCAAAATGTGACCAAAACAGACAAAAAAAAACCAAGAAAAGGAAAATAATTTTTGTATTTTGTATTATTTATTTGGGCCTTACGACCCTGGATAGCCCAAGAAAGCCTCGATTGAAGCGTATTTCCATTGGGTCTGTTAGGTGTGTGAACAGATACAGACCGGGATGATCCCCCACTCTTTACGAAAGAGTCTGTAACCTTGAACGTGCTCGGGTATTGCTCTTCCGAAGCACGGGACCACCATTCTGCGTGGCTTCGGAACCACGAGGCAATTGAGACTAAGTACCTTGCCCAAGGATACAAACATGTTGGCCGTAACGGTGCTAGAACTCACAACCTTTGTATTGTGAGTTCTGCGTGCTATCCACTAGACCACACATGCTCATGAAAAAATGGATTACACTTATGCTGATTTCTTAGGATTGAAATTAGCTAGAGGAATGGTATCGTTTTTAAAAACTGCATTCGTAGATAGTTAATATATTTCAGTTACAAAATTACATCAATACGATTGTTTAGTGAGGGATTGGTCTAGAAGTCTGAAAATTGATACAAAATGCAAAAATTAACACAAAATTACAAAATAATGTATACTTATCTGATTTAAGGTGTATTTAAAAAAAAAAATTGCTTAAAGATGTATCTAACCTGATGTGTAATAATTTGTTAGCTTATTTTGTTCCAAGTTTATGTTTAGTTTGGACAAAAATAATGAATTTTACCAAAAATGTACGAAAATACATAACGATTTCAAATACATAAATAGATAATGTAAAATAATGGAAAACATTAAAAGTTTAAGATAAATGAATCATACAATCTCCGGAACCCCAAACCTCATAATGTTCATCAATCATCTATCCCCTCAGTAATGAACACACGTGTTAACCCCCTCCAAAAAATCATAATTATATGATACCAATGAATCAGTGAAAATAAGACATTTCGAAATTGTATACGTTGGATATTCTTTATTAGAGCATCAAACGAAAATTACGTGGTAAATATACATAAACCTGTAGCCAAATCATTCAAAATCGATGAAAGTATTTGTATATTAATGCATGCTGCTATTGAAGCAATACGTACAATGCTTATGTTTCATATTATATAAGGACTTACTAAGCCCATGTGACTAATACACACATTGTCATTACATTTTATTGTCATGCAAATAAAATATATTTAATCCTTTTTTATAGATCTAACATTGGGGTTTTACTCTA
The DNA here is from genome assembly GCA_035610835.1 of Ophiura sarsii. Taxonomy (NCBI): domain Eukaryota; kingdom Metazoa; phylum Echinodermata; class Ophiuroidea; order Amphilepidida; family Ophiuridae; genus Ophiura; species Ophiura sarsii. The sequence continues at coordinate 14,816,433 of CM069454.1, read as the reverse complement.
GAATATATCTTAACCATCATGCTACAAACATTCAATTGGAAGGTCGAATATATGAAATGGGCAGGATGAGATCAAGTTCCTGAATTAGTATATACAAAAGGCTGAGCCTGTAGGTCAGTGCGCAAGAAGATCACACAAAATCCATTATTAAACTAATTAAGGTGGAGATCAGCTAAAGTGAAAGACCATGGAAGGTAGTACGAGCTTTTACTACCTGCCATGGGAAGACAAGTAACGATCTACTTAATATAACGACACTCGACTAAAATCACTAGTGAGATTGGAGTGATATGGAGGACTCTAAGAAATGCGAACATAATTAAGCCCTTTGAAAGTTAACGTAAGCATCTGAAAGAACGACTAACAGGCAAACTGGATAAATGGGTACATGTGTAAGGAAATGTAGCAAGATAGAGACCACCGGTATGTTTGAGGTTCATGAGATATAGGATGAGAAAGAATGACCTTTAAAGGTATTTTTCATGAAACAGTAGATCCTTTCAAAATGAAGCTTGACTTGGTGAAGGACTAGATGGCTTACAAAGTATCCTGTATGTTCAAGAAAAGGTGTTTACTCGCTATCAGTGTAAGTATCTGATGTTAGATAAACTACTCGGTTGTTGTAATTCTCCTCATCACATCCGCAAGCGTCAGTACACGGTAGCTCTTTCTTCTTAAATGCACACATCGTACATTCCGTCTTGGACCCACATTTTTCATATCACAGCACGGCTTCTGGTGCGGGTTGTAAAAGCATCATTTGTGGAACGAGATTGTAGTAGGAAAATAGCTAGCTATGTCTATTTGGGGAAATGGCTAGCTATCAGAAACCTTTGGCACTTTTCCATAGCATCACTTTTATGAGGAAAACATACGGGACACAAGATATAAAAAAGGATTCATATCCATTTATCAAACAGGATGAGTAAAACTTGACCTACAAATAATTACATGACATAACCACACGTTTATGCATGAGTGTTGTTAACAGGCGTAACAAAGGGTCATTTACCAAAGTTGTTAGAGCGTGTATATCCCTGGTTTGGAGTAGATCCTCTCGACTAGAAATACCTAATTATATAATAGCTCTTTTAATTTTCTATACAGTAAAATCATCTGTTCATTCTGCTACCGCGGATGTTACAACAAGTAAAATGATCTTCATAGAACAAATATTTATTTGTATTTTTATTCTGCTTGTATTTTCCCAGATTTCGTCAGATTAATGACCTCTGCGTAACCTAGACTCCAAATCCAAAGACACAACCACTGTGACGATCACAGGGAGACTACAATAAACGAATGATCGGATACCTATTCCATCCATGGGTCCATGTACAGCATTAACTGTTTTATAGTGTATATATTGCTTATCACAATTCCAGCCTCTAAAATCCTTATTAGAGCGTGTGAACATTTTGCACATAAGTACACTCCGCCCTCTAGAGTTGAATAATGCAAGTTTCCTTACTGTACGTAGAGGCATTTAGCGTTTCGACATAACGACCATCTAGTTAGCTAATACATGTAGTAAACTTTCTTTAAGGTTTTCAGGATAGGACTCATTGAACTAGTCCGTAATTTAGGACAAGATCTAATCGAAGATGAGCTACATGTCCGCTACAACTCCGGGCAGTACAATAGAGTAAAATATTTTGTTTGATAGGATTAATTTGATACCTTTTTCGAACAATGGTTTTTTTAGCTTTCGGGATCATCGCGACCCCTTCATTGAGCGATCACATGACAGCAGGTCATCGGCGGGTAGGTCGTAGCCGGTGTCTCGGTTGAGAGTCGGTTTCTGTGTCCTTATTTCGCTCAAAAAGCGGTCATGTGACAAGTGGAGGAAAGTAAACACTACACTGAATGAAGGGGTTGCGATGATCTCGAAAGTTACAGAGCTCAAAAAACCATGGTTCGAAAAAGGTATCTAAATTAATCCTAAAAACATGATCGAACCCAATATCAGTCTACACGCTGCTATGTTGTTTGATATCTATTACCTGATATTGTTTATACTGTTATCTAATATTCAAATCAAAAGCAATATTTAAAGTCTTCCAATCTAGTTGTGCACATTAATCTATTCTATAATGTATATGAGATTGATTAATTAAACCAGAGAGCTTATAAAACAAGTTTGCGTACTGTTTCCAAACATAATACACGCAGTTCGAATCGATCGTGGAACGTGCATCGTACTGCCCAATTCCACCACGATGAACGTTTGCCATGTTTTACGCGGTTTCAGAGTTCAACAACGGAAGCCAAGATGTACCGAAAGTCAATCCCATAATGCAAAGTGTTTTTTTATAATGCTTACAGGCCAAAATCGGCTTTGTTGTATGTTACATGCACTCATTGTATGTAGGGACAAGTACAAATAAGGTACACTTTTAAGTAAAAATAGCGTACAAATAAATTGCACTTTTAAGGTCATGCGCTCCTGTGGTAGTTGCCTTTTTAGTGTTGAATCATCCATCACTCTGTATTAACGCAACATAATAGAATAGAGATATGGTTTATGTGTCATCTGAAAGCCCACACATCTAGCTACATTTTGTTAATAGATCAGGTATTTCTATCACTGTTTGGCTGAGTTATGGTTAATCATATTTCGAAAGTCAAGGGTGGTGGCGGTGGCGGCGCGCTGAACAACAATCATTCGAGAATTTACGAAGTGTTTATATGTGTTATCGTTCATACAGTCTTTGCAATATCGCTATACAAGTGCATACAGTCACTCCCTTTTGAAACTATACTTTTGCGTGATTGCGCAATGATATGTGGAGAGCCGGATTTTGTGGGATTTGTCAGCGTTCAGTATTTGAAAAGATGTGCTTGTTGTCCACCGAACTCATGGATTCGAGTTTAGGTGTGTCTCTAAAACTGGGTAAGTTGATGTCTATAAAAACTTCACAAAGAGGGTTACATTCATTCATTTCATTCATAATATTTATTAACACAATCCAACAACGAAATATCTAACAATATATAACAGGAAAATATATCATAATCAAGAAAATAAACATGAAATAAATCAAATGATACGATATAAAGTAAAAATAATACCTACCTTTGGGTGATTGTCACGACATATCATTGCACAATCACGCAAAGGTAGCATCAATCGTATCGGTGAATGTGAGTATCAATTTAAAATAATTAAAATATATAAATATTGTAATTCCCCCCCCCCCGTTTTTTTACTTCTCATACCTTTTTCTCAAACCTCACCAGCTAGTATGAGATATTCTGTTGCTACAATAGACTACCAATACCCACATTAATTACCGGTGAGGTGAGCAAGAATGGTCTCCGCCCAAAGAGAGTCTCTTTGGGCGGAGTGGGCGGAAAATTGGGCAAGTTATAAACCGTATATTCTGTGTAATTATTTTCTAAAGACAGCTCGTATCCAGTATCTTGGCATCGTCGCGCAGCGTTAGCGTTATGTGTGTGTGAGCGATGCGGGCTTTATAATATTAATGGGAAGATTTTAAAGCAATTGGCTTCAAATTCGAATCCGACAAGGAAGATTCTCACAATGAATTCGATTGAAAACATAATCAACAGAACGGCCTTCAATTTGATATGAATAACTTATAAGCTTAATTATTTAATTACAAATTTGGTAAGTACAATTTCCATGCATTGCAAGTCCAACCAATGCCAAATAGCCTACTATTATAGCCACACCACCCTCTATAATACACACGACGTCGCGAAAATCACATTTTGAAATCAAGATTTTCACATCAAATATAATGCCAGTCATACATTATGTGAGCGAGGCGCACAAGGTATCAGCTCTCCACAATTTTTCAATGGGATTTCAATAGACATGATTCTCCTGCTATTTGTGTTGGACCAAGGTTAGTTGGTATGAACATTCCTGGTTGAAACCAGTGGCTTGTCCAGGATTTCAGGGGGGGGGGGGAGGCAGGACCTTCATGACTTCAAACGGTATGGCCCGATCTGTTCCTTGAAGGCATGCTTGCGTATCGCGCGAATTCATGAATTTGGCTATAATTCAGGTACTTTTAAATAAACGCATGGTTTTGGTTTAACCACGTGAACTTAACTGAGATGTTTCATGATTGCGATTTATTAAGCGCCTTACGATGTAAACAGCCTGAAGGCACTGCACAGGCACATTTTAAAAACTACAGAAAAATATTAAAAACTACAACAGGACCAATACTGAAATACATGTATATACAATCAATATCACTAAATTCTTTACAGTTTTAAATAAACAAGCCCTTTTATTGACTTGTCAACATGCAACAACTGTCAATCATGAATTATAGATGGCATTGTTCTCCTTTCGCTACACAGTAAATTTAATCGGTTTTATATAAATGACTATATAACTAAATTATACGTATTTCACGCTTTTAAAGGTACAATGAAACTTTGTATTGCATATTGTCGACCAATATTTTTTAGTCTCATACCCGTATTTGTTACGAATAGTCATTTATACAGTAGGGCTTGAAATTAAAGGTGTATGTTCTGATCACTTTTTTTGCTATAATTTCTTTTTCATATCAAGATATTTTGATATCAGAAGAATCACCATATTTTTCTCATTATGTCTGTAAATTCTTAGGGGCCAGAAATGTAGCGAATTACTGCCAAAGGTGGTTAACCACCCGCCAGATTGTGTACTACTCAATGGGCAAATTGGTTGTGACCCCGTGCTTCTCAAATAAGAACCATTGGAGTTATGCAATTCAAACTTTGGAATGCGACAATTTTAAGGATGGCCTTTCATGTAAAATAGAAAACATAAAATTGAAAATCAGGCCAGCAATTAGAACATCAACCTTTATACGAAGTATACACCCTCAAGGCCCTCCACTGATTTTTTTTAAAAACGACAGAAAAATATTAAAAACGACAATAGGACCAATGATGAAATATATAGATGAGGTGACCTATGATGTCATGTATTTACAAATGGGACACCCTCTGTTGTTTCCCTCCAGGCAGAATATACAGTAAAGTTAATGAAGACATCATGAAATTTCTTTCTAATGAATTGTAAAACTCATTTAGTTTTAGTTTTTTGTGTGAAATGCGATAGCTTATAGCATTCCTAAGCAAGTTTAAAGACAGTTTTGATAACAATTTGCTGTGACACCACAATCTAGTTAGAAACCTGATCTGGCCTATGTAAACTATAGGAACTCTTGCCCGGTGTGTTTTGTCTCAAACCAACAGAGGGCGTCCTAAATGTCAACAAATGTCACCTCATCTACATATACAGGAAAGCTCGAGGGAAGCCCGGGCAAAACTTGCTCCTTCTTTCTGATATCTGAATGCATATTTTTCAAAGGAGTTTTAGGATACATGAACAATATATGAATTTACGGTTAATAAAATAGAAACTGCTCAATAATATAGTCATACAATCAAATAATCAAACAATTCTTCAGTTTTAAATAAGTCTGCCATTTGTACTAGCACTAACACTAATAACACTAACACTAATAATAATAATACATGGAATTTATTAAGCGCCTTACGATGTAAGCAGTCTCAAGGCGCTACACAGAAAAATCATAAAAACTACAGAAAATCTTAAAATCTACCGAAAAATCTCAAAATCTACAGAAAAATCTCAGAATCTACAGAAAAATCTTAAAATCTACAATAGGACCAATGATGAAATGTATACAGTCATTATAACTAAGGGGCCTTGACTTTTTACAATAAAGGAAAGCTTGAGGAAAGCGCGGGCAAAGAAAAACTGCTCCATATAGTCACACAATCGAATAATCAAATAATTCTTCACAGTTTTAAATAAGTCTGCCATTTGTACAAGCACTTGTTATTTTATATTCCATATCAAAAGACTTGTCAACATGCAACATTATCATGAATTATATTGATTGCATTGTCCTTGTATTTTTCTCTTCGCTACTATGTAAAATTCATCGGTTTCGTATACATGATTATAACAAATATTATCATTTATATAAGGCTTTATAACGGTACAATAACATTGTGTATTGAATATTTTTCAACCAAAGTACCCGGATGCGACCAATATTCTACATTATTATGCAGTTCGAATCTTCCGTCCTATACTTGCAATGCATTAGTAAAGACCTATTATTCTGCACATTATGTCACTGGAGCGATATTGGTTGACCAATATCCTTCGAACTTGGACAGTTGGTTACCTGCCTCTTTAATTCATTTAAAGCTTACGCACGAATCCACTAAAAGCGTGTGCTAATACGCCGATTGTAGCGACCGCATATGTAGCGTGCAGAAAATGTAGTAGAGACTAATGTTTCCGGAGCTTTTGCATCATTGATGCTCTCTCAATAATGGCGTCGGGTTGAACTTTACTGAACTTTAAAATCGCGTTTTGTTACTCTAAAGTCTAAATGAACCAGATTTCAGGACTTAATCAGTAATAAGGACAGTTCTGCAATGCGAAGCAGCACCGATGCAAGTGTGTCTATCTGTATAAATGAGGAAGTTCGTGGCCTAAACAGTGGCGTATCTGGGATTTTTTCCAGGGGGGGGGGGGGGCAAATGATATTTTTTCCCGTTGAACACCAGTTCGACCCTATTAAGTAAAAAAATTGCGGAGCTGGGTTGTTTATTCCAGCGAATGACGTTGCATCCTAAACTTTAGCAACATATCTACGCGAATCTGGCCATTATTCAGGTACATTTGTCTTTCAAACGGGCTTCTATAGTGATATTCCTGGACAAATGCGATAAAATTTGCAATTTTTATACTAAATTGCCCATCATCAAACCGGGCAAGGGCAAATTGTCATTTTGATGGGAATTAAGAAAATCCCTAAGATTTTCTCTTTCCTTTTACACTTTATCTTCCTCTTCTCCCTTTCCTTTCTTTTCCTTTCCCGTTTCCTTCTCTCTTTCTCCCCCTCTCTTTCTTTTCTTTCTCTTTCCTTCCCCTTTTTCCTTTCCTTTCCCCTTTTCCCTTCCTCTCTTCCCTCTCTTCTTCCCTTCTCTTCGATTTTTTTTTAGCCCGGTAGATTGGGCTGGCCTTCCCGGTCAAAGCCGTCTGGGGGGGGGGGGGGGCACTCTGCCCCCCCCCCCCTGACCCCCCGGGAGATACGCTACTGGGCCTAAAAAATGGCGATCGTTTTGTATTGTAAGTCAACAGTAAGCTTATTACATGTGATTCAATAGGAAAACATCGTGTTGAAACTTGAATACAGACAATCGCCGATGTCTTTTCACTCTTTTGCAAACTGTAAAGCTTGGAATTTGTTACGTGTTGGAATTTGTTTTGGAGCTTCTGGTCATTCTGTAACAGAAATGTTGGACAGTTTGGAATGTAGGCTACAGACTTTTATTTTACGTTGTTATTTTTTTAATTTCTCAAGTCAGATTCTCACCAGTGGCGTACCCAGAGGGGGGCCCGGGGGGGGGGGGGGGGCGGTGGCCCCCCCTGAAATAACCCCCCGTCGGTACACACGTCCCCCGTCGGTACATAACCCCGTCGGTACCCCCCCTTCCAGATCAAATATATATCAAGGGTTTAGGGTATATGCTGGTGTAAGAGTAAGACATTCATAAGTTAGTGTAGTGTCAAAGCCCAATTACGGAATAATGCCGTATACTCCTTTAATCCGTCAATAAAGGTGCAATGAAGTCCTACCTGCAATATTGGATTGTGTTTTCAAAACGTCCCGCCATAGAGCACTCTCATAATCATAGCTTTTGTATACAAAACGTGATTGCTTAGTGACAGCCTAATATACCTTGATTTAGGCCATTGACGGATTTTGTAAATACTTTTCTTTTCTCGTTCGCTTCAAAAGATTTTAAATCGCAGTGTATAGCTAGGGGAAATAAAAGTGAACCGATGTGACAGACTTCGTTTCAAAAATTACAAATAAAATGTACAATATTTTACACACTACATGTAGTGACCGTGTCAAATGAACAACAGTACCGTCTCGACTCTCGAGAGTCTCGACCGATGGGTCGACTATCAACGATGACAGATGGACTGCACCGCCCAATCCACATTTCGTCAACCTGCTTCGATAATTGCCCAACTCATTTTTCTAGTTTTTAGAAAATAACAAAAATATGACAAGTGAGTTAGGCAATTATCGAAGCAGGCTGACGATATGTTGAGTAGCACCATGAACAATGCAGGTAAATTCAAACAGGAGCAGTAACTGTTGGATAGAATTAGGTTGGGGATATACCTTTAAGTGAAATGTGGCTTGTTATAGGCCTAATACGAGTTAATATGGGGTCTACCCGCTAGTCATAAGGGTCGCTAGTCATAACGTGTATTTTCCTATACAACGAGTGCGCTAGTCATAAAAATATCTTAGGGTTAGGGTTCGGTTTAGGGTATGGTTAGGGTAGGTTTAGGGTTAGGTTTAGGGTTAGGGTTAGGGTATGGTTAGGGTATGGTTAGGGTTAGGGTAGGGTTAGGGTTAGGGTAAGGGTTAGGGTTTATGACTAGCGACCCTTATGACTAGTGACCCTTATGACTAGCGACCCTTATGACTAGCGACCCTTATGACTAGCGAGTTTGACCCGTTAATATGACCCATTTGAAACATTTTACATAATTATTACAATCTGCCTAACTCACAATGCTGACTTAGGCAGAATTGAAATTGTGCATTTATCAACACTTTTGATGGGTCAATGACTTCGGTATTATTATAGCATGTGCATAATGTAATGAAGTTATAATTTATGCAAAAAGCTCAATTTCGCTGAAAAGTGAGTTAGGCAATTTATATCGAAGCAGGCTGACGATGGCTACGCGAGTGCTCTTCCAACAATGATAACGATTTAGGAAAACAGTATGCAGATCAAATGTAGCATAATATTGCGCACAATGCAATGCAAACACACTGTTATATCACATCGATTGAGACAATGATACACGGGATATGCAAGTGGGCTTTTTGAATCATTCATGTGCATGCAGTAGAGCATCCATATGTATCATGGGCTACAGGGCTAGTAAGTAATGTCATGCCCCTGCTACTGAGATTCTCGGCGGCTGTGACTCCGATACAACGTGCAAATCTGATAGAAACAGTTCTTAACACAGACGGGACCGGCTAAATGCCGAGAACAGCATAGAGAAAGCCATTTACTTTCGGCAGCTTGAGAATTACCCCCTGCATCGTCTTGGTTCCCAATTTTAATACGATTTATACATTTGAAATAAACAATCGGGTTCCAACCCGTCGGCAATAACTATGTTGTGTATACCGCCCTCTAATGACGGTTAGGACAATCCGGTTAAGGTGTGTCCGTTAAAAACTCAGACAAATTCAAGTGGGGCTACACAGAGCTTGGACACAGTTTCGTCCGGGCTTAGACTCTCAACAAGCTCTTGCATTTTACACTAAAATTCGAAAAATAAACATCGGGTGGATATACAACACTTTGATGTTGGTTTGTTTGTTGGTTCTCACATTTTCTGTAACTCTATTGTGTGGGGAACGCTTTTGGCAACTTTCTTCTGTCGATAACGAGATACAATTTCTGCAATGGTATACAAATATGGATTAATTGCCGAATTTATTGGTAAAACAAAGGTCACTGACCAAGCATAAACTGAGGGGGGTACCTCAATGACCCTAGCTTGAACAAGAATTCCAAGAACAATTATCGGAGATATGCACAAGAAGTCAGTAACGATAATAGCAGTTACCTTACTGGTGAGCCGGATTTGATCTTTCATATCGGGGGTACGTCCCGATTCTTTTGCAGATTTTGCAACTGATCTCATTATCTCTAAATAACATACAAGTATTATCAGGTAACACAAAAAATTGACTCCAAGGAACAGTGCTGTTGAAAAGTACAAACCATTTTCAAAACCTGAAAATTTAGTTTCAAATGTGGCTTGCTGATACCAAAGAACTGAATTTTCTGGGTATATTATCGTGGCATTCTCTGTAGTTGAGTATGATGGTACTAACGCTAATGGCAAACCAATACATACGTGTGAATTATCATAAAACTTAAAGTTCCTTCCAGATAGAATAGATGGAACAATACCTAATACTACTGAACACACCCATATCAGTATTGATGTCACAAATGTTGATTGTTTACCCATTTTGTAAGTAGAGTACGAGAACCTAATACAAATAAACCTATCAATACTTATTAGTGTCAAAAAGAAAACAGATAATTCGGTTGATGCTATTGACAGTGCTCCAGCTATCCTGCATGTAATACCAGATCTCCATGTTTCCGACAGCATGGGAAAGTAGGCGCCATAGTAGATATCAGCACATGCAACTATTAACATATATAAGCCCATAAGTGAGTCAGACATGGCCAGATTGCTAAGTAGTAAATCTTGAACTTTATATTTCTTGGTAGTTGTATATCTCCAAATCAAAACAAATATATTGCCACATAATGCATTAATACCAATTAGCCACATCAAAACAACTAATTTTCTGTCTGAAAGCAACCTATCACATGTGAGATATGGGGATCTGTTAGATGCCGCATTGCAGTTAACACCAGTAGGTACGTAGCACTCGCAGATCTCGTGTTGACTTACAGTCATCTTTAAAGTTACAGCAAGATTTATGAAAGTATCTCTTGTTATGCTTGTCAAAGAATTATTTCTTATTATAAATAAATTTAAATGTGTCAAGTGATTTATATTCGGACATTCTGTCAACCTGTTGTTGGATAAATCAATTACTTCAATATTAGTTGTATCCTTAAATATGTCGATATCAAGATTTCTCAACTTATTTGTATGTAAAAATAATAAACTGAGATTGGATAGCCCCTGAAATACTTTGCTATCTAGCCACTGTAGTTGGTTTTCATACAAGAAAAGATATTCTAAATTGAACAATCCATTGAACACACCATCTGGCAAACTTGTTAATCTATTAAAAACTATGATCAGAATTCTTAATTTGGCTTTGTTGTAAAATTGATGAAGGTTTAATGCGACCAATTTGTTCTTTTGCAGATAAAGTTCACGTAAATTATCCAGTCCCAAAAATAACTCTTCTGAAAGAGTAACTATGTTATTAATACTCAAAAACAAAACAGTTAGCTTATCCAAACCAAGAAAAGTAGTCGAATTTAAGATGGACAATTGGTTTCCACGCAGCACAAGTCGATTCAAGTTTCCAAGTCCCGCGAACAAACCATCCGGCAACGTGGTCAAGTTATTATCATTTAGACCCAGGTACGTTAGGCTATGTAACCCGTGGAAAGTTTTTGGATTTATGGTGACCAATTGGTTGCTCGATAGATACAGTTGATCCAAAATATCTTGTTCCTCGAACAGTCCATCCGGTAAACTTATCAAACTGTTATGATTCAGACTCAAGACAATCAGTCTATGTAAACCTTGGAAAGTAGTCAAATTTAAGGTGACTAAATGGTTTATATGAAGTACCAGTTCGTTCAAGTTTTCTAATTCCTGAAGCAAACCATCCGGCAACGTAATCAATTTATTATCATCTAGACGTAAGTACGTTAGGCTATGTAACCCATGGAAGGTTTTTGAATTTAAGGTGACCAATTGGTTACTATCAAGATACAGTTCATCCAAAATCCCTTGTTCCTCAAACAGTCTATCCGGCAAACTTATCAAACTGTTATGATTCAGACTCAAGGCAGTCAGCCTGTGTAACCCTTGGAAAGTACTCGAATTTAAGGTGACTAAATGGTTTATATGAAGTATCAGCTTGTTCAAGTTTCCTAATTCCTGAAACAAACCATTCGGCAACGTGATCAAGTTATTATCATCTAGACGTAAGTACGTTAGGCTATGTAACCCATGGAAAGTTTTTGAATTTAAGGTGACCAATTGGTTACTCTCAAGAGACAGTCGATCCAAAATCTCTAGTTCCTCAAACAATCCATTCGGCAATCGTATCAAACTGTTATGATTCAGACTCAAGGCAATTAACCTATGTAACCCTCGGAAAGTACTTGAATTTAAGGTGACTAAATGGTTTATATGAAGTTGCAGTTCGTTCAAGTTTCCTAATTCTTGAAACAAACGATCCGGCAACGTGATCAAGTTATTATCATCTAGACGCAAGTACGTTAGGCTATGTAACCCATGGAAAGTTTCTGAATTTAAGGTGGTTAATTGGTTACCATTAAGGTACAGTTGATCCAAAATGCCTAGTTCCTCGAACAGTCCATCCGGCAATTTTATCAAACTGTTATGATTCAGACTCAAGATAATCAGCCTATGTAATCCTTGGAAAGTACTCGAATTTAAGGTGACTAAATGGTTTATATGAAGTTGCAGTTCGTTCAAATTCCCTAATACCTGAAACAAACTATCTTGCAACGTGATCAAGTTATTATCATCTAGACGCAAGTACGTTAGGCTATGTAACCCTTGAAATGTACTCAAATTCAAGGTGTTTAGTTGGTTTATTTGAAGGTAAAGCTGAGTCAAGTTTGGCAGATGCGCGAACAACCCATTCGGTAAACTTATTAAGTTATTGTCAAAAAGAGTAAGAATTCTTAACAAAACTAACCCTTGAAATGTATTCGGAAACAAACCTGTTAATTCATTTCTATGCAGATAAAGTATATTCGATTTTCCTAATCCTTCAAACAATCCACCCGGCAGGTGTGTCAATTTGTTATCATGAAGACTCAGATAGTTAAGTCTAGGTAACCCGTAGAAAGTACTGAAATTCAAGGTGTTTAGTTGGTTTGCATCCAGTGTGAGTTGATACAAGTTTTGCATCCCCCAAAACAATCCTACAGGCAACCTCAACAAATTATTTCCATGGAGATATAACCGACTTAGTATTACTAACCCCTGAAATAAATCTCTATCAAGTTTGACCAACTTATTTCCAGAAATATACAAATGGTATAGCGTATGCAATCCAGAAAATGTACCCGCATGAAGCGTGGTCAAATGATTGTTCTGTAAATCAAGTGCTTGCAAATTATAGAGATATGGAAACGAATGAGCGGCCATGTGTACTAGATTACTTTGGCTTAGATCTAGATCAAATGTGTTAATAGGATAGATTAACAACGATTCCTGGGTTTTAAGAACATCGTTCTCGATACATTCAAACATCACTTCCCTTTGGTGAATACTGATATTACAATTTGGAGGAAATTCTGGTCTACATCTATTTCCACTTTCTAGATTACATGTGACTATTTCGGTATGGTACCCTTTTACACCTTCGCAATTTGATGTCTGACTTACTTCTGTACTAGATACGATCTTATCGTTAGATTCAGGACAAACTGGCTGTGTTTCTGATATACTATGAATTAAGATACTAGTATTACCTTGCAGATTTAAGTGAACACTGTCCTGTAGCAGATTGACGCCGCACAATTCAGCAATCGTTGCAATTATACCCACATATCTATCTCTACAACGCACCAAGTCTCCTTGTCTTTCAATATAAAGGAAAGCGGACTCTTCCGTAACATATGTGTCAGATAATTCAATGCGAGCATAATATCCTTGTGATGAATTAACTTGGACACTGCAGATTATATGCGCACTTCCATGTAAGATCAGCCCCATTCCATGACTGGTATTTCTTTCTTCAATTCGACATCGCTGAGTTTCGGTGTTTTCATCATCCCACAATGGTTTCACCGATACATGGATGTCGGCCACCAATATATTACCGTACGTACAGTATAAAAGAGCTGGGAATATCAAGCCGAGCAATCGCGGAATGAAACAAATACTGGTACTGGCCATGTTCAGAGAGTACAGGTGATATTTATTATTTCCAGAACTGACTAGATAAATGTCTGTAGCAACTTAAAATGTGTGGATGACGAAGATGACGAAAAGGTGTTTCAATATCTTGTAATATTTCGCTTGAATCCAATACACTAGTCCAATTGATGTTCAAGGTATTTATAAATACCATTGTATATCAGGATCTTTTAATTTGTAACCATCCCTTAGGACTTGGCATCGTGTGTGCATTGGTTAAAATGAATATCCATCGATACGTAGTACGTTTTCTCGTGCTACCACGAACACTCATAGACCACACACACAATTTGAAATAGAAGGAGAAATGCGGGCGTACAGAGTTTCAAATTGCTTCAAGAGAAGGTATGTTATTTGGTGGAAAGGTGTACAGTGAAGCTATAACCGAGTTGTAAATGTTTTAGAACACCTTCTAACTATAGCGATGTGGTGAAATGTAAACTTGACGAAGATGTAAGTTTGTTGTTTGAACGATGTTGAAAATAGGAAATAGGAATAACCATACATTTCACGTAAAAACACAGCGATAGTATAAGAATGAAGGAATAGAAGTATGTACTCATGAATTACGTTGTTTGAATAAAACTTGAGCTCATGTTAGAATTGCCCGGCACCGTGTGTCTGTAGACATAATATCATGATGTGTGAGCGAATGATGGCTGAAACAATCAATTATCGATACTGATATGACGCTACTTGTACTACCTCGTATACACATAAACTAATAATCACAACGTAGAAATGTAGTATGTTTCACTAATACCTTGGATTTATTTCGATCACACTATAACTTTACACGTTCATGTATAACTATCCTACGCAAACGGGAGACGACAAATGGCCCTGATTGCTAGTATGACGTTGTGATTTATACATAATTATTTGAAGGTGTTTCTAGACTACCCATAATTAAATTCAGGAAAGAGCGACACAACATACACCCTCCCTTTTGAAATTGACCCCTGACAATTATCTAGTTAAACCTCATGTAAGATTGTCATAACTCCAGAATATATAACAAGAGTTATGATAACCTATGCCAATAGCCTACCATATGAAATAACATATCAAATAATATCACACTAGGTGTCCCATGACAAACCTCTCCTGTATTAATATCGCAGATAAAATACAAGAAACGTTTACCATATGAATTGCCCAAAATCTTAAATTACACCTTAAATTAACAATCTTCTGTGCTGGCCAGTAGACAGATATCCATGACACCATCGATGTTCCCCCGATGTGACGCTGTCGGTTTTACTGTTGACGACTGAAGACGCTGACGACGACGACCGATGACGATGCGACGGCTAACGACACTGGCGACGGTCGATACGGCGATGCCTGGAACGCTGCTGTCGACTGCTGCTGACGTTGACGATGGCTGATGTCACTGGTGATGTCATCCTGACGAGTGTGGTTCTTTTTGTCGTATATAACGGTATTATAATTGAGAATGATTCCATTATTTGAAACTATATCAATTCATTTGTTTTTTGACATCCATATCAATGTATACATCCGACGAAAATTCCATGCTGATGACATCAGCTACTAAATATTCATGACGTTATATAAACGACGTCATATTAAATTCGAGATAATGCCGACCACGACAATATAATTCATTATTTCAGACATTATAACATTGTCTGTAATGATATATTTTACGACAGAATCCACACTAGGGAAATATTAGGGAAGAAGAACGACGCGACGACTATAGACGGAACTGCAGCATTTTACCATTTCTGTGCTGGTTTCGTTAGTGTCCAATAAGAAGAAACTCGCACACCCACTTGACTTCTGATCGTCTTGATGATACCCTTTTCCGAAGTGTATTTGTCCTGCAACAAAACTCAAAAACAGAAATGTGCATGCCATGAGTAAAGAACTTACATAAATAATACACCTTATTTTAATATTCACCAACACTGTATACATTTTGGTGTTTAAACAAACATTCAACATATCCAATAACATAATTTTGTTGTATCCAACGTCAACACAAACATGAGAATAATTCCTACGTCCTTCTCATCTATATTAACCAATAACACAACATACACCACTTCTCGATACACAGTATAGTATACATATATAGTATACACTTCTTCTCACGCTGATTCTATCTGGCTTTTCCAGTTATCCTGACTGGATTCAAACGCAAGAATTCTACTGCTGCCTCATTCAAATTTTCCTCGGGTTCCCAAGTATTTCTTGAGTTTGGAAAATTTACCCACTTGATTAGATATTCTAATCGTTCATCTCTGTATCGTCCACGAATTATTTTCTCTACTTCATAATTACGAGGCTCTTTCTGCACCACAGCAGGCATACCAGGAATAAATGTGTTTCCTTTAGACTCTTGAGATGCCATTAGCGGGGCAAATGAATCATCTGGAATATCACTATCTTCCAATCTATTCAAAGGATCTCTTTGAACAAAATCCTTAGGCATGATATTGTTTTCTGGTCGAACATATCTATCATAAGCAAACTTCATGCGATTCACGTGTATAGGTACTGATAATCGTTTGTTATTTTCTAGATTACGCACTCTGAAGTTCACTGGACCTGTTTGCTCTATGAGTAAATAAGGTCCTGACCAAAATTTCATTAGCTTCTTTGAAAGACCTGTCTGCAATGCTGGAATATAAACCCATACAGTGTCACCCACCTGATAAGGAACATCTTGTGCCCGACTATCATACCGCTCTTTCATATTTGCTTGATTAAGTTCCATGTGTTGTCTTGAAATTTCTCGGGACACCTCAAGTTGTGATATCAAGTTGTGAATATGCTCTCTCACGGTTCTGTCAGGGTAGCCACTCTTCTCCAGTAACGTGACATCCAATGGTAGTCTAGCCTCTCTGCCATATAACAAAAAGAAAGGGCTAAAACCTACTGAATTGTCAGCTGAAGTACTACGATATGCAAACAGAATAGCGGGAATATATATATCCCAGTCAGTGTGATATTCATTTACATAGTGAGACACAGTATCTAGAATTACAGAATTAAACCTTTCTTGAACTGCATTTGTTTGTGGTCTATAAGAGCTCGTGTTTAACTTAGTGGTCCGCATTATTTTGCACACTTCAAACACTAGTTTACTTAGAAAGTTAGATCCCCTATCACTAAGCAAGTTTTGTGGGCATCCATGCTCGCATATGATATTGTTAAAGAACACTCTTGCTACTGTAGCAGCATCAGTGGTCTTAATTGGAACAAGAATAGGCCATCTTGTGCAATGATCAGTGAAACACAATACATACCGATTGCCACTAGTAGTTATTGGTAACGGACCCAAAATATCGACACTTACTCTCTCAAACGGCCCTGGTACTTGCATAGTCATCAAAGGTGCCATCACTTTATGTCTATGTGTTTTCCTCTGTGCACATGGTATACAAGAACGCACCCAATTATCAATATCTTTGTACATGTTTTTCCAGAAATATCTATGACGGATTTTACTGTATGTACGCTGAAATCCAAAATGAGCCGCAAGAACACTATCATGGCAACTATTTAACACAGTATCAATAACAGTAATTGGGATGTACAATTGAACAGTGTTTCTTTCTGGCATGTGTCCCTTAGCATGAGTGTGCCAAACATGATATAACAACCCATCTTTGGTAAAATACTGATCAGCTTGCAATATAATATCACGTGATTTCCTTGGATTGTCGGGCAATACGTTGTCTTCCAAAAATCTTAACATATTCCCAGCAAAGGAATCTGATCTTTGATACTGTTTGAATTGGTTTAAGTCAATTTCTTCAGGAAAAGAGGGAGTTTTGTATTCACGACACTTATCTTTAGTATCTGCCACCCGTTTCCCATGTTGATATCTTAGATTCCGTACTACATTCACTGCAGGTCGAGTACTCGTAGGAAGCTTTTCTATAACGTCATCCGTCATTCCTTCCAGGTCGCACTCAACCCAACTTGAATCTGTGTCAGAATGTGTAGGAAGAATATTTACATGGCATGAGTTACATGATATACAAGAATCGGAATACGGTATTCTACTTAAAGCGTCTGCATTACTGTTATTTCTACCTCTTACATGAACTACCTCGTAATTATACGATTGCAACCTGATTACCCAGCGTGCCAAACGACCTGTGGTTCGTTTTTGACCAAATAACCATTTCAAAGCACAATGATCTGTCACAATTAGGAATTTAACACTATGCTGTAAGTAAGGAGAATATTTCTTTATTCCTTCTACTACAGCTAGTGCTTCTAGTTCTGTCGTTGTATAGTTTTTTTCTGCATTTTGCAAAGCTCTACCACCATAACAAATGACCTTTTCTTCGCCATCTTGTTTTTGGGCCAAAATAAAACCTAAACCTTTCGCACTGGCGTCTGTTTGCAAGATAAATTGAGTACCGTCAAAACGCGGATATGCCAGAATAGGAGGTTCCATAAGTTTCTGTCTTAGAGTTTCAAATGCATATGAACATTCCTTCGTCCAAACAAAAGGAACGTTCTGTCTAGTTAGATTTGTCAATGGTTCAGCTATTTTACTATAGTCCTTTACATATTTCCTATAGTAACCTATAAAACCCAAATATGTACGGACTTCTGATACCTTTGTAGGTACAGGGTAATCTTTTACCACTTTGATTTTTTCAGGATCCGTAGCTATGCCATCCTTACTAACTATGTGGCCTAAATAACGTACCTGTTCTTGTCCAAATGTACATTTTTTTGATTTGAGTTTTAACCCAGCTTCTCTCAACCTGTCAAAAACTTGTTTCAAGTGGCCGAGATGTTCTTCTAAGGAATGTGAAAATATAATAATATCATCAAGATATATTAGTACAAATTTCCAATTTAAACCTCTGAATATCTCTTGCATTGCTCTCTGAAAAGTACTAGGGCTTCCTGATAATCCCATCGGCATTACATTAAATTCATAGAGACCATCTTGAGTAATAAAGGCAGACTTTTCTCTTGAGTTCTCTTCTAGTCCAATTTGAAAATATCCCGTTGCCAAATCAAGTGTCGAAAAAAACTTTGGATTTGAACCACCCAAACTATCGAGAGCATCATTGATATTTGGCAAAGGAAAACTACTGGTTTCACATATGTTATTACATCGTCTAAAATCCACACAAAATCTCAAAGTGTTATCAGGTTTGGGAATCATTATCACAGGAAAACTCCAACTACTTGTTGATTCCCTAATAATACCATCTTCCAACATTTCATTCACCTGTTTACGTATTTCTGCTTGTATGTGAGGGGGTTGTCTATATGGTCTTGATTTGATTGGTGGGTGATTACCCGTTCTAATTTCATGTTGAATCTTAGTATATCTACCTTTAGGATCACCTTTTGTTTGAAATACATCAACATATTCTCCAATTAGATTCGTGAACTTTTGTTTATCTTGATCAGTCATATGATCTGATTTCAAATTAACTTGAGACAGAACTTCACGTACCTTCGGATTCTTGTCAGTTGTGTCAACCGAGTCAGTTGTGTCAACCGATGATGTGGCTGTTTCATACGGTATATTCTTATCTACTAAGTCTACAGTATTGTCTAAAGTAGTAAAAGAACGAAAATCATTGTTGTTAATAAGAGTATAATTTCCCAGTTTTGTACGAGGATATAATGTTATTGGTTCCTCTGTCACATTCATTATTAACAATTTGGTAGCATTATCACATGAACCGGTTTCTACAATAGGTGAAATGGTATTGGCAATCATTAATCCAAGAGCCGAAATTCTTCTACCACCTCGACATAAGCCAATGGTATTCTTTGGTAACTCGTTAGTTACTCGTGCAGATACTACCATTTGTGAACGCGCGGGTATTTCTTTTCTTTCAATGACCCGTAACTGGCTCTTTTTACACAAGCGGATTTTGTTAGTATCAAAATCGATATTTGCTTTGTGTGTGTTCAAGAATTGTGAACCCAAAATGATTTGGTGGCTTAAATCACGCGCTATGCTCGTAGGTACCAAGAATGTTGAACCTTGAATACTTATAGGCAACATTACAAAACCCGTAATTTTTAAATTACTACCATTTGCTGTTCTAGCCACCTTAATTCTAGGTTGATGGACTTTAATTTCGTTAGAAATTTGACTGGAATGAAAACATTCATGATTAATCAAATTAATAGATGCACCTGTATCTACCAATCCTTCTAAGGTAGTATTATCAAATATCACAGAAATAGTAAGTGAATTACTGAATTTGGTGTCACACCTTGTTGTGTTACAATATTTGTCATTACGATTACGAAACTGTCTATTTTTCCCATCTGTGTCATTTCGTTCCATCTTCCTGGATTGACCAGATGGGCCCATTAGTTTAAATGATATCCATTACGGTGGGTGCGTGCAACGCACATGTTCTGAATATGACCAGAACGGCCGCACCTGTAACAAACTGGTGGATTTGAATATCTAGGTCTATTGTATTGAGTGTGTGAACCTTGATAGTTATTCATGTGTACCGGATTATACCCATAGTTTGTATTCATATGGTTACCATAATTGTGTGTACCTTGAGAGTTATTCATGCGTACCGGATTATATCCATCGTTAGTATTCATATGGTTATGGTATACACTGTGATCCACTGGTTCGGGTTTTGTGTTTACATAATGGTTCGCCGCATTCACCATGTTCACTGAATGACCAGAATTACTTTGTGTTTGTAAATCAGGGTGTATTGATAACACTGAAGATTCAGCGTTTGTTTCGTGTACTGTGACACCCAAGCGTGCACTCTCAATTGCGGCTTTCATGGTTTTTGGTTCCTTAGAAAACACAAAGGCCCTAATAGTGGGAATTAAACCGCGTACAAAAAAAGAAATTTGATCTGCATCTGATTTTCCCAATTGCTTGGACATTTTCATCACACTCATAGCATAGTTATCCACACTTTCATTATGTGCCTGTTTCATCGAAAGCAGTTTAGTTTCCCTCTCCCATTTCCAGCTATCGCCCTCAAAATAGTCTTTTAAGGACGACTGTATACTGTCAGTGGAAGTTTTGCTATCAGATGTCATAAGGGTATTGTAATATACTGATGCATTGCCCTTTAAACGGGTTGGAAGTGCAAGCAACTTCTTTTCTTTTGTAAAATCACGCAATGCGGAATATCGATCAAATTCTATAAAAAAATCGTCCAAATCATCTTCTGGTAGCCCGGAATAGATAGGTGTTTGTGACGTGAAATCATATTTGGACGCCATGTTATATGGTCCAATAAATTTAAACAATGGAAATGTACAAAATGGCGCGGAATTTAAACAATAAACAATAGAATGGCGGAGATTTTTCCGCTATAGGCAAATTATACGAGGTTTAAATACCGTTATACGTGAATATCATTTGAACACGTTCAATATATAAAATACATGCATTTTAAGTCAATACTATATAAATCATAACATACAGAAATGAAGTATAATTACCTGCTGTGCTTCTTGCCACGTAAACAGGGACCATCTGTCGTATTACCGCTTGCGTAGTGTAGAGGTACCAAAAAGACCACCGTCTCCACCATATGATATGACGCTACTTGTACTACCTCGTATACACATAAACTAATAATCACAACGTAGAAATGTAGTATGTTTCACTAATACCTTGGATTTATTTCGATCACACTATAACTTTACACGTTCATGTATAACTATCCTACGCAAACGGGAGACGACAAATGGCCCTGATTGCTAGTATGACGTTGTGATTTATACATAATTATTTGAAGGTGTTTCTAGACTACCCATAATTAAATTCAGGAAAGAGCGACACAACAATACACACGGCGTCTGCTGCTTGATTGCAAGAACAATTTAAATTCACTTATCGTATCCTTGAAAATGTTTTGTTCCCATGTCTGGTGTTTTTTTTAATAATAATTCTCATCACACGAAACACCTCTCGGACAATGAACTCATCTCCATATGTTTTTGATTTATTGCAGGTACAGACACGACTTTTGAAAGTTGAAATGTTGTTATCCCCCTGAGCACTAACTGCCTGTTCAACAATGTTTATGATTGGATAATTTCAAGATAAATACTCATTTGAATAAGCATTTGAAATACTCCTTCTAAAATATTTCACTCCAATTTGTATCAGGGATACAATTATTCTAACAATGTCTGTCATTGGTGCAATAAATGATGTATCCATCTTTCTAACCAATCGGCAGGTAGTTCTCAGGAGGTTAATTGGTGAGTGAAGTTGGTTTGATCTCCCATAGATTATGAAAGAATGGATAGCGAAGTGGGTACTTTCCTATGACACTATGCTCGTCTCGGATCGAATTAAGATCGCTCAACACAAAAGCCCATAGTCTTTCGCACTGCCATGAAACAACTTCTCAACATTCATAAATAAAACGTCACTCTCGTTTCCAGATGCGTTAAGTATTAATTTGAAAAGACATGCTTGTTGTCCATCGAAGTCACGGGTTTGAGTTAAGGTGTGTATTTAAACTGGGTAAAGTTGATAGTACATCAATCGCATTCGGTGAATGTGTGTATTAATTTAAAATATTTAAAATATTAGAAATAATTGAATTTTCACCTTGGTTTCTTTTCTCGAACTTTTCCCGTCCTGACAATGGCTGATAGGATGTTTTTATCCTCACAGCAGGTACTATAGTCGGATTTATAATTTACGAACACATTGAAGCAGCGTATTGCGTACATTGCGTGAAGCGCGCACAACCATAAGCGTGATAATTTCAGGCTCGATCATCTTTGTTCGTTCAATTATTAATTGTACTATAGGAAATATGCTGACTACCAATACCCACATTTATTACCGGGCTTTTCAAACATGTCAGTCATACAGTTGTGAGCGAAACTCACGTATTATCAGCTCTACATAACAATTCAATGGGATTTCACTATGACTGTCCCGCCGTTCAAGGTTTATGACTCTATATTCATATCTTGTACCTGTAATTTGCTCAAAAAAGGTTCGGACACTTTTTCAATCACAACATTTTCGTTCATATTGTGTTGCATATCAATGGAAATCTGATGTTGTATTCTTTCCAATGATACCACATTTGTTGCAATTATTTATTTCAGAGTTCAGCCACGTGCTCGTGAATATGAAGTATCATTCTAAATGTGCCAAAATTATCACGATTTTATCCTCAAAAGTCAATAGAGCATCGCTTTACAACCCGGTCTTTCATAGTCGAGTTGCAGGCGACCTTAACCGTGACATGGCTTACATCTGCGATTTTATTGCATTATATGTTAGTTTTGAGGGTGTAGATCACAAATCCGTCGGGTGCCAAAATTCTACCTTTGGGCAAAAAAAAATATGACCTCATTTGACCTTTTTGATTTTTCCAATAGTTTGAAATTCAAGTGTTTATCACTATTATGCCTAAACATTTCATATATGGTATCAAAATAAAGCTTATAACCCATACAATACATTGGTAAGGATTTCATGCCAAATATACATAGCTGTAAAAAGGTATAGGACATTTAATGTCATTTTAAGTATTTGACCAGGTACCTTTTTACAACTAATTTAAATAGCGTGAATGGTGTAGTTCCAATCTAAAATGTATGGTTTCTATAACAATATAACGTCTAGATTACAAAACCATCGGGTGCCTAAATTCTTTATTTGCATACATTTAGGTACGCCCTTATTTGTCTCGGCTTATTTTTCAATTCAAGAAATGTATGTGTAAGTAAGTTTTCTTAATGAATATGCACAAACATATCATATATGGTATCAAATTAAATCTGTTAACACTCATAATCAGTTGGTATGGATTTCATGCCAAGTACACAGAACTGTAATCAGTTAAAGGTCATTTAAGGTACGTTTATACAACCAATTGAAATAGCGTAAATGATACAGTTCCAATCTGAAATATACTCCCATTTTATGTTTTCCAATACTTTATAATGTCTCGATTAATAAACAATCGAGTGCCTAAATTCATTATTAATTTGCATAATCTCGCCCTTTTTTGTCTTGGCTAATTTTCAAATTCGTGAAATGTATGTGTAATTAAGTTTTCTTTGTCGATTACGTACGTACAAACATATCATGTATGGTATCAAATTAAACCTTATAACCCCTCGTGATTCACTGATGAAGGTCAAATACAGATTTGTAATCGATTAAAGATAATTCAAGGTCATATCAAACATTTGACCAAGTACCTTAATACAACCAATTGAAATAGCGTGAATGATGAAGTTCCAATCTAGCATATGCTTTCATCTTATGGCCCCTAATTACTTTCTAGGCCTATATGTCTAGATTACAGGACCATCGGGTGCCATTTTGACAAACTATTGCATGATAAATGTCAAATTGTTGGTAGATGGGATCTTACATAAAACATACACATGACATGAGCGGACGTTCGCTCTTGGGCAATCCAAAATAAACTGATGCTAAATGACTCAAAAACTGAAATCATCCATTTCCACTCCAAATTCAGGTCTTACTCTGAGTTACTTCCCATCAGCATTGGAGGCTCCGACATATCCGCGTCAAGCTCTGCCAAAGATCTAGGCATTTTGCTTGATGACACTCTGCAGCTAAAAGACCATGTTCGCAATATATGTCGTAGAGCATCTTTTGGAATCTATAAAATCAGCCGTATTCGCAAGTATTTAGATCGTAAATCCACAGAGCGACTCGTCCACGCCTTCGTCTCATCTCATCTGGACTGCAACAACTCTCTTTTGTATGGCCTATCAAACAACCTTCTGTCATCTCTTCAAAGAGTTCAAAATTCTGCCGCTCGTCTTATTACATATACTAAACGCCACGAACATATCACACCCATTCTACGTGACCTCCACTGGCTTACTGTCAAGGACAGAATACGCTTCAAGGTTCTCCTTTTAACCTTTAAGGCAGTAAATGGACTTTCTCCTACCTTCATCCGCAATCTCATATCCTTCACCACTCACAGACCTCTTCGCTCTTCAAACCAACTCGCATTAAAACCAGGACCTCGGATCAAAACATCATCCTATGGCGACCGTGCCTTTGCAGTTGCTGCACCCAAACTCTGGAACAATATCCCTGTCAATATCCGTTCAGCTGAGTCAATTAATCAATTTAAATCCAAACTCAAAACATTCATGTTCAAGTAATTGTTTTGCATTGTTGTATTTATGTCAATTTGGTTGTTGTTTATAGTGTATATGTTGTGCATGTTGTATTGTATAGCGCTTAGAAACCTTTGTATTTTGCGCTTTATAAATGTTTATTATTATTATTATTATTATTATATAACATGCCCATTATAAGCTAATTTACGTTGCTAATTTCAAACCAACTACTCTACTCCCCGTCATTACTCTCCCCATCCCTGTCATCCCGGATCCGCGAGAGTACTGTCATGACTGTTGTCACTACATTTGTAACGTGGTCTGACACAAACTGCCCTTTGATTATATTGGATAGTGGCTGATCTGGTGGTAATGGGATTTATGTACTTTTTCAGTTCTTCTATTATAAATTTCTTGAATTGAAAAATTATTAAGGGCGTACTGAAATGTATGCAAATAGAGAATTTAGGCACTCGATGGTTTTGTAATCTAGACATTATAATGCAATAGAAACCATAAGATGGGAGCATATTTTAGATGGAACCATTCACGTTATTTCAATTGGTTGTATACAGGTACCTAGTCAAATACTTTATATGACCTTAAATGACCTTTACTTTTTACAGCTATGTATATTTTGCATGAAATCATTGCCAATGGATTGTATGGGTTATGAGCTTTAATTTGATACCATGCATGATATATTATTTAGGCTTAATAATGATAAAGACTTAAATTTTAAACAATTTTTAAATGGAGAAAGGTCAAATAAGGTCATAACTTTTTTTGCCCAAGTGTAGAATTTTAGCACCCGGTGGAATTTTGATCTACACACTTAAGGCTACCATATAATGCAATAAAATCCCAGATGTAAGCCATGTCACGGTTAAGGCCAATTTCATGCCCCTGCAACTCGACTATTCAAGTACCCTACTTGAATAACTTTTGCGTATTTAAACAATCGTCACAACAGGGTAATTTAACAACGCCAGTTGTTTAAAGGTTTTATACAGCGTTTTACATTGTAGCTGTCAATCACAATGGCTGTCAATGTAACGTAACAATTAATTGCACCAGGGACAATAGTAAAAAGGGACTAGAAACGGTATTGAGCGCCAATTGTACCCCCTACTGCATATCATTATATTATATACATTATAACATGCTTATTGCGGCAGTGTTTTTATTATTGCAGGAACTCAAAAGTTGCCCTTTGCATTTTGAAAGAGGATCAAAAGACCATTTCCCCCAAAACCTAGGCCACGGTCAAATCAGAGAAATGTCATGATGTCTTTCTGGTCAAACTTAATACAATTTGTATGTAATTTTTCAATACAAATGTTAAGAGAAATTGATATCTTTAAGAAAAATGTAAAGGCCCTGTCACACCATGGCGTATCGCCTGAACGTATGCCAACGTATGCGAAAATATCAAAAATACATTGGTGTACGTTGGTGTACGCTGATATAAGTTAGGGGTAAGTTGGGGATACGTCGTTTACGTTAAGAGCACGCTGTGATACGCTGTGAAAATTTGGAACACGTCGAGCCCGCGAAAAATGATTGAGCCTGTTCAAAAGTTTTCGGCGTACTCAACATGTGCTTAATACGTTCTGCATAAGTTCCCTGTACGTTCGTGGTACGTTAGACATACGTTGACATACGCTGACATACGTTAGAGGTACGATACTCGTAAGTTGGTATACGTTGATGTACGTCGGCTGAAAATATATAGCTATCTAGCATTGATAAAAACCAAAATATTGCAATTCGTTGGGAAGTTGGACGTTCTTGACAATTTTCGAGCTATTTATTGTACGTTCAGGCGATACGCTAACGTATGACAACGTATGCGAAATATCGAAAAATACGATGGTGTACGTTGGTGTACGCTGATACAAGTTAGGGGCAATTTGGGGATACGTCGTTTACGTTAAGAGCACGCTGTGATACGTTGTGAACATTTGGAACACGTCGAGCCCGCGAAAAATTATTTAGCATGGTCAAAATTTCTCGACGTACTCAACGTGTGTTTAACTTACGTTCTGCATAAGTTCCCGATATGTTCGTGGTACGTTAGACATACGTTTACAAACGCTGACATACGTTAGATACGTTGACATACGCTAACATACGTTAGAGGTACGTTACTCGTCGAAGTTATAGGTTGGACCTATATATTTACCCTTCTAGATGTTTTAATAGTTATCATCTAGGCTGCGTTTACTTGAATTGGCAACACTTGTCCCGCCGTGTACGAAACTCAATTTCTGCAGCAGCATAAGTCACGTGTTCGTTGTACGCCGAAGATACGCTGAGGGTACGTCACGGCAGACATACGCTACGAATACGTTAAGCATACGTTGGTCATACGCTCGCCGATCGCATACGCTGTGATACGCTGTCATAAGTTTGTTATAAGTTAGTGATACGCTATGTATACGTTTAAGAGTGCATGCCTGAGAGAACAGGATGATATGACAAAATCTAGGAACATGAAGGTTGTCCAATATTGCTCATATATAGTTTGCTGGGTACAGTTGATGAAAGATTCAGGTTGACAAAGTTTGAAAATTCTGACCCCCCTGACTTGGATTTTCTGCCCCATGGCATTTTAGCCCCATTTTGAGCCATAAAATCATATAAAATTGTTTAAATTGTCTCTGTTTCTAAAGGCACAAAATGAGATTCTTTGCATCAACTGATTTTTGAATCCAGTCCATATATCATTGATATACAGCATTGGTATTGTGTAGATTCAACCAAAAATCACCCACCTGATTCTGAATTACGAGGGTGGGGGGTGGGGGGGGGGGGGGGGGGGGGGAGGGGGGGGGGGGGTCACAGAAAAAAGTGCCCCTACGAGGCATTGATTTTTGTTTCGAAAAAGGGGCAATCTTTGAATGTGAATAGGATTTTATCCCAGCAGTGAAATGAAAAATTTCTTTCATAGCCGAATAGCTAAATCACTTGTCTCTTCAGAAAACGTTAATCTGTTCTGGGGAAATGGTTTCTAGATACTCCCAATACAGTGTTTTTGAAGTCCCCCAATACAAATATTTTTGAAGTGTTTTGAAATAAGATATTGTTGTTTTGATTTTAAAAGGTTACTTAAACCATACATTGCTGCTTCTGAGCAGCGATAGCTTTATTCCAAAGTCTCTCACATCAGAGAATTGAACCAAAGGTTTGTGTAATCAAAGGTAACGGTCTTTTGAAGCAATCAGTGTTTCTAGATTGTATAGTTATATAAATTTGACACAATAGTTTGCTTAGAATAGGTCAGGTTCAAATACAAATAGCCTACGTTAATCAGTTTTTTACATCATTAGTTTTAAATACATTGATCCTAGTGTCTATCATACTGGAAATGTGGAATTGCCTAAGGGTAAAAAAAAGTGTTTCTATTTTATAGTATTTTTCCAAACGAGAGGATGACTGATCCATGGGTGGTGTGTGCTATAATAGATATTCTACTATAGGGACTATAACAATTGGACTATGACAATTGAATATACATTATCACCCTTGATATAAATGAATATCTATAGATGCAATAGGACAAAGTGTTTCTATATAGTAGAGGCACAATTCCCATAATTATCCCAATAATATAACTAGGGCAAAAGTTAGTCTCATAGATAGATAGATGGAAAATGCATCACTTTCTAGTTTGATTTTATCTTATCTAATTTTCTTCTAGTAACAGGTGTTTTAACTATGAGGCAATAGCCTACTATTTGGGCTACCACATTTTTTTAATAACAAGATGGTGAATAAGATGTCACACAAATAATATTTAGAATTTGTGTGGCCCAGCTAGGTCTACTTATAGTATACTGATCTTTGGCAAACCATGCACAACTACAGCAGCCTTGATATCAGAGGGACCAAGAATGGTGTGTTAGGCATCATCATCTACATGACTCATGTACACCAGTTATTGGATATTATGAATAAGAAAATTAGTCGGGTATGGGGTTACCGTGCACCCCACCCACCCCACAGGACTCCCCAAACCAACTTTTTGACTTACTTTCATGGTCCTAAAACATATTCAGGATGTTACCAAATATATTTTGGTACGTTAAGGGGTTATTTAAGATGGCGTCCAAAATGGCCGCCATATTATGGCAATCAAAATGTATGGTAAAAGTATAGTTTTAAAAGTGGAATGTTTGTATTTAGGGAGTAATTCTGTTATACCCTTCACAGAGGTATTCATAGTGCATGATTTTTAAGAACGACGCACTCACATCCATAACTTTTGCATTGTTAATACACCTAAATCCAAGATGGCCGCTAAAATGGCTGCCAAAAATGTTAACATTCTATAAAATGGCATATGAACCAACATGTATGATCAGATCTACAGCCCCTAGGCTTTATCGTAGACATATAGTGAATGCTGTTCCATTAGATTTGGGGGTATTGGTATTACATAGTTTTACAAAACAATTGTTTTAGGTCATTTAATATCAAATTAATCATTTTGGCAGCCATTTTGGAAAGTGATACAGAATCAAAATTGTCACAGAGGTAGGCCTTATCAGTTTAGAACATACTATATAGTTGGTGAATTTGATGTAATATACACTCACAATCTATTTTGGATTACCATACACTCATGTAGACTATATTTACATCTACAGCGGCCATTTTTGTGGCCATCTTGGTTTTAAAGTACATTATTACAATGCAAATATTCTGGATATGAGTTACTAGTGGTCTAATACATACATCCCAATGTTAAAACTATAATTTCATCATACATGTTGGTTATATTATCGCATTTTATGGAATTCCGACAATTAGTTCAGTCATTATGGGACCTATTTTGGTGGCCATTTTGGATTATTAAGTATGTTAACAAATCAAAAAATATTGGATATGAGTTACTAGTGGTCTAATACATACAGCCCATCATTAAACCTATATTTTCAATACATTTTGGTTGATATTATCCCATTTTACTGAATTCCAAATTGGTTCAGTCATTTTGGGACCCATTTTGGGCGCCATTTTGGATTTTTAACTATGATAACGAAGCAAAATACTGGATATGAGTTACTAGTGGTCTAACACATACACCCCATTGTTAAAACTATACTCTGATCATACATGTTGGTTCGTATTAAGCCAATTTATGAAATTTTACCATTTTTGGGGGCAATTTTGGCGGCCATCTTGGATTTAGGTGTGTCAACAAAGCAAACGTTCTGGATATGAGAGTGTAGTGGTCTAATGCATACATCCCGCTATTAAAACTATACTTTCACCATACATTTTGATTGCTATATGTCATTTTATGAGATCTGACCAGTTCTCGCGGCCATTTTGGACGCCATCTTGAATAATCCCTTAGCATAGCAAAATTATTTTTGGTAACATTCTGAATATGTTTTATACCCGACTAATATGTGTTCTTGTTTTAGAAAATATTAAAAATTACGATATAGAAACACTATGTTTTTCAGTATCCAGACACATTTCCCCAGCTAAGTTTGAATAGATTTTGATAGCCAATGTGTCATGCTATGAGACTACAATTAGGTTATTTTAAATCACTGCTGGGATAAATTCCTGCAAGCGATTGAAGATAGCCCCATTTTTACATAAAACATCAAGATATTTGAGGGGGGTCCTAAGTGGGACCCCCCTGGTGAGGAAGAAGGAGTTAAGTGAAATTTGGTTTGATCTTCGCAATACTAAACCTATGAACTTACAATATTTTAACTTAATTAAAAAATAATATGACAATAGACATCAAGATTACAAGTATGAACATTATGCAAAAATGGGCAATTATATGCAATTTTGGGAGATTTTTGGAGCTAAAAGGGGCTAAAACTTGATGGGGCACAAAATCCAAGCTATAGGGGCCAGAATTTTCAAACCTTGTCAGCATGAATATTTCATCAAGTATATATACTAAACCAAAAAGAGCTAAATCCGACAACCTTCATGTTCCGCCCACCATTTGGTTTTCTCAGGCACGCACTCTTAATACGCTATGGATACGCTATGGATACGTCCATTCCATCAGCGATGTCGACTTTTCCTACGCAATTCGTTGGGAGGTTGGACGTTCTTGGACGTTCTTGGACTCTGACAATTTTCGAGCTATTTTTTTTAATACGTCGGCATACGTTCAGGCCACGTTCAGGCCATACGCTATGGTGTGACAGGGCCTTAATAATTTAAGATGTATGAAAAATGATAGAACAAACTAATTAAGATTTTTCTTGGAATGTATATATATACTAAAGATTTTTTGTTGCTGTTGATTTTAACAGTGAATTAATTTGGCAAATTATGTTCTTCGATGATTTGTATTGGAATTTATAGAGTATAGATGTTTAATAACATAATTATACAGGCTTTAATTATTCGTATCGTGCAAGACACTATGCAGCGAGCCGTGCTGTGT
This sequence comes from Ophiura sarsii, assembly GCA_035610835.1. Classification (NCBI taxonomy): domain Eukaryota; kingdom Metazoa; phylum Echinodermata; class Ophiuroidea; order Amphilepidida; family Ophiuridae; genus Ophiura; species Ophiura sarsii. Next base: position 14,785,150 of record CM069454.1, on the reverse strand, counting down.
GAGTGTACTGAGATTTGTACTAGCGTCTATTGGTGGATGCATTATGTATGCTTGCTCAACTGATGATAATTGTACAGCCACAAATCGCATGTTATATAATAGTACAATGAGGATGACGTCATTTCCGGTCCCTTCAATCTAAATCCCCTGATTGACCAGACAGGAGAGTTTACAGAGTTGTTCTCTTGAGCACGAAACAGTGGTGAATTTTGTCACCTTTTGAATGAGACCTCCCCACATTCTCAAGCAGGCGGCTAAGCACTGAAACAAGTGATTGCTTCGAATAAGGTATCGTTGGAAAGAGGAACATAACAAATTTTCATTAATATGAAACATAATATGAATATTTCACGAAATATTTGAAATATTGGCGATTGAAAACACATTTCCGAACATTTTTGAGTAGTTTATATAAGCCGCTTCTTTTTCTGCAGTTATACAGGTTGAATCAAAATTGTGTACGGATTCATACGACCCTTTGACCTTGATGTGTGTATTAAACCTTGAAGTTGCTGTTGTTTGTATAAGGCACATTTAATCTTATCCTCCGGAAAAATGAAAGTAATTGACTGAAAAATAAGTAAAATATTTTGTACGCTGACCCCCCCCCCCTTTTCACCATTCCCATGGGATTTACACAGTTAAGATAAGTGGCATGATGAAATGGAGTGAGTGGTCACTAAATGCATGTGTACGAGGGGGTATCAAAAGGTTTTATAAATCACCCAGACGTGAAGGAGCCAGAAACTTAATTTTTTTATGTGATCCTTCAGACATCTTTACTAAGTCCCTGTGCAAAGTTACACATTTCTCCTACTATTTATTACCTGTCCACAGACCGCCATTGATTGATTCTCAGATTGTGTTATTCCCAAAACAGCAATAAATAGTTTAAAGTTTAGACAGAAAGAGGTCAAAGGTCATTACAAATAAGCTTGGTGACAATAAACTTATGGGTAACATGGGGTGTACACAGATTGACCTCTAATGACCCCTACATGACCTTTGACCCTCTATATCAACTCTTTAAACTATTTATTGCTGTTTTGGGAATAACATAAATCTGAGGCAATCTGAGAATCAATCAATGGCGGTCAATCTGAGGATCTCTACAATGGCGGTCTGTGGACAGGTAATAAAATAGTAGGAGAAATGTGTAACGTTGCACAGAGACTTAGTAAAGATGTCTGAAGGATCACATAACAAAATTAAGTTTCTGGCTCCTTCACGTCTGGGTGATTTCTAAAACTTGTTGATACCCCTCGTATTGAAGTTATTGTGATACAAATTGGCATAGTAAACGAGGCAATATTCATACAAAAGTGTTTAAAACATTGAATAATTTAATAGTTGGGAGAATGCACCATAGCATAATATTTTATTGCATAAATTAAATGTTGTGAAGCCACTTGTTTCTTGATCAACTGCATTTCAGTATGAAAGTCAGACACATTAGAGAAGGAAAATTCTTCACAGGCTCACAATTTATAAATTCTAAGTCCATTGGCTTCTGCTACAGTTTTGTTAGGGTGTCCACTGCGCGCCGCCATCTTGCCCGTCGTTTCTGCACAAGTGCCACACACAGCACACGCATACAGTCCGACAAAGTACAAGTTTTAAAATTGCCGTTTTGGGCAGAAAAAGTCACAAATAATCATGATACTTCGGAATATATTGCAAAAGATATATGTTGTACTAACAATCGATGAAATAAAATCATATTTTAATACAAAAGTGGTTATTTGGGGGTCTAATGTTGGCCGTTATTTCCGGGTTCGCGTCGAGAATTTCACTCGCGGAAAAGACCATTTTTGAAAAATGACTCCGATTTAATAGGGTAAAACACGGTTTTTCAAAATGACCGTGCATTTGATCTGAGCAAAGTCAGATGTTGACGTAATTTTTATCAAATAGAAGAGGGTTTAAGCTTTTATTTGATACCTGTGAATGGGTTCAAAGTATTTTTAAGATTTTTTTACAATATTTACCGGTTATATTTACCATGATCCTGTTGGTGATTTTGGAATTCTCACCCGTCATTTTAACCAGTATTGACAGTTCATGATGATCTGATAACGTTTTTGAAAGGTTCCCCTTCAGATCAAATGCACGCCTCGTTTAAGCCCAAACCCTAAAATAAGCCGCGAGCTACGAGCCACCTGCTAATACTTCGAATGATTGGGCGCACCATATGCACTGTAAACAGGGAACGTGTCGAACGACGTATCGATTTAACGCCCAACCGCTAAAATACCTATACCGCCACACTGCACGCACTGCCCTTCCCCGTCTGGTACGGCGGTGTTTGGGCGCGATTACATGATGTAGGTTACGTCCGTCAGTTGTCCATCAATACTGCACTGTCGCGCTCGACCATCGCGTTCATGAATATTACATTAGCACCCCTCGAGGGCGCTACCGTGAAAGGCTATCTGTGACGTTTGTGCAACGTGTTTCTGAAAATTAGCGATTGTTTTTTCTCGATGTCTTTTTCATTCCGATCGAAATACTATTTAAACTGTGCCTCAATGTTGTTAATTATCTGTTTACAATTCATAACCAATATTCTGCTAACTTTTATCACTTCAGAATGTTAATTACTGGTGATTTTTTACTCCATTGGCTGCATAATTTTGAACCCGTATGTAAAAATGGTAGTTTCGGTTTTCTTTTCAGGCCTCATTCCTTGCTTATTATTCAGCGTAATTGAACTATGATCACATCATTTTAATATTTTATCATCCCCCTTCACAAACGTATTCCTAACCAGGAAACGGTCCGGGGCGCGGGCGACATGATGACGATGACTGCTATAGGCTGGGGGTTGCTCTGGCCAGGGGGAGGTGGTCAGGCCAAATTGAGGCTGGGGCATCACAGCAGTCTCAAATCTTTCATTTGAAGCATAGTGGAGTATTTTAGACCTGTTTTATTCTCCTTTGGCATTTCTTATGGCCTATCAAGCTTCTTTAAATCTTAGATTAGGCCTATATATTTACATTTTTGTTTTATGAGGGCCCCATGTTTGGTACAATTTGGCTGCCACGGGAGGGGTCAGAGGCAGGCAGTCCCCCCCCCCCCCCCCCCCCCCCACACCTAACTAACTGACAATGAAGTATGTGTTGAACTAGGGGTGGAGGTAACTTTTCCATCAATCAGGGTTTATTTTAAGCTACGCCCCACGGTCAGTAAAATTGAGAGGGAGTCATGGGCCATACACTGAATTTTCTATCCATTTGACCTTGTATTGTACCAAGTTCTAGGAATCCAAAAATAACAAATACAGCATAACAAATACAACAATATACACAAAAACATTGTTTCTTTCTTTTATTGCATTTTTATTAATAAATAAATCGTGGTTATATATAATACAAAGTGATAAAAACATACAGAATCACATAAAATTAAAAGATGTGTCTAACTCTGAAGCATTGATCAGCATGCATGGATAGTTAGTAATCAACCGGTTCATCAATTATGCAATGCAAATTAGCCTATATTTCTTATACAAATTTGGCATCCAACTTTACCATATTTTTAATAACCACCTCAATACAGGTCAAGTTTGGAAAGAATTGTTGTGGTACTGCATAATATGGATAAAATATGGATAAATAACGCCATTTCCAGGGTATAGGATTAATCCAATTAAATATGCAAATTTTACGCTAATTATGCTAATTAGTGCTAGAATATGTCACTATTTCAATGATAATGTTCTAAGTTATTAATACATGTGCCAAATCTAGATGAAAATAACCTCTCCAGTCTTACACAGCATCTCTTACATTATTGCTATAATAATTAGTACTTTTTTTTTGATTCCCAATTAAATATGCTAATTAGGCGCTAATTATGCTAATTACCGCTAAAATATTTTACTATTTCAATGATAATATCCTTAGTCATATATATGCCAAATATGAAGGCATATAACCTCCCCTATCTTATACAGCAGATCTTACATTATTGCTGTTATATTAGTACATTTACTGTGATTCCCCATAGACTTTATACAGGGCAAAATGCCACTGGGATCACTCTTGCAATGCATTATGGGTAATCCCATATTTTTGGCAAATCGTCGAATTCCATACGGCTACATCTCAAGAACGAATAGTCCATTTCTTCTCATCTTTTTTATAAAATGTAGAGGAGACATGGGTTCTTCCACCTGCTAATTAAAAATAATGTTATTGGTGTGAGAAATATTCATTAATAATGCTCAAATATACCCATTTTGGAGGTTTTGGACCAAAAGACGATAATTGACGTTTTTTCGCATCTTAAAACGGACCTATCTCCGCAACCGATTAACGGTTTGAACTAATTTTGGGCTTAAAATGCTCGTATTGATGAGCACTTTAAGATAAAATAATAAAAATATGTAAATTAAAAGATTAAAAAAATTCATTGGACACCCTAGTTTTGTAACATATAAAATGAAATTAGAGTTTCCTTGCAATTTAAAATTGGAATATTATAGTTCTCTTTAACGATGAGCTTCACTGATATCATGATTTATCTTTGTTGTTAGGGGGCAAACGTGGTATCAAATTATGCCTAAAAGATTCATCTAAATGCCTATCTAGCCTGTTTGGTCAAAAAAAATTGAATATTACTCAAAATGACATAAACAAAGTGGTATACTTTTTTGTTGTTGAACCCTTTATTCTATACATCTCTGTTTTAACAGACTTGTCAACATGCAACAACTGTTGATCATGAATTATAGATGGTATTGTTCTCCCTTCGCTACAATGCTTTGATTTTAATGAAAATAGTCTCAAATTGTTCTGATAGCCCACAAGTGCTACCGCAAGCATATAACGGACATCAAATGCAGCGCCTACTAGCGACCAGCTGAACAATAGGAATCGAACCACGGCTAAACATCAATGGTCGCTTGCCCTGATGTCAATTGTCTAAAACGAACTATTGGGAGTCAATATATTAGAAAATTGACAAATCAAATTTGTTGTGTAATGGTATGGATGTAATGAATATTAGTCAAACCACTATTATGGATGAGATGAGAGCCAAATGTCATTCCCCTGCAACATAGCAGATCGATACAGATGAGTGAAAATTAACGTGTCGCAAAAAATTCAAAAATTCAACAAAAATTAAAAATGTTTGAAACTTTCATTTCAAGATTTCTCTGTAATTTGTGCATTAAAGAGAATGATTTCGTCCATAATACTTATTTATACATCAAGGAATATTTTGATAGCTTACTTATTGAAATTGATTCTATAAATCGTCTAATATCAATGCTCCCGTAAGTCTCAAAATATAAATAATTGAGTTGTCCCCGGTCAGTCCTTTTGGTCATATCTAAAACATTTTTAGTGAGTTCACACGCTCACCATAGGCCCATGAACAATGATGTCAATAAAGAAACAAACTAATACAACAACAAAGAGTTTCAACACATTTCCCAATCGACACTCTGCCCATCAACGGCTAATTATCAGTGTTTGAACTCACGTCATCTTAGCATCTCACACGCTACTACACATGAATGCCTTCATTGCACACTGATCTATCTGCAGTCAAATCCGGCGCCACTACTGCACTGATACAATACAGGTACATGTATATGTTCATCGGTTAAGCATGAGCGGGTAATTTGACTATGAATAGGGTTACGAGGTTTTAGAACTGACGGAAAATAAGATAGGGAGGTCGAGGACAACCAAGCAATATTTTATTATTGGCCTTCTGGTATTTGGAAAATTTAGTCATGGATGATTTGGTTCAATAGTTAAATGCGGTCACTTGGAGGCGCTGTATATAATGTCCCTAGTGTACCACTTGTGAGCCATAACAAGTCATACAAATAATAGTTTGCTATATCTGTACGGTCAGCATCAGGAATAAACCAATTTTGTATCATACTTTAAATTGGGATAAATAAAATAAAAATAGGGATTTATTTTGTAGTCATGAAGCTATTGTATTCTATGGTTGAGTCATGTTCGTTCCCGTTTTGTATGTTTGCGCATTTTTACGAAAAGAGATTTGAATTTTGAAATGTGTAATCTAATTTCAGTTGTGTACCTAATTATTATATAAATCATATAAAATAAATACATAAACATTGAAGTATTTGTTGTCCTGTAAATAACTTTTAAATAATGTTCCTAAATATACCAGGGTGAAAAAACACAATGATATACATCAGAAATCCCGAACCCGCGATATTTGATTATATTAATTTGTTGCAAAATAAATAAATAAATAATATAATTGTACCAATTAAGGGCTCAACATACTCGACAACGCTCCAACGCTGAGCGTAAGCGTTGACCTCCGTTTTCCATGGTTGCATGGTTTTGTTGTGGCGGAGCTACTACGCACGAGCATTCTGGAGTATGATGAGCGCTTTAGTTTCAGTTATTTCTTATTTTGGGCAGATAAACTAGATTAACTACGCAGAGAAATCAAAGAATTTTTAGGAAAATGCTAACATTTTACCTATTTTACACTACATTTCGAAAAATAAACATCGGATGGATATACAACCCTTCAATGTTATTTGTTTACACAGTTCTCACATTTTATGTAACTCTATTGTGTGATCAATGTATTTATCAACTTGTTTCTGTTGATAACGAGATACAATTTCTGCAATGGTATACAAATATGGATTAATTGCCGAATTTATTGGTAAAACAAACGTCACTGACCAAGCATAAACCGAGGGGGGTAGTTCAATGACCCTTGCTTGAACAAGAATTCCAAGAACAATTATCGGAGATATGCACAAGAAGTCAGTAACAATAATAGCAGTTACGTTACTGGTGAGTCTGATTTGATCTTTCATATCGGGTGTACGCCCCGATTCTTTTGCTGACTTTGCAACCGATCTCATTATCTCTAAATAACATACAAGTATTATCAGGTAACACAAAAAATTGACCCCAAGGAATAGTGCTGTTGAAAAGTACAAACCATTTTCAAAACCGGAGAATTTAGTTTCAAATGTGGCGTGCTGATACCAAAGAGTTGAATTGTCTGGGTATATTATCGTGGCATTCTCTGTAGATGAATATGATGGTACTAAAGCTAATGGCAAACCAATACATACGTTTGAATTATCATAAAACTTAAAGTTCCTTCCAGATAAAATGGATGGAACAACACCCAATACTACTGAATAAACCCATATCAGTATTGATATCACAAATGTTGATCGTTTACCCATTTTGTAAGTAGAGTACGGGAACCTAATACAAATAAATCTATCAATACTTATCAGTGTCAAAAAGAAAACAGATAATTCGGTTGATGCTATTGACAGCGCTCCAGCTATCCTGCATGTAATACCAGATCTCCATGTTTCCGATAGCATGGGAAAGTAATCGCCATAGTAGATATCAGCACATGCCACTATTAACATATAAAAGCCCATAAGTGAGTCAGACATGGCCAGATTGCTAAGTAGTAAATCTTGAACTTTATATTTCTTGGTAGTTGTATATCTCCAAATCAAAACAAATATATTGCCACATAATGCATTAATACTAATTAGCCACATCAAAACAACTAATGTTCTGTCTGAAAGCAACCTATCACATGTGAGATATGGTGATCTGTTATTTGCCGCATTGCAGTTAACACCAGTAGGTACGTAGCACTCGCATATCTCGTGTTGACTTACAGTCATCTTTAAAGTTACAACAATATTTGTGAAAGTATCTCTTGTTATGCTTATCAAAGAATTGTTTCTTATTATAAATAAATTTAAATGGGTCAAGTGATTTATATTCGGACATTCTGTCAACCTGTTGTTGGATAAATCAATGACTTCGATATTAATTGTATCCTGGAATATGTCGATATCAATATTTCTTAACTTATTTGTATATAAAAATAATAAACTGAGATGGGATAGCCCCTGAAATACTTTGCTATCTAGCCACTGTAGTTGGTTTTCATACAAGAAAAGATATTCTAAATTGAATAATCCATTGAACACACCATCTGGCAAACTTGTTAATCTATTAAACACCATGAGCAGGATTCTCAATTTGGCTTTGTTGTAAAATTGATGAAGGCTTAATGCGACCAATTTATTCTGTAGCAGAAACAGTTCACGTAAATTATCCAGTCCCAAAAATACCTCATCTGACAGAGTAACTATATCATTATTACTTAAAACCAAAATGGTTAGCTTATCCAAACCAAGAAAAGTAGTCGAATTTAAAATGGACAATTTGTTATCACGCAGCTGAAGTCGATTCAAGTTTCCAAGTCCTGCGAACAAATCATCCGGCAACGTGGTCAAGTTATTATCATTTAGACGCAAGTAAGTTAGGTTATGTAACCCATGGAAGGTTTTTGAATTTAAGGTGACCAATTGGTTTCTATCAAGATACAGTTCATCTAAAATATCTTGTTCCTCAAACAGTCCATCTGGCAAACTTATCAAACTGTTATGAGTCAGTCTCAAGACAATCAGCCTATGTAACCCTTGGAAAGTTCTCGAATTTAAGGTGACTAAATGGTTGATATAAAGTTGCAGTTGGGTCAATTTTCCTAATCCTTCAAACAATCCACTCGGCAGGTGTGTCAATTTGTTATCATAAAGACTGAGATAGTTAAGTCTAGATAACCCATAGAAAGTACTCGAATTCAAAGCGTTTAGTTGGTTTGTATCCAGTGTGAGTTGATACAAGTTTTTCAGCCCCCAAAACAACCATACCGGCAACCTCAACAAATTATTTCCATGGAGATACAAACGACTTAGCATTGCTAGTCCCTGAAATAAGTCTCTATCAAGTTTGGCCAATTTATTTCCATATATGTATAGATGGTATAGCGTATGTAATCCAGAAAATACACCCGCATGAAGTGTGGTCAAATGATTGTTCTGTAAATTAAGTGCTTGCAAATTATAGAGGTACTGAAATGAATGAGGGGCCATGTGTACTAAATTACTTTGGCTTAGATCTAGATCAAATGTGTTAATAGGGTAGATTAACAACGATTCCTGGGTTTTAAGAACACCGTTCTCGATACATTCAAACATCACTTCCCTTTGGTGAATACTTATATAACAATTTGGAGGAAATTCTGGTATACATCTATTTCCATTTTCTAGATCACACGTGACTATTTCGGTATGGTACCCTTTTACACCTTCACAATTTGATGTCTGACTTACTTCTGTACTAGATACGATCTTATCGTTAGATTCTGGGCAAACTTGCTGTGCTTCTAATATACTATGAATTAAGATACTTGTATTACCTTGCAGATTTAAGTGAACACTGTCCTGTAGCAGACTGACGCCGCACAATTCAGCATTCGTGTCAATTATACCCACATATCTATCTTTACAACGCACCAAGTCTCCTTGTCTTTTAATATAAACGAAAGCGGATTCTTCCGTAAGATAGGTGTCAGATAATTCAATGCGAGCATGATATCCCTGTGATGAATTAACTTGAACACTACAGATTCGATATGCACTTCCATGTAAGAACAGCCCCATTCCTTGACTAGTATTTCTTTCTTCAATTCGACATACCTGAATTTCGGTGTTTTCAACATCCCACAATGGTTGCACCGATACATGGATGTCGGCCACCAATATATTACCGTACATACAGTATACAAGAGCTGGGAAGATCAAGCCGAGCATTCGCTGAATGAAACCAATAGTGTTGCTGGTCATGGTGAGAGAGCACAGTAGATACAACAGTTGATATTATTATTTACAGACCTGTCTTGATAAAATAATGTCTGTAGCAACTTGACATGTGTGGATGACGAAGGTGAATAGCCCGGTGAATAGAAGGCGTTTCAATAGTTTGGAATCCAATGCACTAGTCCAATTGATGTTCACGGTATTTAAATACCATTATATAACAGGAGCTTTTAATGTGTAACCATCCATTAGGATTTGGCATCGTACATTGGTTAACATTTTCCACGCGGCAGGCGTCTGCAGACGACATTCCGAAATGTCACAAAATGTTTAAGAAATATCAAAATGATTGAATTTCATTTCCATGAAATCACCCCGAGAAATGCATTGAAATAGTACAAATATTCCTAGTATTAGTTCAGTAATACTTGAGATGGCATTGAAAGTTGGGAAAGGACTCTGAAAAATCTGTTTTGAAATGGTAAAACTAATAGCAGCGTGGACAGTGCTAAGATGAATATCCAACGATACGTATTACGAGTTCTTGTTCTTCCATGAACATATCAGAGACCAGACACATACATTTGAAATAGAATGAGAAATGCGGGTGTAGAGAGTGTGTAGATTGCTTCAAGAGAAGGCATGCTATTTGGTGGAAATGTGCACAGTGAAACTATGCCTGAGTTGTAAATATTTTAGAACACCTCTAACTATTAAATATAGCAGCGATGTGAGATGTAAACTTGACGAAGAAGTAAGGTTGTTGGTTGAAACTAGGAACAGCTTTATGCACAATATTTCAACAATTACTGGGTATTTTAAGTCAAAACACATCGATATATAAGCGTGAAGAAACAGAAGTTTACACTCATATTATGTTGGTTGAATAAAGCATAAGCTCATGTTAGATACGCCTAAAAACAAACTCATGTTAGATACGTCCAGCACCTTGTGTCTGCAGACATATCATAATGACGTGTGAAGGAATACACAGCGAGCGAATGCTGCGGCTGAAACAATCAATTATCGATACACACACCCCCACACGGCGTCTACTGATTGATTGCAAGAACATTTTAAATTCACTTATCGTATCCTTGAGAATTTTTTGTTATCATGTCTGGTATTTTTTTTATAACTCATCACACGAAACACCTTTCAGACAATGAACTCATCTTCGATATGCTTTTGATTTATTGCAGGTACAGACACGACTTTTGCAAGTTAAATGTTGTTATCCCCCTGAGCACTACCTGCATATTCAACAATGTTTATGATTGGTTAATTTCAAGATATACTCATTTGAATAACCAATTGAAATACTCCTTCTGTAATATTTTACTCAAATCTTTATCAGGGATACAATTATTCGGAAAAAGTGTACTTTAGGTTCCAGATTCTGGACTGTACTAGCATGACTAGTATTTTCCGATTCTGGAATCGCTCGATAATGGTACAAAGTCAGTGTTACAGTATCAAGCGATACTGGCACATACAAAACGTGCCAGTATCGGGCGATACTGTAACACAATAATGTACCAGTATCGTTCAATACTGGTACAAATCACTATTGGTAGCGGGTGTACCAGGTATCGAACGATACTGGAACATAAAAACGTTCCAGTATGACAGATACTGGTGCAATAAAATCGTACCAGTATCGAGCGGTACTGGCAACTTTTATGTTCCAGTATTGAACGCTACTGGTATACCAGTATATGGGACCTAAAGTACACTGTTTCCAATTATTCTAACAATGTCTCTCATTGGTGCAATAAATGATGTATCCATCTTTCTAACCAATCGGCAGGTAGTTCTCAGGGGGGTAATTGGTGAGTGAAGTTGGTTTGATCTCCCATAGATTATGAAGGAATGGATAGCGAAGTGGGTACTTCCCTATGACACTATGCTCGTCTTGGATTAAGATCGCTCAACATAAAAGCCCAATAGTCTTACGCATTGCCATGGAACAACTTCTCAACATTCATAAATAAAACGTCACTCTCGTTCCCAGATGCGTTGATTTGTATTGATTTGAAAAGATGTGCTTGTTGTCTATCGAGTTGATGGGTTTAAGTTTAGGTGTGTATTTAAAAATGGGCACAGTTGAATAATACGTCACAAAAAGTGTAACATCAATTGCATCGGAGAATGTGTGCATTAATTTAAAATATTTAGAAATATTAGAAATAATTTTCACCTTGGCTTCTATTCTCAAACTCTTTCCGATCCGCCCTGGCTTGTAGGATTTTTTTCTCATACTACAGTGAAACAATACAATGGTGAAAATAGAGTTTTAGCTTACAAGAACTGTCCCATTTTGCTTATATTTTGGGCCGATTACTTTCATTTTTTTAGAGGATTGAATACGCTTTATAAAATCCTAGACAATTTCATGGTTCAATCCGTACATCAATGTCAAAGAGCCGTTTTGATCAGGGCACAATTTATTTTGATTCACCCTCCCCCACACTTACGTGAAATTCACGAGGTAAGTGACTAGAATTTTTTTTTTGGGCAACCTTGTACGACATTTTTAGAAATCTTGCCCCCCTGAAAAAAAATCCTAGCTACGCCACTGTACTGAACCCTAAGGCATGTTTGTACATATTATCTTAATGCATTTATCATGGTTATTTTAATATGGAGATGAATTTCATTCATTCTAAAATATTTGAAACATTTGTAAATTTTGTGAATGTCGTCTGCAGACACTTGCCGCGTTGAAACTGTTGGGATGAAATCAATGAGACAGCAGTTTGTTAATGAGCGAAGTTGTTTTACGCTGCTCTCTTATAACGTTATGATCTATATTTACACCACACCCGTGCTTCATTTGTTATTTGGTTATGATGCGCGACTGACTGTAGGGAAAAACACCTTGATAATATTGTTTGCCAGCTACAGTATTTCATGTCAATCACCTAGCTGGCAGATGAGACTGATAACTTCTATCTTCCATCAGCCAGTGGCATAGCCAGGGTTTTCATTTTTTTTTGGTGGGGGGGGGGGGGCCTCCCCGTTCTCATGTTTGTAACTCGACGACACCCCTCCCGTTCTCAAGTTTGTAACTCGACGGCACCCCTCCCGTTCTCAAGTTTGTAACTCGACGGCACCCCCTCTCCGTTCTCAAGTTTGTGACTCGACGGCACCCGCCACCCCTCCGGTTCACTTTAATTTTTAATCATCCCCGGTGCCGTCGAATTACAAACTTGAGAACGGAGAGGGGTGCGGTCGAGTCACAAACTTGAAAAAGGGGTGCCGTCGAGTCACAAACTTGAAAAAGGGGTGCCGTCGAGTCAGAAACTTGAGAACGGGGAGGGGTGCCGTCGAGTCACACACTTGACAACGAGGAGGGTGCCGTTGAGTCACAAACTTGTGAACGGTGGGTGTGCCGTCAAGTCATACACGTTAGAGCGAGTGGGGGAGGGGGGGGGGAGGGGTACGAAAAAAAGACACGGGAAAAAGATAAGCTCGATAACCAACAGTGCCTATCTCAACAGACGCCACTGCCATCAGCATTCCATCAACTTTAAGAATTCATTGATATTTACTCAAATGATGTAAAGACAACACTACTATAATAAATATTGATGCACCGGTTCAATAGAAACGTTTCGTTAAACAGTCGATCAACCAGTGGCGTAGCTAGGTTTTTTTTCAGGGGGGGGGGCAAGATTTCTAAAATTTTCGTAAAAGGTTGCCCCAAAAATCTTCACGTAAGTGGGGGGGGGGGGGGGGGGGGGGGGGGGGGGGGCGGGGGGGGGGGGTGTAGTCAAAAAAATTCGCACGTCAACATTTTTCGCACGGACACAAAATTTCGCAGTCCAAAAAGCACTGGAGTTATCAGGGTTTTAAGCAGTTTTTCCAAAATAAAATGTTCATTTATTTTTAAAAACAAGGCGAAAATGGTCATTTTTAAATGGTTACCCCACATATAAGCACTATATCCAAAGAGAGGGGCGGGGGCACAAAGGGGGGGGGGGGGGGGGGGGGGGCGGGGGCACAAACATTTCTGTCAGGGAGGGGGGGGGGGGGGGCAACTACCCCCCTGAGCTACGCCACTGCGATCAACATTTAAATAACACTCGCAAAATAAATGATATGAATTTAATGTTACCATGGTAACCATAGAGCTCTGTTTTCACGATGCATTTCCTTGTTATCAGCGCAAAATGTTTTACAATTAAGTGATTGGTGTATATAATTTTTTTTAAATTATTGAAGGTTCTGAATCATTCATATCTCTTCATTGTTGTCATATTATGTGAATACTTCATCTCCCGCTTATACGAAACTATTCATGCGCAATCTCTCGCTCCTAGCTCCAACAAATCAACGTTTACACGTACATGTATATTGTATTGGTCTGCTCGTATCTACTTTAAGGTTAGCTTTATTTGCTTTATTTGCTAAGACAAAATTTAAAATATTGCATATCATTGCAAGTGGGAAAGAAAGCAAACATAAAATTCAATAAATACAGTGATACATAAATAAATGCATTTTCCATTACCAAATTTCTGTCTTATTTGACAGCGTATAGCCCAAAGAAAACATTTAATTATTATTGAATTAATCGTCTTCACTGCATTTCATTTCAGTTTAATCATATCTTATCATCATAAAAAATTTCAAATGATTAAGGAGATTTATGTAAACACTGAGTTATGTTGCAATTGAATTAATTATAAAACCATTATGGCGACAAATCTGCATTATAAAGTTGTTGAGGAATGTATCTTCTTTAATATGAGATATTGAACGCTAGGATCGGTTCAATATTGAAGAATTGACAATCCAAAATGTAAGGTAAAGTCACGATTTCATTTTCACGTTTTACTTTTCAACACGGGGGAGAGTATAATATGATAGGTAGCGTGTGTGTGGCGTATTGATCCATCGGAACAATAAGGCCGACTATCCAACCTGCGCATGCATCCCCAATTGCGCTACCGGTAATCGATAATGCCCCCGTAGCTGGGTCCGCGTGTAGAAAAGAAAAATGTGAAAGAATAAATCGGACTTCACCTTACTTTTTGGAATGTCACTTCCTCAATAATCACCCAATCCTAGCGTGCAATATCTCATATTAAAGGTGCATGTCATTCTAGTGATAGTTATATATCAAATGAAAGCTTGTGACTTCTAGATTCCAAATTATGTTTTTTTAATTTTTTATAAACTTCTAGTAAGCCTCTATGCCTTTTCAAAGTTTTCATTGACTCCCCTCTCTAAAAAAAGATTTAGTGACCTTGCAAATCCACAGGGTGGTGATGACATCATCTCCTGTACCACCACGGTCCAGCCCTTTTATGGCAAAAGAATGTATCTTATATGCAGTTTTCTAACAGTATACTTCCTTTTAACATGATCAAAGTTAGTTTTTTTCTCCATAATTCATGTAGTGGTAAAAGGCAGTATATTACTTTTATTGTCTTTACAAGTTGTAACCTTTTCCTAAGTGTGGATTATTGAACCAAATTAAGACAATCCATGTTAAAAGGAAGTATATCATTAGGAAAGTACATTTAAGATACATTCTTTTGCCATAAAAGGGCTGCACCTTACACTACCAGCACAGACAGCACCCATGCACTTGCACACACTGCATGGAGTGTCAATACATACAATGTACTGGTATAACATGCATGGACCACCACATAGCATAACATTTATATAATTCTATGATTTAATCATGGAATTATTTGTATTATATAAATTCTACCTGTATTTTAATATATTTTAAATCATCATGTATAATAATAGGCAATTCGATATGGGAAAAAATCACTATGGTCATTGTGGATAAATGCATACTATAGGCGAGGAACAAAATACAGTTTTTGAATAGCTGTATTTTAGTGTTTGTGAAATCCTGTTTGAAGTTGTGTGATATTTGGCTTCGAAATTTGGGAAATTTTATAATATTAAATAAATCCTAAAAAGCAAAAGGCTTAACTTTCTAAATATTTTTTTTTATTACACAGGTTTGGGGCAAGTCACTTTATATCAAAGGCAATTTTCACCAAGGGATATGGTATTTCTAAGAGAACATTTCCTATTTTGGTCTGATTTAGATGTAATTCCTTTACCGAAAAGTAAATAAAGTTTTTCTACTGGACTTGTTCTTGCTGAATTATAATGTCATTGAAAATTCTCGTCCTTCACCAACCTACGAGGGGCATTCAATAAATACCCGCAACCATTGTTGTTCTCCACACCTGTGTGATTCTGTGAAATCTAAGTGGGTACATTATAAAGTATGAACCTCAATTTATCATTTAACACAATCTGGATTTACTGAATGTTCATAATTACGTAATACCATTAGCATAAAATAACCCATATTTGGACAGTGAAAAACATGCCACTTTGGCAGGAATTTTGAATTAGCTTGATAGCACGTGTATTGAAATGAGCAGAACTTTGTTCCGTATAAGTGTGTAAGTCTAACATTTTGCACCGTGAAACCAGGGACCATGTTCAATGAGGTCCTAAATGGAGAGGTTCTGTCAAAGACAACTTTTGGAAATACGCTGCATCTTATCTTGGTCAACATTAGGCTTTGACAGTGAGCCCCAAAATGCCGAAAATCCAAAGAAATGAAAATGATAGTTATAGCAAACAATTGGGATTTCTTGAAATACCACAGCAAATGCAGGATTCGTTATTGTATAGATGACAGGGTATCATTAAATACATCGAGAATTGTTGAACTTGGTATAAAAATCTGCGCATGCGTAGAACGCACGGTGGTCATAATGCGCTCATTATGAGCAGAAATGTTAAACAATCACTGCAACCAACGTAAAAGTTACAGATAAGGAATTGAATTTAAGAAAACAAGAACTGTGGTGAACTTCAATAGATATACAAAGTTTAAAAATGTAAACATTTATTTGAAAATACAATTCAATTTAATGTTATGGTCAATATAGTGAATTTACTCAAATTGGGTAAAAAGCGCTTCATTGTATTAACATTTTCTCTGCAGAAAACGGTTTCAGATATTGTCTTTATAATCTCCTGTTTAAATCTATAACATGTAACAATGAGGAACAAGAGGTTTAAGCCAAATCTTGCGGTTGGATACCTTGACCTTGACTGTTTATTCATTAAATAATTTCTTTTAAGCTATGACAAGAAGATGACGTTTTAATGTTACATAATAAGTATTTTTTCTCCATAATTTGCATCTGAAAATAAGTAATGTTGAGCACATAGTACTGGTCTATCACTGTTTCAAACGGCAACTTATTTCATGCATCGGTTCTTGAGATATTTTGAAAAAAGTAACTGTGCATCAAATTGCTTGCAAATATTCTCCGCCCTGATCAGATATTTTTCATGCAGTGTCCAGAGAGTATTGATTTTACGCATGTGCCATTACGTAATCCCACAAACGATATTGTTCATTCATGCATAGCGAGGAAAGATAAAGACCCATATTTTAAAATTACCCTAATTATAGTTGGCATACGTCGCGCATGAGTGGAGAAAAACAATGGTTGCAGGTATTTATTGAACGCCCCTCGTACTAAGATTCTCAAACATCCACTTCAGCAATACCTATACTTGTTCTTATCAAAACAGTGGTAACAGAATTACATTTGGTAACAGAATTACATTAAGTTCACAATTAGCTTTCTGCAGCTATAAAGAAACTATCTTGTAATCTCTCTTTACTTATTGTTAAACAATCAATCACAGAATATGTTTGTTAGGTTATTATTTACTTAAGTCCAATTTTAAACACATTGGTCCAATAGTTTGATATATTGGGTGTTTTTATGTTTTTCCTCCATTTTCTGGTTTTTTAAAACAAACACAAATCATCTTTATGAGCTTAGTTTGCATACAGCATGCATACAGGGATTTCCATTTTAGTTTAAGACTCGGAAGTCATGCTGAATGTTAACACACTCATTCAGATAACATGGATAATCTGATATTCAAACAATTTACATTGATCTGGTAAATTTATTCACAATTTCGTAATTCCGGGTTTCATTAACAATGAAATTGTTTGCATAATGATTATGTTACAAAATTGAATCCTACATATTAATAGTATTTTTAATTCAAACATTGGCACACTTGTACAGTATTCCATACTTTCATTATGCATTATATCATGGGTTTGTTCACATATTGTTATCAGTGGTGTGTACAGTGGTGTGTACAGTGGTACAGGAGCTGATGTCAACAGCTTCTGCTGTAATATGATCTGGTGAATTTGTTAGATATGAAGGAGGCCCTCTGGAGGTTAAAAGATTAGTGATTTTGATTATTCTTTACTGATTTTTTGGCACACAGGGTTTCGGGGGGAAATCAGAAAAATATATTTTGAAATCTAGAGATCACCAGCTTTCCATTGATATGTAATGATCCATAGAATAACAGCCACCTTTAAAGAAGATAAATGTCTCAACAACTTTAAAATTTAATATTTTTAGGTAAGATATATATATATATTGTTAGAGTTATAAGCCCATTTATTACCTGTTTAGTTACTTTTTTGATGACTGTATGTCAATCAATGGAAAATGGGGTATACACTTTGGATTTCACGCTTTTGTTGTTGTTAATATGTTGTTATATGGGCCTGGAATAAGGTATTGTCTTCGAAATTTCATCAAGTATGAATATTAGTATTTCTACTATAAACAATGAAAATTGGCCAATTTTAAAAATTCTTAGTGAAATATTACACTCCAAATGTAATATATGGGATGATTTTGACACCATAACCAAGTGTCCTAATATTTTTGGTTGCTAGTGTATTTACGATGTTGGAAGTATGCATATCGAATAAAACGATGTCAACATTAAATTTGAACGAAATGTTTAAAGTAGAAGTAATACGATTATTGACATGGTCCCATATGCCCTTAACCTTTTTACATAAGGAAAAGACGAGTATAATGACGTCATTGGTCATGGGAGTTAAGGATATCTCCCTCCACTCTATGATGACTTCCCTATTTTTGTTCCGCTTGCTCTCGAAACGTCGGTTAAGTTGTTTTAACTCTGCACTGGACTAGATATGATAAATCCAATCTACGTTAAGCTAACAGTCCTAATGAACATCTTCCACAAAGTACATACACGGATATCACAATATCATTAATACCTGTATTAAACTTTACAAACCCCAATATGATCATTACTACGATATCTTTGAAATATATAATAATGAACTCGTCTCACCCGACATTCCGATAGCTCATCCAATCTGACGTCACCTTCAAAATCTCCGATTTTATACTTTCACACAAGTATATATATATTGTTAACGTATCAACATAAATTCATGAAGATTGACACTATGTCATGGTTAGACTATCTGTTGAATAGAGTGCACAGCGCTCTTTGGCTATCTCTGAGCATAGACCAATTCTGGAAATTGGTTTGAAAGCGACACCATGTATTTTATACCTTGCCAGGGGTTTGCGATTCAACCTCATTAACCCCATCCTGTCGGCTGACGATTGCCTATTGACATGAAACTCAGAGTAACGGTAGGGTCTGTTCTTTGAATTTGTATTTTCAACGTATATAGGTAAAGTTTAGAATTAAGAGCTTTCATTACGATTCCATCCCGATCTATCCTCACCACGCTTTCAAGCTTTTCCAGGGTAATAAATCCCTCCCTATAACATCTCTAATTTATTTCACACCACCTGTTTATTGCTGTTGGTCCGGTATCATTTCTTGGATAATTTGCTGGGTGGAACTAGAAGCCCAAAGTGTGACGTTTGAAAGTTGTTGTGTTAAGAAATTGAAGGAGAAAAGATTATACATCAAAACAAATAATTGTCGATCATATAATAGCGTCATAGTCTAAGCGCTCGCGATTCAAAGGTTGAACGCGCGGTCTTGCGATGCACTGCTTTCCAAAACAACAGGCGCACCAGCCGTCGCGATACGAACCAGGCACATGGGACCTGATAGAATCGTACGCTATGATCGACAATTTTTTATTTTATTATAGCGATATTTCAGATTTTGTAAA
Source organism: Ophiura sarsii (assembly GCA_035610835.1). Classification (NCBI taxonomy): domain Eukaryota; kingdom Metazoa; phylum Echinodermata; class Ophiuroidea; order Amphilepidida; family Ophiuridae; genus Ophiura; species Ophiura sarsii. Next base: position 14,765,474 of record CM069454.1, on the reverse strand, counting down.
TCAAAAGTTCAAATTTCGAAAAATAAGTCACAATATAGTATCCCTTACAGAGCAGATTTTAGTTTTAACAATTAGCCCACTGGGGGATGATAGTCCACATGTGGCAAGACTGTAGACCGATACACAAGGTCCCCGACATGTGGTCAATGGGTGTTGGGTCTTCCAATTCTTGGGGGGAGGAGCTATGAGCCTAAAGTGCGACTTTTGAAATTTGTTGTGTTAAGAAATTCAACTTCAATTTGTTAGTGCTATTTCAGATTTTGTCAAATCAAAAGCTCAAGATTTTTCATAAACCTCTGTTTCCCTGTTCCAGCGCTCCCTGTTAAAATAACTCGATGCCGTAAGTTTCTTTGACCTGGTGTTTTGGAGGGAAAAGTGTACTTATGTACTTGTCCAGTATCGAGCGATACTGGAACATTATCGGGCGATACTGGTACACGTGATACCAGTGAGATTTGTCCCAGTATTGATTGATACTGGTACATAATTATCTTCCAGTATCGCCCGATACTGGTACATTTTATAAGTGCCAGTATCGGCCGAAACTGGAACACTGACTTTGTACCAGTATCGAACTTCGATACTTGGTGTTCCCCAGTAACGGACGATACTAACACAGTCCAGAATCTAGTCCAGTACACATTTCCTTTTTTGATCATTTAATTAGCGTACGTTTTCTCATGCCAGGGCATCCTTTAAAGATCTTTCATTAACACCTGTTTCCTACCAGCGCTCCCTGTAAAGATCACACGATGTCGTACGTTTCCCTGACCTGGTGTTTTAGATTATTCAATCAGCGTACGTTTTTCTCATGCCAGTGCTCCCTTTAAAGATCTTTCACTAACACCTGTTTCTTGTACCAGCGCTCCCTGTAAAGATCACACAATGCCGTACGTGTCCATGACCTGGTGCTTTAGATTACTTAATCAGCGTACGTTTTCTCATGCCAGTGCTTCCTTTAAAGATCTTTCAGTAACACCTGTTTCCTGTACCAGCGCTCCCTGCAAAGATCACTCGCTGACGTACGTTTCCCTGACCTGGTGTTTTAGATTATTCAATCAGCGTACGTTTTATCATGCCAGGGCTCCCTTAAATGATTTTTCATTAACACCTGTTTCCTGTACCATCGCTCCCTGTAAAGATCACACGATGCCGTACGTTTCCCTGACCTGGTGTTTTAGATTATTCAATCAGGGTACGTTTTCTCATGCCAGTGCTTCCTTTAAAGATCTTTCATTAACACCTGTTTCCTGTACTAGCGCTCCCTGTAAAGATCACTCGCTGACTTACGTTTCCCTGACTTGGTGTTTAGATTATTCAATCAGCGTACGTTTTATCATGCCAGGGCTCCCTTTAATGATTTTTCATTAACACTTGTTGACTTTCAGCCCCCCATTGGGCTAATTTGTCAAATTAAAATCAGCTCTAGGGATATTATATCTTGACTTTTCTCGAAATTTGAGCTTTTGAATTCTAAGTTCATTGCTACTTCTGCTACAGTTTTGTAACATAAAAAAAATGAAATTAGAGTTTCCTTGCAATTTAAAATTGGAATATTATAGTTCTCTTTAACGATGAGCTCTACTGATATGAACACCGTTTCTCCTCAGTCATACTACAGTGAAAAATAACATGGTAAAAAAAGAGGGTTAGCTTAATACAAAACCTGTCAGATGTTTTGGTCGATTACTTTCATTTTTCGGAGGATGAACCATATTAATACGCTTTATAAAACAAAGACAATGTCATGGTTCAATGCGTACATCAAGGTCAAAGAGCCGTTCTATTCAGTGCATTCATTCTTTTGATTCACCCTGTCCACACGACTTATGCTAGATGAAATCTTGTAAACAAATACGAGTTAAGATGAAATATTATGAGACAGCAGTTTGTTAATGAGCGAAGTTATTTTACGCTGCTCTTTTATTACGTTATACTCTATACAGGGTGTATGAAAAAGGACGCAAGACTTTTTGTCGAACTCTGTTCCCTTAAGGCAAATTACAAAACGCTCTGAAAGTAGATATAATGTTAGAGTTATGTCTTGGCTATCACAAGTTACAGCTATTTCGACTATAAATTCGCTGAGATATTACGGATACAAGTAAACGACCTGAAAACCAAATGTACATCGTCCATCCCACTAAAAGGTGTCAGGGGACACAAGGGACACCTCAAAGGTATCTTTAATGGATCTTAAAAGATCTATTAAAAATACATTTGAGGTGTCCCTTGACACCGTTTACAGGTTTCCTGGCACCTTGCGGTGTCCCTTGACCCTTTCAAATGTCTCCCAACAACACTTTCGGCGTCAAATTACACCCCAAAAAAGTGGTCCTTTGGGCGAGGCGCTACCAAAAAGGTGTCGAAATCGGTTTGACACCCTAAATGTGCCATCTTTAACCCCAAAGTATTCACAAGACACTCTAAAGGTGTCACTTTGACTCCTTTTGGTAGCGTCTCAGGACCCAAAGTTGGACACCCAAAAAGGTGTCTATTGACATCTTTTGTTTTTTCAGTGTACGTGTTTATATGATAGTGCCGTTTTACAGATCGGAACACTTTCATCTCCACCTTCATCCAAATGTTTTTAGTCTTATACTGTGATTATTTTACCGAAGATATAAAGCTTTAAAGAGGTATTGAAACTGTTGTTTCTGATGAGTGAGGGTCTGTTTCCAGGCCCCACGAAACATTTCTGTGAAGAGTATGAAGTCCCATAACCCACCACATCATCTACAGTCAGGTTGAAGCCTGGAAGCTTATTGTATTCTTTAAGCTATTGTTCATTGACGAGTCATTCTCTAAGTATTTCAAGAACCTTACTGATTGGTGTACACGTGAAGAGGCTATTTCTTTTTAAATTTCAAGTGTTTAAAAAACTCGTGCATTTATTATTACTTGCTTTCATATATACAATATATCCCAATTATAATACAACATTGTAACAAAATAGCAAAGTACTGAAACTCTTTATGGAAACAATCTTAAGTTTCATAATACCAATGGACAAAAGTCAAATTACTTTACGCATTCTCAATTCAATTTCAGCTTCAAAAAGAAAAAGCTAATTGGGGGTGATTACCGTATCTAAATTTACTAATACAAAGTTTCGCAATAACACACACATAATTGATGAACTTATTAGTTACGATGTTGGAATTGAAGTATGCATCTCGAATAAAACGATGACAACATTAAATTTGAACGAAATGTTTAATTTAGTACAAATAAGATTATTGACATGGTCCCATATGCCCTTAACCTTTTTACACAAGAAAAAGACGAGGATAATGACGTCATTGGTCATGGGAGTTAAGGATATCGCCCTCCTCTATGATGACTTCCCCATTTTTGTTCCGCTTGCTCTCGAAACGTCGGTTAAGTTGTTTAACTCTGCACTGGACTAGATATGATAAATCCAATATACGTTAAGCTAACAGTCCTAATGAACATCTTCAACAAAGTACATACACGGATATCACAATATCATTAATGCCTGTATTAAACTTTACAAACCCCAATATGATCATTACCAGTCCAGGCAAATGACCAAATCTGGAAATGTACTATATCTGGAAATCGATTGCCTGATCTGGAAACCAATGCTGTACACTTTGTGATTAGATTCAAAAACTACAAAATTGATTAAAACATAGATTTCAGCAATTATTTTTACTTTTTAAATTTAAAAGTTAATTAGACATACCTACCAATTAATGAAAAGCAAAAATTATTACCCGATGACCATTTCTCCACTAATTAATGCTTATGTCACGCTCCTCTAACGCCACGCAATGGATGAAAGTGAGCGGGGTTCGTTCTTTCCACTGGAATAAATCCTAACTTGTGAAACAATTAAATAAACAATGTTGACACATATATTTAAGCTCTGAGTAATGTTATGTTTATATACATTCAAATCAATCAACAAATCAATAATACAAACAATAATAATACAATCATATAGTTACAAATAAGATGAACTTGAAGATCCTTGAAGATGAACTTGACGATGGACGCGATTGAGCTCTTTCAGAAGATGCTGATCGAGGCGATATCGACTACAGAGTTCATGTCGTTGTAGATACAGAAGATTGAAGAACCAAGTGTTCTTGCGTAGGATAATAGAAGATTAACGTAGAACCAAGTGTTCAAAAGACGCTAAAGATGATAACACTGATCTATTTTGTAATTGCAAATGTCCATCTCTGGAAACCCAGGAGGAAGATATAACTTTGTTGGGGTGTTGACGTTTTGGCAAATGGCGATGATAGGTGTACAATCAGTCGCTGACTTTCGACGATCAATAAGGCCGTGCAGACACACTGAATGTTACGTTCAAAATAGAAGCAACCAATCGCTGCCCAAATACACGATCAACCTGTATTAAATAAATACAGCAAAGTTGTATACAAAATATGCAAAGATACAGTAGGCTGAAACTATATCCTCGTTATCTAGTTGAAGCGAGTTAGTTTAGCATGTTGTAGCATCGGAATCAAAAGGTGTTATGTTTAAATTCAAAATGAAATTAAATAGAAATACTCAGAAACTCATTTTATGATAAACTATCCTAAATGTCTAATTCGTCTAATAAAATATAATGTGAGCAAATTACCTATTCATACTAATTGATAATTCATTTATTTACAAGTTCAAACAATTCATTAAATTATATTCCATTCATAAGTGTAATGTAAACAAACGCATGTTATGTAAGTGGTATAGAAATATGAGTGGCTGACCCTGAGAGGAAAGTCCTCATGACCTGACTAGGTCAGAGATAATGATCAAAACACATGGAAAGTCAGACAACTTATATATGACCATAACAACATTACACATGGGAACTCAATTTCTACTACTATGATCATGACGTCATTACTTCAAAAGGTAAACAAAGGAATGTCCTCTTTAACGACTAATATAATTGAACCTAGTTATCGTCAAAGTCATGATCAATATGGTTTAACAACATAATAATATTTTCAACTTTCATCAACATATTTATAATAATCATATTAATTATTAATCAAGTAATTATTCTCAACACGTGCACAGTATAACAACATGAGCTACACATAATACACATTATTATGGAGAATGGTAATTATATACAGGGTACTAAATTGACAACTTCATGATCTTACCTCTGGTAGGATAAAATAGATCATGAATGAAAAGTAGTTTCATAAACAACATACAGTAGATATCATCATTCTTTATCGATAAGTGCATAGGCAAGTATGGCATTCATAAAGTTTCATATGATTCAGGATATGACTATCTTTCAATAAAATAGTTATTCTTAACATGAATATAAAATGGCCATGGTTATCCAAGTTAGTCTTGTTTAACGCAACGCATCACATCCAATAACATTATAAACAAGTCATGACAAATACCAAAATATCAAGTAAACAATTATAATTACAAGACTTGGATGACCATGTATAAATACAATATAAATGTATTACAAATAATATACAAAGTACAAAATGTTTTGTTCTTACCTGTATTAAATAAATACAGCAAAGTTGTATACAAAATATGCAAAGATACAGTAGGCTGAAACTATATTCTCGTAATCTAGTTGAAGCGAGTTAGTTTAGCATGTTGTAGCATCGGAATCAAAAGGTGTTATGAAAGTCCTAGTGTCTTACTCCCACATTTATATGATTCCAATACAATGTTTTTCTTTACACTTGTATACTACAAACATGACATCATAATATTCCTAAGAAATTTGAGATGCCTAGAAATACTATTAAACTTGGAAAACACCATACGTCATAGACTATACCCCAGTGACCATATACAAGTAACAGAACAGGTGTCTGAAGGTTATATGCCCTTATTTGGCCGACTAACACCAATGCCCTTCTTGTATCAATAATAATACCATGACAATAATAAACCTCTTTCTTGGTTAGAATACACACGTAGGCTTAGATGATAATATGACATCATTAAGCTACTAAGAAAACATCAAAGGATGGGGAGGAGTTACATAGAATTGTTCTCTCATTATAACAAACAACATCATCTCTCAGATGATGCAAGAATACTGTGACCCTGTGTACAGACTAAACTCTGTATCCATAAGTTTTGTATTTCTTTATAATAATATGAGCAATTTAGGTTGCCAACATAGAAGAGAAGTCAATTCAACAACAGTTATACATTATTTGGAAGTTTGGTTAACTTACAAAAATAGTAAGCATAATATCTCAATATATGAGGTTGGTTACACTTAATTAAATTAGTTAATTAATCAATTAATTCCTTTATTTTTAAAATGCCCCGATCAAAATTAAAACGCCACGGTGATAATTTAGGTTATTATCGTAGCATGATTTACCAAAAAAATAGTTTGTCGCCAAACTTAAAATAAGGTCGTCCCCGTGCAGAAAACTGTTAATTTCGTGAACAATTTAATTTCGCAAAAATAGCTCTTGCTCAAATTCGCGAAAATAATAACCTTAAAAAATGGCAGTGTATTTGTAATGGTATGTTTGATTGGTTTCGACTCGCAAAATTAAGTATCCACAAAATTAAAGCATTTTGGTAGTTCACAAAAATAACTACCTGCAAAATAAGTTGATCACTACATTTCCAGATTTGAAAATCAATCCCGATTTCCAGATTTGGTCATTTGCCTGGACTGATTACTACGATATCTTTGAAATATATAATAATGAACTCGTCTCACCCGACATTCCGATAGGTCATCCAATGTAATCTGACGTCACCTTCAAAATCTCCGATATAAGTATATACATGTAAAACGTATCAACATAAATTCATGAAAATTAACACCATGTCATGGTTAGACTATCTGTTGAATAGAGTGCTCAGCGCTCTTTGGCTATCTCTGAGCATAGACCAATTCTGGAAATTGGTTTGAAAGCGACACCATGTATTGTATACATTATATGGGGCTTACGATTCAACCCCATTACCACCATTCTGTCGTCTGACGATTGACATGAAACTCAGAGTAACGGTAGGGTCTGTACTTTGAATTTGTATTTTCAACGTATGTAGGTAAAGTTTAGAATTCAGAGCTTGATTTCCTTTGGAGAAATTTCATTACGATTCCATCCCGATCTATCCTCACCACGCTTTCAAGCTTTTCCAGGGTAATAAATCCCCCCCTATAACATCTCTAATTTATTTCACACCACCTGTTTATTGCTGTTGGTCCGGTATCATTTCTTGGATAATTTGCTGGGTGGAACTAGAAGCCCAAAGTGTGACTTTTGAAAATAGTTGTGTTAAGAAATTGAAGGAAAAAAGATTATAAATCAAAACAAATAATTGTCGATCATAGCGTCATAGTCTAAGCGCTCGCGATCCAAAAGTTGAACGTGCGGTCTTGCGATGCACTGCTTTCCAAAACAACAGGCGCACCAGCCGTCGCGATACGCACCAGGCACATGGGACCTGATAGAATCGTACGCTATGGTCGACAATTATTTGTTTTGATTATAGTGATATTTCAGATTTTGTAAATCAAAAGTTCAAATTTCGAAAGAAAAAAAAATCACAATATAGTATCCCTTATAGAGCAGATTTTAGTTTTAACAATTAGCCCACTGTGGGATGAAAGTCAACATGTGGCAAGACATGTGGCAAGACTGTAGACCGATACACAAGGTCCCCCGACATGTGGTCAATGGGACCGGTAATCGATAATGTACTACCCTGTTGGGTCTTCCAATTCTTGGGGGAGCTACGAGCCTAAAGTGCGACTTTTGAAATTTGTTGTGTTAAGAAATTCAACTTCAATTTGATAGTGCTATTTCAGATTTTGTCAAATCAAAAGCTCAAATTTCGAGAAAAGTCACGATATAATATCCCTACAGCTGATTTTAATTTGACAAATTAGCCCAATGGGGGGCTGAAAGTCAACATGTGGCAAGACATGGCAAGACTGAAGACTGCCTTTTGGCTATGCACGGTCCCAACATGTGGTCCAGCAGGGTTTCCATGGAGCAAGTACTAGCTTCATGGCTTGCCAACCTGTTAACAAAAATATTGCAAAAATATGAAGAGCTTTGTTGCAAAAGGGCTATGGTGCATTTTTTCCAAAAATGAGTTTGATATAGAAATGTATAGGGAAAAATCATATGTTTCAAGGAAACAAAGTCATTTTTTTCAAAAAGACCTACATCTCATTGTAAACAGCCATTGAAATTGTTGTTTTGTTGCAAAAGGGCCTGTATCCAGAATTAAATCGGGATACAGGCCCTTTTGCAACAAAACAACAACTTCAATGGCTGTTTACAATGAGATGTAGGTCTTTTTGAAAAAAATGACTTTATTTCCTTGAAACATATGATTGTGACCTATACATTTCAATATCAAACTTATTTATTTAAATGATTAAAATAAATGATTTTTTGTGTGTGATATTTTTTCTTTATGTACAAACAGATGGAGTTTTGTTGCACAAGGGCCTACATCCAAATTTTCAAAAAATGTAAACATGATTTTAAAAAAACTAAAAAACTAGCACATTTAACATTTATTTCAATTTAAATCAGTATGTAGTGTACCTCTTTCATAATCCATTCAGTTTTTCAATTGCTCAACTGGAATATTTAGAAACAGTTTTTTGACTTTTTCTCAATAAGAGCCAAAGTGGATGTAGGCCCTTTTGCAAAATACCTCTTCATATACAGGTAACTGGAACGTAATGTTGGTTTGGTCTTTACTCTTTGGTATACACATAAATATTCTAAACATTGAGCTGAATTTTGACAAACCACAGAGGCCCTATTCCCTTTTCGTAAATCAAACCTACATGGTTATCATCAACACTTGTCATACAGGAATAGCCACTGGCCCCAGTGTTAATATTCAAACTATACGGCCAGGTCTGTCCGTAGTCAGTGCTCCACCGCAACGTGGTATTCACGCGACTACCAGGGTTCGATGCGTGAGACATATACATGATATCGTTGTGCAGAAGTATACTACCATCGCATGTAGGATCGATTAGGATGGGATTGAATCGGACGGTCTCTAAAGAAAAGCTTTCTGCTCCGTCCGTGCTGTTGAACGACATACGGCAAGCACACTGGTATCTGAAAGATTAAAAAAAGGAAAGGTATTGTATGGCATGCTATCAGGGAGGTATTTTATGGCATGCTATTAGGAGGAATAATTTATCAACCTCATTATAGCCAATGTAATCCTATGGTGGGTAGTCTGACAATTTTGACTTCCTTTCAAAAAACTTATAAATTGTTTGTCAATGGATTCACTCAAGTAAAACTAATCCTAATATTGTCACTAGTCTTTAATCTCTCACATATTTTGACACCTGATTTCTTCATTCATCTTCAAAATAAGATATTTGGGAGGGAAATTTAGTTTCATTTTGACACCTTTACTTTCATATTTTAAATGGAAACCAACCAAATGCTCTGTACTTTCTAATAGCACCCACATGACCTGGGCACACTATACAGTGCTATCATTTCATCATGACTTAAGATTTGTTGTCAAGCTATTTGACTCAAATTAACTTAATATATATGTATCAATGCAAAAAACATTAATTACTGAAATATTGTAACAAATGTTTTCCTTTTAAATAATAATGTCTTAAGTAGAAATATCATCCCAAATTTATTTTAAACTTTTAAGAACTTTCCATTAATTTTATAACCCTATAATACCAAAAAGCTAACACAGTAGTTCAATATTCCCAGTGTTTTATCTCAATTTGCAGCTTGCAAGGTGTCCTAATACTTTTGGTTGCTAGTGTATTTGATCTCTTCATACTTTCCAACTATTAAAATACTTACTTGTATTCATTACGTGCATCAAAAAATAGCGTCCCATCTTTCAGCTCGACCATCTGAAGAAATGGATAAATCAAAAAAGCATTATCAATAAAATTAATGTGTTTGTTTGTTTGTTTGTTTGTTGTTTACACGGTCGGTCCGTACGGACACACGCTTGGGTCCTGAACGGACCAGACTCAAGCCAAATGCTCAGGCCAGGCTTAAAAAGCCTATATAAGCATGATGACTGAATGAAATGATAGTAAGAAAAGATGGAAGAAAAGAATAAAGTTAAAGAGCCACTCCCAACAAATAAAGTTAACAATTTTGCTGTCAGCCTTCGGACATGAGAAAAGAGTAGTCTTGATCCAATCTCATGAGCCCAACTCAACTATTTATACCCCGCGTATACCAAACACGCTACGAGTAAAAAGATTATTTCCAAGGTTTTATTTGTTTTATTTAGTATTTTATTTTATTGTTGTTGGGTGTGTGTGGTGGTGGTGGTGGTGGTGGTGTGGTGGGGGGTGGGGGGGGGGGGGGGGGGGGTATGGAGTGTGTGGGTGTTGTTATTGATGTTGTGGTGTGGGGGTGGGGCAGCTGCGTAAAAGACCATGTTGTACCTCTTTTACTGTTACTATCTAGTATATTTCACATTGACATATTGTTTTCCTATAGTTTATACATGTATGTGATTGATTATCTCATACATTTATAAACATCACACCACACCAACCTGATTTTCTGTTGGTGCAAAATCGCCTGCACGAAGTGGCCCATGGAAAGGTATACTCGGTATGTTTGCTCCTTTAAACCATGTGTAGCCGTGATCTATTATAAGAAGAAAGACACATTGAGAAGGTATTACTTACACACACGGTGTTGCAAAAAGTTATTTCTACCTCAGGAACATGGTTTTAAGGTTCAATATTTCCTCAATCAAACCGTAACATAAAATAGCTTCTGCAGCACTTCAAAAGTCTGAATGGTAACATCATATGTTTTGTCACAGCAGTTTTCTTTCATCGTTTGGTTGTCATACATGAATGTGAGTAGATAATTAAAATATCTACTCACATTCATGTTCATGTATCATGACAACCAAAACAATGACCTCCCTGGGTTCAGCGCATCGGTGGAAACTTTATGCATAGTTGTTGGATTTTATGAACAGCTTAGCTTGTGAAACTCTTATGAAGTTTCACTTTGAGACATGACGAAGGGCCAGCTTTTCCCACAATAATATCGGTCTAAGAATTTACCCTGCACACTGTCACAATGTTGGATTTCAGGTCCAATCCATTCCACCAAACCGGCTTCCTTGACACACTCTCAGTCTCAGTGACAACTTTTTCTCTCTGGTCTATTGAAGTGTTCTAATTTGCTTCCCATTGATTCAACTACTGATTCAACATCGGATCGGCCGATACTGAAGAAAAACATTGGAGATCTGATCGGTAAAGGAAAAGTAACATCGGTTGATTTTTAAAGTGATTTCAGGCCTTAAACTGTTGTGAGGCCTATTCATTGGTTATAGGCCTACTAATAATATTATAAATCCATTTTGAATCCCAAAAGTGAGGATTGCCATTATACCAATATGCTTACCGTCACTATAAATGCAAGATAACTCCATCAGTCCTTCGACGGTATGACCACATACGACCAAACGACCCTTATGTGGCTGTACCTTCTTCTGGACGCCATAGCCAGGTCCGGCTGCCCATGTCCAATTAAAAAATCTAGGGTTCGCCTCGGCTAGGTCTATTGGCTCCGACCAGGTACTACCACAGTCACTACTACGGATTTGATACTGCCCTGCCGTGTTATTTCTATTTGGGCATTTCAAGTGAGCGCAAGATATGTAAAGCAGTATGAGAGTCTTTTGCTCCTCGTCGACAACAACTGATCCTAAATTCAATCCATTCGTAGGTGCCCAATCGTCTACGATGTATTTAGTTGTACTCCAAGAATCCCCACCGTTCTTGGACTTGCGAAAAGCGATAAATTTGGGCCCTGCATCGCCGGAATTGTATTTGCGTGCTTCGGAAAATGCCACTAGGCTTCCGTCGTGACAACGGGTGACTACGGGAATACGGTAGGCACTGATCTCGCCTATTTCTTGCGGAGTCCACAATAATTCTGTCAATCTTATGAATGGTTGAAGAGCTTCGGTGAAACACAGGTACGTTGGAAATATAACCAAGCCTATCACTGATAGACAGAGATGCATTCGGTTATTATGTGGTGCCATGATATCGGTCAAATCTGAAGAAATATCACGGATTTTTCTGTCTGTATCATGTACTGAGCAGGTATTTTGTTGCGTTGTTTACGATTTGATGCTAGTCTAGTACACAACTCGATACACCACATGATCGATCGCACGGTGTACTGCAAGTCTGCAATACAGTCTAAATGAATTCAATCAATCACATGATCGGCTATTGTGTCACATGACACTTGTAGCAGGTGACCCAGTGACGGTGGATGATTCTATTACTTTTTGGGTTAGTTAAAATTATTTGATTTCACAGCTTGTCGAGTAATAGTTTTGTTACTTTATATGTAACTCATTATGACACAAAAGTCGATAAAATGAAAAATGTATAGAATCATAATGACAATTGAAACGGTATATAATGCGTCAGTTATGGATGGAAATTCAGAATAAATAATAATGAATCAACAAAACCCCCATCAAATAATCAAACCGTCCATTCGAGAAGGTTAAAGTTCAGGAAATCGCGAAACAACAATCACAGAACAACATGGCGAGCTTTCAGAGAATTCGCCTCTCAAATCAGGCCCGATTTTACACGATATGTGCATCAGTGATATTATTTTCAACAACAGCAGTAGTGTGCCTTCATCCCAGAGTGTGGGAAGAACAACTTTTATTTGTTTCAAAAGGCATTGGTGAGGTAGACACGTATCGAATCCCAATCGCTATCAACGCCAGCAATGGCGATCTGCTCGTTTTCGTCGAAGGTAGAAAATTCGGCGCCGGTGATTCGGGGGCAAAGTTTCTGTCTATGAGACGCTCCATCGACAAGGGTAACAGCTGGTTACCTACTGAGTTCATAGTCAATGATAATGTTGTGCCCGACGGGCTTAATCTTGGCGTAGTCATGCATGATCATGATACAGACGAACTGATTTTGTTGTATAACTTTTGTGGTCATGACTCCAATGTTTCGAAGTGTTTGACAATTGATAAGGAACAACGTGGAGCATACATGATCAGGAGCAAAAACAATGGTTTTACATGGACGAATCCTGTCAATTTGGCGAATTATAACTCAGATTTTAGGAGTTTTCCTTGGGCTGGAGGGCCAGGACAGGCTATTCAGAAACAATTTAAACCGTATAGAGGGCGCCTTGTTGCATGTGGACACACCGTATACACAGTGTTTGACGATAAAAATATCGGGCACTCAATGTATTGCATTTATAGTGATGGTAAGAAGAAGGCTGTTTCCCCCTCTAGGTCCAATAGTTTTGTTCAGTTCTTCTGTATTTCCATCCAATAGTTTTGTTCAGTTCTTCTGTATTTCCAAAGTATAATTTAAAATCAAACATTAAAGTACCTTTTTGTACCAACATAATTTGGAAATGTGACACAAAAGGATTTAACCCTAATCTTCCTCAAGGCCACAAATTGCTACATGTAGCTGCTGGAACCCTGTGCATGACAGGGTTATCTCAATTGCACGATCCAATAAGTTCCAAATTGGTGAGAAATATTAGGTTTGTATCTCTCCGCGCGCAAAAGTAATCCAAGCGTACGCCCGCCATGGCCTCACACTGAGTGTGCTTGTTGCCTTCATGTGCGCCTGCGCCCTTCTGTATTCATTCGCTGCTGTAATGAGGCTTCGCCAATTTGGAGTTAATCAAAGTATAGCTATCAAATGGTCTTGACAACATCAACTTTTCGAGCTCCCCCATTGTTGCACTCAGTTAGGTGTCCAACTAATCCCCGGTGTTGGCGACGACTGATTTCCCAAACAAAATGTGACCCTTTTTTCCTCAGCTGATAGTTTAATTGTCAAAAACACCCAGTGAGTTTGTTATTTTGAAGAAAAAAACCAATCTTTTATTTCTGCTGCTTTATCAGTGCAACTGAATATATGCAACATACATCCTACAATGTAGACTAGAGACAAATCTTGCTTAAAGTGTTGTTACGCTTTATTACATCGTGGACTTGATTAAAGTCTAGCATCTTTTATATGAATATACATGTATGTTGGATTCGTCAGTCACCTTATCTGCTCTCCTGCTGACAGTAGATTCACCTAATAACTTGATGATGCATTCATACTCTTAGGCCAGGAAAAAAACCAACCAGATAAGTATGTAGAGTCACATTTTCCGTATAACCCTAAGCGATGAGCCCGAAAAAAAAGTGTATCCGAAAAAAAATTGGCTCTGAAAGGGTGACGCAAATAGTGGGTACAAAACACAATAGTTTTATTTAGCATAGCTATTTTTTCTATACAAAACAAAAACACATATCGCATAGCTATTTCACCAAATGTTTGTCAGACCTGTTTACCTTAAATATATAACATTAATGTTTTTATAATAAATCTATCAATCATGCTTAGGACAAATGTATGAATGTTAACTGTTCTGTTGTTACACACTATTTAATTGATCATACAGAAATAATTCTGCACAAGAGTGAGACAAGGCAATGTAGCTATCAGTAGCTATTAGAAGCAAAAATAAAATAATTCCACAGAAATGTCAGTCATTATTTGATCAATCATTGGATTGGATCGGACATGGTACTTACTCATGTTCTCACAGAGAAGTTAATGAAACCCAATTTTTTGGTAAAGCAATTTACATAATTTTGATTGTTATTGTGCCTAGGAAAGGAGGATCAATCTTCGACGGATTGATCATTGAGTGTCGATGTAAAAAAGACATTAAATTTCTATGATGCCCACAAATCTACATGACCAACAATAGTTCTTGTAATTTCTTTTGTTGTTTCAGATCATGGATTCACCTGGCATATGGGAGGGCAGGTTATTGGTTTACCAGCCAATGGGGGAGAAAAAAACTACAAGGTTGGAGACTTGGTGCCAGGAGAAACACAGGTAGTCAAAACCTCGCTAGAATTTAGAAAATTTTATTCAAGGAAAAAATTATGTTTTTTATGACCGTGTAATTGATGAAAAAATGAATGTTTGTATCAGATTTACCTATGGGCACCTATGGTTTTGAGGAAAATAGCCAGGATTTCGTTGTGTTTACAAGGTTCCACTGTATACTGTACGTTTGTGTGTGAGGGGGTATGCTAAAGGTGGTCAGTCCTACTGTGTTCACAGGAGGGGAGTAGGCCTACCCATCTCTGTTTGGAAGCAATTTTGGCTAGATTCAATCCTATTATAATGTTGCTGTGTGGGTAGGGAAACAAGAATTGGAAGTAGCTAGGAGGGCTACTGGTTAGTTTAGACTCACTAAGCAAGCCTTCTATCTTTATAGTTCAACTATCCCAATGGAAGTATTGGGGTGGGGCCAATTGCCCCAGGCTCCTTCTTAGGCTTTAAAGGTTTTCAAAGACTTTTTGGGCTCCCTTCTAACATTTTGTACTTTTAAAATTGGAAGAAATGTGATGTTTTAGGTAACATCTAGATTTGATATGATTTAAACAAAATATGGGCAATAACGATCATAAATAAGAGGTAGATAGCATTTCAATCATTATTTGCATTTTGTTCTATAAACTGGCAAGCCAATGTTAATTTTTAAATTTAAATTTTAAATTTGATGTTTTAAATTTTTAAATTTTAAATTTTAAATTTTTAAATTTTAAATTTTAAATTTTTAAATTAAAATAAAATTTTAAGTTTGAATTTTTAATTGATTGATTTTATCTTTGTGCGGCGCATTGTGTTTCCTTGCGGTTTGAAATGCGTCTTTTAAATGCCTGTTTATTATTATTATTATTATGTCTCGATAAGAGTAAGAGCCAATAGTGTAGGTACGGTTAATGAAGTGCAAATGTATGCTGCAAAATAAAATTATCAAACTGTCATGATTACTCATTTCAGAATGCAGCATCTGAGATTTTTTGCCACAATTTATTGGGGAAATGGGAATCTGCTATATTGTGGAACAGCAGTGGAAATTATGAGTCTCTTTTTCAGTTCAACACTAATATTTTATAAGATATTGAAATTAAATTATCTCCAAGCAGTTGAAATCTTTCAAAAATATGTCCTTGACTTTCAGAGGGCCCAACGATTATGTATTGGTTTTTATTAGGTTGTAAAAAAGTAAAATAGGCTAATATTGTTGTTAGTTTTTAAACAATTTAACACCTCATATCAAAAGTGTGAAAAACAATGGAAAGTGATTATGTCTAACATTTGGTCATCTTGCAAAATTATGCTGAGCATGGACTGATCATGAAACTCTGTACGTAATCTCTTTTACAGCTTGTTGAACTTCCAGATGGATCGCTGCTGATTGTCATGCGTAACACCCACTGGTACCACTGCCATTGCCGCATCCATGCGTACAGCTACGACGGCGGGGAGACTGTCAACAACGAAGACATCTTCTTCGACGAGGAACTTCTCGATCCTAATGTTTGTGGTACAATACTCCTGCAAGGGGACATTCTGTATTTTGCCAATGCATTCCACAAGGATAAGAGAGTGAATATGACATTACGATGGAGTCCGGATTACGGGGCCACATGGCCGGGAATGCTGCAGATATATCCGGGATCAAGTGCTTATCCGTGCCTCACATCCATCGACAATAATCATATTGGACTGGTGTATGAAAAGAATGATTACACAGAAATATCTTTTGTGAAAGTGAGACTAAATCCATAGCATTAAGTCCATATTGAATTTTCAGGATTGAAATAATTGGTGGTATATACATGTAAAGGGGTAAAAAAAAGTAAGTCCCCGCCCTAAAATTTGATCGCATTTGTTCGCATAACTCCAAACACAAATGTACCTTTTGAAAAATTGAAACGTTTATCAAAGAAAAAACGATTGGCCAGCCATTGCAAGCTTTGTTTGTTTCAATAGCATGTTTAAACTTCTTCCAAAACATTCACATTTTCCCCAAAATGATGTTTTCAGAAAAAGAGGCACTTTTTAAATTTTATGCAAGAAAGTTACAAAAATGTCTCCAGTGCTGTTTAAAATTAATTTGAATTGTCTTTATTTTCAACTAAAAGAAAGAAAGCTGGTCCTTATTTGAAATTAAAAATAAAATGATTTGATTTCATTCATGACAAGCCAATTGACGTCTATAACTTCCCTGTATTGTTGTTGAAAAGTGCTACTTTTCGAAAACATCATTTTGAGGAAATGTGACTGTTTTGGGAAAAGTAAACATGGTATTGAAAAGGGAAAATTTTGTATGGGTAGCCAAGGGTTTTCCTGTTTCATAAATGTTTCAATCTTTCATAACGCTTAATTGTGTGTGGATTTATGCACACAAACTCATATAGAATCTTGAAAAGTGCCACTTTTTTTTAAAACATCATTTTTGTGAAATGTGACTATTTTGGGAAAAGTAATAATGATATTGAAATGGAGAAACTTTTTATGGGTAGCCAAGTGTTTTTGATTTTCATAAGTGTTTTAATCTCTCAACACATCTAATTATGTGTAGAGTTATGCAAACAAACGGGGGGGGGAGACTTACTTTTTTGACCCCTTTATATCTAGAGTATCTAATACCGTGTTGAGTATATAACATGCCATTGCAAGACCATGTCAGGAGTAGATGATAATTCTGAGCCACTTTTGGTAAAAATGTTGATATGCAATGTGTAAATAATTTGTAAGTGATTACACTGTGGCCTTTGACCAGCAATATATTTATTTATCACTCAAGTCATTTTGTCAACAATTGTGTGCCTTAGTATCTTAATGGCAAATGAGGAACCTAATTATAATAAGGGAAAACTTGTAGAATCATTTTGGTACCAAACGTGACCCCTTTTTGAGGCCCTCAATATAAATCACACGCTGAAAGGTTTGGCTACATAACTCACAATACCATAAAATTGTTTAATTTATATGCCGCGTGGCCCTCACATTCCATTCATGTGGATGTTTTTTTTCAAAAAAGGTTTTCACTTATTAAATGTTGTTTACAACATTAATGTTTGTAATTAGGATTAAATCAATCTGAAATTGAAAAGAATCATTGTAGAGAACCTTTTTTTCTCTTCCCTACCTCTTTCTCTTTGTCGCACCATTGACTTCATTCAACTCATTATACTACGCTTAATGAAAGTGCAGTTTTACAGTTAGGGAAACTTTCGTCTATATTTTGGCAACACAGATAGCCGTTATTGTAAATTTGGAACCGTACTAATATAAGTCTACAAGTCTTCTCTATCCGAATAGGTTTTTTACTTTAATACCGTACTGCTAATTATTTATAAAGTGTTGAAAAGGTTTTGAAACTTTTGGGACACCCTGTACATGTACTGTGATATCATTTAGAACACAGTTGAGATTTATGTGTAATTGGTGGATGTGGAAAGATCCGTAAGTTTATGTCGATAAATGAAAAAAATAGAGTGTGTCAAATGTATCTATGAAATAGGGGGATAGAGTTTATTAAGGGTATTATATTTCAACTCAATAAAAATGTGTACTTTCAGGATTTTACAGTTTCTTATTCTGATAAAAAAAAAAAAAACTAATTCATTTGTTACAGCATTTAATTTCCATTTAGTGTCTGAACACAATATTGACTTCATAAGGTTTCATATGGTTAACAGGCCTTAACCCGAGTGTGCCCTCCTGACCTGCAAAGGTGCCCTCCTGACCCAAAGGACCCCTCCTGCTCCTGACCCAAAGGAGGAGAAGCCCCAATCCATGTTCAAAACATAATAAAGTATGTAAAATTAGCTTAAAATTAGTCTTGAACAGGCTTCTCGTTAGGTAAAAATATTATGGGGTCCACTGGACCCCATAATCTACCAATTCTCAAAATTATGGGGTCCGAGAAGAAATTATGGGATCCAAGTCAAAAATGTAATTTGCGAATTGTGACTTCGGAATCGGATACGGAGTGGTTAAACGGGGACTACAGCGCTGAAATGTCCAAAAATTAACTTTTCTATTTATTTTATTGTTTGTAAAGAGAAAGATAAGTAAATAAATGACTTTCAAATATTTGTAAGCTGTACATGTGCAAAATTATCTTGACTCACGATTAGAAATTATTGCGTCCACATGGACGCAATAAAGAGTCCAGTTTAAAATGTACTGCGTTTTTAGCAAAAATATTGCGTCCTCAGAAGCGAAAACGCAATGTAACGAGAAGCCTGGTCTTGAATGTATAGAATTTTAGACAATTCCAACTGATTTGAGGATTGTAGGCCACAAAATTGACCATGAAATCAATGATTTTATGACACATCGTCAAAATCCAATTTTCATATTTTTGTTAACAATGCAGAGTTGTCAATCTTGAAAATGTTTCAGAATGGCCAGGCTGCTTCCTAAACTCGATACTCCTTTCTTCCCAATTTTCCACACGGCCCCTGCGAGGGTGCTCAAATGTGAAGACTGGAAAAAAATACAGTTCCAAAAGTGTGCGCTGATGAACTTGTGAATAAACATGAGCTTATTCACGCGCCGGTAGTTTCATGCAGCATTGTACACCGCGTGACGCGATTGGGCGCACGTTTGCCTCCCGCGGGACACAGCGTGACGATCGTTCGATGCACTGCCTTTGAATTGGACCTATATCGGATGCTATTTCTGTTGTTGCTGTGTATTAAACAAATGCGCATGCTTGGTATTGGTATGAATATTCATATATGCTAAATACTCGTGGAATTCCATGAGTTTCCACGAGTAGATGCACACTTTTTGGGCGTACAATTTTCCCAGTTCCTCTTTTTGGTCCGCCACTTTTAAAGTTGGCGGCCATATAGAGGGACGCGGGGACCCCGTCTAGCTGCTTCCCTGGATTTCATGTCATTGGGAATTTTTCATTTTGAGTTTTAGATAACACATTATACTGGGTAATGTAAAACTGCCATCTTCAGTAGATAACAAATTACATATTGTGTAATGCAACACCGCTATCTTCAGTAGATAGTAAATAACATATTGTAATGTAACACTGCTATCTTCAGTAGATAGCAAATTACATATTGTGTAATGTAACACTGCTATCTTCAGTACTAATTACATATTGTAATATAGCACTGCTATCTTCAGTAGATAGCAAACTACATATTGTGTAATGTAAGGCCAAAAAAATAAATTGTTTGATTGTCCATAGATCACTTTTAAAAGTTGGGTAGGTCGGTCGGGAAATTTTTTTTTTTTCTTTTTTTTTTTTTCTCACTTGCCCTTTTTTCAGGTACCAAAAGTAAAATGAGATGTACTTGTTGTGGTAACCAAAACGGGGAACAAAATCTTTAATATTTTGATGAGTATTTTTATTTTCTCAACACTAAAAAAAAAAATGAAAAATGAAAATTTTGATTTTCGACTAATATTTGCAAAAAAATGAAATTTTCAACAACAAAAAATTGAAATTAAAAAATAAAAAAAAATAAAAAACAAAAAAAAAAGAAATCACAAAAAAAGGTGTTTCAGTCGGAATGATTAAGAGGGTCGGGCGGACGAGGACAATCAAACAAAAAAAATGTTGTTGCCTAATGTCACTGCTATCATTAGTAGATAGTATATATTGTACTGTTGCACTGCTATCGTCAGTAGATACAAAATGACAGTGTACTGTAATACTGCTATCTTCAGTAGATAGCAAGTGACATATTGTAATGTAACACTGCTATCATCATTAGATATCCAATTACACATTGTGTAATGTAACACTGCTATCTTTAGTAAATAGCATGTTAAATATTGTAATGTAACACTGCTATCTTCAGTATATAGCAAATTACATATTGTAATGTAACACTGCTATCTTCAGTAGATAGCAAATTACATATAACAATGTAACACTGCTATCTTCAGTATAAAGCAGATTACATATTGTGTAATGTAACACTGCTATCTTCAGTAGATAGCAAATTACAGTATGTCCAATGTGACACTGCTATCTTCAGTAGATTCAGTAAATTACATATTGTGTTATGTAGCACTGCTATCTTCAGTAGACAGCAAATTACATATCTTGTAATGTAATCTCACTGCTATCTTTAGTAGATAGCGAGTTATATATTGTAATGTAACACTACTATCTTCAGTGGATAGCTAATAACAATTGCGTAATATACCACTGCTATCTTCAGTAGATAGCTAATAACATTGTGTAATATACCACTGCTATCTTCAGTAGATAGCTAATTAGATATTGTGTACTATAACACTGCTATCTTCAGTAGATCACTAATTACGTATTGTAATGGAGCACTGCTATCTTCAGTAGATAGCAAATTTTGTGTAATGTAATGTCACTGCTATCTTTTTAGTTGATAGCAAATTACATATGGGCAATTCCACAAAAATGGGACCACTTGGCTTTTTATCATTCTTTGATCCGGGAAATCTTACTATAAGTATATATCACACTTTTTTTTAAATATTATGCTAGAACTTGATGAGTTCTACTCGGAACACCATGGTTTGCCATGCTTTAAATGACATTATCAGGTTCAAATTTACACTGAAAGGCCCCCAAAACCACAAAAACACGGTTTCCTCGACCAGATGTCGCAATTTTAAACTGTTGGATTTGACTCTCAATTCAAGTTTTTCTAAGGTCTTGTCACGAATAAATCAAGCAAAGGTACCAACAAAATATATAAAGGCATTAATTTCTGCATACAGTAAATTTAATGTGCACTTTTAAATTAAAATGAACTTTCCACGAAATGTGTGTAGTTTCCGATATCCGTACACCTGCTATATCATTATAAACTGAATGTTCTAAATATGCAATAGTTTATGAGCAATCGCGTAGCAAACCGACCACGCTATTGAAATTATAGCACCTCGAAAGTCTCTGGCACATCATTTGGCTTATAAAAAATGTTGAAGTTCATTATTTAAAACGACTGTTTTAAGCTTGTAGTTTCCGTTATCGATGTTTCTCTGGGAAGTAGGTATCCTGTTAACTTTGAAAGGTATTATGTTATAGGTCTATTGGTTCTTATACTAAATATATCGAAAAAAAATAGAAATTCAACTACACGGCTTGCAGAAGGTCAGAAAGGGACGAAAACGAATACAAACGTGATCGGCGTTATCGTGAACGGCGTTATCCTGTAAAGTGTTATCACCCTCATTTGAAGAAAATATTGCAAGAGCACAATCTCTCTTCTTTGGAAAATCTTTGAGAAGTCTAGATACAGCAGCGAAACATTGAAAACAGTGAGTTTGCTTCTTCTTTTGTGTTCTATATAACACATTTCACTTTGTGAACCAAACGGTTTCTTCTAGAATATGCTGTAAGTGTAAATATATGGCTCATAGTCCACACATATGAGTGTTTACTACCGCGCTACACATAGCGAAATCACTCTATTTAGCAAGTATTGAGCATGTGTTTTCGTCAGGCTTATTTCGCGTGTGTATGTCAGGATAACCATGGATAACGCTGTTCACAGGGATAACGGAATTTACCCTAAAATGTCCATATCAATCAAAAAAAGAGAACAACTTCACAATATGTGATGCAGTGTGCATGTAATTGAATACAATAGTTAATGTAATGGTACATACCCCTTTTAAACGAAAATGCAAGCTATATAAAACATTTAAAGTGAAAATTAAATATTTGACCACTGTTTGACGGTCAATATTGGGAAATTCAGCCCAAATGTATGGTTTAAATCATTTTTTCGTATTAAAATTGATATAACAAATAAAGTTTCTCCAACAGCTACATGATTTATGTCAGTTTCAATTGTTTTATCTTTGTTTCAATCCCATAACTGGCATACACGTGAACGGCGTTATCCAAGAATAATACCATTAAAATAGCATATAAAGTTATCTTTATATAAGGTCATGTTTTTTATACTGGGTACAATTTGTGTTACATGTCCCTTTTTCCATAAATTAGGTTCCTTTTTCAGTTAATGCATTATATCTGAAAAAGTTTACATTTTAAGTTGGTAAAAGTATACAGATTCTGAAAGCATATACTGTAACGGATGCAAATAGCATACAATCAAGTTGATTATACAGGGTGGCCCGAAATTGTACAGGGTGTAACAAGCAAAATGTTCTAAAAAAGAAGGGTTTCAATAATTACTTCCACTATGTATATGAAGTGATGAGAGAAAAGTTCAGTACATATTTAAAGTAGTTTAATAAAATACCCATCCAGACATATGCAAATAAAATTTCATTATGAATCTGAAATTCTATATACAGGGTGTCTAAAAATGTGTTTATTTAGTTCCGGAAAAATGCTATTTTAACAAAATTCAAGTAGATTTCAAATAAAAATGCATCAATTACATGTACATGAACATCGATTGATTTTAAAAGTCACCCTTTTCTTATGTAAAGGTGTTAATTTTAAACATATAGGGTGTTTAAAACATTAATTTAGGTATACGTGATTATCCATAAATCATTAAATTGAATGAATTTAAATTTGCATCTGAAACATGATTTTACATTCCAATTTGAAGTGGCAAATGCTTAAAGTGGTATGATATTCAAATAATGTTCAATAAAAAGGGGCCCTTTAACTACAGGGTGACTCAAATTTTCCCAATGGCACATGTTTAGTGGCATACAATTAACTGCGTTCATCCTTCTTGCACCTTCATGATGTGCAAAGCACATTCAAATGAACAAATTAGGTTAGTTTCCATAATGTTTGAACCCAGTATTCAAATTTCAAGAGTCTGATTTAAGATTGAATTATAAAATGTTATCGTTTTAAGTTGTATTCAACATATAGGGTATTCCAATGTTGATTGGCGAACTAATCAAGCAGCTTATGCTGGTCATCCTATACTACGTCAGGTCAGTTGCATTCCTAAGAATTTAATAATTCTCCTGAGTTTACAAGCTTGATGAAAACCAGCAGTTTTTTACTTATTTGGTAACACAGTTAAAAACAAGTAATAACACCACACAAACGCATTTAACAAAATGTGCTAATTAACATCCAGACAATACAGAATACATGAGGTTAATTACATATCTTCTTTTAATTTTTAATTAAATAGTTAAATTTATTTATTCAAAAGGGTACCTCAACCTTTCTATACTTTTAAAATGGACAGTTTGGTGCAGGCAAATGTTTGCATACATTCGCAAACGGCGACCAACTTACGTTTCTTAACAATTTTTTGAGCTTCTTAATTCTAATTAATGATTCCTTAATTAACTAATTAATGATTCCTTAATTAACTAATTATATTTTTAATTCAAATATGCTTCAATAATGTTATGTTTTCAATATAGAATTGTACCAAGAGTGAAAACAGTGCATTTTATGTTTGCCCAATGTATATTGCACCATACTTGTTCAACTATGCACTCCTCCTCCTCCACATACTCCTCCTCCACATACTCTTCCACCCCTGACTAATTAGGTTTAACGAACTATTGTAATTAACAGAACCATGGTAGTTTATATTTTTCTTTTTAAAATAAAGGCCAAATACTTTCTCATCAAAATAAGACCAAATTTGAGTATGTGTGATAAAGAATAGCCCAAATATATGCATGCAAAGTAATAATATGTAGTGCAAATGTAACAGATCCACCTTTTTTGGGTACCCAGTATAAAAAACATGACCATAATGACATACAATTTCAATGTTGGGCTTAAAGAAAATTTGACAATTGATACATTACAGAAGGGAATATTCTTCTACTAGAGTAAAATTGACAAAACAAGTTTTGGAAAAAGGTACAAAATTGAAAGCACATAGTTGTCAAAAGCGTTGATTCATAGCAAGAGATTTGTTGAGGCTAAAAAATGAAATTCATTCTTCTGTCGCATAGCTTGTCAAATATTGTTATGGGGAGACCTCTCAACGACAAAAAAACAATAATTTGAATATCATATTCGGACTTAGTTAGGGATGCAATGACTGACAATGCAATATGACACTAGATAACGCCGTTCACCGAGTGAAAAAACCCATATAAAACACCTGAATTACATGGTTTCGTGCGTAAAAATGTGAGCAGTGGTGTTCGCAAACATTATTGTTCTAGTAACTTTAGCATATTGGGTCATCAAAAACAATCAAAGTAAGCAGATTTGAAACAATTTATTTTCATAATTTTCCAAAGCTGAAGTGGTCCCATTTTTGTGGAATGGCCCATATTGTACTGTTGCACTGCTATCGCCAGTAGATACAAAATGACATTGTGTAATGTAATACTGCTATATTCAGTAGACATCAAGTGACACATTGTAATATAACACAGCTATCTTCAGTAGATAGAAAATTATATATTGTGTAATGTAACACTGCTATCTTTAGTAGATAGCAAATTACATATAAGCCACAATGTAACACCGCTAACTGCATTAGATAGTGATTTACATGATTATCGTGACACTACTATCCTCAACATATAGCACATAATAAAGTGCTCAACAAAAGAAAGTCCTTTAGAGTAACTTTCGATCTTTTTATGATTAAACAGACTAGATAGACATTTGGATGAATCTTTCCTGCACAATTTGATACCAAAGTTGCTACCTAACAACAAAGATAAACCATGATTAGCACCATTTGAAGAAAATTAGTCACTTTTCAAAAGTCACATTTTCAACGCACGCAAGCCGCGAGAAAATGCTGTGCGTGGCACTTGAATGGCCGGGAATGAAATGGATATTGATCACGTTGTGCCTGAGCGAGCGGGCTATTTGGTTATGAACAGGTAAAATGTGGTATTTTTTTCCCGCATAGTGTATTGAAAATGTGACTTTTGAAAAGTGACTAATTTTCTTTAAATGGTGCTAATCATGGTTTATTTTTGTTGTTAGGTGGCAATGTTGGTATCAAATTGTGCCGGAAAGATTCATCCAAATGTCTATTGAGTTTGCTTGGTCAACAAATAATCGGAAGTTACTTTAAAGGACCTAAACAAAGTATATGACTTTCTTTTGTTGAGCACTTTAGGTCTAATGTAGCACTGCTATCTTCAGAAGATAGCAAATTACGTAGTGCCTTTCGTGTTAAATTAATATTGAATATATGAACAATGTGTCCGGTACAGAAAACATATTGTTAAACTAATTAGATTACATTGTTTAACCTAAACAAGAAACAGCAGACAAACTGATGAGAAACAGCTTAATGTGAGAAATACTTTAAAAATACATTTTTATTATATTTGTTTTGTGCAACATACAATTGTTTCATTACAAAATACACTTTAAAGCTAACATGTTAACACAAATTTATATAAAGACAATAAATCAAAACTAATGCGACATATTAGCAAGAGACAAATGCAGACAAGACAAAACAGACATGTGAGAGAGATATTTAGAACCTTATGCAAACAACATGAAAATAAGCAACCATTTAGGAAATACTTAAAGGCATATTATGTGATCTTTTCCAGAGAGCGCCCTCTATTCATGATTTTTTTTAGAAAGTAGATTTTCTTGCAGATTTACATTTCTGATCATAAATCGTACATACATTGTACATACATCTGCTTTCAATTTTTTTTCGATGTTGAGGGCGTTCCCTGGAAAGATCTCATAATATACCTTTAATCTTTGGTTTATTTGTGTTATATACACTATGTTAAAACATTAATATAAACAATTACCAATGTGTATTTCTCTTATAAAACCAAGAAAGTGTTAATAATGTAATTTGTGTTTTTATTTCTAATCTAATTAACATTCATTGCCATACAGATATGGATGCCATAATATAACCCATGCCCTCCGGGGACATTAACTAAGGTTACTAATCTCAGACATAATCTCAGCCTCCCTAGGGGTCAGTCTCCCAAGCACATCCGAAAGGGATCCTAAATGTTGTGAAGTACAAAACAATTTTGATATCGATGTATGGCAAAACACAAACAAACTGTCCCCTTCCCCACCCCCGAATGCTATACCTTTTAAGGCATCATTCACACCAGAACCAGAATGTGATGGAATTTATTAAAAAGGCATTATTTTCAGTAAGACGTAATCGACGCCATGTAGCGAGATCTTTACCCTTTTTGAAGGTTTTATTTTAACATAGATTCATAGCCGTTGCTGAGTGACACCCCCAGGCCCATCAGGTGAGGTTTAACAACAAAAATGCCACCTATAGTGATATTGTTATTTCCTCCCAAAACAAATTATAGCACTATTGATTAATTGCATAAATCATAACTTATGATTGAAATCACATCCCTGAGAGTTCACCTGCTGGTGTATGTACTAATATGGGATGCGATCAAACAGAATGAGTCGGAACTCGCAAATATTGATTTTGAGATATTAACCAAACAATGGTTAGAAATGCTTTTGCTTTCTATTGTTTTGAAAACCCTTCAATTGCTTATATCTTTAAAATCAAGTTTCAGTTAAATGCGGTTTTCTGTAAAATATCATTGCAAATACCCAATAAAATCATGTAGAAAACTAAAATTGTGTTCAGCCGCATCACAAAGGCTGCAGTTGTCTCTTAAAGGGGCATTGAGAGATACGTAACAGAGTGCGCCCTCAATTATCCTGGAAATCAGGTTTTTTTGCATCAAAGTAATACTTAGGCATACTAACTACCATATGAAACAGTTTACCAACATTCGCCGTTTTTATTTTATAACATTTCATGATTTTCAGAGTTTTGATATGATCATATCGAAACTCAGGTGCTGAATTCAGAAGTTACGCAGCGTTTTACTCATGGACTTTCGCGGCAAATCTCAACCCGGTAGTGCCGTTATTTACTTATTTTGGCATGAAGGTGATATCGGAATTGTATGACATTTTGGATTGGGGCTATGTTGATGACTATCTTTACGTTATTTGCTCATTTAGTATATCGATACATCTCTCAATGCCCCTTTAAAGAAAATATTGAGATATCAATACCAACAAAAGGAGCTTTTTGATTGCTTCAAAATGACACCTTTGTGATTAAGATTTGATACTGCTTTCTGATTTTATGAAGCAAAATTGTCTTTGTTTTTCCGTGCCTAATTCCATCAATATCTCAAAATGCATTTTACCCACAAGTGACGACCACACCCTTTTACCCTGGCAGTACACAATTGTGATATTTTTGACATCGGACATTTTGCTTGATCACATCATTTATGATTGGTGATGCACTTTGAGAAACAACAAGAGTCCGTGGATCAAATCTAACTATAGACCTATAGTCATAATAAGTCACTATACATTGCATAAGTTAATTGCAAAACACAATACAAAATGTTGAGGTATACGTATGAATATGGGATAATGGAAGGCACTGATGATTAGATTGCACTTTGTTATAGCTAAGACTAAGATTGAGCAACTTATTATTATCACACACATCACAATGTTGATCAAGGGTAATTTGTTCATATTTAAGTATTTGTGAAAAAAGGTTTGGATAATTTAAACCTGTTCATACACCGTACCGTGTCTCTCCTAAATTGAGTCTCAACATTATGTTCCCATCCCTTAACACATTTTGCCGGTAATAAATCCTCTAAAATGTTGTCAACCGCTGACTATGTGGACCATTTTCAGGATTATGAAGGTTAGTTTATACCCTTAGGGCATAATTATGTCCTTTGCAGTCTTTTAATTGGACTACATAGTGGGAAATAGACTCCTTAGATGATTTATTACCGGCGAAATGTAAAATCACCGGTCCAAAAGTGTTAAGGGAGTGAGAACATAATGAAATGAGAGCATTAATAAGGGGTCGTCCAAAATTATCGCCATATTTACATACGTACAGAGCGTACGTAACTTTTTACCCCTCTCGAGTTACGTACGCAATAAATGGCGAAAATGTCATGGCTTGATGAAAAAATGCCCACCTCTCAAGATTGCCATTTAAGTTACGTACGCTTAGGGTATATTTTTACCCCCCCCCCCTTTAATGTACGCTTTGTACGTAAATGTAAATGGCAAAATTTATGGACGACCCCTAAGTTCATAATAATAAGGCCACAGAAAAAAACCTGATTGAACATGTAGCTGCCATATGTTATACATTTTTGATGCTATATGGTGTGCCATTGTGAAAATACATTCTTGCACATGTAGATACGACCTTGTGGCTCCAAACCATTGATTTCTTAATGCACCAACAGGATTTTCAAAAATCAAAAAATAATACGTACAATTTAGGAGTACCTTGCACTTTAGCAGTTCTTGGATAATAATGTATGATACTTGATTCCTTTAAAAATCAGAAAATAATACAAACAATAGGACTGTATACTTGAATTCGTTAGAAAACTTAAAAGAGCAAATTAAACAGTCATTTTCTAACCTTATTTAATACATTTAAACAATAAGATATCAAAATGATACATGTTCTTACTATTAATAATAAATTCAAGGCACAGATATGTCAATTGAACAAACAAACACCCCAACAAACAAATACCCTAACCCAACAAACACATAGAAGTAAACAATTCCACATAAATTATTCATTTGTTTCAATCTTTACCATTAAAACCCTAACCCTACTACACCACACAGCAACTGGGTGGAAAAATGTTTTTACAACCCGGCGTGCAGGTTTTTGGGCTACAAAACGGACCCAGGCTATATAATGAGGCGAATATACTTCGCCGAGTGTGACTGACAGCTGTGGGGTAGTGGCTAGGATCTGTGCCCTGGTGCTGGAGGTCCGTGGTTAATCAAATCCTGGCGGTCGGGGTGACCTTTCTGGTGAATTTTGGGGGTCGGGAAATAAATATGTTGCCGTGTGGTGTACTAGAGTTAGGGTTAATCTATAATGGGAACCGGTAAGGTTGGTAACCAAAATGTCTTGCATAGCTAATTCACTTTGATCTTGGCAAACGCAATTTCACTATAGCCATTACGTTCATACAGCAAACCTATATGGTTCTGATCGATCTCTGTGAGACACGAGTATTCCGCTTCTTTTGGGTGCACCGTCAAGAATCCATCCCAGGTACGTCCAAAATCGTGACTCCACCGCAAAGTCATGTTGATCCTCTGAGAACCGCTGGCAGGGTTAGAAAAATACATTGTGCCGTCACTGTGAATTAAGGTGCTTCCTTGACATGGAGGGTCAACAAGGGTTGGATCTGTCCGCATGTCTCTTATTGGGAATGTTTCGCCACCATCTGTGCTCGTGAGCCACACGCGACATTTGCAGTGGTAATGCTTCTCATTACGGACGTTGACCAATAATGTTCCATTGGGTAATTCCACCATCTGTGTGATAAGATTGATACAAAATAATATGAATACCGTAAAATGGGGTGAATAGGGACATGGGGTGAATAGGGACAAAAATGGGAACGTTTTTTTAAATGTCACCCGGCCAGTTTGTGTACCGTCAAACGGGGTGAATAGAGACATGGGGGCCCCATGTCCCTGTTCACCCTGTTTTACGGTACTGTAAAACACTATAATTTCACGAATATTTTAGTTCGCGAATTAAAAATTACTAGCGGGCATTTAATTTCGTGAATCTGGACATTTTACTTGCAAAATTGTCAGTTTTGTGGGTATTTAATTTCGCAAAATTACATCCCTTGAAAAGTGAAGTGGTTTTACAGTAGGGTAAATGTATCATAAATGCCCTCGTAAACAGGTCTGTATACTCTGTGTCAGCTCAGATAAGGAGGTGACGTCAGGCCGTGAACTTATGAATAGGCGCAGCACTTTCTGCATCATAACCGACATTCTATCGCGAGGGTGCAAACTCTGTAGCTTTAGACTGTGAGCAATGATATTACTTGAATATACATGTACTTGGTTTCAGTATGTCAGCACCAGAGAAGCTGCGATGTACCAACATTTCAATCCCACAATGCAAAGAGCATTTTGCATTACAATGGAACTACGGGTATTAAAGGTTCATTCATCAACTTTGTGTTACATGTATATCTAAGCGCTCTTGGGGAGACAAATCTTTTGCTATTGCAGCTCCTCGTCTTTGGAATGAACTTCCTATCCATAAAATATTGGCCAACTACAAAACTGCAAAAACTGTTACAATTTTCAAAAAACTGTTGAAAACACATCTGATGTCTGAGACTTTTTGTAATTTAATAAAGTAGTTTTATTGTTGTTGTTTATCGCTTTTCATTTACATTGTATTTTTTATGTTTTGTGCCTAGAGCGCTCTTATTTAGAGTGGATGTGCCTCAAGTGTCACTATTATTATATTTTATCATTATTATTATGTATTTATTATGCTACACTCATTAATTACACTGTCAGACTGGATTTTGGTACAACTGAAGCCCTGAAAACTGTGTATTCCATCCATGCAGTAAAATAAACAAAGTAAGATTGGCTGAATCATGATGACTTGGTAGCAGGAACAATAGACGTCTAAATGGTCCATTCACAGTGACTGCACATTGGGGGCCCAATCATACATAGGATCATAGGGCTTACCTGTGGTTCTCCTAATGTCAAGTCCCCTGTTTGCTTGGCCATTTGATACGGCAAACCTACAAACTCTCCTCCTTTGAGCCATGTTTCTCCATGATCTGTCATAAAAGAATCGGTTTTAAATCAATCAATGCAATAATGAATTTATAATGACATTCAATGTTGGTTTTGAAAACCAGTCTGGTGCATCATTTAATAAAGAAAACACATCCATTTTATCAGTACATTGTATACAAACTATGTTACGCTGTTTTACATTTGGTGCAGCTGTGGGATGGATGCTATCATGTGCTGTACCTGTAATCTACACCTCCTTCCATGGTAATGTTTCGTTATTATTTGAATGGATGTGCTTTATAAATATTGTGTTTTTAAAAAAAGAAAATTAAAAAACCCACCTCAATGAATCTTAAGAAACCATACTTATAAATAAGTTAGAAATATCTTATCATACAAGTAGGTCCGGACAATTTTTTTTGCAATTAGCTAATTAGGCCAAAGTTACCTCCATGTAGGGTAACTTAGGCCCACTCTAAGATTGGGGTTTAAAAAAATCTAGAAATACTTATATTTTCTACGGTAATCTACACCTCCTTCCATGGTAATGTTTCGTTAATCTTTGAATGGATATTGTATGTAACCCAAATCTATATCGGCGTGACATCACCAATGGCCCAAATCGGAATATTCATTAATGATGTATGTTGTCAGTTGGTAAATTGTACCAAAACACTGTCAATCAGTCAAAATGCAAGACACTAGATAGGCCTTTTAAAAATCAATCCATTTATTCATCAAATGAGAATACAGGTAACAATTATATTTAATATCCTGGAGCACTATCAAAATAAATTCATCAAGCAATAGAGATGGATGTCGACCTATGCGATGGAGAGCACATGGTGGAATGAGCGATTTGGTCAAAACACATTTCACAATACCAGGGGTTGAGGTTCAAAAAATCACGGTAAAAAAAAATCGTGCAGTACATGTACTACATGTAAAATTTTGCCTTATATTTGACTATTTGGGCTGAATATACCCACACATAACCAGTACCCCGCACGCAATCTCGGTCTTTTATCATTTGTTTCCCTATTTTCTTTTTTCCCCCTTTTTAAAATATTTTTTAGAGGGAGTGGGGGGCGGGGGCACAAATGGGTTTTTTTCGTCAGGGGGGGGCAGTACATGTACTACATGTAAAATTTTGCCTTATATTTGACTATTTGGGCTGAATATACCCACACATAACCAGTACCCCGCACGCAATCTCGGTCTTTTATCATTTGTTTCCCTATTTTCTTTTTTCCCCCTTTTTAAAATATTTTTTAGAGGGAGTGGGGGGCGGGGGCACAAATGGGTTTTTTTCGTCAGGGGGGGGCAGTACATGTACTACATGTAAAATTTTGCCTTATATTTGACTATTTGGGCTGAATATACCCACACATAACCAGTACCCCGCACGCAATCTCGGTCTTTTATCATTTGTTTCCCTATTTTCTTTTTTCCCCCTTTTTAAAATATTTTTTAGAGGGAGTGGGGGGCGGGGGCACAAATGGGTTTTTTTCGTCAGGGGGACATTGGTTTGTGAACAACCAATTTAAAATATTAACATGGTCCATCCAAAAAACAACATCATTTAAACAAATACCTCAACTCTCATATAAACACACATAATGGTACAGTATCACAGTTATGCTATGTCAAATCCGTGGAAATACTCCTCCATGGTCAATCTAACAGGGGGTTTAGCTTTTATATAATTCTTTTTTCTTACATTTGGTGGCAGCTGTGGGATGGATGCTATTGCTATGTAATCTACACCTCCTTTCATGGTAATGTTTTGTTAATATTTGAATGGATGAGCTTTATTCTGTTTTCTTTACGTTTGGTGGCAGCTGTGGGATGGCTCTATCTTCCAAAAGTATAAATTTGGTATGGATTTATACCACTCAAATGTATGTTGTTTTTGCATGCTCTTTTAATATGACTGTACGTCATGACAGTAAACCAATTTAAAACGAAATGTGGAACTAGCTAAAATATTTTGGTCAAAACTTGCACACCAGGCTGAATTAATATATTCTGGCATGTCCATTGTCTAATTGTTCACGTGGAAAATTATATTATGATCTTGATGTAAGCCATCGCCAGCAAACCCTTTTGGAATTAGGATGACGATTTGCATTTGTTTGTCTTTTCTGCAAATACATTTCAGAGAGTTGTGGCAAAAGTATGGCGTGACGTTGTCACCTATTGTAAAATGGGGAAGAAAAATGGAAAGAGCAGAAAGTACATGTCCTGGCTACACGCCACAGCTAGCGGGCACACTTTGTTGTTTGTGGTCCCCGCCATGTTCAAGGTCCCCCAGGACTGGGGTCGCAATTGATAAGTGCATTAATTGTAAGATTAGGTAATCATGCCCCAAGATTCAATCATTTATCAACTTTACACATATTGTTTATGGTTATCGTGTTTTACAAAGGATTATGATAATAGCAACTACAAGTATGTGTAAAGATGTTTACGCACCATCACTGTAGATACACACCATCACCATGTCAAAAAACCCGACAGTATGTCCGCAAGCAATGAGTCGACCTTTGTGCGGTTCACTAGCCTTCTGAATTCCGTATCCCGGTCCAGGGCACCAATGCCATCCTTCCAAAAATGCAGACTTCACACCCAAGTCCACCGGGGGTGACCAGGTGTACCCCCAATCATGACTACGCGTCATGAACATTGATGCGGGCCTTTTGGGTTTGCATTTATCACGAGCACAAAAGCAATACAAAATCAAAATGGTGTTGTTTTCGCGGTCTACGATAATGTTACCAAGATTCAGACCGTCCGGAGTCGTGTGTCCATCATCAACTATAATTTGAGTTACATCGAAAGAATCACCACCGTTAGTTGAGCGACGCATGGTGATCATCTTAGACGAGACATCACCGCCAGTGGTTCTGCGACCAGCCGCAAATGCCAGTAGGTCGCCTGGCGGTGTTTTGATCAAAATCGGCGTTCGGTACATTTTGATTTCGGCCTCTTTGCCCGAAATCCATATTGATTGTTGGCTTATTATTGTTGGTTTAATTGCTGCGCATATGCACACACAAAATGTGCAAACAAACAAAAGTTGTAAGCTTGAGATATTCGGTGAAAACATTGTCATTTGTAGCTCACCGTCACCTTGACCCGTGTTGTGATCTGAAACTCGGAGCGACTGTTTCTGTTTGTTTACTCACTATTTCCGGTTTAATCAAACATGTGAGTGATCATGTGATACAGACAGGTTGCTGTATTGGAATACTTACACTATATTTTATGCATTGCGCCTGAGAAGGTTATTTTCCGAACTTTATCCAAAACACTGCGCTGATCTGATTAAATATAAAGATAGGCCTACAACTAACTACATACATAATAATTAGGCACAGGATAGATTTGGCATAATTCACATAGGGTGAGTCTGAAAGAATAGGCACTTTTTCACAAAAGCGTCACAAAAGATGTAGGCATGCATGATGCACTCCAAATCAGTGGTAGCGCTTTCAAGACCTACATGCAATTTGGCTTTCATTCAAAAGAAGAATTTTAAAATTCTACTACTTCGTTATCATGTATAACACTACATGTAATTTGAGCAAAGCCACAAAGCCATTCCTTAAAGTATTCTAATGTGGTTTATCTGAGACCATAATAACTAGTGGTCTCAGGGTTTATCTAGCTCCTGAATCATTTAGATATGCCTCCTATTACTTTTCCTTCGTGATTTCAGGCTTTTTATTACTCATAATTACACAGAACTATTTCCAGTCATTTTAAGATATTGTATCCAACATTCATGTGCCTTTTCAGTTTTTTCACTGGTTTTATTGGTCAGCCTCTCTGAATCAAGCAACCAACAATACTATGGGTTATTGCCAGTGGCGTAACGTACCACGCCCCCCCCCCCCCCCCCCCCCCCCCCCCCACACCCCAATATTGACATCGTGTCGGTTTAGATTGGCACTGTCGGTTCATTTGACAAGAGGAATCATGGAATTATGATGGTCATGGGCACATAAAATGTGTCATCACCAGAATACATGGGGTAGGCCTACAAGCTTGTTTAGATATCATATGCCAAAACAAGTGTGTAAAGTCGAAATTGTCGCGCGTTATGCGCGCATTTATTTAGTCAGAACAATCTTGTCGGTTCACTTTCATACACTTACACTTACACTTAAGATTTGATGGGTAAACAATTATAGGCGTAAGCCTTTTAGATTCCCATATCCATTTTCGGACCAATGTTTGTCAAGTTGGATCTTGAATTGATTCGTAGATTTGGCTTTCACAACTGAAGGAGGGAGTTTATTCCATACATCTATGACTCGCTGTGAGAAGAAATGCTTCCGCAATTCCAGCCCTTTCGTCAGTTGCTTCTTGAAAAGTTTGAAGTCGTTCCCCCTTGTACTGGTGTTATGTGACATGGTGAAGAGCTCATCAGGATCGATGCCCTCCAGTCTGTTGAGAATTTTGAAGACTTCAATCAGGTCTCCTCTGGTTCTTCTTATTTCTAATGGATAGAGCTTTAGGACCTTCAACCTCTCGCCATGGGGCCATATGGTATCTTGCCTCCCCCAATACGAAACATAGTTACGCCACTGGTAATTATTGCTATTCCGTGGATTGGCTTTAAAATACCGGGTTCTACTCAGATGTTGCAACTTTATGACGCAATGTTCGAATTCAATTTTTTTAAATTTTTTAATTGAAAGCCAAATATGTGTTCTTTGTAACGCTAATTTGGTTTGTATCTACAGGCCTAATATTTCTGTGGTGCTTTCGCCAAAAAAGTGCTCGTTCTTTCTGACTCACCCTGTATATTTGTATTGATTATCCCTGGAAGAGTAACTGTTTACTGTTATATGCGTTATGGTAGATTATCTACAGGAATATTAACTGTGTACTGTTATACCGTTAAGCCCATGGATTATCTCTATGAATAGGCCTACCCTGTCAGCTAAGCTGATGGCACTTGACATCATTAAGTGCTTTTTGTTGATCAATAAAATCTGTCAAAACAATCCTGTATGATTACCTGCCATGGTTAACACCAGCTTTAAAGTCATCAGTTAATTAGCTATAATCATACTAGTAAATTATGTTAATTATAAGGCCTACATGTAGTGAAACATGCAAAATACCCTATGACTATGAGTATGATGAACAATACCAACTGATAACCAAATTACTCTATGACTTGTTGTACTAACTTTTACCTAGGATAAATGTTCAATGTAAGTTTTTATTATCTTGACAAAACAGATCAATAGAGTGATTTCCAACATCATTGCGAAGCGCATGATTTATATCCAGCAAAAATCAAAGGGCAACTCATTTTTCATTAATCTTGACCTATGACCCGGTTGCAAAACAGGCAACAAAAGTCAAAACTTCAATCAAACCGAGAATGGCGATTGCCTTAGCAGTTTGTAACACGGTGCCGTTGGCTTTACCGTGCAGTTATGACCCCACGTTTAAAGGTAACAAAAGACACATTTGTATGTTTTGAAGCATCTCGATGAGTACAGTTCACGGCAAATATTAAGCTGAAACTAGGTTAATCCGGAGGTTAATCACGTAGACCATTTTTTTATAATACTGCCGAATTCCACAGTCTAGTTTTAGTGGTTCCCAACCTTTTTCAGTGACTAAATAAAGGAACTCCCAATGATGAATGAATATGATTGTCTTGTTGTAGTCTCTAGGACTTATTATCCTAATATTTTCCCAAGCACTTATAAAACTCGCCCATTGCTTGTGTGTTGGATTTCTATCGCGACAGGACCAGTGTTCGAAATACCACCTGCATGCATGCACGTCATATGCAGGTAACTTTTTGGCTGTGCATGTAAGCTTTCAATACTTACCTGCACGCGTGCATGTACAATTATGGTCATAATGTTGTACTTGAGAGGGATGAAACGCATCTGAGTAAAATAAATATTCTATTCCATATCAATTGTGAGGGTAGGTCTCAAAGCATGATTGATTTGGACAATTGTTTTGACTTTCACAGGCCTAGGCTATGAATGAAATGTTCTGTGCATGCAAAAATTATTTTGTGCAGGTAACTTTTCAAAGCTACATGCACAGATGCATGTGGCATTTTTTTTGTATTTCGACCACTGGACAGGACTTAAGGAGCTACGCGCAGATGCGATTTTTGTGTATGTGCTGATTGTGCATGTACATCCCCCGCTACACCCCCGTACACTTCCCTGTGCATAGCCGAGACAGACGGCTGTATGCAGCCATAAGGACGTCCACTGCTTCTGTCAATCACAAGTTCTTTCTATTGTCTGGCGATACGAACTCGTTTACCGTGCATCGGTGCGTTTTCAATCAATAAGTTGATCGATCAAATATCGACTACTAATTAAGTAAACGACTGGGTCGGTTGTCACACTACGGGTATTACCAGGAAAGGTTTCTTGGTTTTATCATAAAAATCCTGTATGGTTTTATATTGGTTTTACCAGGAAAGGACCATTTAAGTGTTAGAAACACAGGCTGAAAAAGTAGGCAATATGGAAAGCTCCTTGCAGGGAAATTTGAGCATTTGGAGGGAAATTTTGGCATTTGGAGGGAAATGTTACTCTTTCATGAAATGCATTCCATTTTGGAGGGAAATTTGGAATCGCTTGCCGGGAAAAAAACATTTTTTCAGGCCATGGTTAGAAATGTCAATCTAAAAATTCTAAGCTGATAAAATATGAAATATCCGGTGTCCCTTCTGTCATGCTTTTGTTTTCAACTGATTCCTCTTGTTAGGAGCACCCATTTCGGTCAACTGAGTCAACATTATTCTGATGAAATGAAATGAATAAATATAAAAATTATAAATTGGCAAGTTTCTGACACTATGTTTTCTAATACATTTGATGTCGTTTCGATTGGTGGCCCGTGTTTACATCTTCATGTACAATTGATCACCGAGTGATTGGAAACACACTGATGCATGGTAAACAGTTAGTATCGCCAGACAATAGCAATAACTTGTGATTGACAGAAGCAGTGGACGTCCTTATGGCTGCATACAGCCGTCTGTAATAGCCGAGCACCGTTTTTTTCTCAAATGGTGCCTGAATATTGCTGTGTACCTAAATACAAATACATCATGTGCTGTCTGTTGAATTTGAAACCAACGTTTAATTTCACCCTGATCATTTCACCTTCACCCTGATCTACAATCTAGAATTACCTGATAAAAGTGAATGTTCAACCAAAAACTACAACAAGGGAGATTATGATGGCCTCAAATCAGTCTTCAGATCCCGGATATCTGCCCGAAATTCTCAGTCTTAGTATTTGAGTTATCTTTCAATTTAGTGGCGTAGCCAGAGGGGAGGGGGGGGGGGGGGGTAAGGCGAGGGGGGCAATTTCCCCCCAATATTGACGTCGTTTCTGTTGAGATTGGCACTGTCGGTTCATTTGACCAGAGGAATCATGGAATTATGATGGTCAAAAGTACACTGATGAAAATTGTTCGCGCGCTACGCGCGCATACAAGTCTCATAAATGCAATATTCTTTGGTACAAGCTTGTTTAGAGCCAAAATGTACTTCAATCGTGCCAAAAATAGGTGTAAACTCAAAGAATTTCGCACGCTACGCGCGCATTACTTCACTCAGACTCATCTTGTCAGTTCATTTACATTTCTCACCCCCCAATATGAAGAACCTAGCTACATGTACGCAACAGGGGATATAATATTTTCAATCTGCAAAAAATTCCAAATTCCTAATCCTAGTTAGGGATGTCCATATCATTGACTACAGAGGGCGACATTTTTTTGAAAATTTGTCGCCAAAATATGTAGAAAACTCCATGTTTTATACCTCTTTTAAATACAGCGATCAAAAGAAAGACACAAGCTGGGATGTATTCACTGATGTCTAACTAACTACACACAAGCAACTGGTCATCATGATTTTAAAGCCCTTTTAAGCTTTAAAATAGTTTTAACATTTGCATGACTTTTAGCGATATAAGGCAAACTACTTTTGGTTATAACTAGGGCTGTCATCGACATGGATGATGTCGATATTATGTCGATATTGGACATTATCCCGAAAAGTCGATATCAACTTTGGGATGTCGATATAATTGACATTAAATCGTCCGTTATGATTTGAGAAAAAAATAATCGGCAAGGTGATTTTTATAAATGACAATCAGTAAGAGTTGTAGTCTAGCCTTGTTATTTGTGTTGTACTTATATTGACCGCAAGTTTGAAATTGTTTCAACATGATTTTGTAATAAAAGAATGATGAAAATCGGCGAATTAATGATCGTGGCGTATACTAAAGGATTTTTAACTTGTATAAATTGTCACATGGACTTAGTGATATTCTCGATCTGCGGTAACATTCTATACTATCGCGTCCATTAATTTGCGGGGACAATCGGCTTGGTATTTGGATCATAATATGTCGACATCATGTCGATATCGATATTCTCAAATAGCAACATGTCGACATGAAAAAAAGATCTCGATTACAGCACTAAGTTATAACGTTGTGATTATTCAGCCTGCAGACATGGTTGAACCACCAGTTTTTATTGTTTAGTACTTTGTTTCCATGTATTCCATTTTCAAAGAGATTTTTATTTTCAAAATGTTATGAATTTATGCCTATCCTATCCTTTTTGGGGGGGAGGGGGGGGGGGGGGTAAAAATTAGAAAAATCATAAAAAATACAATTTATAAACCAAAAGTATGGGTAACAGAGGCATTTGTTCACATATATCAGCAGAATTATATTTGTATGTTTCCTCTTCAGCAAATTCGACTATTCGAGCATTACCATGAATTATTAGTTTACAGTATGGTATTTAGTAATTAATAATCTATGTTTTGGGCTAAAAATGAGAAAAATAATCCAAAATACATTTTCCCACCTTTAGCTTTTAGCTTTTATATAGTGATATCATTCACATTACATTTTATTTTGTGCATACTTTAATCAGAAATTCATGAGTCCTTCCGTTACCGCCCTTCCGTTACCAAATCTAATCCAATTAAACCATTTTAATTACTCAACCAATCAACAAATGATGCAAAGTGGTTTTGTATCGTCTTTACTGTAAGGATGATGTTATGGTTCATTAAAACAATATTGTATTGTAAAATTGACATAGCTTCCACAAAATACAGTTAGGGTGCAAAACCCACGTCCAGTTTGCCGTCCTTCCGTTAACGACCTCATTAATATGCATATTTTATAAACAAATATAGTTGTCAAAAAAAGAAAGCTTGGAAATAAAAGGTATTAATTACAGTTCCATACTTATGTTATTTGATTGATTTTAACAAATAAAGTTTTTGTGATACAGTACATGTGTTAGAAGAATAAAAATTGTGTGTGAATGTCCTTCCGTTACCATGGAATTGTCCTTTACATGTAGTTTATGGTGAGTTTATACTCCCGTACGCGTCGTTGCGCATTTGGACCAACGTCTATCGGTACCCGAGTTGATTAGTTGAAGCAATGTCAATATCTGCTGCCGATGCGCAATGACGGGATATGAACGGGCCATTAAAGGTGTAACCACATTCTCTTAGTTCCCCACTCTAGCGAACCACACATGGTAAAACAATCAAGGATGTTAGGACAAGGAAAGCCAAGGTTGAATTTGTTCAAATTGACAGGGCCTGTCACTCAGGCTAATTCCCCTAATTTTAGTAATTGCAGCTATTGTTTCATCTAGCTCCCAATTACATGAATTCATGGCTCAACCTCCCTGGCTGATATTTCCAGCATAGAGTTGGCGTGGTTATGTCTTTAAGGCTAAGGTTAGCGCTATATTATGAGCGCCTACAGGAACACAAAGCTGAGGTTGATACGGTCAGTGTAAAAAGTTATGCGAGCACAAAGAAGGCTGATTATTTTGACGGCGACTTCCGACTTCAATCTTAACCCTAATTCTAAAACCTTTACCTAATCCTAACATGGAATAGAGCTTATTATTTGTTAAAGATTAGCATTTTTAATGCTTTTCATGAAAGATGTATTTTCCTACTACTTGCATATAATGTATGGTTTGGAAGTTATAATGGAATTGGAAAGTGTGTGAGTGTTTTATGACCCATTGCACTGTACAGCTTAAATTTAAATTCATTTAAAGGTAGATGTTCCGATTTTCAACTTGAAGTTTTCTATTCGACATGAAAGGTCATCCTCAAAAAAGTCGTATTCCAAAGTTTGAGTTGCATAACTCTAATGGTTCTTATTTTAGACGCACAAGATGCCGTAAAATGTGCCCATTGAGTTGTACACAAACTATATTGGTGGTTACCACTTTTCACGGTAATTCGATGTTATTTCACCGATTTCTTCGTTATCATACTGATTTGGACCGTCAAATTTCAGTATATTAATCAGAAAAATATGATCTTTCATATGATATGAAAATCTCCATATGTTTGAGAAAAATCTGTGTTATAAAAATGTGATCGACCCGATCACATTTTTTTTACCTTTATTAAATGATTGTGTGATTATTTTCAGTTGATGTACGTACTCATGAGCCTTTGTGGCAAGGCACCCTCTCAACAGAAGATGTAGCCGTGGAGGTCATGACCTTGTGTGCTGAGTTGGAACCCTTCATTGTAGCACAGGTGCGTATGTTAATTAGATCAAGTTGTCAGCTAAATCACATACATAGGCCTAACTGTTAACCCCCTGGGGTCTACCTGTCTATCTTACAGTATGGTAGTTCTGATTGGTTTATTACAAGATGTACTTATATGAATAGCCAATTCAAATGCAGCTTGTAAAATGTTTCACTACCATCTTTATCAGGGATACAATTATTCTAACAATGTCTCTTATTGGTGCAATAAATGATGTATCCATCTTTTTTAACCAATCGGCTGGTAGTTCTCAGGGGGTTAATGGATTGTCATCTAGGCTACATCATAAACAGATCTGTTCATCGCAAGTTTGATTTTGTGTTGCTTGTGTTGCGGGTAACATGCTCTGAAAAATGTGGGATGTAAAAAGGGATTTTTTTTTATTTTACAAAAATATTATTCTGGAAAAGAAAAAATAAAAATAAAATGTAGTATCATAAAGTCTAATTATCAGCCCGTCGCAGGGTGCAGCCTCAAGGGATGATTATAAAATTGTTTTGGGATCGTTCCCCTCCCCTCCTTTTGAGCATTAACTTTGCAATAAGCATT
Source organism: Ophiura sarsii (assembly GCA_035610835.1). NCBI lineage: Eukaryota > Metazoa > Echinodermata > Ophiuroidea > Amphilepidida > Ophiuridae > Ophiura > Ophiura sarsii. The sequence goes on along the minus strand of CM069454.1, from coordinate 14,722,903 downwards.
CAAAATGTTTGTTTTCTAGAAATAGATTTCCGTATGCTTATTGTTTAGACTTGAAGCTTACGAACGGTGGGTAGAAAATAACATTTATTTTGCCACAAATGTTGATAAAATGTGCAATGCCGCAAGGTTTTTGCATGAATGGTCGGGTTACTGGTACAAATAATTATTTTTATTACGCCTTTTTTGTTTCAAATGTTCCCTAAAGCTCCACAAAATTGGAAACCAGGTTCAAGTGTGTGTTTTTCAGGTCTAAGAACCATGTCTTGTCTTGAAGGTATACTGCTCAATGCCCCAGTGTTGAGGGCCAACCAAATAAGATTTTAAAGACACCACCACAATGCATTGCGTTTTGCAAAATGCCCTAATTCTGGTCTCCAATTTGTCTCGGTTCATGGGAACTTCCTATAACATATTCACACAATCATGGCTTCATAGCGCGTTCATCGTTGGAGCTCTTAGGTTCTAGATTACACCAATGAATAAATTAGTTATCAATGTTCCTTTTTCTTATTTCTCTAACTTAAGAGCTCAACAAATGCATCGTGTGAAAAAAACTTGAGTTGGCTGGCGGTCACGCAATGCATTGTGGGAAGACCTTAAAATCTTCTTTGAGGACCAACCAAGCAGGATGCGATCATGCGCAATACACTGATGTTCAGTAGTTTTGAGATAGTGCTTCAACCTGGAATAGATAAATTTGAGTTACTCATCAAACAATTTGTCAATTTATTAACTCTTTCTCTTTGTACACAGATAGCAAAGCAAAGTCAGTCATCTAGAGGTACAAGGCGGAGGCATTACAGTAACACATTTGATACACATGGTAGGAACATTATCATTATACAGACTGTATGTAAACAAAAAATGTATATAATTGAAAAAACACACCAAATATTATTCATTTCATTACAGTAACACATTGATACACATGGTAGGAACACTATCATACAGACTGTATATCAACAAAAAATGTATACAATTGAAAAAAACACCTTATTGCAAATATTATTCGTTTCTTTTATTCGTTTTCTTATACCAGTGATGACAATTCCTTTTGCTACAAGATAAACCTTCTTTTGTTCAAATCGGTGGTATAATGACAAGATATGTGGCCAATAATAGTCTCTATAAAGTACATAATAGCACATACAAAGCCAATCCAGAATTCCACAAATTTCACTTATTGTACAGCTTCAGAATGCTGTAAATTTGACATCGTAAATAACCTGATTAATTACAGCACTGTAATTATTACCCAACTTGGTGTGTGTGTGTTTAATTAGATGATTGTCTAAGTCTGGGTGAGTGAGAGGTGTCCTACTGTGAAAGTGGTGTGTATCTGGTGTGTAGGGTAGAGCTCTGCCATATAAATCATCACTAAAATGGTCACTGTCGATGAGTGCTATTAATTCGTAGCTGCCTCGTGCTATAAGTCATACTAATATAGTAGCAAAACCATTTGGGCCCATTTTTGACATTAAAGTCACAAAATCAATTGTAAACTGGAATGAATGGATCACACCGTTTACCAGGCCTGTAAAAAATGTTGTTTTCCCGGCAAACTAACCCAAATTTCCCTCCAAAAAGGAAAATATTTCACACTATTTCTTATGTATCTCTTTATATGGGTAGAGCAAAAGTTCCCTTCAAATGCCTAAATTTCCCGGCAAGGAGCGTCCCAATTTGCCTATTTCCCCCCTGCCATTAACATACAAGGTTGCCTCTGTTCATCAGGTGTAGACAATGTTGTGTTTCAGTAGATTTGGTAGACAAACATCTATAGAGAAAGTGAATCATGTGATCTGGGCACCCACCTTTAAAATTATACAATTGTAGAAACACACAATTATGTTGCTGATTACTGCACACAAACTATGTGGTGTACAGCACTAATGCTGATTACATACTCAGGTCACTTTGCGATCCAGGTCATTCCCGATGATGTCATTTACATCATTTGTTGTTCAATCAAATGCAATCAAGTGCAGCGGCGACCTCATGCAAAAGTTGGTACAGGTCGCGCCAGGTCGCTAGGCCTGAAACCCTGTAGTTAGCTTCAATCCAAATCATGCATGGCTGGTCGTTCAATCTGCCAAGTTGTGTTTCAAATTTCAACTCTGAAGCATGTCCAAATTGCTACAATCTTAGACTGGCTAGTATGTAACCAGCGTTAGGAGTTCCCCTTTTCTTTCTGGCAGCAGTAATTAGAACATTTTGGGTTTTCTCATGACATCAAAATGTCAGTTTTGATGAGAAGAGAAAAAGTTTGACACCTTGAAGTTAAAAAGATTGTTTGCAACTTGGACAGGGTTAAGGGAGCAGGGTTCTATTTTATAAAACTTTATTAAGATCTTGGATTTAAGAAGAATTAATTCAGTACCGTACCAAAGCGCTTTATATTACCGCTGTCATCATGAAATCATCAGAAACATGTTGCATCATTTAGGTGGCAACCGGATAATGTCCACAGTCTATATTGTAACAATCAAACAGTTATTGTCAAATTAATTTAATTTTATAACCCTTTTTTCAATTGTTTACAGCTAATTTACTGGTGGATAAAATGAGAAAATGTTTACAGAACCTCCCCTTACGGAATCTGAGTCTACTGGTAAGTGTAAGGGGAAGCAGGGATGCAAGACTTCCACACATTTCTGGAAGAATTCCGGAAATGGGGCCATAAAAAAAATCCGGAAATATATTCCCCCCCACATATTTGTTTTCATTTCCGGAATTCGATGATGATGTTTCAGTATAAAAAGAGGCAAACATGGTGGTTTTTTTTGTGATACCCTGTAGCCTATTCTCCATACGACCCCCCACCCTCGTGCCATAAATGTTTGATGCTGGGCCGTCTGGCCAAGCTTGCATGAAAAGTTCAGGAAATGGATCAATCACCCACAGGTTTAAAACCAGGGGAGATGGTATACACATATAAAGGTATGCTGCTCTAATGGGTAGTTTGTTTTGCCAAGATTTCCTAAACATGGGGTATGATTTGTGCTGGTAGACCCTAAACATGGGTCTCTGCTTTTTAGGTTTTTTTAAGCAGAAAATAACCGCCCCCCCCCAAAAAAAATGATTGGACATTGTTTTCAACCACCCCTCTTGCGTGTATTTCGTTACATGTTCACAGTGTGTTGTACATGTACATCAATGAAAAGCTGATATGTTCATCTTTACAATGAAATCAAATTGGTGATAATCACATGTTCCAGTGCTAAGCCACCTGCTTGAGATTAGAGGGTGCTCTCAAAATTCAACTGCTTGTTTTTTTCCCCACGACGTGTGCTTTTAACAGGACTTGTTGCATGCTGTTTTTGTTCGTTGATTGCTCATAAATAAATGTTTAAAACGTGAATATGGCACGGAAATAGGTATTGAACACGCTGGATGATAGCGATTCTTTGGAGGATTCAGATGACAATGCTTCTGGTATTCAGATGATTCTGAGATGAAATTGGACTAAAATAAATCTGATTTTTAAGTGTGAATTCTCATAATTTAGCCCACTAAATAGTAAATACCCATTGAAAATAAATGTTTTTGGTGACAAATGTTGCCAATTTTTAATTTGTTTCTCCTAGAAGCACTTTCGTATTGACTTTTTATTGTTTCCATGTAATTTTACAAAGTTACTAGCCCGTTTAGGGTTGAATTTTACATTTCCTACCAAAATCAATATTTAGGGTGGGAACCTATCGGAAGGCTAAGGTGACGGGTTTACACAGTGTAGGTCGGCTAGGGTTCAATGGGTTTAATGAATTGAATTACAGACATTAGCCCAATGGGTGTGATACTGTAAATCTTTGTCCACTGTTTAGTGTGCCTCTTGACTGTAGGGCGAACTGGGAAATTGAATTTAGGTTCTAACGGGCCAATATTAAATCAATAATTGCATCTATATTTCAGTGTTGTATACATGTTTCCCCCATTGCTCCTGCAATATTATAGTTTGATTAGTTCCAAATCGGCGAAGCCCCCTTACAGCAGCGAATGAATACAGAAGGACGCAGGCGCGTGTAAAGGCAACAAACGAACTGTGCTCCACATGCGTGAAGCATTTGTGCGACCCAACCGCGTGCGTGACCATAATCTCGCACGTACGCTTGGATTACTTTTGCGCGCGGAGAGATAAAAGCCAAATATTTCTGCCTAATTTGGAACTGATTGAACTATGGACGTTTTGTCCAATTATGAATACTTTGAATTAACATTAATATGTTGTTGTTTTTCTACAGGATTACATCCAACACACCGGACTAGATACACTATACCCTAGAGCGAGTAACTTCATCGGCACATCTAATCTGCCTACAAATACATCACTTAAAAGTCCTATGGATGGTAGGTAGTTCCCTCTATTAACTTGTAGTTAGGCAATAGAATAAAACACCACCCTGTTCTACAGACAAATGGACCTCTCAGGTAGACTCAGTCAGGCATTTTATTTACTTTTCTTCAAACATTTTATGACATTTTGGTGAATTTTCAATAATGTTCAAAATTTCCAAAAATGTTCGAACAATTTCAACACTCTGCAGTTAAAAAAAGATTTTGGAAAACAAAATGGGTTAGTTAGGTCGGTAGAACAGGGTTTTTGTTGCATGTTATAGGCATCTGATTTTTTTTACTTAAAGGGACATGAAGTAGTGTTAAAGATTTTTTGTATTAATTAATTTACTTCAGAATTCAAGATGAACATTAAAAAATACCATTATTGTTGTTTCTACACAGCAAAACTTGCTTAAAACAATACCATCGCTATTTACTGAAATTTACGCGCTCTATGTAAATATGGTTCACGTTATTTATCACGCATACTACAGGGGGACACTGTCTACGGTAAAATGCTGATCGCGGCTCGATCAGCATTTTGGAATCTACGTTTTTTGGTACAAAGAGGGCTGATTTTTCTTAATCTTTTTAATCTTAACCTTTTAGGTGTAATTTCATACATGTAATACAATTATAAAAATATACAAATCCCAGTTTTTATCATAATTGAGGTGGCATCCTCCAACATATCTCTTCATATCATCTTGGTGACGAACTGCAGTCTGCGTACTTGCGTGGACATAGCACCGAAACTGCGCTATTGAAAGTGAAAGACGAAATCATGGGGCACGTGTACAACCAGAGAGGGGTTTTCCTTGTCTTACTTGATCTCAGTGCGGCATTCGATACAGTAAACCACGATCGTCTGTTAACTCGAATGTCGCACGAGATAGGGGTGACGGGGATTGCCCTTGACTGGTTGAAGTCCTACTTTACAGGTAGAACAACATCTGTTGGTATTGATGGTATATACTCAACACCAAAAACAATGGACTATGGACTTCCTCAAGGGTCCATTTTGGGCCCTCGTGGTTTCACAGTGTATACTATTCCAATAGGCAGGATCATAAAAAGTCACTCGCTTTCTTACCACACGTATGCCGACGATATGCAGATCTTTTGTAGTTTTGACCCAGCTAACCCATCATCAATTGAAACTGCCTTGTCATCAATAACATCATGTATTAATGACCTCAGAACATGGATGACATTTAATTTCTTGAAATTAAATAATGACAAGACCGAATTTCTGGTTATTACATCCCTTCACAATAAACGCTGGATGCCTGATGTAAGCCTTAGTATTGGTGATGATATCATCCGCCCTTCCAAAAGCGTCAGAAATCTAGGTGTTATTTTTGATGATGTGATGAGTCTGGCGCCACATATTGTTTCTCTGTCAAAGAATGTCACTTTTCACCTACGCAATATTAGTCGCATCCGTCGCTTTCTTGATAATGACACCTGCAACCACATAGTTCGTTCTCTTGTACTATCACGTCTTGACTATGGTAATGTATTATTAACTGGTACTAACTCAAAATACATCATGAAACTGCAACGCTTACAAAACTGGAGCGTAAAATTAATTTGTCGTGCTTCAAAGAGTGACCATGCCAGCCAGTATTTGCAACAATTGCACTGGCTTCCCGTGAAGCAGCGTATCCTGTACAAAATGTTTCTATATGTATACAAATGTCTGAATGGGTCTGGTCCAAATTATATCACCTCATCAATCCCGCGGTATGAACAAAGCCGTTCCGGTTTACGTTCAGCCTTAGACACTTCGCGCCTCGCCGTGCCAAAATATCATTATAAAGGTCTGAAATCCGCTTTTAACAGGAGTTTCTCACTCTCTGTACCCACACTTTGGAACTCGTTACCATCAGAACTTCGTTCTGCTACATCTGTTTTTAGTTTCAAGAAGGGTCTCAAAACCTACTTGTTCCCTCAATAGCCCTTCCGCATTGTTTTAGTTTGCTTTTTTCTCTTCGCTTCTTTTCATATTTGTTTACCATCATCACGGCGCCGTGATCTATATGAAATGGCGCTCTATAAATGCCTTGTATGTATGTATGTATGTATGTATGTATTATTATTAATGATGAGCTCCATTTGCTCATACCATCTTTGTGGAGAAATGCCAGTGTATCTGACTTGGATTTTGTTATGCGTTTGGCATTGCATAATTGGAAGTTATGTCGCATCTAATAATTGAACGAACACTTGCGGTATAAGCGTACTGCGTAAATAAGGCGTGTGCTGTGTATGCTGCATCATGGGTTAAATACACAAAGCACATGCATTGTACAACATGGAAGTTAGGGATCTTGCATATATCAAAACAGGATACCTAGTATCATCATAAACAGTCTCTGTATCAATTTCTTCAATCGAAACCGGGTATTTTATCGTGTAGAAACGACCGAGATAGGGCATGCAAAAGAGATGATTTTCCTTTCATCTATCAAAATAATCGATGAACATGCATGCGCGGTACGTATTGGGGCAATGGCAGCGCATTGAGTGTCGCGATACGGTTAACTCTTCCAGTCCACTATCTTCTTTAGTTATTACTACTACTGTTTTAAATTTTACATCGGTCTCATTACATTTTTGTGGATGATGTTTGGGCTTTTGTCTTATTCTTATGTTACTTTCATTGGCATTTTTAACCACTGCCCCTTTGTGTTTCTTGTATAATGCATGTTTTCTGAATTGCAGTGACCCAATTGATTGGCATATCAGAGCTCTTTGTAAAGGGTTACCAGTTTGATTTCTGATCACTTGGTTCATTGACCTTGTTATTGTCTGTTGGGCTATTGTTCACATTTGCTCTTAATATACAAAAAAAAAACTTTTCATAAGAACAAATAATATTATATCTTTGAATAAGTTCATCTGGATTGTTTGTAGGCATAATATTGAGATTTCTTTGTGTACAAATCCAAGGAAAGTAAAAGATGTTACTCACTGTCAACAGTGAGTAACATCTTTCACTTTCCTTGGATTTGTACACAAAGAAATCTCAATATTATATTATAACAAAAAATATTATTCTTATAATTGTTACGTTTTCTTGTAGGTTATTTCACCCACTTATCAACAATGAATCAGATCTCATCCATGTGTCAACAGTTAAGACATGATGCAACACATCTGACCAACCATAAATATATCGCCCACCAAATAGCGTTACTCTATGTAAGTATATCATACATCTCAGTTATTTATTTTAAAAACCTCATATATTACAAATATTTATTCAATCGGCACGTTTGGGAGTCAAGCCTTCTTTTTAATTAAATCACATAATTGTTTCCTTTTGTTTTCCTAACTAATTTAATCATATTTAAAATTGTGACCCAACGCAAATAAATATGGCACAGTGAGGAACATTTGTAAATCTTTTGGTCTAAACACATCAAATATAAATCCTCAAGTTATGGACATTTAAAAGGGTTGGTTTTGTTAAAAAATCAATGTAGTTAATTAAAATTAAATATCTCAAAATGTAATCTTTTCATGAATTTGAGTCTTTGATTGGATACAAGAAGTATCAAAGATAATAAGAAATAAGACATTTTATGAATTTGCTTATGACCATGTCCCACATTCATGTTCTTATATCAAATTATCTACTGCCGCTTTGTGCCTCACTAAAACTGAAACTGTAAACATTTACTCATGTTGGGTCACATTTTGTTGTGGGCATAGTGTAAATTTCAGCTTATTTTTATAGTCTCAAATTAAAAGTTCATGGATTAAATTGTAAATTATCACATTTTAAAGAGACATGTAGAGTTCTTTTTTGTTGTTGTTATTCCCCAAAGTTCTTAACTTCACCCTCAAACCACCCTCTCTCTATAAAGCAGTCACAAGTTGCAATTATAACAACCTAACCAAATATTTAAAAGATTAACCAGTTAATGTGATTTAAAACTACTTCGTACTCTTTAAGGTCATCGATAAACATGATTTGAATTTGGTCTTTCCCTTAGCTGTTATCGATACAAAATTTTGTATCGATATGTCGTCAAAGAAAACTTCGATATGTCGATATATTATCGATAAAATAACTTTTTGGTTTCCGAATTCTGCAACTATCTTCACAAATCAAAAATGTCAGATAAAACCTGATCAGATCGGGAATGGGAGAAATATTCCTATCAATGATGTACCCCACCAATAAATAACTTTGAAAATTGGCCGAAAAAGTCATTTAAAAACGTTAAACGAAGACTAAAATGAACAAATTCCGAATTAGTCGCCAGCTTTTAATTGAAGAAAATCATCCTTTACACATGCGTGTGACATTGTGCTTCGGATTTATTCGATTTCCCTTCGGCCTTTTCCGAAACCCGATACGAATGACGTATTGCTACGGAAACCATCCTTACGCATGCGTGTGACAATTTGTCCAATCATAAATTTTACTGCGGGTTTTATAAATTTATTTAATTTTCCGGAACCGGTCCGAATGACGCAATGCCAATAACATGTGCTCGGAACTCATCTCGAAAGGCACAGTTCCACAGATGTGGATTAGGCCCCTGATTGACCATTGCGCTCTATGAAAAACGTGGTTGTTTATTTATAAATACAATACGAGTGGCATTCCCCGATGGCGTTGTTATTCAGTATGAATTATTTTGTTACTTGCGGGATTTGTCAGGCTTTCACCGAGGGAATGATGCACGGTACGGCCATGCACGCGTCAATATACATTGTATCATAATTTGTAATGAATTGTAAGTGAATGGGGAATGTGCGGAAAAATTAAAAAAGCATGTAAAACCCAATTAAAATTCATATCGTTTCTTTCCGATATACGAAAATATGTATCGACATGTCGTATCGTATGGAAAATATTGCGACAAGCGACACATCCGACAATCGATAACAACACTACTTTCCCTAGAGAGGTACACTTTGGAGCACTAACAATTATGTTAACACTTATACAGACCAAGAAGACCCTGTCTGTTTTAGGCTGTTAGCCTGCTGTCATTGTTAACAAGCAAGGCCAATTGTGGGATTGACATCAAAACACTGCTTTAGGGCGTGACAACTGGCCTGCCTAATCTGAGAATTGGAGAAAATATGACTTGATTAAGCAGTGGAACATATACCTTTTGAAAGTCTCAATCAGGCCTTGAAATAACTTGATATGAAAAGAGCAGGCAAATTAAGGCAATTTGAAAGGGGCACCAACTTTATCCAAGGCCATTATGTACTTTTGAATGGAGTGAAAACAGCCAGAAATTGAGGGCATCAAGGCTACTAGGTGGGGCATCGAAGGCAATGGCCTTCGATGCCTTCGATTAATTCAAACCCCGCTCACAATTGTCATCATCATTATTCTTGTTGTTATTTCTCTCCCAATCTACAGCAATCATTAAATCAGCTGGGCAGCATAGCTAGCATACAAGACTATAAAACTAACATAGAAACCACATTTAAGAAAGTGAAGAATGCATTGACACCAAACGAGGCAGCCGGTGATCAGGTGCCGAGGCTGCCACCGGAATACTTGAAATGGTAAGTTATGATTAGACTAGATCCTTCCCGTCTTCGCTATTTACACACAGCCCCTACGAGGATGCGCAAATGTGAAAAGACTGAAAAAAATATGATCCAAAAGTGAGCGCTGATGAACTAGTTCATGTACCATCACCCCACAATGAGCCAGTAGTTTCATTCAGTGTTCTACACCATGTGACGCGACAGGGCGCACAATTTACCCATCAGGTGGTATTTCCGTTTCGGTGCATGGGCACATATATATGCATGCTCGGTATTCATTTGCGTATTCAACACCTCATTAATGACATACAGATTCAGTTTGGCTTCAAACGTTGAATTTGAACGCTAAAAAACCTCAAAATCCAACAACTTCAGGGAGCTCCTGACCCCCCCTTTAAACAAGTTGAAAATCAATAGGATCTTGAAAAAGTACCCTTTTTCTTGAAAATGGAATATTTTAGACCTCTTAATACGTTATGCACATATCACATCCCGTCTAAAACACCCCTTATTATAATCATAACATAGACTGGGTCCACGCATCCCTCTATGTGGCAGCCATCTTCAAAAATTGCAGACCAAATCAAGGGACTAGGAAAAGAACAGGGCAAAAAGTGGGGAGGCATGTATAACTTCAGTTTGCAGCAATTCCCCTGTAATCAAATCCAAGTCTATATAAGCCAGGCTAATGTGCGGGTATGTGTATATGAGTACTACTCATACTAATCATTGAGTAGAGCCCCTTGAAATGGCCAAGTCATCTGTATATGACAAAATGTGTTTAATATATTACGTATCCCCCCAATAGCTATGATTTTTTGATTTTTTTTTGTTCAAAATGAAGGACAATTTTATATAAAATGTCAATTACAAATTAAAAAAAATAATTGTTTGCTGATTCCTCTGCTCATAATTGACACAGTAAGTTGAGGAATTCTGCAAGCTGACTTTGTGGAACCTCCCTCCTTAAACCCCCCCCCCCGCAAAAAAACAAAAACCACCCCACCAAAACACCCCAAATCAAAAACCAAAGAATATAGAAACATTTTCAGTGGCTAATTGTGACAATATTGTCATGAAATGGTGGATTTCACACAGGTAAAATCCTTCAATTCTTGATCAGATCGAGGAAACACTTGCAGGATTTGTTTCCTTTTTTTACAAGAAAATAAGATTTCTTTACAAAATGTATGCTAAAAGTTTAAAAGAGCTATTGTAAACTGCCTATTCACAACACTAGCCTGTATTTAAAGTATCAAATTGTATAAGGGACCTGTGAGCTTTCGATCCTAGCAGAATCTGTTTCAAAGGCAAAATATATACTGTAACAGTGATAATATTTGTGTGATTAATTTAACGCACTTTCAAGATGTTCAATTGTTTTGCATGTTTTTAAATTCGCAATTTATGGCTTCATCACACAGACCTATGCACGAAAGAAATATACCGTATTATCCCTATTAAGCGCCCAGGGCGGTTAGCAAAGTCATTTTGGGTGGGCGCTTATTATGTTACCTTTTTTAAACTCATTTATCATACTAAATAAAATGTACAAGTGGTCATTTGAAGATGCTGACCATTTGATACTAATACAATGTACAAGTGGTAATTTGAGAAGGCTGACCACTTGACGTACATGTACTAATGAAAATGTACAATTGGTCATTTGAGGAGGCTGACCATTTCATGTACTAAATGAAATATATGTACAGGGTGTCCCAAAAGTCTATGCACGACTTTCAAGCTTTGTATTTCACAAAATATAAGTCGTATTGAAAATATGAATACATATTTAGAAAGAGAAGATGTGGGAAATAATTTTGATACCAAACATTGGAGTATCATATGTTTGTAATACCACCCTAGAAGTAAAATATGTATTACTGCAAAAATGAAATTTTATACTTCGGAGGAATAAAGTTCATAAATCCATATTTTAGCAAAACGACGGGTAGAGTTTGTTACACGGAAAGTGATCCGTCAATTGTAATATTTAAAATTTTACATTATAGTGATCCCATCATAATAACAAACTAAATTATATCACACATAGTTTTCGTTTCTATAGTGAAATCTAGTTTAAATGTTTTCCATTTATACAGAGACGTGTACTAATGCAAAAACACAGACCTAAACAATTGAATAACGTAACAGAAATGTGAACACACACATCACAGTGAATAGATCTCATTGGACTTTTGGCTACTGCATGTCTTATGACATCAATGTGACTTGTTGATCTACCAGTCTTTTTTCTACCACATCGAGACAAATCATGCACAGTTCCTGTGTTAAAAAATGTATCCACCAACTTCAGAATGGATATTCGTCCTGATGCGCGTTTCACTTTAAAATGTTTTCTGAACTTTTGTTGAGTAAAGTTGAACTGAATTTGTTTCAGCGTAGAACCATACAATTTGTATTCGCTTATCTATGCTGTAAACCATCTTAAATGAAGACTTTTGCTGTGCAAAGTTGTCTACTACGCCTATTTATGTTGTGAGTGACCGAGTTTGGTAATAACATTAATGTTGCAAGGTAAGCAGTGAACTGTGACTAATGCGCAACGTTACTTTCATACCGTTAATTTATGCGCACCTGTTTTAGCAACAATGTGTGGTATTTGGTATGGGTGGGTCTCACACGGTCAAAAACTTTCAAGCAGTTTTACAATGTTGTGGGTTCACCAATAGGGTTGTGTTTGGTATCAAAATAATTTCCCAAATTTTCTTTTATCAAAACATGGTTAAATTTATACCATATGATTTTTATTTTATGAGATATGACTCTTCAAAAACGTGCATAGACTTTTGGGACACCCTGTACAAGTGGTTATTTGAGGATGCTGATAATTTGAGAAGGTGGCCGCTTATAAGGGAGTTTTTGTTGGTAGTCATTGTGGAAAACAGGGGGTGGGCGCTTATAAGGTCCTGGGCGCTTAATAGGGATAATACGGTAGGTTCACATGTTATCATTTTTGTGGTATTAATAAAAAATCATCAAGTAAATTAGTAAATTAAAAACTATGGATGTTTGAAGAAGCTGAATCAAAGTCAACATTTTGTTTGCATCCAAATTGTTTCAAGTTGTACCATTTGTTTAATTTTATTTGTCACCATCTTGGAAGTAGTTTTATCTATGGCCTTAACTCTTTCCACGCGGCAGGCGTCTGCAGACGACATTCAAAAATTGCACAAAATGTTTAGAAAATGTCAAAATTATTGAGAAATCACCATGCCGGAAATGCATTGAAATTAGTACAAACATGCCTTGTGTTGGTTCAGTAATTCTTGAAATAGAACTTGAAAGCTGGGAAAGGTTTCTGAACAATCTATTTTGTATATAATTAAACCAATAGCCGCGTGGAAAGTGTTAATATTTTATAGCTGTAATAACTTTGGATGGGTAGTATGCAAAATATTATGAGTATCTTCCCATGGGTAAACGTTTCCAATATCGCTAATCGTGTCAGCCATACCTTGCACCTGTTCTTATCTGGGCCAAATTTAAGCCGCTGTATCAACAAGTCTTATAGCAGGCTCTTGAGTGTTTATTGTATTTTCCGGTCAGATTTTGTCCTTGGAGTGTCTTTTTCAAAGAATTTTGATCAGAACGTGACCCATCTATTTTGTAATTGATACGAAAACACAATTTCTTTGTGGGAGCTTGCAAAGAGTTGAAGGAGAAGTCCATTAATCATCATAAAAATAAGTATAATAATAATTAGTACTTAGATAGTTTTCAAAGCATCAATGGTGTAACCATTAGTGCAATGAAGCAGGGCATTTCCCTCTCCAGTGGCAGCACTACAGATGGCAAGGGGGGGGGGGGGGGGGGGCATTCCCCCCATTTTTTTTGTTTTGTTGCCCCACTTTGCCCCCCCCCCCCCCCTCAAAAATAAATAAAAATAAATAATTTAGTTAAAATTAGAAAATAATAGACACTTTTAGCATAAAAAGACAAATTTTTACCGCGCTGTTTACACATTTTCTTATTAAATTAGGTTAAATTAGATTAAATGTTGACAATTTTAGAATAAAATAGCTAAAATGTGTGTGCAAGTGCGCATTTTCATACGAAATTAGTTAGTATTAGACCAAATTTGACAATTTTAGAATAAAATGGCGCAAAAATTGATTGCACCCATCATGCCTAATGCACCCAGAGAATTTGACTCTTCAATAAATAATATTGTCCCGGTATGAATCCCCTGTTGAACATCTGTTGTTATATGCCACGAAAAATGGACCTATCGAAATAGTAATCAAATTGTAGGAAACAGTCATAGTTGCCTCAAAAACATCAACCCTTAAAATGGATAATGTTGACCCATTGTTATTTTTACCTAGAAAATATTGACTCATTCCAACAGTTAGCTTGACAATACTGACCCTTTGTCATAGTTGCCTAGTGTTAGTACAGATAAACACACCCAACAATAAGGCTGTGAATGCACGGGTAGTTTCGTACCCAAGTACAAATTTGTTTCCAAAATGACACATAATGGGGTCAATAGAGGTCATTTGGGGACAAATTTGTACTAACAAAAAAAAACTGTAAAAAAAAAAAAAAAATTATTTTTTTTATTTTTAAATTTTACATTTCGGGTATTCGGGTACCCGGGTATAAGTCACAGCCTTACCCAACAACCCCATTTGAATAGTAAAATCAACCAGTTATAAGTCCATTCTGAATGTCGCAGTCATAGTCCATTCTGAGTTTCCATCCATAGCATGTCCATCCATTAGCATGTTACTCAGTTCTTATTGGATCTTATAATTTTATTTTCAGTGCAATTAATTTTGTATTGCAAATTTGTTGTCAGTGCAATTTCATATTTATAATGCTTGCTCTTTGTATCGGGTATTTTGATATTTGTAAAATAACTATTGTGTTTTATCATATTAATTGATTTTAATTAGTTTGTATGCATTTGTAAATTAAGATTGCAACATAAGGCGCTTGATAAATTTTATTTATTATTATTATTATTATTGAATATAAGTGCCTCCCAGTTACATGTATGTGTTATTAATGAATCAAACTGTGAATACTTGTATGTTGCATAAACCAAGTCTCAAACAGTGCCTTTAATGTAGCTCATCGAAAGACAGCTGCCAAAAGTGATATAGCCCCCTCTAGTGATGGAAGTGGTGGTGCACTTGCCTGACAGATTTTTTGCACCAATCACATCATTGCTCTGTGTGTACACATGACTTGACCATATTTTAAGTAGTTCCATTAATAAGCAGTTCAGGAGTATAGTATAAAATAGTGGAATCAATGTCGGATCTGTTATAGCCCCCTCACACATAAACTCAAACCAGGTTGCAGTGACTAGCTGGTCTGTCTGATGTATATTTAGACATAATCAACCAGTAGTCCATTACAGCTCCGAACCCTGTGAAATCCCATTTGAAAACTATGCTGGCAGCACGTGTCGCCACAGTCTATCACGCCAAGCGCTCACTGCGGGTGAAAAAGGCGCACAGAATTGTTAATTGCGGCGTGTGACTCCTTGGCCTGTCTCAAACAGCTATTGATACAAATGGATGAAAGTTGTAAAAACCCTCCCTCACATATTCTCAAATCAAATGTGTATGAATGCACACACAGTAGCACCATTGGAATTGAATAGCCAAAACTTCTTCAGCCCTCACATAATCTCAAAACAAATTGCAGTGATAAGTTGTGCTGGTGTTTGGGGGTTTGAGTATTGTGTTTTCATCAGGTCATGTAGCCCTTTAAAACCACTGTTGACACCAGTGGTGGAAATCATTATATAGCGCCCTCGCACAGAATCACAAATTGCAGTGACTAGCCAGGCTTATGTTCGGATATGTGTATGTAAAGTGGAGCCCCTTGAAATGGCTACCAATGATAGACACTATTAATAGCGCCCTCATACATAATATTAAGTCAAGTTTCAGTGATTTTCCGGCTGGTACTATATTGATGTACTTTCCTGACACTGACTCTGTCCTGTGCATGCGTGAACAGCTTGGCTTTTGCATTTCAAAGGGCTATTCCCTTTAAATGTATTACCCCCTATGTAACACACATTAGGCATAACTGTGTTATACCCTTCACATCCATTTTACACTGCTGTACTTTATTCTGTAAAATACCATTTATAATTATAAGGCCAACAACAACAAAAAGGTTTGTCTCAGAAACATTTGACCAAAAAGCTAAATGCTGTGCGATTTTCCCTTTTTTAAATTTTTTTAATTTTAGAAAATTGGCTATTTATAAAGTATGCAATTCTTTTTTATCGGCCATGTTTAATTTGACCGGTTTCCAAATTATGTATCATATAATTTTTGTGTTGATTCAAGCTTTTTACAGAGAAACAAAGGGGAAAAAAGAAAAGAGAAATGCATCCCCGCCGCGTAGCTAGAGCTATGCGCTAAAGCTAGCTATTTCACATGTATCAATGCGCGTGTGTTTCTGAGACAAACCTTTTTGTTTTGCCTAACATTACCTGTGAAGGGTTTTATTCCACAGTCATTGGTTGCACCAAAAGGTGAGGCGAGGGGGCAATTGATTAAGGCAGATGACCCCAGTTTTCCACAAGATATTTTCTATTCAACATGCAAACCTTATTCTGAAATAGAACTTTTAAAATATTTCTATACAAGGTTTGTATTGTATGAGTTATTATACAGATTTATTCTATAATACACATCAGACTATGGCTACCCTACCTCTTTTGTAGGATTAAAACCGCTACCTCGGCATCGACAGCCTACATGTAGCTGGTCTAGAGGTTATGACATTGGCTTTGGACCACAAGGTCATAGGTTCGAATCCCAGTATCGTCAGAATTTCATGTAGAACTTTTGCTTTTAATTCATTTTTCTTAAAATGGGGACAACATTTCTAAGTCCGTATTACGACAAGGCTAATTTATGATAAAGTTACACCAGAAATCTGTTGATAACTGGTTTATGTTGTTTGGTCTTAATAGGTTAGAAAGTTTTCATGGGAACATATTTTTGTATGGGACACTTATATGTTTTCGCTCATAACAATCTCATAATGAGGCATTATTAAAATAGTCTTTTGAAAGGACAGCACATCCACACTGAGGTCCCAACCCCACCTCCAAATCTATTCATAATATGTGTACTGTCACGGCAAAAGGGTGCTGTTTTTGTCAGTAAAATGCATGAAATGAGATATTGATGGAGTAAGGCAAATAGGCATGGCAAAACAAAAGAAAATAAAGACAATTTTACAGTAGTTTCTCTTCATAAAATTAGTAATCAGTATCCAATCTTAACTACAAAGGTGCCATTTTGAAGTATCCAAAAAGCTCCTTTTGTCGGTATTAAGATCTCAACTTTTTCTTCTGGAGACAACTGCTCTTTTTTTTACTGTAGCTCTACACATAAAAACCTAGAGTCAGTTAAAGTATAATATCATTCTCTCATGGTTTTAAATCTTCTCCAGGGGGCGTAGGTGAATCCAATAGAACAGTTCTATAACACCAGCTGTTAACCTAGCAATAAGTCTTGTCTTGTATGGTATTATAATAATATGGAATTTCCATGAAATAAAAGTACATACGGAAATATGTCCTTTTTGAATATATAATACCTGTAATTTGACATTAAAACGGCCTGCAGTCCGTCCAATTAACGACTGCTTATAATAGGTTTTTAAATTGTCAATCAACAGTGACCTCAATTTTGTTGTGTGTTATTGGCGATTACTTTTGATGAATTTGTGATCAATCGGTGAGAAAATTGCGATTGATTTTGAAAGCATTTGTCCTGTCTGAGTTGACAGCTCACAACGCTATTTTAATTGTAAAAGTAATGACACATTAATAACGCAATTATAGATGACAGCAAATATTTATACAAGGTCAATGATGAGGATTATTAACGGATGTATGTGTTTAGCGATTTGAAGCAAAAGTGTTTCTCTGCATTTTGATTAAAATAACTTATTCTGTGAGTGCTCAGTGCCCGACCATATCTATGGGAAAATGTTATTAAATGGATTAAGGAAGAGACAAATATAATAATAACAACAATAACAATGAATTTATATCTATCAAGGCAGACTATTCCGAGGCTCTGTAAGCCTATTATTATTATGCTGCCGTTAGGAAATTGTCACAATAATTTCGTTTCACTTATGTGGCAACTGGCTGAGTGCTCAACCATATCAGGACTTGGATTGTAATATCACCCACAATCTCGCTTGGGTGAACGAAGCAATCGAGACTAAGCATCTTGCCCAAGGAAACTAACATGTTAGCCCTTGCGGGACTAGAACTCACGGTTTATCCTTTATGTAATTCTGCACGGAATTAGCCTAGCACAAAATCTGTGTTAAACTGTGTTAATTAAAGGATTACACATTTTATTCAGTAATAGAGGCTTAATACCAGTCTAACTCATGAATGAATTACACCAAGGATACACCGAACTCACAACCTCATGATCATGAGTCCCGCGCTGTTCAGCTGGACCACACATGCTCCCTATAATAATGAAGATAGATTATTAAGCACACACACCTATTGCTTGAAAGTCTTTGGAATCAAAGGTTTGAAATCATCAGCAGGTCATTGGTTAGGTGCGGCCCAGTCAATTTATACTTCTTATATCTGGCCCATTCATTCAAAAAGGTTGCCCACCCCTGCTTTAATCAGTTCCAAATTGGCGAGAAATATTCGGTTTTTATTTCTCTCTAATCAAAGCGTACGCGTAAAATTATGGCCACACACATACGGTTTGGGTCACACGCACACGTCATGCACATGATGCACAGTGCGCTAGTTGCGTTTATTTGCGTCCGAGGCCTTCTGTATTCATTCGTTGCTGTAAGGAAACTTCGCCAATTTGGAACTGATCAAACTATAGACACGATTTAGAAGGCTGCATGTGACGCGATCAAGCGAAATTAGTCGGATGTCGGGAATATTGATTTTGAGTTATAGGTAAAAAGATGTGACAAATTCTTATGTTTTACTCTGTGTTCTAAGCTGATAAATTGTTTGTTAAAAAACTAGAACTTCTATTTCAGTGGGGTTTGGACCATGATAGCATGTTTCACCTGCTTTTGAATGATGGGCACAATTTTTAAAATTCAAAAGTGCCGACATGTGACTCATTTCGTTTGAACATATCTCATATAACAACAAAATCTGGGGAGATTTTAATCATCAAAGTCATTTATTTGCAATATCGAATCAACAAAGGGTTTGTTCTTTCTGGCTATGAGTGACTATAACTGTATGTACGAAACATAACAAACATCAACATTTCGCAATTGTGTAGAAAAAAATAAGGGTGCTTCGTTCCTTATGCCAAATGACTGATAAGTGTGGCTTTTACACTTTCCATGTGGCTATTGGTTTTACCCTATACAAAACAGATTTTCAGAAAACTTTCTCAACTGTCAAGGTCTATCTCAAGGATAACGGAACCAATACTAGGCATGTTTGTACTTATTTCAATGCATTTCTCATGGTGATTCCAATTATGATAATGAAATTATCTTATTGTAACATTTCTGAGACATTTTGTAAAATTTTGGAATGTCGTCTGCAGACGCCTTCCGCGTGGAAAGTGTTAATGAGGAAACTGAACACTTGGTACAGAAACAGCAATAGTCAGTTGCTGTTTATTTTTCTTGCTTTGTTTCTATGTTTTATGTGCTGTCAAACTGAGATTGTTCATCATAAGTGTTTCATATTATGGTTGCATAATTCATGCCCATATATATAACAGAATCCATAATTCATAGCTTAGCTGATGATGATGATGATGCAACGATTTAAACCTTTTCGTTATACATTTATACTAGGCTTAGTCGGGGGTTGTGACTATGTACCTCACAGCAGTCCCTAGTAAAACATGTACTTTCGGAATTTTTAAACATGCACACTGAATCATAAAAAAAATCTGCTCCCAATTAATTATTACTGACGGGGGGAGGGGGGGGGGGGGTGTGCCCCTTATAATTTCAAGCCAACATGTACCTCAATCATGCCAAAATTAGTGTGTTAAAGAGAGCAAATCATTCACATGCTACACTTGCATTTGTTGGGTAAAGTCTTGTCGGTTCACTTTATATTTCTCGCCCCCCACTCAATATGCCACCGTAGACGTGCAAAATGCTCGCATTGCGCATTGTGAATCATATGCATGATGATTGCATATTCCAAAATAGCGCACATACGCTTAGAATATTTCTCATCAATTTGGAATTGATTAAACTATAGTGGGACTCGCTCCCAATGAACACCAAGCTATCACCAAATCTGTTGTTGTTTGGGTTTTCTTTGCCATAAAAATGACTAAACAAGTTGTGATTGTGTGTCCGTGCGCCCTGATGCCAGTATGGGTGACAGCAATTCTTTCAAGGGAAATCAGTGAGAAAAACAAGCAAGAAAAGTAATTATATTTTAATTACCTTTACCCATTTCATGGAATATGTCATATTTAAGGAGTTCCAATACCCTGTCAATATTGTGATCTTTTTTAAGAAACGCCCTCTATCTTTGAGATTTTCCTCTAAATGCAATTTTGTTGTCAAATTAGATTCATAAACATTAAACTAAAGTATCTTGTAAGTTTACAGAGCAAATACGCTTCCTAATTACTTCAAAATCATAGTTTGAATGATGGGTTAAAATAAACTGTCTGGGTTGACAACTTATTTTTTGATTGTTTTTTATGCAAATTGAATTCCATGGTTTGAGACCATGTTAACGCTGTTTAAAAATTTAAGTGTTTCTGTGGCTACGATCACAACTGTACACAAGTGATACTATTTTGTATTAAATGCTTTTTTATGATTAAAATAGAAAAAATATGTTGAAAATTCCTCAAATAATGGGAAGCAGATTTCCATTGTGATTTAGTAAAGTTATGAGATTTTCTATGAAAAATACAGCCAAGATTGATTTATGAGCCCAGAATGTCTTTCCTGAAAGCTCCTTTTGACGTGACTGGTCACATAATGGGATACAGCAAATTGTTTTTCAAGATAATAGTAATAAATGAAGTAGAAGAAATAATCCACAAGTTTTTTTTGAACATTTTGGGAAAATTCTGATTTTTTTGTTGCAATTTTTTTACATTTTATTTTGAAAATTTTTAAAAAATGTTGGAAATTCACCAACTATTCTGACAATTTTGAAAAACTAATTGTTGCCTTATGACACAGACTTTCACGCTGGGAGACCCAGGTTACATTCCTGGCATCAGCTGAGGTTGGTTCCATACCCACCATTTGGTTCATTCATTCCCAATTGTTTGTGTATCATAATTCCATCTTGGGCCGTGCATTGGGATTAAAGAAGATAAGAAATCTAAGACTTGCTTAGGCGTTGTAATCAGGGTTCTAGCTACGGTGGGCGGCACTGGGCGGGGCCGCCCGGCACTGACAATATCCGCCCAGGACTAGGGCTCAAAATGGGCTGGGCGCCCAGCACTAAAATTTTTTTTTTTTTTTTTTTTTGGTGTATTTGTTAACAATTTGTGGATCAAATCATTAAACTGCCTCATAAAACAAGAAATTATGTGGCAGGAACCCTCAAAGTGCATTAAAAAACCCTAAAAAGACATTAAGAAGGCCTCTGGATCCCATGCCATGATCCACTGCACTTCGTTCGCTACACTTTCTCCGTTCGCCGTCAGTAAATGTATCCGGCACTAAAATGGTCCTGGCTAGAACCCTGGTTGTAATGTGAATGAGATGAACAATGTTTATGAATATGGTATCAGTTAAAGCTTAGAAGAGGCATAGAAATGCTTATCTCAAAATTGACTATCTTGAGGCACCAAATGCACAGAACTGTAAATATTCCATCCAGGGGGAGCACTTAGTGGATGGTAAATGAATTGCACATGGGGCTAAGATCCCTAAATTTGCTGTTTGTTACAGACATTTTAGCAAATCCTGTCTAATATGTAGGAAAATTATGGGTCTGTGGTAAATATATGGGTCCATCCCCCCCCCCCCCCCCCGAAAATTGACAAATGTTTGGGTCAATTTTCATTTTCCTGGCAGCACATCCCTATCCAAAAGTCTCTGAGTGCCCCCCCCCCCCCCACCATATAATTCAATTTAGTTCTTCAGCATCAATATAGGACACACATACAATTCTTTGCTGTTTTATTCACAACGCTTGATGCTTTAGCTTATTAGTCAAACCATGAAAGCATGGTCAAACTAAAGTAGCACTATACCATTTGCCCTTAAATGTTTGATATCTATCTAGATGATTTGACATTTCCGGATACAGTAAAGGAAGATTAAATATTGATCACTGTTTATGAGGCTTTATAGTTAATGGCGTTATAATTTGGGGCTATTAATTTAATATTGATGCATTTCAGTGATGATTTGTAAATAGGATTTTTATTTTCTATGACACATGAAGGTAATTTCTATCTCTGCTTTCTAGAAGTCAATACAACATCATAGGGTTTCGCAGCCTTTGCAAAAACAGAGATATACAGGCCTACAGGGTGTCCCATAGAATGATTTGTTCCAGGAAAGGGGCATTTATTTAGCTATCATAATATGAGCAGGGCTGTAAAAAATGCAAAGTTTCCCGGGAATGACAATTTCAATTCTAAACTATTTCCTGTTTAAAAAATGTAACAATGGCTGCGCAGCAGCAATTCGGCCGTGTAAAGTGGCATTGGGGGGAGTCTGAGGGGGTTTTCACCCTCAAAAGCTGAAGAGGTTTTTTGAAAATGACAATGTAAATGATGCGATTTGGTGCAACATTTTGAGTTAAAAAAAAAAAAAAGCTCTGTAAAATAAAAGGTCAGCCCTTTTTCTTGTTGGGTTTCGACAGAAAACAAAAAATCTTGTACATATATTATAGTATACGTGACAATTCAACAAAAATAAATTCCCCTTTAGATTATGCCTGATATTTTTAAAATGAGTTACTCCATCCAAACGATTTTTGGCACACATTAATGTACGTGTGCACAGCAACACTAGAACGGGGCGGTAACTACGCAGGTGTTGTAATGCTTGAATGAGCATACATTGAATGGAGGAATACCTCAATTAAAAAGTTGCTAAATGATGTATTGAAGGAGGACGGTTAAGCAGCTTGAACCAGGGTCTTTGCTTGAACATCGTATTTTCACCTTTTGAAATGAGGTATTCCTCCAGTCAATGTGTGCTCATTCAAGCAGCACAACAACCGTGCGGTGTTTAAGCAAAGACCCTGGTTTAAGCTGCTTAACAATCCTCCTTCAATACATCATTTGGCAACTTTTGAATTGGGGTATTCCTCCATTCAATGTGTGCTCATTCAAGCATTAAAACACCTACAGAGTTGTAGCCCCGTTCTAATGTTACTGTGCACACATACAATAATCTGTGCCAAAAATCATTTCAATAGAGTAACTCATTTTGAAAAAATAAGGCATAATCTAAAGGGGAATTTATTTTTGTTGAACTGTCACGTATACTATAATATACAGGCTGTATCAAAATGATTTGTACTCTGATATGTTCCATTTTCAAAAAAGCATTACAAATATAAAATCTCTGATAAATACAATATTTTTGATATTAATAAATAGGGAATTATGTCAACTTATTGATCTGATAATCTGAAGATAATTGGCTGTTGTTTCTGACCGCTATTGTCATTCAAATGAAGATCGACGTAATCATGGTTTTACTCGCAGCAACGCAAATTTAATAGGTTCACTGCACAAACTCTTTATAAGTAGTGAATATATGAGTGCAGTCAGGAGGAACTTTGAATTGTGCGCTTCAGATCTAACGTTTCGATGAAAATGATAAAAACACCAATATTCCTTTAAAAGCTTGTAAATTCTGAAAAAAATGTTCGATTGTCGTAAATCAAAATTCTTAGAAAAGATGAAACTTCAATAATTTTGCATAGAAGCAAAATGGTCTAAATGGTTCGTAACATATCACAAAAAATTCTGAAAAACTGATCAGACCACGGTACAAATCTTTTTGATACAGCCTGTATATGTACAAGATTTTTTTGTTTTCTGTCGGAACCCAACAAGAAAAAGGGCTGACCTTTTATTTTACATATATAAATACATACAAGTAACAACACAAGAACAAAAGAGAGAGAGAGAGAATTCACTATGAATCATTAAAACTTAAACCCCTTGTTGTACCAAACCAATTTAAGTGTAAATACCTACTTTATCCCATTTCATGTAATGAAATCCCAGCCTCCCTCTTTGTCTCGCTATGTACAAGATAATTACTCACTTTTTGTTTTCAGTGTATGAAAATATGTGGCTTTTGTTGGAAAACTTACGCGAAACAAACTAAACTTCTTGTTTTTAACTGGTTCAGCAGCCCTATAAAATGCAATAGAATTCCCTCGGATATGGCTTCACACAGGGACAGTGACTGCACTGTTATAATGTGCAGCGTTGATTATAGCAATAGTATGCATTACATCTCTACGTCTCTTGACTTTTGTTTCCATAGTTCAAGCACATGCGGCTTTCAAACCCGGGGGGGGGGGGGGGGGGGGGGGGGGAGGGGGGGCGATACTCGCATATTGGGATGTACTGCCCTTATTGGTTTGGGTGGGTTTTTTCCCCTTAACATGGGCATGATTTTGTGATAGAAAATCCTTGAACATGGACCCTTTTATGGTGTGGTGTAAAAAGGGTAAGGGGTTTAAAAAGGTCCAGGTCTCACATTGCTGTCTAAACCAAATCCAAGTAGCACCCCGCCCCCTGCATTTCAAATCATGGATTTCAATTTTGCCAATTGTCGATAGCAGCAAGCAATGAGCATTCATGAATACTTCATTCACAATCAAGTCAATCACATCGTGGGAGTTGAGAAATCGCATTGTGGGAGTTGGGAAATCATGGCGTCGGAAATCATCGCTTTTGTTGGTTGCAAAAGTGCATGTTTATTTTAAAAGTGCATTCGTTGTAAATCATTGGTCTAGGCATAGGCTAAAATATGTTGTTATTGAGTCACTAGATCATAGGTTAATTCACAAATGTCACTTAGGTCAAGTAAAGAAAGGCTCTTTAATGTTCTCAACTCACCTTAAGTCAAGTCAGAACAGCCTGTATTGTGAACAAATCTATTAAATCACAATAATCTGTAATCCTTAAATTGTCATCTATTGGACAAAATAAAGAAAAAATCCCAAAATTTACACAATTTGAGTCAGTATTAATTTGAACAGCATTTTCTGTCAAATTGAAATGATTTGTTTTAGCACCTAATTTCCTCTATGGCATCACATATAGATGGCCAACTTCCTTGTCAGACCATACTCTTCTCAAAATAACAATGTGTGCGAGCCTCTCAATTTGAGGGTTTAGTGCAACAAAGGGCTATCTGCATTTTTGGCAAAAATTAGATTTTGGTATCAAAATGATCCGCACAAGATGGTATAATTATGAGAAAATAGTAAATACACCTAATCAAAAAGGTTTGAATAGCATATCTTTTAACTTGTCAGAACCAATAGGTGACAATGATGGGTACAAACCTTTAATTAACTTTTTCTCAAAATGACCGAAATGCAGATAGTCCTTTGTTGTACTAAACCAGTGGTTCCCAACCTATGGGGCGCGACCCCAGTTGGGGTCGCGACGCACTTTTTGTGGGGTCGCGGACTAGCCTAATTTAACAAAACTAAAATGTTATGTTTTTGTACTGTACTTAAAGTGTACTGTACTGTATAGTTATATAGCAAATATCATGGTAGCACATTTCAAAAGGTTAAAATTTGACCAAATTTGACTATTTTAGCATAAAATATCAAATTTTGGCGCGCTGCGCGCACATTTTATCACCATATTAGGTAAAATAAGACCAAATGTTGCAATTTACTTAACAAATTAGTTAGAATTAGACCAAATTTGAAAGTTTTAGCGTAAAATGGCAAAACAAATTGCGCGCATTTTTCAATTCTTGCCCCCATCTAAATGGTTTCTTGCCCCCCGACCCTCCCCACCCAATTTATTATGCTAATGGCGCCACTGGTGACTTTGTTCTGTGAGGGGTCGCGCTCTGATGCTGGTTTCTGAAATGGGGTCACCACCAGAAAAAGGTTGGGAACCACTGTACTAAACCCTCGAATTATGCTTATCGTTGCTGTTCTGTCAAAACCTCGTATCTCCATCCAGCCCTTCAGTTTGTATAAAGTAATACAGAACAGCGACGTTAAATGTTATACCTATATGCCAAAGGTTCACAGGTTTTTGTATCATGTTGTATCAAGTTGTATATCCCCTGATAGAAACTGCCATCCCACCCCTTTTCCACACACAATGCAATTAAGAAACTGCCATCCCACCCTTTTCCACACACAATGCAATTAAATATAGACTCGACATGTGTAATGGAAATTGAGTTTCATAAAGAGGGGTTTTCCCTTTCAAAGATTGGTTCACTAGAGTGTGGTTGCTAATCATGTTAATGCTAGCATGGATGATTGTGGTAATTGTCAATATAAACTCTTCTTTGCTAAATTGTCAGGATCAGAATTTGATTAAAATACGACGCCTCACTTCAGACGATTTCACCCCGGTTATGATTGTAGTCCTTACCGACAAAGACAATCAAACTTAATCTCTATTTGTTAGCATCCTGTGGCCCATGAGACTAAAGGTGCGTTCATACGCGCGTCGTTGGGTATCGGCCGACGTCACCGGATAAAAGTTGAGATTGCTTCATCGATAGCCGCCGCCGTCGGGCGATGCGCAACTACAGGAGTATGAACGGACCTTAATAGTGTAAACAACAGCAAAGGTACTTATATTGCCCACAATTATTTTATTTTTTGGTGGGGGGGGGGGGGGGGGGGGGGCTTATTTCTCTGAACTTTTAGGGTTATGCTATTTTTCATATAAATTGATAGACAAATGTGAAATTTTGTTAGAGAATATATACAGACTGACAGACAATTCAGTGCTCAACGTCAAAGGTCATCTCAGGTCAAGTTGTTATATATAGGCTGTTAGGTTTAAAGCTTTTGCTATGTTGGAGTCGAATTGGAAACAAACGTGGGTTAATTTAAAGATGTAGCAATAGCGTTAGAACCTTCGTACGTTAATACGATCAAAGGTCACACTTTTTTCTATGTATATAGTAATTCAATGTCAAATAGACATGGCAGAAAGCGTCCTTCTTCCTTTCCATGCACACAAACTACTTCTGTGACCTTTAAGGCACCACATGCAATCCACGGATTACTTGTTATGCCAAATAAATGTGATGACATTTTGTTAGAGAAGCTACAGACCAAAACAGACAATTCAGTGATCAGCGCTTTAAATAATGAATGAGTTTCACTTCATAATGCAAAGCACGATAAGCAATTTCAATCAGGGGATTTCCCGTCCAATCCTAAGGCCACTTGAAATTAGGTGATAGCTTCTTGTAGCACTGGCCTTCAAAAAGTGAAGAGGGAGGGTGGTTTTTATTTATATACTTTTTTACTAATTTGACACTTAAGTATGGCTGTTTTCATACCAAATTGATATTGCCAGCATCTTTCAGCAGCATCAGGAAAAAGGTGAGGCACTTTTTTATTTTTAAGTTTGTGAGGGTTAGACCCTTAGAGCTCTATTAAAACACATGAAAGTGACTGTAGTTGATTAATACACAATTAAGTCTATCAATCATAATCATTAACAGTTCAATAGAAACTCAATAATTTGTGAACATTTAAAAAAAAAAAGTTGACCTTTCCCAAAAAGTGAGGAGGGATGGCAACGAGAAACCTTTTTTTTTATAAGTAGCCTAAGGTTTGAAAGCTTGAGGCTTTTAATAGATCTTTCCCAACACCAATCTAATTGAGACGTATGTATCTAATGGGAAAAGTACTTATTTAGGGGATGGAGTCTTATAAAAGGATGGGATGGTGTGGGCGGGCAATATAGAATTGTGCGGATAGGCAAGGATGGTTTATTAAAATCTCGAGATGTGATTGCTTAGTCCCAACACAATTGTAAGGAAATAGATAGCATGATTCAATTGTTCAAAAGTCATTCTATTATTGAATATAGATGGATAGAGTGTGGGTAGCGATATAGTCAGCCTTATAATGCTATTGACAAAACTCCACCAATGCGTGCGTACGTACGTAAACTCGGAAGCCCGTACCGCAATCATTTAAAAATGGACGATGAGTCCTGATTGGTCACCATGCGCATGCATCAGGGGTGTACATAGTCCCCGCCCGCATGCCTGGGGCTGGTTAATTTTGCACCGGGTGGGTTACTTTTGAAAAACACACACATTTTGCTGAACCATCTGTCCGGTGCTACCTGGTGTTTTCTCAATGTATCAAATACGAAGCCTTTGGCTAGATACGCAAAACTAAAACGATTGAATTGTAATTAAAACTTGAGGCAATTCAGACAAATAAAAGTGACACTTATTCAAGAGTATTAGCTTTTATTTCGAAATCTTAAGATTATTTAATTGTTGGGCTGGCGAGTTCACAGTCGGGCTGTTAACTTTTACTTGCTACCTGCCCGACTTGCCAGTTGAGAAAAAAATGATGGCTGTTTGGGACAAAAATTATGGTACAACCCATGCATAGTTGTTCGCATGTACCTTGCATTTGGACACAGCCCCGGGAACAACAACAAAATCATGCTCTAGTAAAATAGCTTAAATTTTCGTCAATAGCATTATAGGCCCTTCACAATTTATTTTCAGTTTTCAGTTTGAGGTTTATAAAAAAGGATCGGGTCACTTTGAATTAATAATTTGTAATCACTAATTATTAATTATTTATTATTAATTATTAATTATTAATTATTAATTATTAATTATTTAATTATTTAATTATTTAATTATTTAATTATTTAATTATTTAATTATTTAATTATTTAATTATTTAATTATTTAATTATTTAATTATTTAATTATTTAATTATTTAATTATTTAATTATTAATTATTAATTATTAATTATTAATTATTAATTATTAATTATTAATTATTGATTATTGATTATTGATTATTGATTATTGATTATTGATTATTGATTATTAATTATTATACAACTATGTTGTTTGTTTATTCACCAATTGAAAAAATACAAGATTTGTTATTAAACAGTCATTCGGAAAATGAAAAGATAATTATAAATAAATAAATAAATAAAAATAATTAAATCAAATCAAATATCTTCCCATTTTCAATTTTGGATGAGGACGGTTAACAGAAACTTAAAATCAATTGAGAGGAGGGCCTTTTTATGACTTGACTATATAGAGTATTGTCTGTGTCTGCATCATACAATGGTGCAAGTTATGCTGTCTCTTGTACTTTACCTGCATCATACAATGGTCCAAGTTATGCTGTATGAGCTATAATTAAGTTGAAGCTATCAATTTTACAGCACTAGTACATAATCTTCCCTTGCATTGAGATTTTAACTTGAGCACTTAGGCCAAACAAAGAAGAAGGTCTGTCTCAGAAGCCCGACCGCATTGGTATGTGAAATGAGCTACGGCGTGTAGGTCTATGCGCTGGGGGCTAAAAAAAAAAATGTGGATTTTTTTGGGATTTTTTTTAGATTTTTGTTGGATTTTTTTTTTTGGATTTTTAAAAAAAAAGTTTTAAGAAGTTCTCCGTAAGCTTGGATAAGCAAAAAAAAAAAAAAAAAAAAAAATCAAAATTAAAAAAAACCCACAACGCATTCCTCATAGCCTTTTTTCTAAAAAAGCAAAAAAAAAAAAAAGCACAGCACTTAGCTTTTTTGCACAATGTTTCTGGGACAGACCTTCTTCTTTGTTTGGCCTTACGAAGGATGTTTTCCTTTGCCTTCAAGTATTAAACTTGGTGGGCATTTTCCTTGATCTGTAATATAATTATGATTTGTTAATAACTGATCATGCAATCTCCATCCAGATCAGCTTGGGTGTCTGTCAGGTGGTCATCCAGATTTGAAATTAATATTGTTGAGTCACTTAGGCACGTAGAACGGTGTTTTTTTATTGTCGCCTTATAAACTAATTAAGTAAATTTAACTTAACCCTAACCCCGGTTTAGGGTTTTTGACCGGGATCACAATTTTCGAGGAAAAAACACCAACTTAATCTCCGGGAACCTGCCGGGATTCGATTCGGGGGACCCTCTGTTCTCAAGCCCCACATCCCAACCACTTATAAGCCACGGCCCTCAGCTACACATTCGCGCAGTATACTGGCTCACTATATAGGCTGGGTTTACTACTTCATCGAAAACCGATGGCGCATGCGTTTGGAGAGGGACTTGGGGTTAGCACTTGTTAGCACACAGGGGTGGGGGTTGGGGGGTTAGGGTTAATAGAAAAAAAAGAAAAAAAATGTTACCAATGCCCTAACTGTGCTCACTATATAGGCTCTGTTAACTATGTCATCGAAAACCAACGGCGCATGCCTTTGGAGAGGGACTTGGGATTAGCCTTTTTTAGCACTCAGGGGGTTAGAGTTAAAAGTCCTACCTAGCACTATGATAGAATTTGACTTTTAACCAATTCCTCACAGCTCAGACATGTGTTTCCATAAAAATTTAAAAAAAACCGGACATCATATATTTGATAGATTCCATGTTTAACACTTTCCACACGGTTATTAGTTTTACCATTACAGATTTTTCAGAACCATTCCCAATTTTCAAAAACCTATCTCAAGAATGACTGAACCAATACTAGGAATGTTTGTACTTATATTTCAATGCATTTTCCATGGTGATTCCAAAATGGTAATGAAATTCAATGATTTTGACATTTTTGAAACATTTTGTAAAATTTTGGAATGTTGTCTGGAAAGTGTTAAGTATGAGTCTTGACATTTCGGAACTGTGATGTCTTAAGGCGTGTACAGGTGTGCTACTCAACTTGCCGATCTGAAGCTATGTATAAGTTTAACTTTGGTGATTTTAAAATCCGGAGATGTCGGTAATGTGTTCCTGGTCGTTAGCCATAAATTGAAGATAAACAACATGGTTATTAGAGAATCGTTACAGTTAAGCTACATAAACCACAGAGTTGTTGATGTTAATTTGTTTCAGTGATATGTTCTTGTTTTTGTCTGGGATTATCAACCTATACTATTACATCATGGCCTCTATAAGGAATGGCCTAGATCATATAAAGGCTCATATAATGAATGCTTTGTTTGCAGGTCTTAAAACCTAAATGTGAAATTAATTTATCGACATTTCTATTATGAAGGATGGCATGCATGGGATCAAGTGAAATTTGAACAAAATCATAAAAGAGAAAACAACTAAATGTTCAAATCAATTTTCCAAAATACTGATTTGAATTTGTCAATTTCTCAATGTAAGATCTTGTTTGTACGTGCCAAAAAGAAGAAAAAATGTAGAATATTTTCGAAATATTGATGAACAAATTGAAATAGAAACATTTAAACCATTTTGATCCATTGCAAAATATGGAGGATGTGGTTCCAAAAAGGTAATGTAGGCTCACTATATAGGAAACTTTTTTTCTTTTCAACTCACTTAATTTTGTTATTTTGAACTAGCACAGATATTAGGTTCAATTTGACGCTGTCTGATTTCACGGCTATACATATTCCCTTGATGTTGTTTGTGTCTATGGTCTATTGCAGTTGAAATCCACACGCCCCCTAAAGAAAGACATGATCACAATTCTTCCCATAGGGAGTGTAGATTTCAAATGGAGTTACCCATGCAGGTAACACCATTTGCAATTCACACTCTGTCAGTGTCATCCCCAACAAGTTAAATGGAAAACAGAGTTTCAGCCTTCTAGTTGATTCCCATTTTAAAAGCTTGACAGTTCCAAACTTGTGCAACCAGTTTGAGGTGTGTGACTCTTTTTTAGCTATAATGTTTGTTCACTTATTAGTGCTCACTTTTTTCATAGATTCAGTCATATTCCAAAAATCAGGTTCTTCTGATAGAAGCAAAATTCACTCAAAATGTCCCCATGAAATAGTATACAAATATGGACTGTTCATGAGGGAAATTGGGTGAACTATCGCCCCAAGGTGATCTGGAGACCCTAAGTCTACTGAGGGAAAATAGTAGGCTTAGGTCTCCAGATCACAGAGGGACAATAGTTCACCCCATTTCAAGAATAAAGAGCAGTCCATATTTGTTTTATATATCGCATGAAAATATTTTTCATCAAATTATACATGAAAAAGATCTTACAGGCGATCCACCATGCCATTATGGCAAAATCGTACGAGGCAGGGCATTTTTGTCTTTCAAAAAGTAATATTGACCACCCGGTCAATATTAAAAAGACCGGGAAGTGACGTCAAGCATGAAATGGACCAAACTGGACCAAATCTGATGTAGTATCCACCAATCAGATGGCTAGAATATTTCCATGCGTTATATAAAATAGGCTAATTCTAAGGGTGGTTAACCACTTTTTGAGCGAACGCTTTCCACGCAGTTGTTAGTTTGACCATATCAAAACAGATTTGTCAAAAATCCTTCCCTACTTTCAAAGTCCTTCTCAAGGATTACTGAGCCAAATACTAGGCATGTTTGTACTTATTGAATGCATTTCTCATGGTGATCTCAAGTGACTAGTCACATCAAAATGGACATGTTGGAGGCCCGAGCCTGAGTCAAATCTGAATTATTGATACGAGTTGAAAGAGCAGGTTTTAAGCTTTGAAACGATACCATGTTGAAGGTATTAATTGGAATTTGTAATCAAATGATATAATTTGAAGAAACATTTTATTTCTAATATTTTCTTTATATTTCACCAAATATATTGGCCTCTATCTCAAAACTGTTTTGCCGACAACATGTCCTTTTTAATGGACTGGTCACATATGGTGATGAAATTCAATAATTTTAACATTTTTTAAACATTTTATGAAATTTTGGAACTGTCGTCTGCTGACTGCCGCGTGGAAAGTGTTAATTAAGTCATTTTTGCTTGTAGCATTGTAGCATATCAACGAAAAATCTCTCAAGTATAAAATTGTGCAGGGCTCCAAATTCATGATGGTATATTTGATGGTCATACACCTTTTATACACCTATCAGTTGTAAGACGCACTATACGACCCCCGGGAGTGGTGCGTCACTTTACCGAGGTGCGTCAACTTCTCATGTACCATGACGCAGCCTGTGTCAAAAAAACAACGGACCATTGCCATCCAAATACGCACCCTCAGTCAACTATCAGCCCATTCGCACCCATGTAAAGTGACGGACCTTTACGCACCCTCCGTCATTTTTTTGATGGACCAAAGGCTGCCACTGACGTACCCTCCGTCAAGAATTATTGGTAAACGACGCACCTCTCCCGGGGGTCGTATAGTGCGTCTTACAACTGATAGGTGTATTAGTCTTTGTCAAAGACACCTTGCAAAATTACATGTTGAGTGCTGAGCGAGGCGTCTTTGCACATTTAGCTATTCTACTGTGTAAGCATTATGCATTGATCAAACAATGTTGTGATCATAATACGATTAGCTCTGCCCACTTCTATTGACAGTAATGTTTAAAGATAGCATTTGATATCGATGACGTCTCCCAATGAAATCATGACATAATTATCAACCAATCAGCAAGCACAATTTTTTTCGAGAAAAAATCTTCCGTAAAACAATGCAAAACATAACACAAAGATTTTTCCAGGAAGGTGTTGTATTATACTATTTTGACAGAGGGCGCTCACACATTTTTGGGGGATGAAAGGCTACACACCTTTAAATTTATCTACTCGTATTGTATCCTGTAGAAATTTGTCTGATATAGTCAACATGTTATAACATTTACCTAGCTGCAGAATTCCTATCATAAAAACCTGTCGCACAGACAGACTTGCAACATTATAGCAATGACTGCAGTCAGAGTTTATTTGACAGTGCCAAATTTGTTCAATTGCAAACCAGTTAAAACGCTCTACTTGTAATAATCAAGACCTTTTGTTCAAATTTATCGCTCAATTAGATTTACAACATTAGAGATGGACTAGCTAGTGCACAGTTATCTGCCAGCTGCCATATCATTATAATGACAAATGTGTGTTGTTTTGGATAAAAATGGAGCTTGTTAATAACAAATCTATTGAAAGGAAATACAGGGTGAGTCAAAAACAACTGTTAAGTTTGGGATTTTATTTCTAAAAATCTGTACAAAGATGTCTCAGATTTTTTTATTCTGGCAGAGAGGTTGTTTCATTAGCTTTCAAAAGAATGTTAGTTAGTGAGGAAAACAATTTCTTAGACATTTCAAAAAACGAAAAAGATTTGTGATATTTCTGTAATAAGCTCTTTTGAATTTCGCTATTGAATAACGGTGCACACTCTAATCAGATTATTACAAAATCCAGATTGTTTCTTTGCTCTGCTGAATTCACGGAAAATAATGATGTCATTATTTTGCATTTAATGGGTGAAAATTAGGTCTGAACACATTTGATTTGTCTTATTAATTAGCTTTTGTGTCTCATATGCATCCATGTATGCATAATTATCATGCATCATTGAGTACAATACTCAATATTTTGTTCAGTTTCAAAATTGCAGTGACTTTACAAAAATAGTCATAACATGGATAACGGTACCATGAAATGTTGTGATTCTTTTTGCTGATGACAGTAAATAAACGCAGCTATTGATTCAAGCATTGGTTGCCTTCATATTCTGGTCAGAACTATTTTAAATATTTATTTTACTTATGGTACAGTTTGTTTTTGACTCACCCTGTATGTATAGTTGGTAATGCTACAACATAGTTCACTGCCCGTGCATGTCCATACAATTTCTTGAAGTATTCAGATTGAACTAGTTTTCAGCTGACAAATTAATGGAGCTTGAACGGCGGGAATAAAAGGGTATAAGTCCCTGTTCTACTTTGTGTTTCTCATATAATTAATCTTGCAAGTAAATAGTTCCATTAACTTCAAGGGATTATTTTTGATAAATCAACATTTCTTACCCATCATGTAAACATAAGGATAACATTCTGTCTGTTCAATATTGGCCAAAAGTTTATTACAATATGTCCTGTCCCTAGGGGGGGGGGGGGGGGGGGGGGGGGGGGGGGGGGGTGGGGGGGGGTCCTGACCACTCTCCTGACCAATCTCCTAAAAGGAAACTCGCCCACCTTTCCATCCCACATGCTTATTCCCAGGGCGTAACCAGAGGTAGGGAGGGGACATTTATCCCCTGTCAGAATGCTCAATTTTGATAATAATAAAGGACAGAACTATTATAGCGCTTTCCACCATACAAGCACAGTCCATAAGCACCCTGGTCAATTATTATTGCTGCCATTTTGATTCAGAGAACCCTTCATTTTTACCAGCCTATCTGCACTATACTTAGATAGTGACTCCTTATTTTTTAACAGCTCCCCAAATACCGCTTGGGTTGCGTGGCATCTTGCCCAAGGACATAAACAAGCTGGCCACAGTGATGCTAGAACTCACAACCTCATGATCATGAGTCCCACAAGTGCTCTCTTTTTCCCCCTTGATCAAAGGCCTATCATCTCCCCCCACCCCCCAAATATAATACCCTAGTTATGCCATTTCTTAATGCCCTTCTGAACACCCACTATATGCTACTTGCACGCAATCGCCATTTTAGAATGAAAGCGAGGCTCTCCCCTCATAGCGCTTGCCCAACCGCGTCACGCGCGATTCACAAACCTGCGTGAAACCACGACACAGTGTGGTGTGATAGTGCGTGTTGAGGGGAGAGCCTCGCTTTCAATGGTTCCATCTGTACCGTACAAAAGTAGCATATAATATCGCCAAACAAAAGTATAACACTAGCCATTGATTGCAAAATCAATACATTGATTTTGTCTCACACTGTTGCATACAAGCACAATTTTGTCTTTTGAAAGGATTCATTTTTACTTGGCTTGCTCGTTCTTTTTTCTGTATCATCTATTTCTGGCTTAGCCGTAGGTCAGCCACCCTTGCTCTTGTGTTTATTTGACATTTTGTTGGATAGGCTTATATACCTAATCCATATAGGATTGCATTCACGGATATTCTTGACATTTGTACACGAACAAGGAAAGCTAATCAAAAGAAAATTGCATAGGAAGTCCAACAAAACCTGCCACTTATTTTGAAGGAGGTCTATTTTTACTTTTACACAACGGATTGCAATCATTATATATGTTAGCACATGCTGAGAACCGTAAAATGTCTTCTTTACATTTATGACATAAAATCCAAGATGTCACAATCGGTTTTCCAGTTGCGCATGGTCAACGAGAGCTATGTCAGAAACACATTTAAAGGTAGATGACCCGATCACATTTTCATAACACAGATTTTTCTCAAACATATGGAGATTTTCATATCATATGAAAGATCATATTTTTCTGATTAACATACTGAAATTTAAAGGTCCAAATCAGTAAGATTACGAAGAAATCGGTGAAATAACATCGAATTACCGCGAAAGGTGGTTACCACCAATATAGTTTGTGTACAAGTCAATGGGCACATTTCACGGCATCTTGTGCATCTAAAATAAGAACCATTAGAGTTATGCAACTCAAACTTTGGAATACGACTTTTTTGAGGATGACCTTTCATGTAGAATAGAAAACTTCAAGTTGAAAATCGGAACATCTACCTTTAACCAATTTCACAGAAATTAACTGTGTTGAAGCTGTGTAGCGCTGTTAACCACTCTATATCGTTTGACTCATAGCAACGATTTCATCACTTTATGATTGTAAATAAATAATATTTGTATGTGCAATATTGAACAATTAATCAATCAGTTGACAAGACCCCCCATTTGAACACCAGAAATCAGTTCGGTAGGGTATCTCTGTCCTCTAGCCGCTCTATTATGATAATTAGTTCACTTACGCTCAGGCCCGGAAATACATGTAGGGTAAAGTACCTGACCGACTGGCGGGTAAAATTGTTCAAACTCGCAGTGTAAAGTGAGTTTCACTGGCTGGTGGAAAGGTATTTTTGCGAGTTACCTGCCCGACTGGCTGGTTGAAAAAAATCTGAAGTTCCAGTACTGCTTACGTTTACCATAAAGATTGGTGCTGTACATACCCTGTCCAAAAAGGATGTCTTATATCTATCTCTGCTCTATGACATTTGGATGTTAGAGGGTTTTTATAGTCGTAATACATAATGGATTTTATTTACAGGTGATATATTTGTATCATTGTAATTATGACAGTTTTTGTCTGAGACATTTCCAGTCTGTCTATATTTAGACCCGGATGTCTACAATCTTGAAAAAAGTCCTTGGAACGAGAACGCTGAGCACACGTGTTGGGTATTGTGTGCATGTATAGATACTTAGTGTCTACTGTTATAAACGAAAATTGTTCAAATGAGATTTTTCCTTCCCCACCCCCCATCGATCAATGTTTGGACACTCTGGCAAGCTGCAGGAGCCACTGGCCTTGGTCAACATTGTACGGGGGAGTGGCGGTGACACTTTTAGGTTTATCACACGCAAGTGTTCCAAGATTTTTTTCCAGGATTGTAGGACCTACATTTGGAGCAAACGGTTTTATTTACCTAGTGTCTGTAGAATTGTATTCTTGACATTTAGGTGCAACCACAAAAGCTACTCACACGAAATGATATAGAATTTCATAAATAGTATGTCATTGTTGTTAAATAACAACTTTTGCCTGACCTAATTCAGCAGTGACGGTAGAAACAAACAAATTACTGAGAGATTAGCCCAAATGTTGTTTTTTGTTGAAACATGTTAAACAAATGTGTGCAAAAATTTCCATTTTTTAACTAAAGTGGTCCAGAAAAACATAGAGCAATCTTATACAACAAATTCAGCTTATTTCAGTTTAAATTATTAAACATTTAAATTAATTTGCACATTAGCCAAACCTGGGCAATTTGTTACACTAAAATGGTCTAGTAGACATTATAAACAGGTTAACTGTAATCCTGTAATTTCTAGGGGATGTCCCCGCCCCCTCAAAAATGTAAGGCCCCCGCCCCTGTATACATTGCCTATGTAATTCCAGCTCATCTACTATATGCAGCGATGGAAATACCAACATAGGTAGGAACTACACACTTTGTGGATTTAAAATATTTCTAACTTTTACAAAAGGAAATCAATCATTTGAAAAAGTGGTCCTTGTGGGAATCGATCCATGGACCTCTGCATTGTAAAGCACATAACTCAACCACTAGCTAGACTAAGGGCCATCGTGGAATTGAGGTTAAACGCGGAAAACGACAATTTGATGAAAAGAAGGGGACAAAATGCACAAAAAATGTCCAAAACACAACATTTATAAATAGTTTTGAATAAAACAATATAAATATTAAAAAACGATACGTAATAAAACCTAAAAATGATGTGTTTTTCTGTAAAGTATGTTTATTTGGGTTTTATAGTTCGTAAATTTTAAGCTTTCTTGGGGAAAATTACATCACAGAAAAATGGCAAAATTTACAAAGTGGAAAAACGCTGAATTCAACAATTACAAAGCGGTAAAGTTTGGCCCTTCACTAGACTAGCAAGGGGTGAACTGGCCAAAACATGATATTAATCCCTCTTATTATTCCGGAATAAAGCAATACTACTATTATGATCAGTACACAGTATAATATAAAGCTGCTACACACATGAGCATCAACCGGGTTGACAGTCACATGATCATGTGGGTATTTCCATTACTGCATAGGTCACTCATCTCTGCTCTACAAGTTTATATACATAATTCTGTGGTGAAGTCTAATCAATATAGATTTGCATAAGGATAGTCTTGACATTTGAATGCAAAAACAAAACCATCAGAAAATCATATCAAAATACATTTACAGATCATATTTACCTCTGATATTTGTTTTGGCATTCAGATGGTCAGTTATCATTGATGATTACTTTATAACAAGCATGTGCAACCTTTTCTACCACCCGGGCCTCATTTTAATATTGAAATCAATTCACGGGCCGCAGTGATTGTCGAGGAGTAATCAAGGGAGGGGAAGCTTAGGTGGAATAATCATCAATCCATTGCTCATTGAATACCCGGTTCTCTTCGTGTAATTTCCTCTTTTTACTCGCTGTTGCTGCTGCAGGCGCCATTTTAACTTGCAATCACGCCTCGAGTTATATTTACTAAATGCAGCGCGTCACCCTACTAATTATAAGGGAGCACACCACTAAAATCGGCCATTTGTGTAAACCTAGGGAGTTCCGGTTAAAACGGGCCTCATCGATGGGAATTTTGGGATTGCTTCGCGGGCCGCAGATTAGAGGCCGGCGGGCCGCATGTGGCCACAGGTTGCACACACTTGCTTTATAACATCATAATAAAATAAAATAATTGCATCAACGATAAATACTAGCGGTAGAGGTTTTTTAAGCTCAAGGCTAACTAGTCTCAAGACCGTCTGAATAGTCTTCATGTATTTCATCATCAGTGTTGAAGTCTAATCAATATTGAATTGCATAAGAATAGTCTTGACATTTCAATGCAAAAACAAAAACTAATCAGACAATCATATCGAAATACATTTACGGATCATATTTACAGCTGATATTTGTTCTGGCTTTCTTTCAGTTAGTTATCAGTGATGATTACTTTATAACATCATTGCATCAAATAAAGACTAGCGGTAGAGTTTTTTAAGCTCAAGGCTAACTAGTCTCGAGACTAGCGACCGTCTGAATAGACCTTATGTAGTTCAGTGGTGAAGTCTAATCAATATTGATTTATGATAAGGATAGTCTTGACATTTGAATGCAAAAACAAAAGCTTATCAGAAAACCCCGGTCGCTCAGTTTGTCATTACAAGAGGGGTATCTGACTTTAGTTGTTATTTTTTTGTGACTTGACTTTATTGCAACTACTAACACTAAAAAACATGTGCAGTGGGCATCATACTATGTGATTTGTGATTGTTATTTACACTCTCAACAAGCATTACCTTTCAAGTCCACCAGTCAAGAACTTTTAGCAATATTTTTGAAAATGTTTAAAAACTCATTTAACAATGAAACAAGTTGTTTACAGTCAGCAAGTTTTTGTTTTTTTGTCCACTTTGTCACACAGCAAATTAAAACAACCTCTCTAGTTTGAAGAATACTTGGTACACCAAAGACTACAGCAGTTCTCGTGTGAATTGAAGGATAGATAGCCACAATCATTTGTCTTGACTCGGAGGTCGAAACTTAGTAAGACTGTGTTTAATAGATCAGGATCGTCATACTAATTTAATTTTTTAGATTAGAAAATGTAATTTCCTATTTCAGGCTACAGTTTCAGTCGGAAAATCCCTTAACATCTATGGTAGATAGATTACCACATAGAAAGAAGCTTATAAAAGCTGAGATAAGAGCAGTTTTGCATGCTTCTATGATATCAACATGTATCAATTTAGCACTAGAGTGAATTTGAGTCCTGGCTAAATTAGCAAATTAATTTGACTGGTCAAGACTGACTGAGACCGCCGAGTAACCAAACCTGACGGGTCGTATGTACCGGTATGCATAACAATTCCACGCAGAGAGAAAGAAGGCCGGTGTTAAGTGTCTGTTACGATTAAGTCTTAAAGTATTGCGGGGCAATTGCCCCAAGCAATCAGCATCTGTGCTTGTGCATTTTAAGAGGCCATGTTTATTCTTTAGCTTGATTCAGTTTTTCAGAATTACTGAAATAGCTCACAGTGAAGATTTGTGGGTTTTTATTTTATTTTATTTTTGCAATCGTGGGCAAGGGATGCATCAATAAATGCCCCAGGGATTGACATTTAAAGGTGGGTAAACAGATTGTAGCCCACAGTGTTCACTATCTGATCACTTTTTTTGGGCTATGATTTTTGTTTCACATCAAGATATTTTGATATCAGAAGAATCCCCATACAGGGTGAGTCAAAAAGAAGTTGTACGGATTTGAATATTTTTTCCTGAGAAAGAAAAAGAAAATTGACCTAAAACTCAAGTGATATTTTGACGAGGAATATTCTTCCGATCATCTGAAAAAAAGAATGACTGAAATTGATCATTCCTATCCAGAGTTATAGCTATTTTACTAAAAGAACCCATTTTTATAGCTGTCCACCGATACGTAAAACAGAACAAAGTAAAGAAAATGTTTATAACTCATCATTATCATATCAGGAAGTAATTGTTTTATTCCTCATAATGCAAAATCATAGAATCCGTCAATAAGAGAAGGTTAAAGTATTATTGTAGTCACTGATTATTTATTTTAGGCACACCATTCCCACCTGTGTTTGAAATTCCCGGGCTTTAATCTTATTTGAATATGAATGACCGACCGTGTGTGTACATTTTGCTGCCCACTTAGAGTGGGTAGATATTAAGAGAATTCAGCGTTTCGTGGACAGCTAAAAAAAGGTGTGTTTTTTTAAAACAGGCATAGCTCCTGATATAATTGATCGATTTCAACGATTTCTTTTTTGTCATACGAGCGGAATAAGTTGCTCTTTGAATACGTGTCTCATTGGTTTATCAAATTTGTTCGGTCTATTTTTAAACAAATATACATTCCCGTACTTCTTTTTGACTCACCCTGTATTTTCTCATTATGTCTGTAAAATCTTGGGGAACAGAAATGTTCCATTTAGGAATTATAAGCTAAAATGTGGTGAATAACTGCCAAAGGTGGTTAACCACCGGCCAGTTTGTGTATACACACTCAATGGGCAAATTTCTTGTGACTGTGTGCTTCTAAAATACTAGGAAGTACCATTGGAGTTATGCAACTCAAACTTTTGAATGCGACAACTTTAAGGACAACCTTTAATGTGAAATAGAAAACGTAAAACCGGGTCGGCAATCAGAACATCTACCTTTAAGATGTAGTTTTTCATAAAAGCAACAAATTGAACTTTAATTTGGTTGACCACATGAGTGAAGTACAGTCCAATCCTAGTTATCCGACCCTCTTTTATCCGGATAACTCTGTTATCCAGCTGAATGATCCCAAAGAAAATAAGTTTGTTTACAGCCTAATCAGTCAGTAGGTAGGTCACTCACAGAGCGGGTTTACAGGATCTCAGATTTCTTTTTACGCCACAAACAGAAAATATCCACCATAAAACTTTGACAAAGTTCAATTTATTTTGGTTTAAATATGTACGAGAATACAGCTCATGATGTTTAAGCTGTGGAGTAAACCAACTCCACTTTAAGTTTGGCCTCAATAGTGTCACAGTTCTGTCGGAAGTTGTGACGGACAGACAAGCAATGTGATCCTCTTTCCGCTCACAGACACTTAGGAGAAGATGTAGGCCAAGCAAAAACAATTGTCTGTTTCCCATTTCACTCTGGAGCGAGTTGTAATTGAGTTGCAATTGATTCCAATTTTTTGAAGGAGACCAGGATACAATGAACTCCAAGATGTCAAATAAAATTTTGCAATAAAACTTATAGGGGCATTTCCTGATCTTTATTTACCCTATCTACATGTAAATAAAAGGTGTTTTTGTCTTCAACTTAAGTGTTCATTCTTCATAAAGGTACATCTTAAATACAGTTTGAAATAACACTTGAAGATATGTGAGCCATTTGTCTTGGCTATTCCAGATGAAAAAAAATCATTATTCCGGACTTTGAGTTAAACCACTCCAGTATATGTAATACCCTAGACTAGAGGGAAGTTTACAGGGGAGGGGAGGGGGGGGGGGGGGGCAGGGTACAATGTGCTCTCTGTGATAGTCAAACAAAATGTTTGCTTGTTAAACCACTCCAGTATATGTAATACCCTAGACTAGAGGCAAGTTTACAGGGGAGGGGGGGGGGGGGGGGGGGGGGGAGCAGTCTACAATGTGCTCTCTGTGATAGTCAAACAAAATGTTTGCTTGTTAAACCACTCCAGTATATGTAATACCCTAGACTAGAGGCAAGTTTACAGGGGAGGAGGGGGGGGGGGGGGGGGGGGGGGGAGCAGTCTACAATGTGCTCTCTGTGATAGTCAAACAAAATGTTTGCTTGTTAAACCACTCCAGTATATGTAATACCCTAGACTAGAGGCAAGTTTACAGGGGAGGAGAGGGGGTGGGGGGGGGGGGGGGTGGGGGGGGGGGGCAGGGTACAATGTGCGCTCTGCAATAGTCAAACAAAATGTTTGCTTGTTAAAACCACTCTTGTTAAACCACGCTTGTTAAAACCAGTATATGTAATACCCTAGACTAGAGGGAAGTTTACAGAGGGGGGGGGGGGGGGGGGGGGGGGGGGAGGGGGGGGGGGGGCAGGGTACAATGTGCTCTCTGTGATAGTCAAACAAAATGTTTGCTTGTTAAACCACTCCAGTATGTAATACCCTAGACCAGAGGGAAGTTTACAGGGGAGGGGAAGGGGGGGGGGGGGGGGGGGGAGGGCAGTGTATAATGTAACCCTCTCCAATAGTCAAACAAAATGTTTGCTTGTTAAACCACTCCAGTATATGTAATACCCTAGACTAGAGGCAAGTTTACAGGGGAGGGTGGGGGCAGGGTACAATGTGCTCTCTGTGATAGTCAAATATAATGTTTGCTTGTCGCAATAACACTTTTAGAGGCATGTCCTGATCTTAACCCTATCACCCTAGCCAAATGAATAGGTTTTTGTTTAACTGCATGGTGTGTTCAATTCTGCATGAAGGTTCATCATAAATACAGTTTGATTCACAAATAAAAATCCTATCCTTCTTATTTTTTGTGTTAAAATCCATCTTCAAGATAGAGATTTAAGAAGAAATTTCGAGATAGAGATTTAAGAAGACATTTTAAAGAATGATAACTTTACGAGAATTGCTTGTATTACTGTGTTGTGCTGTGCTTCTTGAAACCAATATTTATTTTTGTTTGGCCTGAAAAGGTAGCAGTATGACCTCCATTTCGTTCTATATTATCGATGAGTGTCTGACGGGGGAGGTAAGGAGAGAGAAATGGGGGATCATCTGGCATGTTTAGGGGATATCGGATGCTAAGCTCTCAATACGGGAAGTACTGGGGACATGATTTGTCAATAATAACTGCCATTCTAGTTTTGTTTTTGAATATTTTTGTGACTTAAATATTGGATTATTGGAAATGCATTGGCAGAAATAGATTTGTGAGCGTATATTGAAGTATAATGTTCCCACTCTTAATAAAATTATATCCTTGGAGTATTAGAGGGGGCGGATCAGTGTAAGCTGGGATAAAGCTAATAACGATAAACTTGGCCCATCGCAATAACGCTTACAAATTTGTGATCCATTTTTCTTATGATTTTGATTTTGCCACAAGGAGGCACATCATGAAAATAAATCTTATTTCAAACTTTAAAAA
Organism: Ophiura sarsii; assembly: GCA_035610835.1. Lineage (NCBI taxonomy): Eukaryota > Metazoa > Echinodermata > Ophiuroidea > Amphilepidida > Ophiuridae > Ophiura > Ophiura sarsii. The sequence goes on along the minus strand of CM069454.1, from coordinate 14,678,794 downwards.
CTACTTCAATGGTAATTCATACACTCTTAGTAGTATCAAACCAATCAGAAAGCAGGAAACTTGAATACCTGGAGTGCATTGAAAGTGTCCAATTACACTCCACATGCGCGCCATACGGTTCACGCACCACATGCACTGTTTTGATTCATTGTTCAGGCAGCCCGGGTTCGCCTTATTTTACTGTGGGTATCAACAACAAAATGTTAACATGTTTTTAATTGGTATTAAGGAGATTAAAAGTATGCACACAGAATTGTGAATTTTGATTTGTATAGTGGCGTGTGTGAATTAGGTCAATTCATCAGTTATGATTTGTTTCTCATAAATTGGACAAATCCATGCACTTGCTTGCGCAAATGTTGATGCACACAATGGCACTCCCCTGTTGGGTCGTGCCATTATTCCCACATCAACATCAGCGTCCGTGTACACTCTAATTGTAAAAGAGTGAAAACCCCTCAAAAAGAGTGACATTTCACTCTTACAAAGAGCCAACTGTCGAGTGACCAATCTGTTTGAGTCTCTTCCAAAAGAGTAAATTGCTAGCTCTTTTGGGAGAGTGAACTTCACTCTAAATGAGTGGTCATTCCATCACCAAATTTTCAAGATTTGTTAAACTTTTTTCAAAAATATGTCATATTGGGGGAGAAAAACACCCAAAACCTTCATTTTGGCTTTAGCAAATTTTAGCTTTTAGGAAATACACATTTAGGGGTGTCTGTAAATCTTCAGTCATACATGGTTATAGCATGATATTTTCTGTGATCCCTCTCCCCTATAGCTATGCATCAACATTCTTATTTTGATTCTAAATTTAGTTCTATAACATCCTACTCTTTTAAGAACCTGTGTAGGTAGTGAAATCCTCAAAGGTGTAAAGGGAAAGAAAACCAATCTCCCTCTTTTCCATTTTTAGAATCAGGCGACTTATTTAGACTTTGTGTACGTTGTGGGGATTTTCATGCGGAGGAGTTTTACACTTGTTTTTTTTATATGAGTACATGTAGGTGTATTTTGTGAATGTGTTTTCCGAAGTGAAGTAAAAGGTTACTGTATGTAAATGCGTAAAGGGAAAGAAAACCAATGTCCCTCCTCCATTTTTTTAAACGGGTGACTTATTTAGACTTTGTGTACCTTGTGGGGATTTTTGTGCGGAGGAGTTTTACACTTGTTTTTTTATGAGTAGGTGTATTTTGTGAATGTGTTTTCCAGAGTGAAGTAAAAGGTTGCTGTACGTACCTATCTCTAAAGAATAGAAACAGGTCGGCAAGGGAAGCAAAAGTTAGCCTTTAAATGTCCAAAATTGTACTAACTTAATTAGCTCGTGTTGGTCTGACAATAAGTATCTCTGAGACCCCAACTTTTAACCCTAACCCTACTACACCACACGGCAACAACGCGGCCAGCCTGTTTTTATAACACGCGGTGCGGTTTTTGGGCTATAAAATGGACCCAGACTATATACGAGGCAAAATATACTGAGCCGAGTAGCATGCCTAGTGTTGGGTCAGTAATCCTTGAGATAGACTTTGAAAATTGAGAAAGGTTTCTGAAAAATCTGTTTTGTGTATAGTAAAAATAATAGCCGCGTGGAAAGTGTTTACAACATAATATAAGAATTAACATTTATAAGGCGCAATTCCATCTCGATCATAGCGCATAGTTGACTGTTTGTTATTCAACAGTCTTTTGCAAATTATATTCTAAAATTAAGATAGAATAAAATATATCAACTATTTCATACTTGACACTCACCAGTACCTGAATATGCATAAATAACAATAAGCTTGAAATAGTCTACTCTCATTCATCTCGCATGGTTACGAGGGTATTTATAAACATGTAAGGTGGATTCTTTTTATCTTTCAAGTTTATTTTCATTCATCATTTACATTGTCGCGTTTCTATACAGCACATATCATTCACGTATCAAAGATAATTCATCAATACAATTCATATGACTGTATGATTACTGATATTTATCAGGCTGGTATTTATCAAGCAAAGTATGCATGTCTTTCTCCCCCAATTTGACCCCTAAAACAAGTAAATTGATTAATTTTAATGTGAGGATTTAAAAACAGCACCCTTGATCGTAAAATGATCAATTTATAGACCCCATAACAGTGTATTAACGTGACCTGATATTAGTATCAAACATATTCAATCCTATGAAATATATTATCATCAATTATACAATGATTCCATCATTCATTAGCGCCATCTTGGACTTTTCAAAATGGCCAACATTTGAAAGAATTTTGTTGGATTTTTGTTGGATTTTGCGTGGTTAGGGTTAATCCATAAAAATCATCCCTTATTGATTAAAATACACCTTGCACAAAAAGTCCCTGACCAGGTGCTTTGTTGTTGGCTAATCTGAAACCAAAAAATCGGTACCAAAAATGTGAGATATACAATAAATGGGCAAATTTCTTCTCCGTATTTTAATACCTCATTCATAAAGATCGAATTGATACTTTTGAAGTTATGATGATTTCAATAACCACAAGTAACGACAACAAAGTTGCACTAGAATTGGTTTCCTATGGGATATCATTGATTTGCATTATTGATTGATTTGTCCATTGTGTGCTATCTCAACCAGTCAGGTATGGAGATGAATGGGTAACAGGCATCGACAGAGAGTCGGTACACACACATTTTCAATGCGTAATCACACACTATAAGCAAGGATATCCCATTGAAACCCACTTTTAGTGCAAGAATTGTTTTGGTAGTTGTGGCCGATTAAACAATCATAACATCCACAATATTCACTCGATGTTTATGAATGAGGTATCAAATTACGGAGAAGAAATTTGCTCATGAAATGAGCATCTCAGATTTTTCGTATCAATTATTGATTTTGGATTAGCCAGCATCAAAGCGCCTGGTCAGGGACTTTTTGTGCTAATGTGGGTGCCGCATCCATATTTCTGCTAATCAACACTCCCTTACACATAGCTATGTTCCAGCGCCAGAAATAACACACAGGCCTATAGGTGCATTTCCAAAAATAGCATCCCCAGGAAGGTAACAAGATTATGTTCACTATATTATGCATGCAAAGCTTTAATAATTTGATCAAGTCATGTACTATGCCACAGATATCGAGTTACCATCCAGGGGGTAGGGGAGAAGAGAAAGTGTTTGGTGGGTGTCTTAAAAGTGTTGATACCTTTCTAAAACTTTATATCTCTGGTAAAATAATTTGTCATATAAAACTAAAACATGTTTGGATTTGATTGTCTATATATTGATTTGTTAACAAAACCTAAACTTTAAATGTCAATAACTTGACGATATTTTATTTCTTGTTTTGAGACATTTTCAATAATCCGTTACTTTAGACTTTGGTACCAAATTATACATATTATCATGATATAAATAACTCAATATTCATGTCTCTCATTCATTGTGCCTCTTTTACTTGTGCTGGGTCACATATATATCCATGATTCTAGATTTTCTAAAGTGAGAAGAATTAACAAATCTGGTTGAAATGGCTTGAGATAGAAGTGCCAGATTTCAGATAAAAATAACAACCAAATATATCTACTGCTCACAGGGCTGAATTCCCTGAAATGGTTTTGTTTTTGTCATCAAAATGCAGGCAAGAAACTTATTTTAAAAGCATGAAATAAACTTTAAAATGTTTGGGTTAGCTTGAGGGGCGTATGAAGCTGTAATTCTTGAGAGTGAATTTGTGGGTTTTACATCAATAATTTTTTTTTTTTAAATGACATACCCATTAGATTCTGAGGGGAAAGGCAACAGTTTGAGCATGCAAATAAGCAATGTGATTTGAATGCCCCATCTCTGCCTCAATACGCCACTTGCCACACATTGTATTATGTGCTCACAAGTCACAGGTATTCTGAAGACCCTTGTGTAACATCACCCATTTTGAATAAGTGAAATTTTGCACAATTCAGTACAAATTAGCCTTTTATTCTCATCCCCCAAGGCACTGGTCAGTTGCATTTACACAACTTGTTCATGATACTGGCATTCTGAACTTAGCCTTAACTGCTTATGTAATTTAGAGTATGGAACTCTGTAATATCGTGATTTTAACCTGCTGGCATCGCCAGACCGGCATCGGAATTGATTTAAAGCCAGGAACAAGCGATCCGTTACAAGTCTGTAACTTGACACAACACCGTTGCGTTTCCTTTTCATGTCCGCGCATTTGTTAATAAGGATAGATTGTCAAGACACAGCTAAGACACGCCGCCCCCTTAAGCTCATCACTTGGGTAATATTACGCACACGAGTGGGAAAACCTAGCTCCATATTATCGACGTTCATTACGTACGAGGAAGCTTTGTGCAACGATATAAGCACTGAATGCGGATTGGCTTTCATGTTTTTGTCAAAGTGATTAATTCGCTAACGACAGACAGTCGTCATCGAGGGGAAATCGGTGAAGTTATTTCGGGACATCGCTCTTTGTGCGGTGTGAACAGTATTGGGGTCAAATTGCATTAACAACCTTTTTAAGTGACGTAATAACGCTTTTAATAAAAAAAGTTCTACTTATTTTGACCAAATATGTATGGCGATACTCATTTGGCGAACAAATAATTTCCTCCTGGTGGTTTATAAGGAAAATCTTTGAAATTGCCAAATAATAATTAAGATCCATTAAAAATAAGTGTGTACAAAGTGTTATTGCATTGGTTTGTTAAGAATTATTTGTCTTCAAATATGATACAGGGTTAGCAGTCATTCGACTAATGAGGGCGCACGTCCGTGGGTCTGTTGGTGAATAATGACCATGCTTCTGAAAACAGAATAGTGAGACTATACTCTGTTTGGCCATCTCGAGACAGTGACGTAACTGAACAGGCGCAGCTTTTACGCACGCGTGTGTATCTTCCGCCTTTCAACACTCGTGTTTGTACGCCAGCGCCGCGAGTATGCGCGCGCGTTATGTGATGCAATTAGTAGAATACGCGGTTACGTCACTGTCTCGAGATGGCCAAATAGAGTATAGTAGAACATTTGGGGATTTGTGAATTATGGCCTGTTCATACTCCCATTGTTGGTTATTGTGTGACATCAACATTGACGGAAATGCAATGACGGGAGTATAGAAACAAACTTTTGGATGTGTCAAGGAGAATGAAAAATGCTTGAAAATCAAATTTATGCTGTAGGGTTTTGCAAACTTCACAGACTTGTTTGTATTAATTACAGTGTACTATACATTTGACTGAGTTTTTCATTGGGAATTTGGTTGTTTATGATAACTCTGTTACTAACACGTTTGATTGAGCAAAATGTCGATCTGTTTGAATTCAGTACAGAAAAAGTCAGGGGGCAAGTTGCACTCAAAAATGTTGCCTTTTAATGTCAAAATTGCTTTAAAATTTGCCTACTCTGGTCTAAAACTAGGCACTTTAGACATTTAAAGGAAAATGTGTAGGTATTTTGGACATTTTGAGCTGATGTAAGGGGGTGTTAAAATTGAGAGGCAAGGCTTGTGACTGGGAAGAAAATACACCCCCACCCCTCCTGGTGCCGACACTGTTTGAATTGCAATGTGAGAGAAAGTAAATTGTTGGAGTTTTTTTTGTGTGGAAGTTTAAAAAAAATTAAATTGGTTAATGTTTCTTTTCTATTTCTGTTTGATAGGTTAGTTGAGTTGACATCTGCCCTCCAGCATCTTGTGACATCATTAACCATGGAGATCAACCATCCATTGCTTCCAGCCATAGCTTTTCTTCAGCAAAAACAATGAATCTGTCATGTCCAGATCAGAATCAAGAAGAATTAGCACTTTCCACACGGCAGGCGTCTGCAGATGACATTCCAAAATTTCCCAAAATGTTTCAAAAATATCAAGATTATTGAATTTCATTACCATATTTGGAATGATCATGAGAAATGCATTGAAATAAGTACAAACATGCCTAGTATTGGTTCAGTAATTCTTGAGATAGACAGTGAATTTGGGAAATGTTTCTGAAAAATCTGTTTTGTATTTTGTAAAACCAATAGCTGTGTGGTAAGTGTTATCATCCATTACTTCTGGTCATAATTTCTCTTCTACTCAAGCAATCAACGAATCTGTGATGTTCTTATAATCAGGGAGATTAAAATTCTGTTATTTTTAACCTTAGCTTTCCCTTAAATCACAATCAATCATCTGTATTTTCCAGCTGAATAAACCATCCGTTACTTCTTCCGGTCAAAGTTTTGGTCAGCTAAATCGATAATCTGTGACATTCTTAACCAAAGAGATAAACCATATGTTATTTCAGGCTGCCAGTGTGTGTTGTAGCTAATAATAGACGTTATTCGTAATTGGCGATTTCAAGCTAATGAGGGAGACATACTCTGATGTGACATCTCTAATCATAACGAAAGCGAGGCCAATAATGGTAAATTACGTAAACATTGTAGTCATGTGACGTAATTTACCATTATTGGCCTCGCTTTCGTTATGATTAGAGATGTCACATCAGAGTATGTCTCCCTCATTAGCTTGAAATCGCCAATTACGAATAACGTCTATAGGGATAAATCATGGTTTACTTTGAGTTAAAGTTTTTCAACAGTAAATATGATATGGCTGTGTTGTTCCTGATTATGGGGATACAATAAAAAAAAATCTTCCACGACTTTCCTTCAGTAAAAACAAGAAGTCTGACATCATTAACCATAGAGATCAAGTATTCTTACTTCTTGCCATAGCTTTTCATAAAAAAAACCTTGCTGTATGGGCCTGACCGCTCCACTTTTTTTTCTTCTTCAAATATTGTTATTTTTCTCTTTGTTAAGAAATTCTTTTTTTGGAAACTATGACGCTTTAAATCTTTGGGTAACGATTTCAAAAATGATATGTGCTATTGAGTTTGAGTTTAGGTGTAATAAAAAACTGGGTGAAATAATTGTCTTTAAACGTCACAAAAAGCGTTTATATTAATCACATCGGTGAATGTGTGTATTAAGTTAATATGTTCCTAACAAGTATTTAAACTTTCACCGTTGCAATTTGTATCAGACTATTTTTATATCCCGTTATTATAGCTAGCATTAGATAATGTAGTTGTCGTAATAGACTATCAATACCCATAGGCTTTTCAAACGTGCTAGTCATACAGGTGTGGGCAAAACAGACATAGTATCAGGCCATGCGTTTTAAGTTGGGCCGGTATCGTGTGACGAACTTAAAATTGGTGAATATCGCGTGTATTTTCATTTGAATGGCGATAACTTTTCTATACTAGGCAATACCCCCACAAAAGTATACATTTTCTTGATTAAAATTGTCTTAGGAGTTCAAAAATGCACTTAAAATTAACATAGGATGAACCCCTAGAAGGTTATGAGTTTGAAAAGGTCAACAATTTATGAAAAAAATCTGCTGAGAAAAAAAATATATGAAAAAAATTCTGCATACCCTACAAGGTTAATTATTGCAGATTTGAATTCCTGACAGTTAAAGCTTTCCAAGCATATCTACAAGGTTAATTATTGCAGATTTGAATTCCTGACAGTTAAAGCTTTCCAAGCATATATAACTTTCTATATCTAGGTAATGTTTACAGTATTTTGCACCGGGCTGGAAAAAATGTCATTTTGTGAAGAAAAAAATCTGACATACGAGGGGCAGTCAATAAATAATGAAAGTGATCATGGTATGGGATGCATGAGTGATTCTATTGAGGGGATAATGTGATCAATACAAAGTATGAACCTTTGTCTTTCAAACAATACACTTTTGGATTTTTAAATGTGAACTATGACGTCATAGCACTGTCTCAAAGTAAGTACACTTGGGACACTGCTAAATCAGTTATTTGGCGGGAAATTTGAATTGTTTTTATGAAACACGTGGTAAGAAGATTGCATAACATGACATCAGAAGCAGGTAAATCCCGATTTTTTTTCCCGCATAAATATGATACTAAAGACAATAACCTTAATCCCTGTGTAATTTGGAATGTGTAGTATGAGAGGAAAAAGTAAGGAGAAGCAATTTAATAAAAGGTATACAAATATCAGTATTTCAAATAGCTAATTTTTATTTAAAAATGCCCAGTCAGTGAATCACTAATATGGCGGAAAATCAAACAATTTAGGAAAAATTCAAGCAATTAACCAGTTTGGAAGATTCCATATGATAGTTAACTAATTATCTGAACTTATTCGCATGAAACCTGCAGAAAAAATGCGCATGCGCAGACGGCAGATAATTTTGAAACGGGCCAAAAATGGCTAAAATCATGAAATTTACCAGATAAAAGCTTACTGTGCCTTCAAATTCTAATCAGAAATAATGAAAAATGTTTAAATCAATGTGTAAACATATTGTGATAGTCAAAATGAAGATATACAGGAATGTATCAATCAAAGATGGCTGCCACAACCTCTCTTATTACTGTTATCTTTAGAGCTACTAGATATGTATTGTGTAAGTAATCGTCATATAATTTTAATGGTTTCAGGAAATTTTATGAACAGCTCCTTTTGAAATCCCCACTATTATTGCTTTACATCCCACAACAATTTATTAAATTATAATCCCTCTGTTGTTCTTTATCCTTTGTTGTTTTCTAAGGTATATTATTGTGGATTTTGCTAAATAAAAGCGTATTTGAGATGGTCCCTTCTTGTTCGTATTAAGGCATTCAGATCTAAAAAAAGAGTGTCAAACAGAGATAAGTGTGTATTCTAACTATGTGCCAAGTGTTATCTGTTCTTATGCTTGCACTGCCGAGATATACGCAAATGTATCAATCAACCCATATTCAACATATTACATATCCAGCCAAATAATTGGCAGATTTCAGTCAGTGTCTGAAACCTATTGTGTTTATGTTAATGACGTTACATAACCAAAGGTATCTAACAATCCAAAAGTGTATTGTTTGAAAGACAAAGGTTCATACTTTGTATTGATCACATTATCCCCTCAATAGAATCACTCATGCATCCCATACCATGATCACTTTGCCTAACCGTATGTGCTGGTAAAAGACGCTGCGTCGGTACATATCCATCCAGTCATACACATGTAGTTCTTCAATGCATTGCGGGTCTGTAATTATTGATTAATTCTTTATTAATTAAGGTGATTACCCATTATTAAACATCTAAATTTTTCAAATCAGTTTATTTACCAGAGTTTATGTACTTAGATGCAACAATTTCATTCCATAAACATGATTTAACTCAATTGCACTGAACTGTACTGTAGATGCCAAATTTGCTGCGCCGGACTCTCCTGCGCCGGACTCTCCTCCACCCCTGATGTTGGTTAATTAGCCATTAATTAACAAAAAATGACAACATTTTAACACATGCTAATACTTTTATCTTCTTGCCCTGCATAAGAGCTTTATTTTGATACCAAATTTAGCTATGTAGGTGGTATCTTTATACAAGAAATTGAATAGACAATGTCATTTTTGATGTGCCGATGTCACAACTCTACCTTTTTGCAGGCCCAGTTCAAAACGTATGGCCATCAGCTCCACATAACATGCAGAGTGTAAATACAAGTTTATGACCTTTTTCTTTTCCCTGTTCTTTTCTCATCATTGATCTACTTAATATTTTTTTTATAAATTCATGTCTTGTGAACAATGATCTTTCTGATGATTAGTTTGGTATAAATAGTGGAATATCATTCATGGGCAGTATGGGTAGTGGGAATTTAGAAGTGTTAAGGGGGGACTGAAGGAAGTTACTTTTTGAATTTTGTGAGTGCTTTAATTATTGAACTATGACTCAAATATATAAAAGTATATATTTTAGGAAATATTGACAACAAAAATTACAAAGAAGTGAAGAAAATAAATGAAAAAATCACTTTTTTTGCGCTTTTCGGTCAAAATTTCAATTATTTTTGTTAGCTTTGTTGAACATTTTTGGGTCAAAGTGATTTTTTGTGATATTCTCAAATAATCAACATTTTGGGTCAAAATTGACACAACATTTGAATTCTCTGATCCATTTCCTTCCAAAAATGTATACTTTTATATGCGTTTGATTAATAGTTCAATAATTACAGCACTAATAAAATTCAAAAAATCAAGTCAAAAACTTCCTTGAGTTCCCCCTTAAAATGATGGATGTTGAGTTGGGTTTATTTTTTCTTTTCACAGCAGAGTTAAATAATTTAATTTTAATTGTGTAAGTGAGCTAGCTAACCAAAACTAAAATTTACTTTGTGTCTGCATTGGGACAAGCCAGTCACAATAGTATCTTTAAAAACCTGCTATATTTATGAAATATTTAATGATTTATTAGATTTTCAGCCAATGTTAAAGCAGCTGTAGTATATTTAAGTAATCATATCAATTCTTATTGCTTGCCTTTAGTATACTTCACTGTTTTACCGTGTTATTATCCCTTGTTATTGCTTGTTCCCCCACGCTCCGTTGGTATATCTTGCTTTTATTCTTTGTAATCAAAATATGTCAATAAATTTAGTTATGCACAACTTAAGTTTCTTCATAACTGCAAATATAGTTAATGTGTGAATTATGGTATAATTAATTATCATCTTGACTCGATCAATCCATTTTGGCTGGTAAGAAACCTCATTATAGTCTAACCTCTTTTAATCCAGACATAATGAGAACAAGCAATGGCCAGATACAGGAAAATCTAGATAAGCGAATTATGTAATTATGAGTAATTCTGAATTGACTGTCTGAAGTGCTAAAATTGGGACAACAGAAGAGTATTGAATAAGGGGTTATAATTATTTTTTATGTAAGCACTTACATGCACACACTACTACTAACATCTAAAGATAGCCATAAAATGCTTCAGAGTATGAAAATAAATAAAGTGATAGCTTTAAAAAAATGTACTTTCTTTTGGGATTATTCAGCTGGATAACGTAGTTATCCAGATAACAGAGTTAAGACATTGTGCAATTTTCGTTTAATGACACTATAATTCACACATGCATTAACTTCTTAGTTCCTCCCTTCCTGGGTCATTCTCTGTCAAAACAAATTCTGTTACTTTCAACCTTAGCTTTCCCTAATCACAATCGATCATCTGTATTTTCCAGCCGAATAAACCATCCGTTACATTCAGTCAAAGTTTTCGTCAGCCAAATCAATAATCTGTGACATTCTTAACCAAAGAGATAAACTATCTGTTAATTCAGGCTGCCAGTGTGTGTTGTAGCTAATAATAGTCGTTATTCGTAATTGGCGATTTCAAGCTAAAGAGGGAGACATACTCTGATGTGACATCCCTAATCATAACGGAAGCGAGTCCAATATTGGTAAATTACGTAAACAGTGGTGTCATGTGACGTAATTTACCAAAATTGGCCTCGCTTTCGTTATGATTAGTGACGTCACATCAGAGTATGTCTCCCTCTTTAACTTGAAATCGCCAATTACGAATAAATCATGGTTTACTTTGAGTTAAAGTTTTTCAACAGTAAATGATATGCCTGCGATGTTCCTGAGTATGGGGATACAAATAATTGGTTTCTGCCACGACTTTCCTTCAGTAAAAACAAGAAGTCTGACATCATTAACCATAGAGATCAAGTATTCTTACTTCTTGCCATAGCTTTTTATAAAAAACCTTGCTGTATGGGCCTGATCGCTCCACTTTTTTTTCTTCAAATATTGTTATTTTTCTTTTTGTTAAGAAATTCTTTTTTTGGAAACAATGACGCTTTAAATCTTTGGGTAACGATTTCAAAAAGATATGTGCTATTGAGTTTGAGTTTAGGTGTAATAAAAAACTGGTTGAAATAATTTTCTTTAAACGTCACAAAAAGCGTTTACATTAATCACATCGGTGAATGTGTGTATTAAGTTAATATGTTTCAAATATTAGAAGTATTTAAACTTTCACCGTTGCAATTTTTATCAGACTATTTTTATATCCCGTTATTATAGCTAGCATAAGATAATGTAGTTGACGCAATAGACTATCATAACCCATAGGCTTTTCAAACATGCTAGTCATACAGGTGTGGGCAAAACAGACATAGTATCAGCTCCACACAACATTTCAATAGAGATAATCATCCCTCTATTTAAGATCTATGGTTGCATGCTTTCATTTTTAGTATAGATACAAGTTTATGACCTTTTACTTTTCCCCGTTCTTTTCTCATCATTGATCTACTTAATATTTTTTATAAATTCATGTCTTGTGAACAATGGTCTTTCTGATGATTAGTTTGGTATAAATAGTGGAATATCATTCATGGGCAGTATGGGTAGTGGGAATTTAGCAGTGTTAAGGGGGGACTGAAGGAAGTTACTTTTTGAATTTTGTGAGTGCTTTAATTATTGAACTATGACTCAAATATATAAAAGTATATATTTTAGGAAATATTGACAACAAAAATTACAAAGAAGTGAAGAAAAAAAATGAAAAAAAATCACTTTTTTTGCGCTTTTCGGTCAATTATTTTTGTTAGCTTTGTTGAACATTTTTGGGTCAAAGTGATTTTTTGTGATATTCTCAAATAATCAACATTTTGGGTCAAAATTGACACAAAATCAAAAAATCAAGTCAAAAACTTCCTTGAGTCCCCCCTTAAAATGATGGATGTTGAGTTGGGTTTCTTTTTTCTTTTCACAGCAGAGCTAAATAATTTAATTGTAATTGTGCAAGTGAGCTAGCTAACCAAAACTAAAATTTACTTTGTGTCTGCATTGGGACAAGCCGGTCACAATAGTATCTTTAAAAACCTGCTATATTTATGAAATATTTAATGATTTATTAGATTTTCAGCCAATGTTAAAGCAGCTGTAGTATATTTAAGTAATCATATCAATTCTTATTGCTTGCATTTAGTATACTTCACTGTTTTACCGTGTTATTATCCCTTGTTATTGCTTGTTCCCCCATGCTCCGTTGGTATATCTTGCTTTTATTCTTTGTAATCAAAATATGTCAATAAATTTAGTTATGCACAACTTAAGTTTCTTCATAACTGCAAATATAGTTAATGTGTGAATTATGGTATAATTAATTATCATCTTGACTTGATCAATCCATTTTGGCTGGTAAAGAAACCTCAATTATATAGTCTAACCTCTTTTAATCCAGACATAATGAGACCAAGCAATGGCCAGATACAGGAAAATCTAGATAAGCGAATTATGTAATTATGAGTAATTCTGAATTGACTGTCTGAAGTGCTAAAATTGGGACAACAGAGAAGAGTATTGAATAAGGGGTTATAATTCTTTTTATTTAAACACTTACATGCACACACTACTACTAACATCTAAAGATAGCCATAAAATGCTTCAGAGTATGAAAATAAATAAAGTGATAGCTTTAAAAAAATGTACTTTCTTTTGGGATTATTAAGCTGGATAACACAGTTATCCGGATAACAGAGTTAAGACAGTGTGCAATTTTCGTCCAATGACACTATAATTCACACATGCATTAAAGGCATATTATGTGATCTTTTCCTCAACATCGAAAAAAATTCCAAGTTACAGAGCGATACGATTCCTAATTACCTCAAAATCATGGTTTTGGAGTGCAAATAAACTTATTTTACTCTAGTTTAAATTCATTCTAAACCATGATTTTGAGGTAATTTGGAATCGTATCGCTCTGTAACTTGGAATGTTTGTACGATCTATGATCAGAAATGTAAATCTGCAAGAAAATCTACCCTGGAAAAGATCACATAATATGCCTTTAACTTCTTAGTTCCTCCCTTACTGGATCATTCTGTGTCAAATTACCCCCCAAAATGGAAAATTAAACCCTACCCTCTTGAAATTGGTTCAAACATGGTTTATGTGGTAACTTTGGCTGAACAAGCTGAAATGTCTAATTCTCTGGCCAAAGTGTCTGCTCTGCAGCATGTCCTCTCTCAATGATTTTGGTCAAAATGGGTGAGACTTCCAATTTGTTTATGCAATTTCATTTCCAAAGACAACACTATCAAACAGTTTGAACCAATGGTTACACATTTATGGTCATTTGGCGGTTACGCTCAGTATGACCGAAATCCCAGAAAAAGGGTGTGTCATAGCGCATGGGCTAAACCTTGGAATTTCAGCTTTTTCAACCAAAAGTCTTTCATATACCAAAATCTGAACACATTTTGAAGAGTGTAAGGTGTAGTTCATTGGGTGATTTGACACGGAATGAGCTACAGTAAAAAAGTAACTTACTAGCTAATAAATAATATGCTAATTACTACAACACTATCGATAAGTAGTGCTTTTCCATGAAATGGTCAGTATATCTTATTAATTAGCATAATATTATTATTACGTGATATTTATACAACATTATTAACATAATTGTTACACTCTTATTTATTATGATACAATATAAAGACATGTATGTTGTGTTTCAAATGATTCATAATCATGTTACATTGAATGGATTTCATTAAACTTTGTACATAACATTTCAATATAATGGTATTGATTGTGTGCTTCTTTATGCTGCAGTTGTACCTCAAAAAGAAAGTTTTCAAAAGAAGCCCTCCCCCACCCACCCCCTACAATTAGATCACGTTTGTTTCCCTAACTCGACATACAATTAGACATTTTGAGAGATCAAAACATTTATGAAATGGGGAAACGCTTGGCTACCCATAGAAAGTGTCCCTTTTTCCATATCATGCTTACTTGGTGCCATATCAATAGTCAGACGGTTCTATAATCTGACGCCTCTATAGTCCAAACAAAAATAAGGTTCAATAGTACAAAGGTTCTATAGTCCAAAAATGAAAAAAGGTTCTATAATCCGAACATGAAAAATGGTTCTTTTGTCCTAAAGCACCAATGAAAAAAAAGAAGATTATAAAATCTATTTCATTTTCGGACTATAGAACCGTCAGACTTTTAGAACCTTTTATATACTTGGAATGGAGCACCTTCGTAATAAAGAACCCTATTTCGGATTTAGAGAACCTTTTATCTGATTCGGACTATCGAATGGTAAATTTACATGGGATTATAGAACCGACGGAATATCGAGCAGTCCCGCTTACTTTTCCCAAAATGGTCACAATTCCGCAAAATTATGGTTTAAAAAAAAATGGCACTTTTCAAGATCCCATACAAGTTATTTTCATTGCATAATACTCCACATTGAATTGGACTTTTTAGAAGATTGAAACACCTATGAAAAGGGAAAACGCTTGGCTACCCACACAAATTTTTCCCTTTTCAATATCATGTTTACTTTTTCCAAAACAGTCACATTTTACCAAAATTATGTTATCAGAAAAATTGGTACTTTTCAAGATCCTATACAATTTTAATTGTAACTTAAAAGTTACAAAAGACATTAATTTGAGTGTCTTTTTTTTAATTAAACATAAAGTCTTTTCTTTTGGTAGCTGGTCTCTTTCAGATGAAAAATAAAATTATTGTTTTATACATGAATAGTCAATTACTTCCCTGAATTGTTCAAAAGTGCCACTTTTTCATTTTTTTAAAGAAAAGTACACACAATATTGAAAAGGGGAAACTGTTTATTATGGGTAGCCAAGCGTTTCCCTTTTTCATAAGTGTTTTTAAGTTTTCAAAACTTATTGTGTGTGATCTAATTTTAGGGTTTAAGGGGGGGGGAGGGGCTTACTTGCTTAGAACCCTTTATGTAAGGCGACGACCCCCCCCCCCCCCCCCCCCTCCCCTCCCACAACCCTGTTCTACAGGCAAACAGGCTTCTCAGATAGGGTCGGTCGGTAGTGCATGTTTTGGTTAATTTCCAAAAATGTTTTTAAAATCCTCAAAAAAAATCACAAATTTTCCAAAAATGTTCATTTTTTTGTTTTGAAAAAAGGATTTTCTTGAGGCATTTCAGGTTTTTTGAACAATTTACTCATCTTTAGCTTTAATTTGATGGAATTTGTGTGGGATTTTCATTTACTGATAATTTTAAGATGAGATAACCTTTCCATCAATCACTCTGATATTATGGTTCTTGTTTTCACAATTTACCTTTCTTATTTTTCTTCTACTTTGACATTTTGATATTCCGCGGGAATTCCCCCATTGAAACAACTACACATATTTTTAGATCTTATGAAAGACAGTATTTGAATCTTCATTGATTCAGAGAAAACATTTTCTTTTTATTTCATTTTCCTCCGTCTTTTTCTTTACTTATATTGCATTCCCACCGGTCATGTAAGTAATAACCTTTAACAGATTTAATTGGACAGCATTTTTGGGATTTATTATTATCCACAGATTATTTTGGTTTTTTAATTTAAAAACGGAAAAGTGATAAATTATTGGAAATATGTTATAAATCATTGAAGTTTTGTCCATCAGTTTTTCTTCCTAGGTAGAATGATCAGTGGGAACCCACATTGGCATATAAAGTATAACTCGATTTATTTACTAACTTAGAGCGTGTTTCTACTGAGGAAGAAACCACTAATAAACGGTAAGTTTGCCCAGTAGATACAGGCAGAACCCGCTAAGAAACGGTATTTTTGGTAATCCCAAAAACCTTCACAAACGAGGTTTGGAACCGGTAAGAATCGGCAATAAACCCAATAAAAACATACTTTAAAACCAAGATGGCCGCCAAAATGGCTGCCTTAAACGTTTAAATAGCCTATAACATCGTATATATCATTGCATCATATTCACCAAGTAATATGTACTAAACTGCTAAACTACAGCTTTTATGAACGACTCACCGCTAAGAAAGTTTTGATTATTTATCGTTTTCCAAAATGGCCTCCAAATAGTTAAAGTTTATGTTAAATGATGCCTAAAACAGTTGTTTTACATTATGTATGACCATACTATACTATACAGGGTGAATCAAAAAGACTGCAATAGTGGAAAGAAGCCATTTTGTTTTCAAAACCAAAATGAATTTTAAAACTCTTTAAACGTTGCAAGAATGATGTATTTAATCCTAACTTTGTGTGAAAAAATGAAGTCGATCGCATTTTTTCGTTTGTCTTTGGTGACCCTCTTTGCTGCACAACCAAATTTACCTGTTTGTCCGCGAGCACAGTGATTTTCATTCGAAATGGCACACATTGCATTTTCATATTTGAATATTCCGATCCGCCAACTACAAAATGGAAAATGTCAGTTTTATATTGAAATTTAGAACATTATATGCTTTCATAGCATGGGTATGATTATAAATGATTATGCTAACTCACATGTAAATAAGAAAGGATACATCAAATTCCAATAACATCACAAATGAACTCAAGTTTCCACATTTGAATGTGAGGCACATTTTGTGATCTGATGCTTATTTTGGGTATCTCGTGGACAAACGTGTGAAATGGGTGCACTGGTCAAAAGGTTCACCAAAGGCAAACGGAAAATGACATTGACTTCATTTTTTTACGCAAAGTTAGGATTAAATACATCATTCTTGCACCATTTAAAAAGTTTTAAAATTCATTTTGGTTTTGAAAACAAAATGGCTTCTTTCTCACTATTGCAGTCTTTTTGACTCACCCTGTATGTACCTATAAAAGCTAATAGAATAGTATTCAATATAAATGTGATTGGATGTAGATCTTACGTAGTTGAAGTATTTTTAAATGACCAAGATGGCAACCAAATAGGTTAAAACGGCTGAAGAGCAGTACTATTTTACTGTCTCGTATTAAGTGCTCGTTAAATATGACCAAATAATAGCTTGATATCCATCCGTCAACTCATTCCTCCTGTGTCAATGCACGATTAGAGGGTACTAAGCTGGTCATCTTGATTACCAACTAATTTACTGACCCGAGCTGTCATCATGGCCAGAGATGTTTATTTAATGACACTTACTGACTATTAATTCGATCCAAGTGATAATGTAATAACTCTGGGAGACCATTGACACAAATTAATTGTATAATGACCACGGGTGATAGTTTATTAACCCTGAATGACCATTACATTACCACCGGTGATCATTTAATGACCACATTCCTAAGTAATCATTTAATGACCCAAACGGTCGCTTCATAACAACAGGTGTCCATTCAAATGACCATTTAATGACTCAACATGATCATTTGATGTCTCTGAGCGATTATTCAATGACCCCAAGTGATATTCTAATGATCCCAAGTGACATTCTAAGGAGACATCATTTAATGTCCCAAGTCGTCATTTAATATCCTCGGGGGAATGACCCCAAGTAACTATTTATTGGCTCGATCCAAGTGATAGTGTCATAACCCTATCAAGTGACCATTGCCACAAAGTGATTATTTAATAACCCCAAGTGATCATTTATTGACCTTGAATGATCATTTCATTACCCCATGTGATCATATAAAGACCACGAGTGATACCAAACGGTCGCTTAATAACCCCAGGTGATCATTCAATGACCCCAAGCCAAGTGACCATTTAATGACTCAAAGTGATCATGACCATGAGTGATCACTTAATTACCCCAGGTGATGGCATTATTGACCGCAAGTGATACCGCAATGACTCCAAGCAATTAAGTAAATAAAGGATATGTTTATTTATGAATTCATGCAACTATCTAGGTTAACTTGGTTAAACCTGATTGATGATCCTTTTGGATATTTCAACTACTAAAAGTAGGTTTGTTCCATGGACTGTGCTTTTGCAAGCCTATCACCATAAATTCACTAACCTATATGTTTAGAAAGTTAGATACTGGTATTTAGCTATACGTATAATGATAGATAAAGTTCATATCTGACTATATTTTAGTTAATTTTAAGCCATTTTGGTAATTTGTTATGACCATTTGGTAGTTATCTCAATCAATTATATACTACGTATAGTCATTTATAATGTGACACGGCTTTTTCGGTCATTCAACATTAATTTTAACCAACTGGCGGCCATTTTGAAGAGTGATAATTAAATCTCAACTGTCCCAAAGGTGAGTCGTATAATTATCTAAAAACATTTAATAGTATAGCAGTTTAGAACATGTGGTGAATGTGATGCACTGTTGGACGCCATCTCGAATAACCCCTAAGGATTCCAACATTAATCTGTATAAGAACCTTGAAAGGAAGTTCAAGTGCACGGAAGTACCCCTTATATACGCCTCTAACTAACTACCGGTATATGATTATATACCATCATGTTGAATAATCCCCTGAATGTCCCTTAAATGTTATATTTTAACCTATTTGTCACCAGAAAAACTCTATAAATGTCATAGACCATGTCAAACTAGTTTGCTGATTTATTCCAGCACCGCCTGATACATTAAGCAACTAGCAAATAGAGGTGGCAAATAACACTACAAAAAACTGAGAAAAGTGGCCTATATTTTATCAGCTTTAAGTCCGAATTGCTCCTTAAATATAGCTTAAATCAGGTCAAACTGATTACTGGTGGATAGTAATAGTACAATGTTCAACGATATTAATAACACAAAAGCTCAACAATTACATTTTCCCCCCAAAATGACCTTTTTATCCTGAAAATGACTCAAATCTATTTATAATTGTGTCACCCCCCGTCGAACTGTAAAATAGCCGTGATAAATTTCTTTTGAACACATTTATTGCCTTTGGCTGGTCTACTGACAGGTAAATAAAAATTTATATACAATATACAAAACCATGGTCCCCATTGAAACATGGAGAACCACTGACGGACGAGCACAAAATATGCAAATACAGTATACTAGTATTTTTTCTTGGCATGTGCTCGTCCCATGGTACAAACCTTGCACCGAAAACCAAGTCATCGATTCTCCAATTTTGGATCTAAAATTGTGACATATCTCAAAAAAACTACTCCTCCCACTTCCTTTGTAAATTGTTTACTATAAGGATTTATGTCAATAAAAACCAATGCGCGACGAATTTGTTTTATTTTACACAGAAATGTCAATACACACGATGACCCAGCTTATGGTGGAGCGATTCTGTAATGCCTCTGTAACCTTCAGGTATCCTGAGTGTGGTTCTTTACACTTTAATAGGACTAGGCTTATCAAAACAGTGCCCATTTTTAACAACAGTGGGTATGAAATACACTTAACAAATGGTTAAATAATTATACTCAACTTTTGGGTAACTGTTGATGAAAACATGTAACCCAATATTCGGATATATAATACTAATAGATCTGATGAAAACATTATAACTGAATAGCGCAATACGATATGTTTTTCCTATGCGTCTTTTTAGAACAGTCTTCACTGATTGTTAATAGCTAATAATGAAATATAACCCTATTATTATGGGGGATAGGCTTTTCAATGGATATTCATAGTAGGGGAGAGCAGGGAGCGTACACACCCTCGGGCAGGTTCGCCCACCACGTAATTCTCATCATTGCGGCCACTGGTTTAATTTGACGAACACACAATATGTTCCGCTGTTTGTTGCGAGCTTCCAATGATAACACCGCAAATCTACGTATATATGTTTATCAAAATGATGATCATTTAATGATCATCTAATAAAAATTCCATTAAAATGGAATGGGGACGGTCAAAAGGAAATGGCGATATGATGCAAATAGAAAGAGGCAAAATAGCAGCATTTGTAAAAGTGCTATGTTATGCGGCAGATGAATCAATCGCAAAGATGCTAATTGTGAAAGAATTTTGTGTTGCATGAATGTGAAAGAAATATATATTACAGTATAGTTTATTTGTGTATCAATACATAGGCATGTCAGCGCGCCACGTAATTGCGCTTGTATAAATACTGGAAGTGCCAGAGTACCAATAAACATGTGGAGATACATACACGTGATCAATGATTAGCGCAGGTTGTTTTAAGTTACATCGGTAGCGAGCCGAACCCTATAGCGTGGGATTAGCAAACTGATGAAATTTAGGTCTTTCTACATACAGATGGAGGCAGCCATGTTTGATTTTTGTAGTCTTTTATGCCACATTTGTAAAATATATGTACCATAATGCAGCATAGTTTATCAGTTCCCCGCAGCCTGTGATGGAGTCAAAGGTATTTATTTTTTAGTCTGTTGATGTATTGGCAATACGGTACTTCCAACAGAGACACAAAATAGTTAATACTTGTTTGAAGGAGAAACCATGCAGATAGGACGTCAGTCAGCATAGCAAGTGTTCTGATATTAAGGAAGAATATGGCACTACCTGAACATGTAACCGTGTATAAAATCATAGAAAGCCATAGAAAGTACACAGACACAAGCATGAATTGTAATTTTGTTTTATAACAATTTCAATACAAGAATTTGTTTGCCCACTCAATTGAAATTGAAATAAAGAAACTTTTTTATCAGGAATGACAATTTTGTGTGCGGCTTGATATATTAAAGAAAGGTTTTGTTTTCATTAGATTCCATGTTTATTTGGGAACTAATAGCTCTGATCTGGCAATCATAAATCAAGCCAAATATAATGTAGGCCTAGCCTTTACATCATGTAACCTATTTTTTACATAGAGTTGTGGCTTCGTGAAAATACAGAAATATAGGAGGAAAGGGTCAATTAATTTTTAAAATGTTTAAATACAGTAAGACAAATGCTCCCTTCCACTTATGTCTAGAAAATCGTAAATGGAAGTATCTTGGGCAAGCGCTATACCGTTTATAGTTAGAGGGAAAGTTATCTATTTTCGTTTGTGTATGGAAAATACAGCATTTTCCATAGTATATTGGTATTAACCAGATGATTTAACTTACTCCCCATTCCAAAAAATGTTTACAAAACATGCCTCTTTCTTTTCAGACGGCCTTACATTTTGAATTTCCGTTGGTTTCAATGTAATAATGGATTTCAATTATGTGACCCCATAAAATTCATCACACGTTGGTACTAAATTATTTCATCCTAAAACCGCTGGAGTTGGATAACCAACTCCATGCAGTGTCAGTATCATTTTTTGAATTTAATCCGTTGTTAGCGTTCGTTCCATTCACGTAACCTCGTCCGGCATCGTCTGTTTCTTTTAGACCGCCACTATACTGCCCTCGATTATTTTATAATGACATCATCGTATTCATCGATAGAGGGCAGTATTATCAAATTACTAACAGGTATGAGAGATAGACTATGTCAAGATGGCAGCCCCCGCGTATGTCTAGAAACACCAAAATGTGTAAAATACCGCAATCTGATGCTATAAGGGAGACGGCTCGCTGCGCGATCCGTCCCCCAAAAACCAGTTTTACATCAAACAAAAGTGAACGTTCTTCCATTTTTGATATTGATTTTTTCTAAAGATATTCGTATAGAAGATTTTAATGTAAATCATTTTAGTTAGGTATGTGATTGGTTATTGATTTGATGCAGTTATAAACCCGTATATTCCGCAAAAAAAATTATCCATCCCATCATTTTATTTTGGAAGAAAATCACATTTATTTATTTATTTATTTGTTATTCGGCAAAATCGACATCAACAATACAAAAATAATCAAGCACATAATAAACATTTTATGAGGCCTGAGCCAATGGCGAACTTGCCCCGGCCTAGTGGACGAACCTCTGGGGTTGGGCAAGTTCACCATTTTGAGTATCCTTTATTCATCCTTTTACTACGCAGCTAGTACGCATATCATTTCATGTTGCGCCCTCGAGTAGCGTATCGCGGCCCGAAATCCCGTGTCTTGTGTTTCGTATCGCGACCCGAGATTTCGCGGTATAAACTCTTACGCGAAATTTCGGGTCGCAATACAAAACACGCGACACGAGATTTCAGGCCGCGACACGAAATACGTGACACGCGATCGAAAAAAGATCACATATTATTAAAGGACAAACTATGTGATCTTTTCCAGGGAGCGCCCTCTATTTATGATTTTTTTTAGAAAGTAGATTTTCTTGCAGATTTACATTTCGGATCATAAATCATGAATATTTCTAAGTTACAGAGCGATACGATTCCCAATTACCTCAAAATCATGGTTTTAGAGTGAATTTAGAGTAAAAATAAGTTGTTGGCGCAGACTCTGACAGTTTATTTTCACTCTAAAACCATAATTGTGAAGTAATTAAGAATCGTACCGCCCTGTAACTTGGAATGTATATACGATTTATGATCAGAAATGTAAATCTGCAAGAAAATCTGCTTTCAATTGTTTTTCGAGGATTGAGGGCGTTCCCTGTAAAAAGATCACATAATATACCTTTAATGTAAATGGGTCCATTTAATCTTTAAAATTGACGTCTCTAGGCCATTTCAAATGAAAATGGGGCGCAACACTCCCGCTCTCCCCTACATTCGTTATGAAGATGGATGAACCAAATATACCAGTTATAACCCACTCAAACTGCTGTGTAATGGATAATGCGAAATTGTTCACGCCTGATATCTAATAATATAAATACAATATTTTTAGATCTCATGAAAAAATGTACCTTTGAATCTTTTCGTGCAATACGATATGTTTTCCTACGCGTGTGTTAAGAACAGCTTTCACTGTTTTAATAGCTTATATACGAGTTACAAAGTGGATAGGTTCACCAGTTATTTCAATTATGAATGAATTGAAAGTATCACGTTATTCTGTTTATAAAAGTAGTCTGCTTACATGTGTTACTAGTTCTCGGGGGAGCGGGGGGGGGGGGGGGGGGGGGTTGGGGGGGGTTGGGGTGGGGGGTGGGGGTGGTAGCACTCAACATTTGTTTTGGTAGGGGTGTGCCACCCAGGGTCTCAAAAAGGGGGTGGGGTCGGAACTGAACTGAGAGAACTTTATGACGAAAAATGGGGTCTTAAAACTGATTTTCTCGAAAAAGTCTTAAGAACTGGTTTATTTTTCAAATTTGATAAGAACGCAAATTTGCAAACAACTTGGGTTTTTAGTTATATAGATAGTTAGATTGATGGATCGATAGATTGGTAGATCGATAGATAGATATAGATCTATCGATCTTTCAATCTATCAAACTATCAATCTAATAATCTATCAATCTATCAATCTATCAATCTATCAATCTATCAATCTATCAATCAATATATCTATCAATCTATCTCTCTATCTATCAATCTATCAATCTATCAATCTATCAATACATCAGTACATCAATCTATTAATACATCTATCTATCAATACATCAATCGATCAACCTATCATTTTTTTATGGACTAAAAATCCTAAAATCACGAAAAAACAGAATGTCAGAAAAAGGGGTCGCCTTATGGAAACACCCGTCAAGGAACGCCATTGCATTACGTACAACTGTACAATGTAATTCACATTCATCAAACTGCACACGCGGTTATAAAGGTGAACATACCGTTAAACTTCATCTATAAGCACCCATTGACTAATAGTTGATAAGCAGAGAATAGATAAAAGGTATGAGCGCCCTCTTTTGATCTAGAGAAATTAGCACGAATTTGTTTAGTGTATTCGATATTCAATAATATAAAGTTGTATTACTATCTAAATAATTTCATGGACAGACGAATTGCTCAGTTGGTAAAGCGCCCGGTAAAGCGTCAACTTCAGTATCACGAGGTTGGTGGATCAATTCTCAACTACACCTTTTGCAATTTCTTTTGAAATCCAAGTGATATAGAAATTAATGCAAACTTGAATGTAAAATTATTACTCAATTATACTAGCTTTATTGTTATTTTTCAAAAAACAAGCGCATAATTAATTTGATTGTATAAAGTAATGATCTTAATAGTCCAACCTTTTTATAAGCTAAAACACATTTATACTACAAATTCACCACAGCAAAATGTATTCATTGGCTTATTTTAAATGTTTCACACAGTAATCTTAAACGTTTCCTTCATCATGATTTAAGGGCAAATTATGATGATGCATATTATGTTGGTAGATCAAGTTAAGCAACAAAATGAAAGTAACTATGCAAACCACTATAATCCTGGTCTCACGACAGGATTATAATTGAATGGCTATTAAATCAATTTATTTTCAATAAGATAGAGGGCCGTCCATTTATACCGACCCATCAATCATACATGTAGTTATAAAACAGTATCTGACATAGCACTCCCGTTTAGATCAATTGGTAAAGCCAGCGCCAACAGTTTGGGCTAGGGCAATTGTGATCGCAGGTTCCAGATGGCAATACCTGGTTCGAATCTCACTTCAAGACTTCTTCTTTTGGAAAGGTCATAATTTTCAAATTCTTGACAGTGTTTTATTTTTATCATGAATGAACAAGGAATCTATCTTTTACGTTGGTTTTTTTATATATATATATTTTAAATGAAACAAAATTTAATCAAACTGGACACGCAAGCCATGGCCAGTCAATAACGTTTTGACTGTTTGCCTGTTGTTCTCATTGATTCGAAACGCGATATTACACGTTTGTGCCATACCTATTCTTGGAGAAACACAAAGCACAAAACAAATAAAACAAAACTGAGTGGAAAATAATAAAAGAAATCACGCG
Source organism: Ophiura sarsii (assembly GCA_035610835.1). Lineage (NCBI taxonomy): Eukaryota > Metazoa > Echinodermata > Ophiuroidea > Amphilepidida > Ophiuridae > Ophiura > Ophiura sarsii. Next base: position 14,653,507 of record CM069454.1, on the reverse strand, counting down.
AAGGACTTATTTACGGCACCATCCATCTTTTTAAGTCTGTTTAAGTTTTTCGGAACTATAATACACACGTTTGACGGATTGCCTTTAAATTGCACGCCTAATGAACATGTCATAGTTTGAGCAGCTCACGTGGTATTGAAGGTCATGCATTACATTCATGTAAATGGTAGTATAGTGGCCACGTGTTATTGATTTATAACGGATTAGTTTTAGAGTTACGAAACTGTGTCTATACATGAAGCTTCATGGTCTATATCACTAAAGAAGTCCTCTGCCCCAAATTCGATAGACATGCTACATGCTTGTATCATGAAGCTAATGCTTGTATCGATCAACTGTGAACCATATACATGTACATGTACATGTATGTGTCTCTATAAACTCAATTAGGAATTGTCATCTAGAACCAACAATGGCCAACTACTCACAAAAACCACAACTTAACAAAATACCATAAGTAGCTGAACTGAAAAGCAGTGAATTATAATCAACGTATTGTCTCATTGTACTCCATCCATGCATGTCTTCACAAAAATACTAAGTCGTTGAGGTTGATTTAAATGTTTGTACTATTTATAAACGATTGTGATAGCATTAAAATTAAAATAAAAAATAGTAGAAAGAGAGGAAAAAAAAGAGGGAAAACCCACATTAAAGACGAAGATAGATTCACTATTTATTCATGGTAAAAACAAAGTTAAGAATTTGATATACACCGTAAATATTTATAAACTTTCCAAAAGAAGAAGTCTTGAAGTGAGATTCGAACCAGGTATTGCCATCTGGAACCTGCGATCACAATTGCCCTAGCCCAAACTGTTGGCGCTGGCTTTACCAATTGATCTAAACGGGAGTGCTATGTCAGATACTGTTTTATAACTACATGTATGATTGATGGGTCGGTATAAATGGACGGCCCTCTATCTTATTGAAAATAAATTGATTTAATAGCCATTCAATTATAATCCTGTGAGACCAGGATTATAGTGGTTTGCATAGTTACTTTCATTTTGTTGCTTAACTTGATCTACCAACCTAATATGCATCATCATAATTTGCCCTTAAATCATGATGAAGGAAACGTTTAAGATTACTGTGTGAAACATTTAAAATAAGCCAATGAATACATTTTGCTGTGGTGAATTTGTAGTATAAATGTGTTTTAGCTTATAAAAAGGTTGGTGTGAAACATTTAAAATAAGCCAATGAATACATTTTGCTGTGGTTAATTTGTAGTATAAATGTGTTTTAGCTTATAAAAAGGTTGGACTATTAAGATCATTACTTTATACAATCAAATTAATTATGCGCTTGTTTTTTGAAAAATAACAATAAAGCTAGTATAATTGAGTAATAATTTTACATTCAAGTTTGCATTAATTTCTATATCACTTGGATTTCAAAAGAAATTGCAAAAGGTGTAGTTGAGAATTGATCCACCAACCTCGTGATACTGAAGTTGACGCTTTACCGGGCGCTTTACCAACTGAGCAATTCGTCTGTCCATGAAATTATTTAGATAGTAATACAACTTTATATTATTGAATATCGAATACACTAAACAAATTCGTGCTAATTTCTCTAGATCAAAAGAGGGCGCTCATACCTTTTTATCTATTCTCTGCTTATTAACTATTAGTCAATGGGTGCTTATAGATGAAGTTTAACGGTATTTAGGTCACGCAATGTGGTTAACCGTGATAATGACATACTTAACATAAAGATTAGTAGACATAACATTAATAACTATCACTTATGTAAATGTGAACACATTTAGGTATTCTACATATTAGCCTACGCTACAAATAACTACAACAGTGTCGCAGCCAGGTTGGGGGGGGGGGGGGGGGGGGGGGGTAGGGGGTGGAAAGAAATAAAAGTACAATTTGGTCTTTTACACTAGTCTTGCCATGATTGAGGTACATGTTGGCTTTAAGGGGGGACTCAAGGAAGTCACTTTTTGAATTTTGTGAGTGCTGTATTTATTGAACTATGGCTCAGCCTCAAATGTATACAAAATTATACATTTTTGGAAAGGAAATAGATCAGAGAATCCATATTTTGCCTCAATTTTGACCAAATAGGTTGATTTGTTGAAAAAATCACAAAAAAATCACTTTTTTTACCCCAAAAATTCAACAAGGCTAACAAAAATAATTTTCAATTAAAAATTCATAAATTTATAGATTATGGACACTAACTAAGGGACGATTTTTTTTTAAAACCTTATCAAATATTTTTTGAACTTTTGACCAAAAAGTGCCAAAAAAGTGAGAAAAAAAAGAAGTCCATATTTCCATGTGTTTGCGTTGCATTCACCAGTTGCCATCAAAAAGAATGTCTGTCTTTTCCAATTTTTATATTTTTATATTACGGTTCCGCTGAGAAGACACTTAGTATTGGTGACAATCCCATTAGTCACGTCAGCCTCTTAATACGTATCGTTTGGAAATTCCTCTTAACCGGGTGCACATTTAACGAAAAATAAAACCCAAAAACAACAAATCAAAACAAAGATATGGTTTCAAAATCGGTTCATGTTATATATTTAAGTTCAAGAACACTTTTCCTTTAATTGGACCATTTACATATTCTTAATTCCAATGATTGAACCTAAACTTGATGAAGCAAACATGATTTAGGTCACACTATGTTCATTGTGTAATCGGTCGTGATAATGACATACTGAACATCAAGTCAATTAACGTAAACAACATTAGCAGGAATTCCGCAGTGTGAACACGTTAATGTGACATAACCAGGACAAATAACCCATTTGTCGAGAATTTGTCAATTTTTTATCTCTGCTCATCATTGAAATGCAATTTAGTGCACATTGTAAATGCCACACGCATATGATAAGTGGCACCTTTTGCATAGCCCTTAAAAGTTCTCAAAAGAAGGTTCCACATAACCATCAAATGTTCAAAACGTATAGGATGAACAAGACAGAAGTTCTTTATAGAACTTCAAAAAGGTTCAGTATGGAAATTGTAGAACATAAAACTTTAAATTGATTAAATGTTGTGTCTCACAATTCGCATGTTCAGGGACACTTTTTAAAACTTCATTAGAAAATCATCCCATGCTTCCAAAAACTATTTTGTAGAACGTTCTATAATATAATACTGATTGGTTTCACTGACAAAACCGAGTTTAAACAATCTAAGGGATCACGTCAAAACTCGACCGCCCGTTGACCGCCGGTTACGGCCGGTTCCGCCCGGTTCTCACAAAACGTGTCGTCTGTTATAATATACACACATAATGAGGTCAAATAGTTACACTCTGGTGAACACGACCGGTTGAAAGTGCCTCGTCACACGCGTGAGCAATAAAAGTCTCAGTTGACAACCAGTACAATGCAGCTATTGATTCTCGCTGGGGTTGGCTTTTTCAATCTGTTTATAGCTCAATTAACTTTTTAAAATCAATACCGAAAGTCTATGAATGGTTATTTTTATAGAACGATTATAGAGAGAGCTATTATGACCGCAAAGTAACAGATTGATAGTGTAAATTGGTCCGGTTACAGCATTAAGTCAACCGGCAGTTGTTCAGTGTTGCATGCGTGAATATTCATATACCAGTAAAACATTTGACCTGAAAGAATCGGGCGGAACCGTACGTAACCGGCGGTCAACGGGCGGTCGAGTTTTGACGTCTCCCCTAACACCTGTCAAAACATAGTAATACTTATCGAATTTGTTACCTCTATTATACCTAAACTCAAAAGCAATACATGCGACAAGGGTCTTCTCTCAATCATTTCATTTTAATAGTAATAATGAAGCCGAATGCGACCGGATATAGACTTTTTATTAAAATCGTGTACCTTTCGGGCATCTTACTTCACCAAATCAGGAATAGTGTATAACACTTTCCACGCGGCAATTAGTTTCACCATATACAAAACAGAATTTTCGGAATTTTCTTCCAATTTTCAAGGTCTATCTCAAGAATTATTGAACCAATACTAGGCATGTTTGTACGTATTTCAATGCATTTCTCATGGTGAATCTAAATATGGTAATGACATTTAATAGTTTTGTCATTTTAAAAAACCACTTTGTAACATTTTGGACTGTCGTCTGCAGACGCCTGCCGCATGGAAAGTGTTGAGCAATGCCCAGCACTTCTGAAATGTTCTTACATTATATACATTGCCGCAATCTGAAATCAATATTTATTTCAATGATTTAAATTACGAGTTTATTAACCTGAAGTCGCCTGTAGCTTATACGATGTCAGTGACTTAAACCACAAAAAGGTAAAAACAAATATCTCTTACACAAGCTGTCATCAATGAAGTATAACACATGTTTACCCAGATATGACGTACAATTGTCATATGGTCTATTTGAATAAAATTAAAATTTATATAAGCTTGTTCGATGATGTATTCTAAATTTTATATACGAGTATGTACGTCACCACATGATCATATAATAAATGGTAAAGGAGATAACATATATACTAAGGTCACTTAGCGATCCGGGTCGCTCATTACTGAGACTAATATAACTAAGTTATATTAGTCTCAGCTCATTATGACGTTATTTACGTCTCTACAAATGTTTCCATTTTCGGTAGCCGCGACCACACGCACCCAGGTCGCAGCCTCGCTGCAGTTGACTTTAATCCAACTCGTGCGCGACCGGTTGCTGTGAGCGATTTTCTATTCCATAGTTCACGCGAGCGACTCCAAGATCGCCAATATCTGCGACTGGCTAGCATGTTATAAGGATAAAGAATGCAATACGTGCAACCTGCGTTGAAGTGAAAAAGTGCCATTTGGTTCTGACATACACTGGCAGCTAGCCTATCCCCCAATGGCAATTATCTGCAACAGTAAAAGTGTGAATGCAGTGATTGGATGGGACCACTAGTACGTCAAATACCCATGTTTTCTCATCACACGATGGGGGTGGGGCGCGGGTGGTAGAGAGTCAAGATAATTACCGACATCACATGGTTTATTGGTGACATTTTTCAATCTGGTTGTCTACGGCTCTGTGGCAGAATACGAGTGGTTTGCCGTTGAATTTCTTATTGTCGCCGAACAATCCCTTAATTGACCACATCGTCGGTGGTATGACAGTGACATATAGTGTGAAAAACGGAACAATACATTTCCGAGTGTTGCTAAACATTACGTTCCAGCGTCCTGTATAGTTTGAGCACAAGTTTGAGATATAGTCTGACAGGGGCTACTGACAGGTTGAACTGGCCATCATGCTAGTGTTTGTGTTTGAACATGGTGTGAATAGTGTATACACCCTGGACCAGCTGTCTAGGCGACCCAAAAGGCAGTCACTGCAACATTCCTGCGATATGCCTTATTGACATAAAGCCCCATTGGGCTACATTTTAAACTAAAATCTGCTATATATTGTAACTTCTTTTGAAATTTGAACTTTATATTTGACAAAATCTGAAATCGCACTAGTTTTTAAACAAATTGAAGTTCAAACATTGAATTTATTAACACAAGAACTTTGAAAAGTCACGTGTTGGGCTTTAAGTTCCACCCAAGAATTGTTCAATACAACACCATTGACCGCATGCTGGGGAGACCTTGAGGCACAATCTCGCCACATGACTTGGCACACAGGGTGATCTTCAGCCACATTTGGGCTAGTTTTAAAACTAAAATCTGCTCCAGGGATAATATATTGTGATTTTTGTCTTCGAATTTTGAACTTTTGATTTTACCAAATCTGAAAAAGCACTAATTTCTAGGACAAATAAAAGTTAAAGTGTGAATTTCTCAACACAACAACTTTCAAAAGTAAGACTTTGGGCTTCTAAGTTCCACCCAGAAAATTATCCAATTTAATTGAATCTAACTAAAGATGTGTATATGGGTAAACTTTTAACATTTTCTGTCAGAATACTTTTAGCTAATTTCGTTAATATCCAATGGGTTTCACTCGTTCGATCAGCAAACAATATGAACATGATTCATTTATGAACATTAACATTAAAACGGGTTTAACTCCATTTCGCGGACGCGAATTTGTTGCCGCGTCAAATTCGCTCCCGCTTATTTCGCACGACAAATTTCGTTTATACTCCACGCGATAAATCAATCTTCGCAACGTTAAAGTTGTCGTTGCCTAAACCGTGCTTTACAGTCGCCGTTACTTTTGTTTACGATGAATTTAGGGTTTACTTAGAGGAATTTAAATCCACGAATGTTTTGGAAAGGATTTTAGTGATGCTTTCACAAGCAGGTAATGATGCTATTGAAAAGAAGACGAGGAGGTGGTCTTGGTAATAAAAAGAGAACAAAAGCCCAAAATAAAAAAATAAGTAATGTTGATGTTAACAAAGATAATATCTAGCGTTATAGGTACGTGTATAACGTGACGCATTTGTACCACGTGTGGTGCAAACATGTGATGATGCAATGGAAGAGTGTAATATAACCCACTCATCAATATCAGACCAATGGTCTATCTAGCCATGGAAGTAACATGATCTAGCATAGCATACTACACAACCACTGTCTATGATACATCAGGCCTACAACAATATCCGATTGGACTGAGTGCCTATCTGATATCTTATTCAAAAGTGATTTCTGTTCTTACCTTCACTTCCTACATCATTGGCTATCGTCTGCCATCATTATTCTTCTTGTTTAGGTCTTTGTAATCCTTCCGCTGTATATCATATAGATTTGAGTAATCGTGACCGCGTTGATGAGTTTCTCTTTAAATGCATCCATGATGTATGCATATGAAATTGGGATTTTCAATAGCGTGGTTCTGGATTAGATAACCCCTTGACCCACATGCCCAACAGCCAATCAAATCGTTTGTCGCGCGAAAGGTTTTTTCTTTAGCGGAGGTACGATTTTCTTTTTCGAAGGTCATAAAATTCGACCCAAAAAGTTCGCGAAATGGAGTGTACATCGGGCTTAACACACGAAAATCAGCAAAACTGTAATAATTACATTTCTAAAGTCCCCACTAGTACCAAGTCCTTCCTACCATGGGCACAACCAGAATACCACCTCTGGAACGCCAGGGCCTTGGGCAGTGCTTGGCCAGCGATCCTAGTAGCCGCGCTAGGAAATACACAGACGTGGTGTAATAAATCAAATAAATCGGCCAAAGAAGGTCAAGATATATTACCACGGATTCCAGGCAGTATCCGTGGTAAGAAGAAGGCTGGAAATATACAGGCAATGGAACCGTAATGAAAATCTTCATTTCATTTCAAAGTAAGTGCATAGAAATAGAAGTAGAACGTTCAAATTATATTCTCATGTATTTTAAAGGGGAAATTACAGCCTTAAAATGCACACAATAATGGCTCCAAGTTTATACGTCACTAAGTAATAAGACTTTTTTTCTCTATATTATTTGTTGTAATGGAAAATTAGCCTACTAACAGTGGCCTATACACTATACTTAGAGAGGCAATAGAGATAAGGAAGCGAGGGACCTCCACGATGAATCGCGACGAGGGGCAGTACTTCCTCACTCACGTTTTTGATGATCTGTTATCATCTGGTAAAAAATCCCCAGATGATAAATCAACTGGCAACTCCAAGACTGCAAAAAGCGTCATGAGTCGTCAAGATCATCACAATCAAAAGTGTTGACAAAGGATACAGTCGTATCCGAAACGTACACGTGAGTACCTTTTACTTTGGATCAGTAAAATGAACATTCCATATCAGACTATACTTCAGTATGTAATAGGCCTACCACTATCTTTAATTTTAAGCATTCTTAGTAGCCTCTTTAAGTGGCGTATGCACTATACGTTACTATGCAAAAGCAACAATTGTTATTTCTGATTCGGTTGGTTAAACTTTGTTATGGTTAATAGAGTATGAAGTATTAAGTAATTTTAGGCTTTGGGACTTGGTAAAATTGGAGGAAACGCCATTTAAATCATATGATAGACGTTATTCATAATTGGCGATTTCAGGCTAAAGAGGGAGACATACTCGATATGACGTCACTAATCATATCGAAAGTGAGGCCAACCGTGGTAAATTACGTCACTTGTCACTTTAGCTATAGGCTAAATATCACAAAGTTGACAAACATTTACCGTGCGTCACTATGTAAAACCGTATACAATCTATCATGTCTATGGCGTATTTATGTCCGAACGGCAAAATTGTTACTGCTGATATTCCCATATGCATGATAAGAGAGGTCTCAAATGGTCAACGAAATAAACATCGAAGACTTCACTATACGGCTTTCTTAACCAAATAAAGCAGGTTGACCGATGGTTCATTACCCTAGTTAATGGTATAAAAGCTCTCCTAATGGATATTTACATGACTTATTCAAGTCCTCAATTTTTTCTCCTTTCTTATTTTAACCCCAAATGCAGAGGTCAACGACGTTTTCACATTTGCTCAATATCTCTGTAATTAAACATCAGAAGTGGGACAAACTATACATTTTTTACAATCCTTGTGCTCAGTCGAACAATTTGATATGGTTGTCAGCATTAAAGCACCCGCGGGGTTATTGGGGGCTTTTGATATGTGATTCTACACATTTTTATCGACCTACCCTGCAAAAATCAGCTTGTTACCAGCTCTTTCCAGGGTTTGGGCAATATAATGCTAAAATACTTTGACTAAAAATCATTGCCTAGCTTCAAACCCTTCAAACGGGTGTCATAAAGTGCCTTGTATTCTTACAGCAATAGGGCTACGTGTTGATACAACTTGTTTTTCATCAGTTATCTGTATAAAAGCAATACAGGTAGGCCGTTCGGATTTAACGTTTTCTTACGTTTAAAGTATTCGTCGTGTTACGATCAACTGTGAAATGCATTCAGCAAGCTATGTCATGCTTCACCGTCAATTACTTTTTAACCTCATAAAATAATTTACCCCTATAGGCCTACAAATGATTATGGGACACATTTTTTCCCAGTTTTAAAGGGAAATGATTGGCTTGAATGGGTTTATAGCGCAATGAGAAAAGAGGGTGCAAAATGTGTTATGGTTATGAATGTTAGCCTGACCAAAAATCCTTAAGGGAGATTTTCTGCAGCAATAACGTATGATTGATAGCCTGAGTGATAGGGTCTACGAGATTGTGAAATTGATCATATCTTTGCCCGCTTTGTGGTGTATACCTGGGGAGCACATATGGTTTTTCGTTCCCGGTCTGCTGGCACGGGTAGATACCAAAATGTTCCTTGAAGTATGTAGAATACAACCTAGGTATTATGGGGCCCTCACATGTATCCGTGTGAGCTGGGCGGCCCCTTACCGTGTGAAAAATGGGTACGGACGGCGGCACACACGGTGGGCCGTTTCCCGTCCGTTGAACACGTTCAGGGGACTTTGCCGGCCACCGGAGTTTTGAACATGCTCAAAACTCCTGGCGGGTGAGTAAAAGCGGCGGCGAACGATGAGAGCCCCGTATGAAGACGGTATAATGACGGCGCACCCGTTTCGCACCCGTTTCGCGCCCATTTGCAGGGCGGTGATGGACGGTGGTGGACGTCGACCATCTTAGCGACGGGCTGCGAATGGCCACATGCAGCCTGGTAACCGTTCGCGGAACGGACTCTCAGCAGGCATGTTGCAACTCTCTAAATGTAAAAGAGCTAAAACTCACTCTTTCGAGAGCTCTAGGAGGGACAGCTCTTTTTTAAAAGAGCGATTTTCACTCTAAAAATAGTTAAAATCACTCTGAAAAGAGTGAAAATCACTCTTAAAAAGGTGAAAAATCACTGTGAAAAGAGTGAACTTCACTTCTTAGAAGAGCCGTCCCTCCTAGAGCTCTCGAAAGAGTGAGGTTTAGCTCTTTTACATTTAGAGAGTATTATAGATGTTGGTCGTACAAATTCCGGAATGCAAATGAAGCGGCGAGCTTGAGCGCTCAGCTTAAAAAGGGCGGTTTGATGATGTAATCAAGACGTTCCGGCCGGTACCCAGGCGTTCCGACCGGTTAGGAACCGGTATGGAGGTGGTATGCACACGGTGAGGACACGGTGATAACGGTAAGCTAGACATGTATGAGACCGGTGAGCCCGGTACCAGGCCGGTGAGAACCCGGTACAGACCCGGTGTAGAGCGGTATGGACCGAGGACCGGTGAGGAGGTGTTATGCACCCGGTGAGAACGGTAAGCTAGCTACGTATGAGGATGGTGAGTCCGGTACCAGGCCGGTGAGGACCCCGTATAGACCCGGTATATAACGGTATAGACCCGGTGACCACCAACAAAAATCAATGCGCCCGTTGACATTTTTTACAGATTGTTTGGACTCTGTTGATTTTCTATTAGACGGTAAGGTGGCCGCCTACCATTACCGCCCTGCGAACGGGCGCGAAACGGGTGCGCCGTCTGTATACCGTCCTCAAACCGGGCTCTCACCGTTTGCCCCCGCTTTTACTCACCCGGCAAGAGTTTTGAGAATGGTCAAACTTCCTGCCGGGCGCGGATGGCCGGCAATGTCCCCGGCAACGTGTTCAACGGACGGGAAACGGCCCACCGTGTGACATCACCGTGTGCCACTGTCTGCACCAATTTGTCACACGGTAATGGGCCGGCCAGCTCACACGGATACATGTGAGTACAAATGTATTTCACAGAGATTCCCGGAATGTGAGCGAAGCGGCGAGCTTGAGCGCTCAACTTATACAGGGCAGTTTGATGACGTTATCAAGGCGGTTCGGTCGGTACCCAAGCGTTTCGGCCGGTGAGGACCGGGTGATCAGGTGGTATGAGCCCGGTTCCAGGCCGATAAGGACCCGGTATAGAACAGTATGAACCCGGTGACAAAAAATAAATAAATGCGGCCGTTGACATTTTTTGCTGATTGTTCACCGTGTTGGACTCTGTTTTTTTTCTATAAGACGGTAAGGGGCCGCCCAGCTCACACGGATACATGTGAGGGCCCCATGCATTAGATCTTAAATTCTAATCTCTGTCCGACTAGCAGCCAGTGCAACTCACGAATTAGCGGATTGTGGAGGTAGGTGCGCTTGGCAAACCTGGTAAATGTTTTGTTTTGTCCAATGACAATTCTGACCGCATAAAAGCAGGTGGACCAGTGGTTCATTGACGTAGTTAATTTAGAAGCAGCTATACGCGTGAAACGCCTGGAGTGGAAACTCAAAACGTTTTATTTGAGGAAAGAGAAGTAGTAGATGTCAAGGAAATACCCTTGAGGAGTAAATTAAGATATGCAAGTGAAGATATATAGATGATTGCTTTGTTCAGGTGTGGAATGGTTACTATACTAGAGAAATTTATTAGATACTGTTCAAGGTATCGTCTTACTCTTACAGCTAGCATAGGGCTACTTGTTGATATATACAACTTGCTTTTCAGCAGTTACAAATAAGGCCATAAAACAAAAAAAGTTGACTTGCCCTTTCCGACCGACCCAAATTTTCGGAAATCTAGGGTCGCTATTTTTTTGTTCTTAAAAAAAAATAAAAAATGAAAACGTATTTCTGAGTAGTAGGCCTATCTGCTTGTTTAAAAAAAAAATCAGAAAAAAATCAACAAAAAAACAATCAAAAAAACCCATGTTTATTGTAGTATTTATCCCTGTTTAAATAAAAAATAAAAAAATAAAATAAAAAATCCGACCGTCCGACCCTGACTCTGGCCCTGAAAGGGCAAGTCAACTTGTTTTTTGGCCTAAAAAGCCGTTCAGATGTATGTATTCTTACGTTTAAAGTATTCGTCGTGTAATATTCAACATGTGACATGCGTTCAGTAAGCTATGTCATGCTTCACCGTCAATAACTTTTTAACCTCATAAAACATTTACCCTTATACAGATTATTAGGTGACACATTTGTTCCCAGTTAAAAGAGGAAATGATTGGCTTAAATGGGTTTATAACGCAGTGTGAAAAGAGGGTGCATATTGTGCAATAAGGTTATGAAGGTTAGCCTGACCAAAAATCCTTAAGGGAGATTTTCTGCAGCAATAACGTATGATTGATAGCCTGATCTGCTGATCATGCTGATAGGACCACGAGATTGTGAAATTGATCCATACATTTGCCCTCTTTGTGGTGTATAGCTGGGGAGCACATATGGTTTTTCGTTCCCGGTCTGCTGGCACGGGGAGATACCAAAGTGTTCCTTAAAGTATATACATTATGTAGAATACAACCTAGGTATAGATCTTAAATTATATTCTCTGTCCGACTAGCAGCCAGTGCAACTCACGAATGAGCGGAGTTGTTGAGGTAGGTGCGCATGGTAAACCTGGTAAATGAGGCGAACCGTGCGATTTTGAAGTTTTTGCAACCGGTCTAAGTCAGAAGGAGACAGACCACCAATCAAGGAATTGCAATATTCAAGCCTAGAAAGAATAAGAGATCTAACTGCGTGTGAGCATGTGGATCGCTCAATATAGTTACGGATTCTACTGAGATTGCACACATGCAAATTGATAATTTTTCACAATGAACTGACATGAGCTTTCATGGTGAGATTATCATCAAACATGATGCCAATATTAGTAATGGAACCAGATGGGGTAATTACAGATTCACCAATTTTCAAATCCAACTTGGACACGGCTGCTGCATGCCAAGGAGAAGAAATTACGAACAGCTACGTTTTTGCAATCAATAAGCCTTAACTTATTGGCAAGCATCCATGATCGTAACTGAGCGACCTAATATTTGGTGATCAAACCTGATGGTTGAGTGTGCACTAATTGGCGAACTTCTTTTAAAAGCACTTAGCATATACTCCACTACGCTCGAACTCTTTTGCGCTCTCACACATGCGTAGTAGCTCCGCAACAACAAAATGACGCAGTCTGATTGGAAAACGGAGGTCAGCGCTTGTAAGGGAGCACATCAAAACTCGACAGCCCGGCAACCGCCGGTCCCGTGCAGTTCCGTGAGGTTGCAGCCGGTTTCTATTGTTCTAAACAATGATATGCGGTCCAACCGGGCGGAACCAGCGGTTGCCGCGCGGTCGAGTTTTGATTTGCTCCCTAATCAGTATTAGAGCGTTGTCGAGTATGTTGAGCGCTTGTACACGATCTCTATCAAGAGGGCGAGTTTGGCCGAACGATCTCACATTTTGCCAACAAAATTAACGTCTTTGCGGATGTCAAAACTACTGAACTTAATTTCGCCAAAAATGAATTGATGCGTTTCTCACAACCGAGTCTCAATTACGAAGCTTCAATCAAACAGGTGCTATGAAGTGCGTTGAATTCTGAATGCAAATAGAGTATTCCCGCCACGTCCATGGGCAATTTGGAAAACAGGGGAATCTCAACATATAAACGGAAAGGTATTTATGGGTTTAGCAGGCCAATGCCATTCCCTCAGTAAACATAGCACTGTATATAATCTTAGGTCAATAAACCGCAGAAAAAATGTTTGTCTTTATAACTAAAAGAAAGTTAAAATGGTTAAGGTGAGATGGCAAATGGTTATAAGAGGTTTATCATTATCTCAATGTATACAAAACAGGGTGTCCCAAAAGTGTCGATATCTTTTTAAAGCTTATTATATCTCTGTTACAATACTGTGCAGTATCAAACTGAACACATATTTGGATAGAGAAAAAAATCGTAGAATTATTTGGCTCTAAAGATTTCAAATCACCGCCTCCCCTTAATTCGAAAATGACCTATACTTAAATGGTAAACCGGCCAAACCAAAGTCTGAGAATCTACTAGTGCAGCAACGAGTGCAGCCATGTTGACCTAGCCACCGGCAACTTTGCAAGAAACGCTTCGAGAGTGAGTAAACGTGAAAACGTTTTTCTTATTAAAACAGGAAAGAAAGTCAAGGACACGAAACCTGACAAGCATGAGTAAGATAGTATTTCAATCTTATTGACCATGATCGGACACCGTTCAAGGTGCCATCTTAATTCAAACTTACAAGCAGTTAAACTCTTGACTAGAAATACGTAACCTGCCCCGTCAAGGTGTAGTGTTGCTTATTTTACCTGAGGGGGCAATTCCAACGATGGATATCATGCATACCCCCCCCCCCCCACTCCAAAAGAAAGATAAAGGGAAGAAGATATTTTTGTCACACAAGGGCAATGAACTCGAACGCGTAAATTGCTAATGATCCCAAACCAGCAAAAGTCAGATATGGATAATGGTTTTGCGCATAAAACGTAGAATAAACTGTTATAGGGGTCGGAATAGTTGGAGGAAGAATTTTTTTGATATTTTGTTGAAACTTAAAAAAATATATATTCGTTTCGGCGAAAAAAGAGGACAATCTGTAATGGTGGATAGCCCTTTTAGCAAGGTCATTCTGATAAATTATAAATAAATACTACGGTAATTGTATATTATCTCCAACTTCAGAAATTGCGGATATGATAAAAATAGAATACTATTTCTTGAAAACCATCTATTTACTTATGCGGTACAGGATACTGTGCAAATGTGCCATCAAATGTTGATAGTTAGCCTCGCTCAAAGAGTTTGTTTCTGCGGCATAACGTGAATGAAATGGTCTGTGAGGAGGCTCATAGAAGGAGTTAAGGCTAACAATCTGACAGCATTAATCACCTACATTGAATTTAGAAAGGCCTTTGACACTATCCACCGTTGCAAAATGCTGAAAATCCTGCAAGCTTATGAAATACCAAAGCAGGTCGTCAAAGCCATCGGAGGAATGTATGAGAATACCATGGCTAAGGTGATCTCTCCCGATGGAGAGACTGCACAGTTTGAAATCTTGGCTGGAGTTCTACAGGTACAGGGAGACACACTCGCCCCATATTTGTTTGTGATTGTGCTGGACTTGCCTTGAGGATGGCCATAGAAGGAAGAGACTAAGAGCTAGGTTTTCATCTTGACAGGCGTAGAAGTAGGCGGATAGGGCCAGAGGTGGTGACAGACTTTGACTTTGCTGATGGCATTGCATTGTTGTCAGAGATATTTCAGCAAGCACAAGATCTGCTGCAAAGAGTTGAGTCATCAGAAGCAAAGGTCATAAAACCAAAGTCAGAAGGGATCTATACAGACAAAGGATGGTACCAAGTTGGGTGAGGTACCAGATTTTAAATATCTTGGGCCTGGATGGAGAGTACATCAAAGGACATTAAACAACAAAGCAGCAGCTTGGAGAGCATGTAGTAAAATGACCAAAATATGGAAGTCAACTCTCGTTCGGAAATTCAAACTTCGCCTATTTGCCTCTACAGTAGAATCGGGTCTGTAATATGGTTGCGAAGCTTGGACCATCACTCCAAAGTTACAGAAAGAGCTCTATGGCTGCTACACCAGAATGCTGAGAGCATGCTCAATGTCAACTTGAAACAACACATGCCAAATACCAAATTGTATAGTGATCTCCCCAAAATAAGCCAGAAGATTCAGAAGAGACGGACAAGGTTTTGCTGGCCACTGTTACAAAAGTGAAGAGCCAGTCTCCAAACTGGTGCACTGGACCCCAAAACATGGCAAAAAAAGCCGGGAAGACCTGCTTTGACATTCATTACTCAAGCAAGATACAGGATTTGAGACAAGTAATATAAATTAGACAGCAATGAAGGACCGAAAAATGTGAAGAGCCATCGTAGATCGGGGACACCACCCGAGTTAAGCAAGCAAGTAAGCAAGAAACAGCAAGCAAGACCTTCACTAATTCACTACAGTGATTATAATTGGTGGATCGGAAAACAAGGCAGAATAGAAGCCCTGTCCTTTTACATGTTGATTGTTTCCCCTAGGGAAAAAAACCCACCTTCACCTTCACTTTACTAAAAGATGTGAACAATTCTTGTTTTTGATGACAAGCAAGTGATACGTATAATTATGATCGACACGCATTATGCCTCTACAATGACGCTATACATAGTCGAACATCATAAAATTCTACTGGGAGATGTCACACGTACATGCACAGGGTGTCTCAAAAATGACAACGGAGCCTATAGGTGGTTGTAACTTCCTAAAAATAAGCGTCGGAATAGAACAATTCATACGACAAAATAAAGTCAAATCAGTTGGCTATAATTTAAAGAAACCCGAATTTGATTTGGTTTAGTAATTACGGAGAAATGAGCGAATATGTAACAGTAGCCAAAGAACACTTCTATCCAAGTTTGTGTATTATACACATTTTCATTTACGCGGGTGGTAACATACTCATTCTCTTTTCAATTTGCCAGCACTGTTGAATACTTTGATAATGCATTTCATCATGTTATTAGAGTACTTAGTAATCGATCGTAACACCCATAACCACCAGAAAACAAAAACAATACATCTCGTTTTAAAGAGAGAGTGCCATAACATTACCATTAAATTGTGTATTCAATGGCGTTAATACTTTGACCTTTGATATAAAATTGGATGGATTGAGCGTGATATATTGCACAAATATATTGGTCTCGCTATGAGTTTTAAAAAATATTGTGCGAGACGTATCATGCGAACAAATCCGTCCGATTTTATCATTATTATCCAGTGAGAATCTGACTCGATACTCGAGAAATAACTTGAGCCTATCAAATAAATGAATAACACTGTAGGCCTACTAAAAAAAAGTAAAAGTCTGTAGGCCTACCTTCCAAACTGTTCAACATTCCTGGTAAACTAACAATAACAGAATGACAGAACAGAAGAAGCTCCAAAACAAATTCCAAAGACGTAGCAAGTTCAAGTTTTACAGTAAGCAATAAATTCAAAAGACATATTTCGGCGATCGTCTGTTTTCAATTATTAAAAAAACACAATTGCTTATGTAACACTGACTTAAGTTACAGTACAGAACTTTAATGATCGCCATTTTTAGGCCAGGAACGTCCCCATTCATACAGATAGACACACTTGCATCGGTGCAGAACTGTCGGCCTAATTCCTGGAAATTCTTTTTCATTTAGGGTAAAAAAACACATGTTTTAACACAAATGACCAGATGACCTATTTCCTAACGTAAAACCAAAAACTAGTCTCTTCTACATTTTCTGCACGCTACACATGCGGTCGCTACAATCGGCGTATTAACACACGCATTTAGTGGATTCGTGCGTAGGCTTTAAATGTGTTAAAGAGGCAGGTAACCAAACTGACCAAGTTATAAGGATATTGGTCTGGCCAAGTTCGCTCCAGTGACATAATGTGCAGAATAAAAGGTCTTTACTAATACATTGCAAGTATAGGACGGAAGATTCGAAATGCATAATCTTGTACAAAATTGGCAATACTAAACATGACTGCAGCCTTTATTTTCATCAAGTTGAAAATGTGAAGACAAAAACCTGGATAACTTTAATGCGCAATGTAATTATTACTTGGTCAATAACTGACAGTGTTCAGACTAAACATCGTTTCGTTTTCAATTGTGATAAAAAGGTTGAACATATCGTGCAAAATGGCTATAATAAACTTCAACATACTTATATTAAGTTTAAAATGTGAGGAAAATAACCTTGACAACTTTTATGTTCAATGTTATGTTGAACTATGTTAAAATACTGGCATATTATCTAGTTTAAAAAAAATAGAACAAGAAAAATAAGTTATGATCTTTGAGAGAAGTATTGATTGATTTCATGCCTGTGCTGATTGAATCACCAATATGTGCAAACTTGGATGGAAGTAAGAAGAGATAAATTTAAAACAGGTCTCCAACACGTTTTAACCGGAATTTTGAGACTAAACATAGCCCGTCTTCAGCGTGTGAAAGCTGGTTTGCGACTGATAGACTCCTTTCTTCTTGCGGTGATGTTTTTGTTGTTGAAGAGGGTGTTTTTGATGTTTTCAACAAGGAGCCATGAATCCTAGAAATGTCGCGGCCCTCGACCCGTAATCGTTTGTCCTCCAGGCACAGTACTTTAGTGCCCTTAGTTTTGGGGTAAGTTTGGAATGTTCTGCTAAGGCCGACTGGTAAGAGGCTATTTTTGCTGTGTGTGTTCTTTAACCCTAACTCTACCCCCCCCCCCCACTTTTTTTCAGAATTTTTTCTTCAACGTGGAAAATCGACCAAAATATCCCCCAGATCCCCCCGGGATTTGTTCCAGGGACCTCCAGCACGTGGCGCTTCCAATCCCCCGCTACACCACGCCTTCCAAGCACAGTCTGGGCAGTGTATTGCCCAGACTGTATGGAGTGGGTCCATTTTTTCAGCGAAAAACTTCAACGCCGGGTGGTACCAACGTGCCCAGTCGTGGTATATCGTGGTATATGGCAGTGTTAGGGTTATATTAACAAAACTTAGAAAATTTTTGAAGAAAAAAAAAAATTCAAAAAATTGCTTGTTAACCCTAACTCTACCCCCCACTTTTTTTTCAGAATTTTGTCTTCAACGTGGAAAATCGACCAAAATATCCCCCCGATTCCCTCATAATTTGATCCAGGGACCTCCAGCACGTGGAGCTTCCAATCCCCCGCTACACCACGCCTTCCAAGCACAGTCTGGGCAGTGTATTGCCCAGACTGTATGGAGTGGGTCCATTTTTTCAGCGAAAAACTTCCACGCCGGGTGGTACCAACGTGCCCAGTCGTGGTATCAGGGGCGTACCGACGGGGGGGGGGGGGGGCAGGGGGGGCAAGTTGCCCCCCCTGGCTCCAAACACCGGGACGCTAAATTCGCAATACCGGGACGCTAAAAAATGGGCATAAAAAAAAATAGGACCTTGGCCTAAAACACTGACGATTGGGCATTATTTGTTGCCTTTTTTTTTGGGGGGGGGGGGACTGCGAAATGTTGTGACTGTGCGAAATTTTGTGACCGTGCGAAAATGTGTGACCATGCGAAATTTTTCGACCGTGCGAAATTTGTTGACACTACCGCCCCCCCCCCCCCCCCCCCCCAACCCCCCCCCCCCCCCCCCCCCCCCCCCCCCCCCCCCCCCCACTTACGTGAAATTCACGAGGTGACTGACTGGGGAAAAAATTGGGGCAACCTTTTACGAAAATTTACGCCACTGTCGGGACGACATACTTCTGCCCCCCCTGGCTCACATGCCGCGGTACGCGCCTGCGTGGTATATCGTGGTGTATGGCAGTGTTAGGGTTATGGCGTTCTCCCCGCGTCCGTTTTGTTTGTATACACCTTGTTTGTTTGTTTGTTTGTTTACACGGTCGGTCCATACGGACACACGCTTGGGTCCTGAAGGGACCATGCTCAAGCAAAATGCTCAGGCAAGGCTTAAAAAGCCTATATAAGCATGCTGGCTGAATGAAAAGAAAGTTAGAAAAGATGGAAAAAAAGAATAAAGTAAAAAGAGCCACTTCCAACAAAATAAAGTTAACAATTTTGCTGTCAGCCTTGGACAAGAGAAAAGAATAGTCTTGATACAATCTCATTTGCCACACCGGGCTGTTGCAGGCGGAAGTGTTGGATAGAAGTGTTCTTTGACTAATTTTACGTTATCGCTAATTTCTCCGTAATTAGTGAACTAAATCAAACGCGGTTTTCCTCCAAATTACAGCCAACTTTATAATTTGACTTTATTTTGTCGTTTTTGTGTATTTTTCGACACTTATTTAGGAAGTTAAGATCACCTGAAGGTACGTTATTTTTTTAGACACCCTGTATATGGTTTATTCATACCTCTACAAACTATTCATTTATTTCTTATTTTTCACTTCTTATCGTACTCATATTTCTCAAGGGTCTTGTCCTTGACTTCTACTTGTCTTCTTCGCTAGTCGCTACACAATGTATTCCTTTTCACCTCCAAGCGTTTTGTGAGTAGTTTGCACTACTTTTGTACTCAGTGCATTATACCGCTGAAGCGCAAAAAACTTACACGAATACTTAGGTTCCCGATATTATGTATATTGCTAGACTATTTATAGTGGTGAAAAACGCAGACAAAGTCGTGGGAAATGCAAGAAAATGACCAGGGTGTGAAAATTCGACACAATTAACGAGAATCCTCTAATACTTTCCATGCGGCTATTGGTTATACCATTATACAAAACAGATTTTTTAGAATCCGTTCCCAACTTTCATGGTCTACCTCAAGGATTACTGAACCAATACTAGGCATGTTTGTACTTATTTCAATGCATTTCTCATGGTGATTCCAAATATGGTAATGAAATTCAATAATTCTAACATTTTTGAAACATTTTGTTAACATTTAGAATGTCGTCTGCAGCCGCCTGCCGCATGGAAAGCGTTTTAAGATGAAAGAGGATAATACAAGTAGTGAAACGATGGTTACATTAAGAAGACGTTAAAAATATACAAGAATTAAAAACATTGTCGGTATAATAATATTACGTTGTGTCTGATGTTGATTTTGGTCATTTCATGAACATTTACTAAGATGTGCCATTTTCATGAACATTTACTAAGATGTGCCATTTTCATGAACATTTACTAAGATGTGCCATTTTCATGAACATTTACTAAGATGTGCCATTTTCATGAACATTTACTAAGATGTGCCATTTTCATGAACATTTACTAAGATGTGCCATTTTCATGAACATTTACTAAGATGTGCCATTTTCTTGAACATTTACTAAGATGTGCCATTTTCATGAACATTTTCTAAGATGTGCCATTTTCATGACCATACTAAGATGTGCCATTTTCATGAACATTTACTAAGATGTGCCATTTTCATGAACATTTACTAAGATGTGCCATTTTCTTGAACATTTACTATGATGTGCCATTTTTACTAAGATGTGCCATTTTCATGAACATTTTCTAAGATGTGCCATTTTCATGACCATACTAAGATGTGCCATTTTCATGAACATTTACTAAGATGTGCCATTTTCATGAACATTTACTAAGATGTGCCATTTTCATGAACATTTACTAAGATTTGCCATTTTCTTGAACATTTACTATGATGTGCCATTTTTACTAAGATGTGCCATTTTCATGACCATACTAAGATGTGCCATTTTCATGAACATTTACTAAGATGTGCCATTTTCATGAACATTCTCTAAGATGTGCCATTTTCATGAACATTTACTAAGATGTGCCATTTTCATGAACATTTACTAAGATGTGCCATTTTCATGAACATTTACTAAGATGTGCCATTTTCATGAACATTTACTAAGATGTGCCATTTTCATGAACATTTACTAAGATGTGCCCTTTTCTTGAACATTTACTAAGATGTGCCATTTTCATGAACATTTACTAAGATGTGCCATTTTCATGAACATTTACTAAGATGTTCCATTTTCATGAACATTTACTAAGATGTGCCATTTTCATGAACATTTACTAAGATGTGCCATTTTCATGAACATTTACTAAGATGTGCCATTTTCATGAACATTTACTAAGATGTGCCATTTTCATGAACATTTACTAAGATGTGCCATTTTCATGAACATTTACTAAGATGTGCCATTTTCATGAGTATTTACTAAGATGTGCCATTTTCTTGAAAATTTACTATGATGTGCCATTTTCATGCGTATTTACTAAGATGTGCCATTTTCATGAACATTTACTAAGATGTGCCATTTTCATGAACATTTACTAAGATGTGCCATTTTCTTGAACATTTACTATGATGTGCCATTTTTACTAAGATGTGCCATTTTCATGAACATTTACTAAGATGTGCCATTTTCATGAACATTTTCTAAGATGTGCCATTTTCTTGAATATTTACTATGATGTGCCATTTTCATGAACATTTACTAAGATGTGCCATTTTCATGAACATTTACTAAGATGTGCCATTTTCTTGAACATTTACTATGATGTGCCATTTTTACTAAGATGTGCCATTTTCATGAACATTTACTAAGATGTGCCATTTTCATGAACATTTACTAAGATGTGGCATTTTCATGACCATACTAAGATGTGCCATTTTCATGAACATTTACTAAGATGTGCCATTTTCATGAACATTTACTAAGATGTGCCATTTTCATGAACATTTACTAAGATGTGCCATTTTCATGAACATTTACTAAGATGTGCCATTTTCTTGAACATTTACTAAGATGTGCCATTTTCATGAACATTTTCTAAGATGTGCCATTTTCATGACCATACTAAGATGTGCCATTTTCATGAACATTTACTAAGATGTGCCATTTTCATGAACATTTACTAAGATGTGCCATTTTCTTGAACATTTACTATGATGTGCCATTTTTACTAAGATGTGCCATTTTCATGAACATTTTCTAAGATGTGCCATTTTCATGACCATACTAAGATGTGCCATTTTCATGAACATTTACTAAGATGTGCCATTTTCATGAACATTTACTAAGATGTGCCATTTTCATGAACATTTACTAAGATTTGCCATTTTCTTGAACATTTACTATGATGTGCCATTTTTACTAAGATGTGCCATTTTCATGACCATACTAAGATGTGCCATTTTCATGAACATTTACTAAGATGTGCCATTTTCATGAACATTCTCTAAGATGTGCCATTTTCATGAACATTTACTAAGATGTGCCATTTTCATGAACATTTACTAAGATGTGCCATTTTCATGAACATTTACTAAGATGTGCCATTTTCATGAACATTTACTAAGATGTGCCATTTTATGACCATTTACTAAGGATGTGCCCTTTTCTTGAACATTTACTAAGATGTGCCATTTTCATGAACATTTACTAAGATGTGCCATTTTCATGAACATTTACTAAGATGTTCCATTTTCATGAACATTTACTAAGATGTGCCATTTTCATGAACATTTACTAAGATGTGCCATTTTCATGAACATTTACTAAGATGTGCCATTTTCATGAACATTTACTAAGATGTGCCATTTTCATGAACATTTACTAAGATGTGCCATTTTCATGAACATTTACTAAGATGTGCCATTTTCATGAGTATTTACTAAGATGTGCCATTTTCTTGAAAATTTACTATGATGTGCCATTTTCATGCGTATTTACTAAGATGTGCCATTTTCATGAACATTTACTAAGATGTGCCATTTTCATGAACATTTACTAAGATGTGCCATTTTCTTGAACATTTACTATGATGTGCCATTTTTACTAAGATGTGCCATTTTCATGAACATTTACTAAGATGTGCC
This sequence comes from Ophiura sarsii, assembly GCA_035610835.1. Lineage (NCBI taxonomy): Eukaryota > Metazoa > Echinodermata > Ophiuroidea > Amphilepidida > Ophiuridae > Ophiura > Ophiura sarsii. The sequence goes on along the minus strand of CM069454.1, from coordinate 14,630,533 downwards.
ATTTTCATGAACATTTTCTAAGATGTGCCATTTTCATGAACATTTACTAAGATGTGCCATTTTCATGAACATTTACTAAGATGTGCCATTTTCTTGAACATTTACTATGATGTGCCATTTTTACTAAGATGTGCCATTTTCATGAACATTTACTAAGATGTGCCATTTTCATGAACATTTACTAAGATGTGCCATTTTCATGAACATTTACTAAGATGTGCCATTTTCATGAACATTTACTAAGATGTGCCATTTTCATGAACATTTACTAAGATGTGCCATTTTCATGAACATTTTCTAAGATGTGCCATTTTCATGAACATTTACTAAGATGTGCCATTTTCATGAACATTTACTAAGATGTGCCATTTTCATGAACATTTACTAAGATGTGCCATTTTCTTGAACATTTACTATGATGTGCCATTTTTACTAAGATGTGCCATGTTCATGAACATTTTCTAAGATGTGCCATTTTCTTGAACATTTACTAAGATGTGCCATTTTCATGAACATTTACTAAGATGTGCCATTTTCTTGAACATTTACTAAGATGTGCCATTTTCATGAACATTTACTAAGATGTGCCATTTTCATGAACATTTTCTAAGATGTGCCATTTTCATGAACATTTACTAAGATGTGCCATTTTCATGAACATTTACTAAGATGTGCCATTTTCTTGAACATTTACTATGATGTGCCATTTTTACTAAGATGTGCCATTTTCATGAACATTTACTAAGATGTGCCATTTTCATGAACATTTACTAAGATGTGCCATTTTCATGAACATTTACTAAGATGTGCCATTTTCATGAACATTTACTAAGATGTGCCATTTTCATGAACATTTTCTAAGATGTGCCATTTTCATGAACATTTACTAAGATGTGCCATTTTCTTGAACATTTACTAAGATGTGCCATTTTCATGAACATTTACTAAGATGTGCCATTTTCTTGAACATTTACTATGATGTCATGATGTGCCATTTTCATGAACATTTACTAAGATGTGCCATTTTCATGAACATTTACTAAGATGTGCCATTTTCATGAACATTTACTATGATGTGCCATTTTCATGAACATTTACTATGATGTGCCATTTTCTTGAATATTTACTATGATGTGCCATTTTCATGAACATTTACTAAGATGTGCCATTTTCATGAACATTTACTAAGATGTGCCATTTTCTTGAACATTTACTATGATGTGCCATTTTTACTAAGATGTGCCATTTTCATGAACATTTACTAAGATGTGCCATTTTCATGAACATTTACTAAGATGTGGCATTTTCATGACCATACTAAGATGTGCCATTTTCATGAACATTTACTAAGATGTGCCATTTTCATGAACATTTACTAAGATGTGCCATTTTCATGAACATTTTACTAAGATGTGCCATTTTCATGAACATTTACTAAGATGTGCCATTTTCTTGAACATTTACTATGATGTGCCATTTTTACTAAGATGTGCCATTTTCATGAACATTTACTAAGATGTGCCATTTTCATGAACATTTACTAAGATGTGCCATTTTCATGAACATTTACTAAGATGTGCCATTTTCATGAACATTTACTAAGATGTGGCATTTTCATGACCATACTAAGATGTGCCATTTTCATGAACATTTACTAAGATGTGCCATTTTCATGAACATTTACTAAGATGTGCCATTTTCATGAACATTTTACTAAGATGTGCCATTTTCATGAACATTTACTAAGATGTGCCATTTTCTTGAACATTTACTATGATGTGCCATTTTTACTAAGATGTGCCATTTTCATGAACATTTACTAAGATGTGCCATTTTCATGAACATTTACTAAGATGTGCCATTTTCATGAACATTTACTAAGATGTGCCATTTTCATGAACATTTACTAAGATGTGCCATTTTCATGAACATTTACTAAGATGTGCCATTTTCATGAACATTTACTAAGATGTGCCATTTTCATGACCATACTAAGATGTGCCATTTTCATGAACATTTACTAAGATGTGCCATTTTCATGAACATTTACTAAGATGTGCCATTTTCATGAACATTTTACTAAGATGTGCCATTTTCATGAACATTTACTAAGATGTGCCATTTTCTTGAACATTTACTATGATGTGCCATTTTTACTAAGATGTGCCATTTTCATGAACATTTACTAAGATGTGCCATTTTCATGAACATTTACTAAGATGTGCCATTTTCTTGAACATTTACTATGATGTGCCATTTTCATGAACATTTACTAAGATGTGCCATTTTCATGAACATTTACTATGATGTGCCATTTTCATGAACATTTACTAAGATGTGCCATTTTCATGAACATTTACTAAGATGTGCCATTTTCATGAACATTTACTAAGATGTGCCATTTTCATGAACATTTACTAAGATGTGCCATTTTTACTAAGATGTGCCATTTTCATGAACATTTACTAAGATGTGCCATTTTCATGAACCTTTACTAAGATGTGCCATTTTCTTGAACATTTACTAAGATGTGCCATTTTCATGAACATTTACTAAGATGTGCCATTTTCATGAACATTTACTAAGATGTGCCATTTTCTTGAACATTTACTAAGATGTGTCATTTTCTTGAACATTTTCTAAGATGTGTCATTTTCAGGACTCGTTAGACAATATATGTTCACAATCAGGCTACTATAAATTGGTTCAACCTGTCAGTTTTCTTCTCTTGCTGATTACAGAGGCATAATCTTTGAGCATCCGTCACTATGTAATACACCCGATTATATATGAGCGTTGCACGAAATTCATACATTCTACGGTCACAATACTAACAGAGTATTGTAGGCGAGAGCAATAATGACAAACATTTTTTTCACATATGGTTGTACGACCTCAAGTAGTGTTTGAACCCTGGTCTAGATTCCTATCCAAGAACATTTAACTAGATTATACCTGTCTGAGACTAGCGGGTGATTAATATAGCGAAAAGATTGGCACGCCAGTCGATATACTTCACGTTGGTATTTCCAACGACTATAGTACTGGTTCTGTGCTCGTTTCATCCATCCGGCCATGCCAAGGTGTATGAGCTGTACATGCCAATTGAATGTGTACGACCATACACTGATGTACCAGAAGTCCCTTGCAGTAACCGCTCGTGAATGTCAGATACAATTATTGGGCTTTAATTTACGACTTGAAACCTGCGAGGGTCATTCAATAAGTTCTACCTCCCACCTCAACTTTGCTATTATATAAGCCAGTCTTATGAAAGGTTCCGCAATTGTAGCATTCGATCTCAGCTACAAATTCATAGTCAGTTGGTGTGAGTACAGGTTGTACTTTTCTGGAGACGCAGGGAATACCGAAAGTCTATATAGTGTGACCGGCTCGTACTCATTAAGGTGCGGGATTGTTATGCGTCGTTCTTTAAAAAACGTTAAAAAACGACCACACTCAATGCATCATGTGTCAGGTGAATACACAAAAGTTACAATACCGCACCTAACTCCTCGTACTTGAGATCATACTGTAAATGGCATTTCTTTTCACAAAACTTACACAAGGGTAGTATTCGTTAGCTTGGCGTCGTCTCTACACCGCTCCGGTCAATGGCAATCGAAATGAAATCGTAAAGGTTAGATTTGAAGAGAGGTGACCTTTACTTCAATGGATGATTATTCAACCAATTTATAACCATAATTACACGAACCTGAGATGAAAGCACGATCGGTTTCAAATGAAATCTTTCAATAAGCACGTCTGTACAATGAGGTATCACATCTTCCGCAAGGGTCGTTTCCTTGTCCTCTAGTTATTTTCCTTCAATAAACAAATAAAAAGTGTTCATTTCCCTTCTCCAATCCAAGCGCTTCGTTATTGATAGTCACTGATGGCTTGCATAGTTTTCAATTGAGTAACAGACAATTAAAAGAAGTAAACCTTTTGCTTTAGGCTTCATTGTACGACTTTGTTTACAACTGCATAACAGCAACTGGTTGTTGTCAACGTATTTGACCGTGTAAAATTTGTCTATTCTGAAATTCTGTTTTATTCATGTTTAAAATAAACACACAAACCATGCACTATTCATATTCAAACTAGACTGTCTGTATTCTGCCTATATTTTGCTTTGGTAATAATGGAGACCTTAGAAGGTATAACATAAATGGATACTAGGAATGATTCTATAGCAAGCCGTGAAAGGAACAAAAATGGCAGAACAAATTTCATTAACATGTCACGAAATGTTTACCTTTGATGCGATATACCATTTCAAATCTATAATTCTTCATGAGAGGATCCCATCTGCGGTATTGATAGGATATCCGAATGGTCACGTGATCTGGTCGCCTATGTATCAGCTGATTTGAAAGATATTTTAAACCAGAGAGTATAATTGGAGTGAGTATGATACTCCATACGTGACGAGTGATTGACCGCGATAAATAGAGCTTGCGGCATAGCCTGTCTACAGTAGCGAGAAATCATTTAGAATAAGTGGTCTAAATTAAGATTGATGGACTGACGGTTGAAGCACAGTTATACAGGGTGTCCCTAAAAAAAAGGGTGCACATGTTTGCGCAACTTGTTGACCATGAAGTCCTAAAGTTTGATGCAATATGGGAATACACACGGAAAGGGAAAACACTCAGCTTTCAGATGCCGTTTATTTTATCTGATTTGGATTTGTCAATCCTGAGATATACCAAGTTTATCAAAGTTACCCAAAATCGACGTTGTGCCACTTTTACACAAAGAATGATTATGAGCGTCAAAACGATACTAACATTGGTATATCCACAGGGCATCAATCGTCTTGAAACATTGAGGTGTGCATTTGACCAGAATTGTTTAAAAGAGGCTGAGGAACAAAAATGATGTCCTTGGAATATGTGGTAAGGGATTTCTACGAGCAGATAATCGGGGATCCCTCTGAAGTGCACGCCGCACGTTTTCAATGTGTTACTGTGTCCTGCCACTTTTCATATCTTAGTCTTCCAGAATGTTCTTTATTCATATTGGTGCTTGTGCCATCTACCAAGTATTTCCAATACTCCTTTATATAGGTGCATTCCTAGATGGTACGTGAGTGTTTGGGAAATGAATGGCAAACTCTGGTGACTTCTGCTGGACTTCTCGTTTCATGATATTTTAAGACATGAACACCCTCTTCTAATGAAAATTGAGGACGCACCCAGCCATATGGACGTCTGTCTTGTTTTGAAAATGTAGGCCCAATAAACATTTTATGAAACCTCGTCAAAAGGACTGGTTCGAATCATGTAACAAACATCTTTATTATTCAGTTCTGCTTGGATACACAGGCATTCATTCTATTATTTAAACCTATTTAATCTCAATACAAAAATGTTATTTTGCATAACACTGGTGAAGGGCAATCGTACAAGTGGAAGTTGTATCTTAGGAGTAAACCTTTGAAACGGTAAAGTGGCACAACATCGATTCTGGGTAGCTCTAGTTAATTGTTCATATCTCAGGATTGACAAATTCGAATCAGATGAAATAAGCAGCATCTGAAAGCCAGGTGTTTGGTCTTTCAATATGTGTAAACATCTTATACCAAATGTTAGAGCTTCATGGTCAACAAGTTGGGTAAATACGTGCACCCTTTTTTTAGGGACACCCGGTATATTGGAATTGAAAGGGATGATAGCCAACTAAAGTCGTAAGGCATTTGAGCATGGTAAATCAGAGCAAAACATAAATGATCAGCTAAATAAAGTAATGGTGAACTGACATGACTGAAGAAATGAATAAACTAATAGTAATAAGACTAAGCCAAAGACTAAGCCATGGCAAAAATGGAAGTGACTGTTAGAAATACTTTCATACTTTCTTGTCTCCAGCAAAGAATGTTTGACGGGGATTTTGTTGCACAAATGAAAAGAAGTTGTTATTTGTTTTATCACTCTTAAGGCCCTGTCACACCATAGCGTATGGCCTGAACGTGGCCTGAACGTATGCCGACGTATTCAAAAAATAGCTCGAAAATTGTCAGAGTCCGAGAACGTCCAAGAACGTCCAACTTCCCAACGAATTGCGTCAACATCGGTGATGGAATGGACGTATCCATAGCGTATTAAACGCATACATAGCGTGTGACTAACGTATTGATAGCGTATCACTAACTTATAACAAACTTATGACAGCGTATCACAGCGTATGCGATCGGCGAGCGTATGACCAACGTATTCGTAGCGTATGTCTGCCGTGCTCGACGTATCCTCAGCGTATCCTCGGCGTACAACGAACACGTGACTTATGCCGTTGCAGAAATTGAGTTTCGTACACGGCGGGACAAGTGTTGCCAGTTCAAGTAAACGCAGCCTAGATGATAACTATTAAAATATCTAGAAGGGTAAATCTATATGTCCAACCTATAACTTAAGACGATTAACGTACCTCTAACGTATGTCAGCGTATGTCTAACGTATGTCAGCGTTTGTAAACGTATGTCTAACGTACCACGAACCTATCGGGAACTTATGCAGAACATAAGTTAAGCACACGTTGAGTACGTCGAGAAATTTTGAACATGCTCAATAATTTTTCGCGGGCTCGACGTGTTCCAAATTTTCACAACGTATCACAGCGTGCTCTTAACGTATAGGACGTATCCCAAACTTACCCCTAACTTGTATCAGCGTACACCAACGTATGCCAACGTACGCCAACGTATTTTTCGATATTTCGCATACGTTGTTATACGTTCAGGCGATACGCCATGGTGTGACAGGGCTACCGTACAGCTAGCGCGCATTCAGTGTTTTGGGAACTTATGGAGGGTTTGAGTATATAAATGGTTCCCTTGAGTATCTCATCCTCACTTCTTCATGGTCTGTCGTGCTGAACACATCAACCCATCATCATATGCTACGAATACGCTACGCTACGTTAAGTATACGTTAAGCATGCGTTAGTCATACGCTCGCATACGCTCGCATACGCTCGCATACGCTGTGATACGCTGTGATAAGTATGTTATAAGTTAGTGATACGCTATCAATACGTTAGTCATACGCTATGTATACGTTCAATACGCTATGGATACGCTATGGATACGTGACAGGGCCTTAAACGATCGCCCGGCATAAGGTGAATACGTGAGAATACGTCGAAACTCGTTGGAAATACGTCAGGCATACGTTAGACATACGGCACATATACGTTATCAACTCGTTATCACTACGTTGGCTGTACGTTTCCCCAGCCTACGTTCATCAACGTATACCAACTTACGAGTAACGTACCACTAACGTATGTCAGCGTATGTCAACGTATATTTAACGTACCACAAACTTACCGGGAACTTAAGCAGAACGTATTAAGCACGCGTTGAGTACGTCGAGAAATTTTGAGCATGCTCAATATTTTTTCGTGG